>CM068384.1:11325665-12525665 GCA_034770075.1 Aralia elata
GTGAAATTCAAGGAGAGATCCGGGCCAACTTCCACTAGTTTTTGCACCAATCTCTTCTCTTTTTTTATAACGTAACAACCTAGCCTAGCTAGAACACAAAAACACTGGTAGTACTGATAAAGAAGGAAAAAGGAAAAGAAAATATAAACACACAAAAAATCTGTCACTCTCACAAAAAGAAATAATTTACAAACAAACACCATGATACCAATCACCTCCTTTTGATAGTTCCTAATCTTATACTGATTCAACAAGAAAGAGAGGGGGAGTGATGAAAAGATGTTATTAGTATTTCATTGCAGAAAATTAAAGCCTTTAGGGGGAGTTCAATTCAAAATCACAGGCTAGATTGATAGATAGATAAGATGGACAAGACATATATGCAGCAACCAAATATAAAAGGGGATATGATGTCCTCTTCATGATCAAAATTGCTACCTAGCTATTATATAAATATCCATCTCTCCCATGCATTAATCCCATTCGAATCATTGGCAAAATCTTTCCAAATTCTTTCTTCTATGTTCTTTTTTGCCATATACAAACTTGGTAACCTCTATTTATTCCTACTCACGCTAGACTGTATATAACTTATATGTTTTATGTTTCTCTTTTCTCCAAAGAAATCTAGCTCATTTTTACAAAAACAAAGTAAAAAAAGTAATTATTTCGTAAAAATAATATTCTTTTTTGGTTTGATAATGGTTTAAAAATTATACAATATTATTGGTATACTATTATGCAATATTGTCCCCTATATATATTTGTGCCCCTTGGTGTTTTTTGTTTTTTAAATTGACTAATAAGCAACTTCTTTCCTCAAGCTACAATTGTCCAAAGTGTTAATTAACGGTGCAAAATTCACTTATAAGTTTCGTTACCACTAACTGTAACTTTGGGGAAGGTTTTTAGTTTTTTGGCTATATAATATCTAAATTCAAGAATGGAAATGTCACAAGATTGATAAACTGAGGCGGACAATTTTGCATTTTAATTCATCCAATGTCTTCAATGCATGTCATTAAAAATTTCATTATCATGTTTTTTTGTTATTAAAGTACTAAAATTATTTTTTTTATAAATATAATAAGGAACAAAATTATATTTAAAAATTTACAAATTTTATAAATGAGATTCCTTTTTGAGTACTATATTTTAAAATGATATATATGTTGGGATATCTCTCTCTAGAGGATTCAAGTCTTCAACTAGTATGTGTAAAAGAGACGGCAACGTGTTACACTCTGGGTAATCTCTGCAAATTCAACCATTTAACCTTATAATATCACACCTATATATAGAATGCAATGGTATCATCTAATTGGCCAAGAGTCTTTCACTAAATCTCCAGATATTTTAGGAAGGATCTTTTGTTTGTTTTGGAACACCACAAAAAAAACATCTCAGTTTTTTCACTAAAATATGTTAACACAATCTGGGTTCACTGAAATAACCTTTTCTTTGACATCTAAGCTGGCTCCTTGTTAATTATATCCTGGGTTGGTTTGGGTTGAATGAATGAATCAAGTTTGGCTATCATTATTGTTGGTGGTGGCAGCAGTGTCACCAGCTAGTTCAACTGCGCACTAATCATGATTACATGCCCGCACAGCAGTAAATCCAAGAACAAAGAGACTTGTTGTTTCTGAATATAAAAGAAACGATTTCAATATTTGAAGATGATGACTTTAATTTAAGCACGTGATTTAATACAAATTCTTGAACAATTAAGTGCATGAGTTGATTTGTTTTTTGTATGATGTGGTGATTCTGTTCCACAAAAAAAAAAGTCTTACGTTATAAAACTTACTAAGTAATACAATAATAAAATTATATAATATATAATCATACCATATACTTAATAAAGAGAGTAATAAGAACAATAATAAGTAAAAGAAAATAAGAGAGCGTTCAATATATGTGTATTTCATTATCTCCATCATGCTTCTATTTATAGACATGTATATCAACATTTGGGAGCTCAAGGGTCATATTGGAAGGTGAAAGATTTCCACTAAAATATCATATTGGAAGGTGAAAGAATTCATCTTAGACATCCATTAAATTTGTATCATATTTTATAACACTTCCCCTTGGATGTCTATGGTATAGCCATATGCGTTAAGAAACTACCTCATTAAAAACCTTACCAGGAAAAAACCCAATGGGAAAAAAACTTGGTTAAGGAAAAAAGAGTGCAGTGCGTATTAGCTCCCCCTCATGAATGTATCACCTTGAGACATTAAGTTGTCCCATTCCAATTTTGCGTCGTAATCTTTCAAATGTTGCAGCTGGCAATGCTTTGGTGAACAAATCTGCGAGATTATATTTTGAGCGAATTTGTTGAACATCCAATGTCACCACACTTATCAAGGTCATGTGTGAACCAAGAATTTCGGTGAGATGTGCTTCGTTCTATCTCCTTTGATGTATCCTCCGTTTAATTGAGCTATGCATGCAACATTGTCTTCATATAAAATGGGTTGAAGTTCCTTTAACTGGAGGATAAACCACATGTTTCACGAATATGTTGAGTCATTGATCTCAACCACACACATTCTCAACTTTGCTTCATGGATTGCAATTATTTCAGCATGATTAGATGAAGTGGCGACTAATATTTGCTTTGTAGATCTCCACGGTATAGCAGTATTACCACACATAAAGACATAACCTGTTTGAGATCGACCTTTATGTGGATCAGATAAATATCCTGCATCAGCATATCCAACTAATTCATGATTATCATTATTTGAATAAAATAAGCCCATATCCATAGTTCCTCGTAGGTAACAAAAAATATGTTTAACTCCATTCCAATGTCTCCGAGTAGGAGAAGAACTATACCTTGCTAGCAAATTCATAGAGAATGATATATCAGGTCGTGTATTATTAGCAAGATACATTAGCGCACTAATTGCACTGAGGTATGATACTTCAGGACCAAGTAATTCTTCGCTATCCTCACGAGGTCTAAAAGGGTCCTTTTTCACATCAAGTGATCGAACAACCATTGGTGTAATTAATGGATGTGTTTTATATCCATATAAAATCTTTTAAGGACCTTCTTTGTGTAAGTTGACTGATGAATGACGAATTTCATCTGCTAAATGTTACGAATCTGCAGGCCGAGACAAAATTTTATTTTTCTCAAATCTTTCATCTCAAATTCTTTCTTTAAATAATTTACTGTCTTTAGTATCTCTCCAATGAGTTCCAATAATATTTAAATCATCAAACATACCACAGCAATAATAACAAAACCGGATTCTGACTTCTTTATAAAAAACTACACATGGGCATATAAGATTTATTATTGTACCCTTCTTTCAATAAATATTTACTAAGACGATTATACCGCATGCGTCCTGATTGCTTTAACCCATAATATGGACCTTTACAACTTGATTGAGTAAACTTCTCGAGGATTTGAAATTATATGCTACAGGCATTTTTAAATCTTTCAGGGATTTTCATATAAACATCATTATCAATTGACCCATATAAATAGGTGGTAACAACATCCATTAGACACATATCTAGTTTTTCATGAGTTGTCAGGCTAATAAGATACCTATATGTAATTGCATCTACCACAGGAGAATATGTTTCATTGTAATCAATACCAGGTCTTTGTGAAAACTCTTGTGCTACAAGTTGTGCCTTATATCTTACGATTTCATTTTTCTCATTTCGTTTTCACACAAATACCCATTTGTATCCAACTGGCTTTATTTCTTCAGGTGTTTGGAGTACAGGTCCAAAAACTTCACGTTTTGCAAGTGAATTTAATTCTGCTTATATTGCTTCTTTCCATTTTGGCCAATCATTTCTGCGTCTACATTCTTCGACGGATTTAGGCTTAAGATCCGCGTTTTCATTAATGATATCAAGCGATATATTATATGAAAAATGTTATCGACAACTATCTCATTTCGGTTCCATCTTTTCTTCGTAGAGACATAACTTATCGAGATCTCCAAATTTTTACTGTTTTCAGGTACCTGAAACCTCTTCTGGTGTTGTTATGATTAGCTATGTCAAATATCCTCATAAGTATTTTTCCTCCTCAATAAATGTCAACTTGATTATTTGCTCTTTTTCTTTTTTTGAGAATTTTTTTGTCTTTTGAACCGATTAAGTCTACCACGCTTCTGGCGTGCCTTAGACTCATTTGCTACAATTTTTGCGGATTGTCCTATTGGGGACTATCAAATCCGGGCTGGAGCATTTACAGCTGGTATATGAGATTTGGTTACTCCTTTTGAGTGAGTGAATGCATTCGGTAGCTGATTTGCTATATCTTGCAAACGAAGTATATTTTGAACTTCTTGTTCGCATTGTTTTGTACGGGGATCAAAGTTCAATAATGATAATGTCCATGTAATATTTTTATCCAGCTGTTTAATTTCTCCCCCTAATGTTGGAAACATGGTCTCATCAAAATGACAATCGGCAAATTGTGCTGTAAATGAATCACCTGTTAAGGGTTCAATATATTTAATTATCGATGGGGATTCAAACCCAATATATATTCCCAACCTCCTTTGAGGACCCATTTTTATACGTTGTGGCGGATAAATTGAAACATATACCGCGCAACCAAATATCTTTAGATGAGAAATATTTGGCTCATGACCAAAAACCAATTATAATGGGAAGAATTTGTGATATGATGTTAGCCTAATTCGTATAAGTGTTGCTGCATGTAAAATAGCATGCCCCCAAACAAAGACAGAAAGTTTTATTCTCATGGGCAATGGTCTTACAATTAACTGGAGACGTTTAATAAAATGATTCAGCAAGACCATTTTGAGTATGGACATGGGCAACAGGATGTTCATTGTTTATCCCTAAGTGACATGCAATAATCATTAAATGCTTGGGATGTGAATTCACCCAGCATTATCAAGACGAATAGTCTTGATTATATGATCTGAAAATTGTGCTTGTAATCTAATAATTTGAGCAAGTAATCTCGCAAATGCCAGGTTACGAGTTGATAATAAACACACACATGTGATCATCTTGTAGATGCATCAATTAAAACCATAAAATATCTAAATGGTCCACATGGTGGGTGAATAGGCCTCACAAATATCTCCTTGAATACGTTCTAGAAATCTTGGGGGATTCCATCCCAACTTTAGATGGTGATGGTCTAATGATTAATTTGCCTTGAAAACAAGTAGCACACGTGAAATTCCTTAAATTGAAGAATCTTCTGGTTTTTAAATGCATGGCCCTGTGAATTCTTAATAATTCTTCGCATCATTATTGATCCAAGATGGCCCAACCGATCATGCCAAATAATAAAATTAATTTGGTTCATTGAACTTCTGGTTCATTATTGCATTGACTTCAATTATACTAATATTTGTGTAGTACAATCCTGAAGATAAAACGGGTAATTTTTTTCAATATTTGTTTTCAAGTAGAGACATTTGAAAACAATGTAAAGATATTCTATACCATTGTCATTGGTAGTCTCAATATGGTACCCGTTAAGTCGTATATATTTGAAAACTTAACAAATTTCTTCTTGACTTAGTAGAGAACAAAGCATTATTAATAATAAATTTTGTTCCACAAGGAAGCATTATATTGGCTCTTCCAGAGCCTTCTATCAAGTCAGCTGAACCTGATATTGTATTCACGTTTGCTTTCATCATTCTTAGATTGAAAAATATTGTTTATGCCTGAGAATGGTATGCGTCGTTGCACTATCTGCTAAGCATATATCACCACTACTGATATTGGGCTCATTTATAGCATGATGCAAATCCATATTTTCTTCACAAAAAAGAATAAATATATAATAAGTTCATAATAAAATATTATTATAACACAATCTTTTACATTAAACAAACCAAAATGAAAAGAAGAAAACAAAATACATAAAAATATATTAGTATAAAAAGGAACACACTTAAAGGATTGACAGAAATCTAAACTAATTATTATCATTACAAGAAATATCAACTTTCTCATTATTTTGCTTAAAGAAATCTGCAACGTCAAGGTGTGTCATATCAAAAGGGTCATAATAAAATATCCATTATTATACTTGATGTGGGTGAGAAAAAATTTATTTCTATGTTCTTCCCATTTTCTTTCAATGTGATATAAATCAACAAGATGTTTGGTTGTACGACAGGTAACGAGACCAATATTGCCTTTTCATTCCACATTGATAACAGATATTTTCTTCTTTCTTGGTATCGGTATCTCTGTTATGTATATTCTTCCCCCCCTTTTCCTTTTTCTCCTCATTCTGTGAAGGTTTGTTAGAAATTTGACAAATTAACGACCATCATAATTGTGGTAATTAAACCGTCCTCGGCTCATGGCCACGCCCATAGCCCACAAACCTCTACTACGACCAACGATTATTATTATTATATCTCGTAGCATTCACATTCAGGGAATGGAGCTGAACCAGTCGGTCGTGATTCGTGATTTTTCATTAAAAGTTCATTATTTTGTTCAGCCACAAAGAGACATGAAATCAGTTCAGAGTATTTCTTAAAACCTCGTTCTCTATATTGCTGCTGTAGGAGCACATTTAAGGCATGAAAAGTGGAGAATATTTTTTCTAACATATCTTCATCAGTGATATTATCTCCACATAATTTCAATTTAGAACTGATTTTAAACATTGCAGAATTATATTCACTTACTGATTTAAAATCCTGCAATCATAAATGTATCCACTCATAACGAGCTTTTGGGAGAATAACTGTCTTTTGATGGTCATATCTTTCTTTCAAATTTTTTCAAAGAACAAGAGGATCTTTTATTGTAAGATACTCTAACTTCAATTCCTCATGAAGATGATGGCGTAAGAAAATCATGGCTTTCGCCTTGTTTTGACTAGATGTTTCAGTACCATCTTTAATGGTGTCTCCAAGACCCATGGCACCCAGATGAATTTCGACATCGAGGATCTATGACAAATAATTCTTTCCCGTAATATCAAGTGCTACAAACTCAAGTTTGGCAAGGTTTGTCATTGTAACTTCATTAAAAAATATCAAAAATTATTAGATATATTTATTATAATAAATATTGTATAAATATTTGGTCAGATGATGAATGATTAGTACGTAGCATTCTAATAAAATAAAACTTTAACAAACTATTTGTCCATATAGATAGAGTTATAATCAAGTAACTAATGTAATTCTTTTATTTTTATGCATAGCTAAAATATTTACTCTCCCTAAATTCATATATCATATATTATTAATAATCAAATATTACCAAGTACATATATAACATGTGGTATCAGTTTTATCTTCAAAGGATGATAAAGCTTTTATAATCTTATATATCATATTAGATAAAGTCTAACATGACTAACATTAGTTATTTATCCCATCCTGCAAGGTTAGTACAAAAATTATTATATCACCAATAGTTAGTAATAAAAGTAGCATATCAGATCGTCAGCCCAAAAATCAATAGTACTAAGTACCAGCAGTAGTAAGCGGACCACAAAAATAGCAAACCAAACAAATTAAATAGCACGACAGAGTAAAGAACAAGCATGGTTCAGTACATAGACTCCAATTATTATTACTATGAGTGCTAGAAGATGACATGAATAACGGAGAACATACTTACTGCTTAAACCAAATATAATTATTTGCTTCAAGATAAAAATGAAGAGCAATTCATGATGATAACGTGTTATAAAACTTACTAAATATACAATAATAAAATTATATAATTATAATCATACCATATACTTAATAAAGAGAGTAATAAGAACAATAATAAGTAAAGAAAAATAAGAGAGCATTCAATATATGTGTATTTCATCCTCTTCATCATGCTTCTATTTATAGACATATGTATATCAACATGTGGGAGCTCAAGGGTCATATTGGAAGGCGAAAGAATTCATCTTAGACATCCACTAAATTTGTATCATATTATATAACATCTTATTTATTATTATTTTTTTGTACAAAAAGTATCTTTTTATTAATAGTAGTACAAAATGACACAATATTCTCAATTTATCATCATAATTTTATCATCACACCACCATTATTAAATTAATAATTTATTATTTTATGGATAATTATGGAACAAATAACGTTCTTAATATTTATAAGTAAATTCTATAAATGAGATTATTTTTATAAAATGAGAGAGTATTCTTAGTGCCTTAGTGGATTATTCGTCGTTTCTAAATTGAAGCCTAGGCAGTGGCGGAACCAGGACCGAATCAAAGAGGGGTCAAAATCTCTCAGTAAAAAAATTTATTTATTGACGCTTGAACTCAGGATCAAAATCTTCAGTTGATTTACGTAACCCCGCATCACTAACAATATCATTCGGATTGAACACCACACATGAATTATTTATACCACCACTTGCTTCGAAACTTGGTAATTGATTATTAAAAGAATCAACAGTTCTTGGTCGCTTAATCAAATATTTATCCATAATCTAGAATAAATAAAAACCTCAATTGCTAATCAATAATTTCATCAATTTAAGCATTTCATAATAATTTCATCATTCATCAATTCAATTATTCAAACATTTCATCATAATTTCATCAAAATATCAACTAACCTTATTCAATAATTTCAATTATTTCACAAACAATATATCATAAATATACCATAAATTGATAAATATACAATATTAATTCAAATATTCAATAAAAATAGCACATAATCTCTAATTCATGGCACAAGTAACAAACTCTAAATCTCTAATTTAATGGTAAAATTAAGCACAAAGAATTAAAAAACCTGGAGAGAGAAAGAGAGAACCGCCACCGCCCACCGGAGAAGAAAAGGTGCAGCGGTGCAACCTGTAGGAGGAACCGAGCCAACCACCGACGAAGAAACGGAGGAACTAGGCAGACGGAAGGCGGAACTGCAAAAGGGAAAGGAATAAAAGGATGGAACTGAGATAGTGAGATTTGAGAACAGTGAGCAGAGGCGGCAGAAGGATAAAGAAAAGAAATTATTTTTTTTAAACTTACATGAAATGAAACGTTTCATGTAAGTTTTTTTTTTTAAAAAAAAAAAGCCCTAACTGTTGGGCTAAGTCTAACTTGTTGCAGTGTCGGCGCCATTACGAAGAAGAAGGTTGTGAATGCCACGTGACGCATGAGGCGGTGAGGGGCTGAGGGTCGTGAAAAGTGACCGAGTGAGGACTGTTGGACTGGGGGCTGAGGCAGTGGCCAGTGGGGCAGTAGGCGACAGTGGGAAGGCTGAAGGCAACGGGAGGTACACCTATGGAGGAGTCGCCGCCGGAGTACCAGGGTCATTTGCCCCCCCTCCCCCGACTCTCCTAGTTCCGCCTCTGTGCCTAGGCATACGGATATGAATCCTTACAACTCGTTTGACGATCCAACAAACAATCTAGCGGACAAGTATATTATTAAAAATTTCTACTTATATAAGACTCAGAAATCAAATTAATAAGACCTTTGAACACAAAGAACTATAGTCACATGTACAAACAATCTGTGTGTTTTATATAAGTTCATTATTGTTTGTAATTTAATTGTGGGGGGACTTTCTACTAAACTTGAAACTTGGCTAAATTCAATGAGCTGGATTTGTTTCATATCTTTCTTTTCTTGTTCTCTAGCTACTAAAGTATGCACTCAAAGAATTGATGTCCTAAAGTTACCTTGCCAAACCCACTTCATCATCATCTCTTAATTTTCTTTTATATAATAAATTGTCAAGAAATTTTTTTCATTTTAATTTGTTAGATATATTATTATTAACTTTTAAAAATTAATTTTAGACATTTTTAAACTCAAAATTTGATGAGATTCATTAAAAATCAAAAAAACTTAGTTCTTATAAAAATATCTTAAATTAATTTTAAAAAGTCAATAATAATTTCATAGTTTGAAAGGAGTATATTTTCTGACAACTTATATATATATATAAAAATATATATAATAATGTATATATATATATATATATATGTATATATATATATATCTGTATGTAAAGAATTAATGGAGGGAAGTGTAATCATGCAAGTGACATAAAGATTTGGATACAATTTTCAAAGAGAAGTAAGGGAAGAAGCGCTAGATTTAGTAAAAAGGTATAACCTGGCAGAACGAGGTTCTACATAAAGTAAGTAGTGGACAAACTTTGGGAACATTTGCAGGTAAACATATATCCTCCAATCAGAATTTCAGCTTCTGGCTTAGAATTGTATGGCCTCTCCTGTCCTCCTTCCACCTGCAACTCTCATCAATTAATATCCTCTCTCTCTCTGTGATCTCTCTCACACACACAGAGGCACACACAGAGTTCAAAAACCAAACTCTATTTCATCACATATATATCCCTGGTCAGTGAGTCACTCCCCTCTTTAACTCTCTATATTTCTCTCCCCTAAAGCTCCATCTTTTGAGTCTTTAGAAAAAGGGTACTTCACTTCTTGTTCTTATTTTCATCTTTTTGACATGAACATGATCATGACTAGAGTACTACTTTCTTCTCTTTGTTGTTTTAATCTTGCTAAATAGGTGAGACTGAATTGAATTAGGAAACTAATTACCCATTTATGCAGAAAAACAGTTTGATGGGTACTTTGAAAAACCACAGCATTCAAAGTGAAAATATTAGATCCATGAAAGACAACACTAACAACAACAAGGTGATCAACAAAGATTCATGGAAAAATATTACTAGTAGCTTTGGTGACACTAGTACTGTTGGTGGTGGAGATTTGTTTTCATGGCCTCCAAGATCTTACTCTTGTAGCTTCTGTAAAAGAAAATTTAGATCTGCTCAAGCTCTTGGCGGTCACATGAATGTTCATAGGAGAGATAGAGCCAGGTTGAGGCAGTCTCCTCCAAGAAATGGTCAGTTCTCTCTCTTTAACCTTAATCTTGATCCAAACCAAAACCCTAACCCTAGCCCTAGCCATAACCCTAACCTTAATTTCTCATCATCTACATCACACTCATCAACATCTGCTTCAACAATATTGTTCCGGCAGCCATTCACTTTCAATTTACCTCCTTTGGTGTCTCCCCCTCTTTCCTCACTGTCTAACTCACCCTCTTCTGCTTCTCCTAGTAACGAAAGCAAAATTAAAACCACGAAAACCCTTTTCGGGGCTGGAGAATTTGATGGTTTCTTTAAAGGAAAAGAGTATGAAGTTGTGCAGAGGGCAGAAATTGTTAGGTTGAACTTGGAGATTGGTATGCTTAGTGATTCAAAGAATGATTTGGATTTGGAACTTCGTCTCGGGTACTCTTAGATGAATCAAGAACTTTTCCCTAAGCACTATATATAGTTCTAAAGCTGCTAGCCCTAGTTGTTTGGTTATTGCACTACTTTTTAGCAACATATCTATCTGAGCTCCTGCTTTAAGATTAATTAATTTCACCATGGTGATCAACTTCTCAAGAGGCCTAGAGATTAATTTGCGCAGATGTATCCATGTAAGACTTTTACTATTTATAAACTAGCTCTATGTTCAAATTTTAATGTACTACTGTAGTTAATATTATTTCCTAGCTGATCTATCTTTTTTTACCAGGTCCATGGCATGTATGTTTAAATTATAATCAATTTTTAAGCTGATCTATTTTTATTTTTTTTTACCAGGTAACCATGGCATGTATGTTTAAATTATAATCAATTTTTATGCCAAAAATTGCACATTTTAATTTTTGTTTGTGTATATCTCCTCTCCCTGATATTACGTATGATATGTTTTTTAGGTATAATTTTATGTATACGTTATGTAATGTGTAAATATGTATCTCAGTATCTGTGTTAGAGAGAGATCATTTTTCTTCCTCTCAGGCTCTTTTGGATGGTTTTCTTGCTCTTTTGCTTTATTTTTTATTTTTATTTTTTACTTCATCCAAGAACAACTCAAACTACTTAAACTTTTACTTCTTTGGCTAGTTATTATTTTGTTGGTTGATTGGTGCCGGTTAGGTTAACTGTAAGTTAACAACATAAAAAAAAGTATAACAGATCCAGAGGCTAATTTTAATTTAGTTTCGTTGAAAGCACATCAACTTTATCCTGTATTATTGTATTGGAATAAGTATATGTTGGAAACTAGCTGGGAAAGAAAGTTGATAAAGGCGCTCTAAATTTTAGAGTTTGTATATGCTTCACTGTAAAGATAAAATTAATTGAGTAAATTTTATTCAACATTAATAAAATTTGGAGCACATTTATCATTTATCCAAGGGAAATAGTTAGAAGAAGAAAGAGATTATTAACAATAAAACGAAAAGGCGGTTTTCCTTACCATAAGGATGTCAAATAAAATAATTGGCAAGTTCATGATAAACCACTAAATATATGCTCCACTTCTTCAATTGAGTGAAATCAAATTCCATTTATGAAACACTTACTTGTGTGTAGAACAATTTTGTTTGTGATGATATCTTATGAAACACAAAAGCATTACTTGTGTGTAGAACAATTTTGTTATTTGCGATGATATCTTGTGAATATTTATGTCGACTTTTTGATTATTTGTTACGTGAAAAATTATTAATGATAATTTTTTTAGAAAAATGTGTAATAAATAATGTACTTCTATAATTCCTAGCAATCTCATATATTGATAAATTTTATAATTATAATTCGATATAAATTTATCACAATCCATAGCAAGACTCTTTAATAAATTAAGAAAAATTCAAAAGTAAGTCATAAGTTTTGCATATGCTAGCCGTCAAGTGTGTTAAAACTTTTTCATGTGCTAGCTTTTTAATTTTTTTTTATTTTTATTTTGGACATGAATATGAATAATTAATTAAGCTTTCTAGTACTCTAACAAACGCCACATTTTTGCTTCGATTTTTTAAGAAGTTTATTTTAAGAGTCCTTCTACGCTGTTCGGGGATGTGAACCAATTTGGGGATCGCTCCAAATTTATTTATTTTTTTGTTTTCACTCTCAAATAATTTATATGATTTATTGACACTGAATTTAAAAAAAAACAGTGATTTAGGTGTGATTTGGATACATATTTTTGATATGTATCCAAATCACACCTAACTCACTGTTTTTTTTTTAAATTTTAGTTTTAATAAATCATATAAATTATTTGAGAGTGAAAATAAAAAAAAATTGTATCGATCCCCAAATCCAGGCTCCCTAAAATTATTGTTATTTTAAACGTATGGAGCTCAACATCGGAACCGGTGCATTAGGATTTTAAATGGAAATTAAAGTGATTCAAAGAAAAGCACCACTATTCTGTTTGAACTTCTGAAAAAGTTGTTACTTTAATTTAGTATAAGTGAAAACAAAGTTCACCACATCTAGAAGATGTATGGATCAATATTGACTTAACAAATTCCTCTTATTTTACAAGTTTTAATGCCGATAATCACTATTTTCTATACTCCAGATTCCAGTGCCTAACTGTACAACCAACTAAGAAACATATTTTGAACTTTCATAATCAAATGATCATATTTTGTCACATATAAATAAAATCTCTTAAAGTTAAATGCATGAATAATTTATATTAAAAAATATACATGTAGCACAATTTTAAGCTAAATACGTAAATAAAATCTCGAGCTAGTTAAATACGCATTGAGCTAACTAAAGGTCTTAGCACCGATGGTAATCCCTCACCTTGTGTTACCAAATGTAAGGGATCAAATTCTTCTACAAGCACAAATAAGTGTTGGATCTTATAAGCACAAACCGCCTTCGAGGTATCCAAACCTAAGAGAAGTATACAACATAAAAGAAAGGGGAAAGACTAAAAATCAACCGGCCACGAGCTATTGGTATAAGGTGGGACATCTATTCTGGCACAATTCTAGTAGTTTTTTTAGGTCGATTTCTTAGATGAGTTTTAGTTTGACAAAGCAATATTATAGAACTTAATAGTATTAGGGAAACAGTTACATTGGTTATGGAGTAATTAATTCTTAGTCAAATAAATCTTACATCATTAAAGTCAAGATTGAACTACTAAGAATCATACTAATACTTCCCCTTAAATATAATTTTATTGAAATAGTCAAAAAAAATTGAACCTTAAATCTTACGTATCAGAACTTTGATATCATATTAACTAATCAATTCGTTTAAAAATTTAAAATATTAAAAACCAAGAACATATATCATGGTAATATATATAGGATGATACAATGAATCTTTTAATCCCCTAATGCATACACATATACATGTATTGATGCCCATAGAGGTAGAATAAATGAAAAGGATATTTATTTATTTATATATATATTTTGTCGATGACATGTAGTGAGTGATTGGGGTGCTTTTCCCAAAGCCTGATAGTTTGCATGTTCCCGAAATTGTGCGGGTGTGAAATGGTATGATGGGTATTCCTTAAACAGAATAGGGATGTTTGTTTTTGTCGAGTTCAAAGCAAATAATATGAAGTATCAGAGAACTGAAACACCCTCAATTCTTTCCTAAATAAGAAGTGTGGGACACTCACATACTTGCAAACACTCCCCCACCCCCAACCTCTTCTGTCATCCACCATTAAACCGATAGATACACTCACAATTCTTCAATTAAATTTGGCCATATCCAGGGGCGAAGCCAGAGAAGGAGGAGAGTGGGGTCAAAAATGTTACTAAGTTATAAATAATTTGAAATGATTTGGCAAGGGTTCGGGGGCAGCGCCTCCGAGTCAATTTTTTTTTTAATATTTTTGTATTTTCGAGTCACACACACATATATATATATATATTATATTACAATGACAATATAATAATTAATAATATATGGTATCACAATTGTTCATAAGTAATTAATTCATTAATTATTTTTAAAAATAATATAAATTAGATTATTATTTAGTTTAAAATATTATAGAGAGATATACATATATTGAGAGGATATACGTCATATGTGGTTAAAATTTGATTGACAAAGTTATAAAATTTTAATTTGACCCCGTATAGTAGAAAATTTATAAATTTTTAGTGGGGTCAATTTATACATAATACTTAACATTTTTTAAATTTACCTTATATTATAAAATAATTTTTTTTTTCAGTAGGGTCAATTAACCCCACACCTCTCTACCTAGCTTCGCCCTGGCCATATCTAATTTGTTACAGTTTGATCAATGTGGCAAGACACTATCCATCAAATTTCAAAAGCAAAGGTTACCTTTTTATTGTGAAGGTAAAGGGATGATGATCCTTTATGTCACATGAATATATACATAGCTTAATTTAAGTATATTAATTTACATTAATTTGTTAAGAAAAATGAGGACTATAAGTGTACTCCATGTTTTTTTTTATTTTATAATATTGTGGGGGTAGAAATGAATTAATACATGGATCCCCAAAAGAGAATCAACTTTTGAAACTGCATGTGGTAGACATGAACTAATACTTTTATTCCAAATGGGAATCCACTTTTGAAACTATTGTAATCATGCCTAAGGTTTTACTAAATATTGTTATCCTTTTCTAATTAACTTAACGACCCAATTCAATCTATATAATGATAATAGTGTTAAATAAAAGCTGCAGTACTTGGCCACTTTTCTCCTTTAGAATCTGTAATTTAATTAGAAATTGTGTCATTTTTTTAGCCTATTTCAAAAAACTTAATTTCTTTTCGGTACGTTAAAAATTGAAAAGAAAGATTTTGATCGTGGAAAAATATCTATTTAGCCTATTTTTCATTATTGAGATAATTATACTCGAAATTTGGCTTATCTCCAGTACACTTATTCTATTTTTTTTTTCACAACTTTACAAAATATGCATCTTAGCTTCACTTGGAGAAGTTGTTCAAATATACTAACAGATAAATTAAAACAATATGAACACTTGTATAAGAAATTATAATAATTAAATGGATTGATGCCATTAATTAAATGGACAGTAGTACTGTTCTAATCATTCCATCAGACAGAAAATAAATGTAAGAGGTTGAAGGAATACCAAATTTCATTTAGTAGTACTACTACTACTCCATCATGGTCTTCCCTTGTAGCTAGATAGATTTATATAAGTCAGACACTGAAATGCGATGATTCCAATCTAGAGAACCATCATCTCCATGCAGATCGATTGACCCCACCTCTATATAATACCATCATTTCTGGTTTATAAGTACTATCATCGTCATGTATTATATATGTAATTTCGTACCACTCTTTTTGTTCTAAGGAAAAAATTAAGTCTCGTATGTAAATTTTTGTCTCACAATACATACACACACACGCTAATAATAGTATAAAATGAAACAAGTCTTTTGCATTTGTAATTATAATATTATTACTATGTCATTAGTATTAAATTTTTTATTAATTTAATATATTTTTTATTAATTTTGTGATGAATCTCTGTTTACGAAAAAAGATGAGTACGTAATATAGATACACTTGTGTATTGTTTTATTTCCCCTACGTACGTACTAATGAACTTGTTCAATGCCCATCGAATGAGTTAGTCATGTCCAATATTTAATGTGCCTACAAATACATCTACCAGTTTCTGATTTGTGACACACGTGGATAAGATAGGAATAATCCGAGATAAATATAACAAAACCCATTTTTTAATAATTAATAACCGAACAAAACTTTAAAATAGCCTCGGTCCCAAAGATCTAAAAGTTTGTTCTCAAGGAAATGCATACATACTTGCCCACAAGCAGAAATTGAGCCCAATACTATATAAAAGTTTTGGGTTGTTACATACCTACCCACCACTAGAAATTTACTCTTATCTTTTTTTAAAAAAAGCTAATAAACTTTCATTAAGCTAAAAAAGGAGTGCATTCAAAAAATTTAGATGAAATTTATAAAATTTTAATTTCATCTCAAATTTTATCCTACATTATTTATACACGCAACACATGTGCCACTGGATGCTAGTATCATATAAAAAAATTTAAATTTTTAAATTCACTAAAACAGAAGATCATATTTGTTTGCAAAGATTAAAAAAAAGAGTCGGGATGATATTATTTAGCCCATCATTCTCCATTCAGCATTATTATAAGGTGGCACAGATGTTGCGCGTGATTAGTATGAAGATTAAATATATAATTTAATGGATAAAGTGCGAATATCAAAAAATAAATTATTGAAGATAAAAGATATTTTTTTCCTAAACTTGTTGGGACAGAATTTGAAAGAGTGAGTAAAATTTGTGACACAATTATGCTAAAAACTTAAGCGGCTCCTAGAGCCGTTTTATTAATATAATAATAATATAGATGTAATATAATTATCTGTTTGGCATCATAAGGTGCCTAACTGCCTATGCATGCCTGCCTTGATAATGTATTAATACCCTGTTCACATCATGTCTACAGTCATTATGGTCCACCCATGCATATAGTTTAATAGTATAGTCATCATCTCGCACTAGATAGAATTTTAATTTTTTTCTGATAAACCGTATAAAGCCAATTAAAGCGTAGTTTAAGTCCTTGTCACAAGATTTTTATCCTTTTCAGATACAAGCAAAACATCATTTTCCGATGCTACAATATGAAGAAGTAGCTAGGTACTTTAATCTAGCTATATATAAGTTGCAATATTTCAAAACCAAGAAAAACCAAAAACTGCTCAACCTATGTGTATGTGCATATATACCAATTGATATAGACATATAGGTATATATGGATTTGATTCAAGAACTTCGATGCTAGACTTGCTAGTTGTGGCTTACAACTTTGAAGCTCTAAATGTTCGTCAATGAATCTTAAAGTTTCTATACATACATGGCTCATATATTTTACTTATTTTTTCTTTTTGTGAAGCAACCCAACTCTTATGTATCACCAAGAAGTAATTAAGTACTGAAATATGTTCTGTAACTAGATTATATTTGACTTGACTGTAGTCTATGGTGAGTGAAGATAAACGAGCAAACGAACAAAAGAAAAAAATGAATAAATAATTGGTGACCTCTATCGATGCAGCAAAAAGAAAGCTCGAAAGAGCCTAGAGGGTTAAAGTAACAGTAGCATTCAATTGAGAAGAAGATTTCTTGTATTTCTTTAGTTATTTTATTTTCGGAATTATTTTCTTCCAATTTTCTTCTTTAACAAGTTTCATGTATAAGAAATTTTATACCAAACAAATCTCAAGTTCTAAGGAAATACTTTTGAAGACAGAAAGTGTCAAATCAGTAGTATATATCCATCGATCTCCGTAATATCTTAAGCATTATACGTAGAAAGCTCAACACATTTATAAAGTCAAATAGATAAATTAATTAATTATGAACAACAATATATCTTATGATTTTATAAGTTAACTTTTTGATTGTGAATTATGTAAATAATTATAGTTGATAATATTTTAATGACATATTTGATATAATAAGTTAATTTTATAATTCTATCTAATTTCAAATATTAATATTCGTCCTAATCGTAATTTGACATAAACTCTAGCATTATAACATATATGGACCGCAATGTTCAACAAAGGTTCACTAATCTCGCTTCAAGACATATATATAACTCATTTTGGGGAGAGGAGAACTGAAATATATATATATATATATATATATTCTTGATAATCCCTATTAATTACCTAGTTAAGATAGAGAAATTTCTACAATGATTACAAACAAGATAGCCTTCGTTTTTGGCCCTTATTTTCTACCCCAGTTGACAAGAAACGTCATAAAGTCCAAAGCAGCAGTATTAGGCTATTATTAATTAGCAGTAGTAGTAATTACTAATTACAACAGCAGATACTAGGAAACCTACATCATACTTTAACAGGAAGTTACCACTCCTAATCATATTACTTTTCAGGATATTTCAAAACTTAAAGAATTATTCTATAAACTTGCTGGAGATTAATTGTATCGATTAAATGAAAGTTAGAATTCCTATTTCTTTTGCCTTCTTGTTCTTTCCTAAGGTTTTTTTCTTCATCAATGCTTTCATGTTCTTGGTAATAAACTAAAAACTTTAGAAATTTAAAAGACGCACTGAGCAATAATATTTATATATAATTGTAGTAAAGTCTTTCATTCCTAAAAGAGTTGCAAAAATGACTACAGAATTAGTGATATTAGCCATCGAAAATTTAAATAATAAACTTGGTTTGATCACTAGAAACCATGAAACTAAATTCATCAATTAATGTTATGGAGTATTTATACGATGAAAGAACAATGAAAAAACAACATAAACATGGAAATCTTCCATGGAATGAAATAAATGGAATACTTTTCATTTAAATTCTATATAATAATCAAACATCATTTATACCCAAACAAATAGCTCGTTCAGATTGGGTGCACCTTTACGGATCATATCCGAGACGAAGCTCCAAATCCACTTCATGTTCAATCCCATCTTCTCTTACATTTCTATTCTTGCCTTTAACATCTTCCATATGTGAAGAACCAACTTCCAAACTCAAATTTGCGCCCAAATGATCCTCATGCAGCCCAAAATTCTCCACATGACGAGTACTAATCAAATCAGATTGATAGTACGCATGTGGAGGATAATTAGGGTTTGAATTTGATGCCGGATGATAAAACTGATGATAATTCATCCCTGCCCCCAAAGTGGCATGTGCATGATAGTGTGCTTGTTCATTAGAAATTGGTGCAAAATACCTAGAGGAACTCATGTAGTCTTCATTAAATGACTTATTCGTCGAAAATGAAGTAGTTTGAGTAGTTTTTGGCTTGGCCTTGACCTTGGCCTTATCTTTTCTATGTATATTCATGTGACCTCCAAGAGCTTGCGCGTTTGTGAAGCCTCGCTTGCAAAAACTGCACTCGTAGGAGCGGCCTGTGCCGGTGTTGTCATTGAGTTTCTCCGGTGAATTCTGCTCGTTTTCGTCGCTAGAAGCTTCGGAAGAATTCCCATGTTTGCTATAATCCATGTATATATGTATTTGATGATCAGTATATACCCCTTAATGAGAAATAGTTTCAAGAACTTTTTAGGTTGAAAAAAACAAGAGAAAATTGAGTAGTAACTTGTTAGGGGAAGAGAATATGATGATAGAAATTAGGGTTGACGAAGTGAGAAAGTGAGAGATACTAGAAAATTGTTTTATAGGCTGAAAGCTGTGTTATGATGAGGTATATATGAGAGAAAATAGTTTCAACTGCTTGATATATATTTTTCTATTAGGAAAAAAAATGCGTTTTGCTGATGATAAGTAGCCTTATTTTAGCCGGCTTGGAAACTATCTTCTCCCATTTTTTAATTCTCTTTTTCTCTCCATATATCTCCCTCAAGGGACTTACAAGTTAATTACTACAACTATATATATATGTATATATATATATATATATATATCAAGTACACTTTCAACTTGAAAACGTACAACAGCTTCTGACAAGAAATTAAATTAATTGTCCACTTGAAGTAATTGGTTCCAATGGTGGGATATAGTCTTTGATCCATGTCATGTTTTACAAGTATTTGATAGCTTGTTCCCCACGGTTAAGTGGGAAAATGAGAATTCATTCAATGATAATCATCACAGTATATATGTACTTGTTTGTTTATCGAAATTTTCAAATACACTTAAAAATCTTGTTAATCTAATAATATTATATTTCAAACACTGTTTGCCTAAATCAAACATAGTTTTAAGTTTGATCTAAAAAACACACCGCACCAACCTCTCAACGCTTGCAAATTTTAATTAGTCTTTAACATTACCTAATGAAAAGAGAAAGAAAATTGTGCGTGTCATATGAATTTTAATGATAAAGAAAATAGAAAGTTAACAAAAAAGTCAAGACTCTCTTTCCCGGAAGGAGGGATAGTATAAATGAAAGCATATTTGTAGGTAGATGAAAATAAATTGGTTTAAGTAGCTATACATCTTAATTACATATATGGTAATGGTATCGTACATATCAGCTTAATTTGATATGTATATTCTTGACATGTGATTTACCTATTCATAATACCAACACCGCGTAAAGAAAAGGTAGTCCTATATTAATTATAGAATAGAGATGGATCCATTCATAGAGTTAATTATATTATAGGCATATACAGATGCAGCAATTGAGAAAGAAAACCATGCATCATTTTCAAATTTATCATATCCATCAACTTTTTTTGATCTCCTATATATTCGAATAGCTACATTTACAAAAGAGGAATAGAAAAAATAGAAATCGCACATGGTCATGAGTTATATAAATTAATTAATTCCCTTAATCCCTTACAAAAATTAAGCATAATGTTCTTTATATATAGACTTGGTCATTGTAGGAACTATGGTTCTACAATTGGATGTTTTAATTGTATTACAAATATATTCTTGTTAATCTCATTAATTTCGTTAAGCAAGATTTATATAACTCCAACTAAACAACTGGATCGACTGACAAGATCCCTCGGACAGAGTGTCTGTGTGGGAGAGACAGAAAGAGAAAGAGAAAGCAGTTCAAAAAAAATGAAATTAAATTGAAATGTACTGCTTTATAACATAGCATATAGTTAGTACAATTTGTTTTTTTAGTTTGTAATTTCATAACATACAGACTATATACCATATGTCTTGTAGTTTGATAATGCATTAGCTGGTTCTGTTTACATCAAAGACGGCCAAATTAACGCGTCCAATTAACAGGATCATATATATATATAATTCCTCGATGCCTTGAGTACTTGACCATTTCCTAATTTAGAAAAAATGAAATTTGTACGTAGAATTAAGGCCGTCATTGTTTAATTCTTTGAGTTATTGAAATTCCTTAAGAACAAAGAAAAATTGTCGACAAATGGAAGTAGAGCATCAATGACAATAACATTACTAGTGTTATGTACTACTTCTTCCACTGCCAGTTCATGCCAGTAACTAGAAAATTAATTAAAATTTTCTGGTTATATATATATACATATATATATATATACACACACATACGTATGTGTATATGTATATAAGCTCGTATAATCCAAAGCCGATCCGTGTTCAAATACTCGATGATAACAGGACCGTTGACTAGGTGTGCGATATTGAACCGTACGCAAGACTAGTAATCTTCAAAAGACAAATGCATGGTACGTACATTTAGTTTATATTATTAATTAATACCTAGACACTGGACAGAAACAAATATAATAATGCATGGTAGTATTTCAAAGATTACCTTCGTAATTATTTAAGCTTCTGATTACAGTAGCAACTACTAGCTCATTCCACAATATCTCAAACTTATTATATTGGGAAGTGTTTAGGGCGTTAAGGAGAATAATGCCCCATTTCTCTCGCATACATGGGTCTCGTACAGACAATCAAATAATTGACGTAAATATTTATAATATATATATATATATATATATTATTATTTTTATTAAATTATACAATATGTAAATGTATAACGTTTAAACAATTGAACTGATACATGCATGCATATGCACGTATATATGTACGTAGATCCTCATGTATTAAATATCGTGTTTGGTGCCACTATACATCCTCATATAATTGGATGATCTTTCATTTTTATTTTTTCTTATTTTCTTTCCTTAAATTTTATAATTTTGTGCTTGCTCATAATTCGTCAAAAGATAAGCCTTTTTCAGATGGCTATAGTCCATTAGAACTTGGGCCAACCCAGAACTCATTATCTCAATTCGGGCCTGCAAAATTAATGCTCCTTGAACCTAGCAACCATGGAGAATGCCCTGCAACTTTACAAAAACAAATACCAACATAAAAGCCATCCTATATATCTCAAAATAGGAGTCTCACTAACTTTTTATTTTCTTTAATAAATTAATATTTCTAACCCAGAGTTTATCATTCTAGTGCAAATAATTTATATAATACACAATTGTATCAATGTTAATTATCAAAAAAAAAATTTGTATCAATGTTAATAAATATATATATACATATATATATATATATATGTATTTTTGCCCTCCAATGGCAAACTTAGCCCTGAAAATATCATTTAGAACATCTCCAACAGTCTCTTCAACCACTTTGGGATACTCAAATAGGTGAGCCACATCAGAAAAATTATCTCCAACAGTCTCTCCAACCTTAGTCATCAAATCTGCAACCTCATTCTCTCTCTTCAGAATTGGTAAGTTGACATTGCCTCTTCAAAATATTTATTTTGTTTTGGGAGAATCAAAATCATATGAAAAAGACTAAAAACATTTATTTTGCTTGATGGGTTTGATATACAGCTCATTTTAAAATTTAATATCATTTCTTTTTATTTATTTATTTATCATATTGCATTAATTGAATTAAAAAGACTGATAAGACACAAAATATTAAAGTAGCAAATAATATTCTTTAAATTGTCACGTAGGTCAACAAACTTTAATTTGAAAAAAAAAAAATTTGTTACTACTCTTGGAGATGCTCTTAGTATCTTTTTTTAAGGTATTTATTTAACTTTTGACTTTCTTTAACTTTATACTTTTCTTGTCAGAAATTTCAAGTTAAGACGAGGTTCTATATATAGGGGTGAAAATGATATTAAACATCAAGTGAGGCATTCAATTCAAGGCGAACCAAATGTTGGTACAAGTTACATCAAGCGATTAGCCATTCCATTTTTAGAACAAAATTTGTCCGCTATGGGTCTAGTGTTCAATGGGCCAAGGCCCAGAGTACAACGAAATGGTGGTCCTAAGGCACATTAATCTAACTTCTCATAAACAAAAAATAAAAAATAAAAAAATCTGTGCATCCTAAACCATTAGCAGCCTAAGCTTGACCCAAATGTCTCATTTAATCAAATTTGCCATACACACTCATGCATGGATGATAATATTTTCAATATTTATTTTTAAAATAAAATTTGCTATTTTCTCCGTTCCAAAATTAAAAATACAATAATAAAACGATGATTGTTAAGTAAACTTCATATACTTTAATATTGAAAATATATATATATCTCTAATTTTAAAACTATTTTTTTTAAAAAAAATGTATCTCTAATTTTAAAACTAATAGAGTATTTTGTATATTGACCAATAAAAATTATGTTCAAGCTTGTATTTGAAAAAATCTAAAAATTAGAAAGAAAAAAAAAAGTCAAATCAAAGTCCAATCAGGAGTCTCATTATGGGAACCGGGGTCTGTATTTTTATACATTTTGGATTGGATGGTGCTAGTTCCACCAACCAAGAGAACACATGTACATGTTGGAAAGTGCTGGTTAGGTACTGTACATTTAGCCCAATTTGAATTTTTATAATAACACCAGCTTACTTTATAGTATCATTAATGAGGCCCAGCTTAAAACCTTAATTGGGAGTTATTAGGCCATGATAATAACACCATTATTAGGCCTTACAGATATGGCTGTCAATACAATTTTGGCCCCCACAAGACCATTTGGGTTAGTGGTATTTGCCCGCCAATTGAGGCCTTGAAATTAAGCTACTTTCCTATGAATATGAATGTACCTCTTATTATTACTTATAAGTTTGTAACCGACACAGAATAGTTTTCAAAATTATATTTTTATAATAAAATATAATTTTAATATGAGAATAATTTATTATAATGAAATTTTTAAATATATTAATAATTATAATTTTTTATTTAGCATGTCTATTATAAACCGATAATATATTATTTAAAATTGACTTTCATCAATAGTAATTCAGTGACTTGAAAAAAGAAATGTTTGAACCTTATCAACCTTTTACTTCGTTGATATCATTGTAGTTATCATCACTAATGATAATGAATTTCTGCTCAGGTTGGACCGAAACAGGCTCTTTTTAAGATCTGTACTATAGAAATGAAGACATATTATTAGATATTTATAATAAGTTATACTTTGTTCGTTCTAGATTATACTAACCTTTTTTTCATTCTTTTTGTTGATTCATTTAGGGTAAATACTTGCTTCAAAAGAGTGTTGTTCTTCTTTGTTTTTTTTTATTTTTGAGATTTAGAGGGTTGTTTAAATAGTGTTGAATGGATGAAGAGTAATAATAATCTATTGTCATTCAATATATAATTTGTATTTAATTTGTGAATGTATCTAAGAATGTTTGGAAGATTTGTGACAGTTAGTTTAAGGTGCATAATGTATCAAAGTTTTGATATTTTTTTATTATTGTGTATTATATATGTGAGTTGTTTTGGGTAGATTATATGTTTTAGATAGAGTACTCATTTAAATACAATGAATATAAGTTAATATTAATAACCAAATTAACCTTAAGATAATGATCAACCAAAATAATTTAGATATGAATTTCTTTTTAGATTATTATATACTTGTATAGATTAATATATTTTTTGTGTTCAAAATAATTCAATTGTAAGTTCCTTTTTTAGATTATTATGACATTAATGCTTTTTATGATTTTTCTTTTACTTTATTGTGAGATTCATATATATATATATATATATATATATATATATCAAATTATAATTATATTCATTGAATTTGAACATGTAATTTGTATTTGAGAATTATAAGTTGATGTTCAAATTACCCTTAAAATGATCAACTAAATTAATTTGTATAAGATCTTCTCTTGGCTTGTTATATACTTGTATTGATCGATGTATTAATTTATTTTTGCAATTACTAGGAATGAGATTGACAAAGCCATGAAATAAGAACAGAAAATAGTTTTCACTGATAAGTGAATCGAATTACAAAAACATTAGAGATGAGGTGATACTTTCTCGCGTTCAAATTGAAACTTGAGAACATATATATTTCTAAAAAATAGACAAAAATACATAAATTTGAGTAATTTTTCAACACGAGCAACGAAAAGGAAGTTATCGTGATAACCACACACCCAAATATGAATAGATATATCTTCATCGAGTAATACCAATCAAACCTCCTATACGGAGATATCATAAAAAAAAATCGTAGAACGAGAAAATCTCAAAGTAAGAAAAGAAACATTTCATAGATTAAAAAATCTAAACTAAGAGAAATAAAACTCCATAAAAGAAGAAAATAAGAACAATTAAACGAAAGAATATAAGAAAAAACTTTGGAGCAAAGTCTCTTTAATGTAAATAAGAGATCCTCCCCATGTCCGAAAATATGGAGGCTAGCTAGTAATGAGATTGAAGCATGCCTAATTTAAAAGATGTAATGGAGCAATTTGGCATTCTTAAGTAATATTAATATTGACTTTTTAAAAGTTAATTTAAGATATTTTTAAATTTAAAATTAAATTGACATGATTTATTTAAGTTTTAAAAATAATAAATCTTATAATTAGTAGTACTTTTTTAAGTAGTTTATGATATTATAATTATATTGACATAAATTAAATAAATTCATGTCAATTTTAAATTTGAAATTGATTCTTAAAAAATTAATATTAATTTTATAATTTGAATCGGATGGAATATTTTTAAGGGAAAGCACTCTTCATGCAAAAGCTCCTCCATTTTATTGTTAATGCATGTCACTTTTAGCTTTAATTATAAGTTATAATTCAATAAAAAATTTGAATATTAACAAGTGGAATTACCATTTCCCTACTTTTCTGAAACGCTTGACACTTCAAACTTCCAAGTTGTAGATCTGGTTTTCCAAACTTCATTCCCTTTCCTTCACTAAGAAAAATTACGCAACAACTTGTATAAAACGTGTGCATCGACTTGGGACAAAACATAAGAAATTTACCCTTCTTTAGTTTTAAATAAAATATTTTAAAAATAAAATTTCAAAACAATAACTAATAACGGCAAGCCATTTTTCCACATATTCAAACTTAAATACGAGATTATAGTATTTTAGATGATTGATATTTTCAACGCTCTATTTATCATTTTCAATTATGTTCACTATATTTAAAACGAAACGTGTGTGATTCACAGGTGTAACATGTTTATTTAAAAATTAAAATTATACATTTCTACTGAGAAAGTAAACTTAGCGTTGGAAAAATCATTTTTCCATTTTTTGTTTCCTTACAAAAAAAAAAAAGAAGTTAATGGGAAAGGAAGAAAAATTGTTTAGAAACAAATGGAGGGAAAACTCTAAAATCAAAAAAGTGTGGCAGCCATAGGTTGTCAGACACATGGGCTGTACAGGCATGTGGGTGTAGTATAGTAATGCAAACTGTAGGGACCCGAACACACCCCAGGACTATGAGCACATGAACCCAAAAAAGTGAAATCTTGTTACAATTAATATTGACTTTCCAAACCCTAATCATGTTGCGTGTTTCCATAATATTGAGCACTTTATGGACATAGAAATTACTAGCATCCCCTCTCTTTCGATTACAAGGGGAAAGAAGGGCCCCTATTTGAATTTTTAAATGTTATATATCACCTAAAGAGAGAGCAAATTATCAAACACGTTAGTTATTTGTTGTACGCGTTATTTTGAACGTGAGAGTGATAAGATTATTCTTTTTGATATTAATTAAAGTTGAATGAAATAATAGGATTCTAATTTACTTTTTTTTTTAAAAAAATAATAATTTATGGAAAGAATGACACAAGAGGAAGAAAGTTTACAAAGTTGGTACCAAGATCCATACAGTTGATCAGCAAATTTGTTAATGTCAAAGCAATGCACCTTAGTCTTTTCTATTTACTTTTCCAATAAGCAAAATTAAATCTTAATCATGTTTGAATAGAAGTTTAGTTACTTTAGTGTCTAATTAACCCTTTCGCTATCAAGCTACTTGACTAAACGCCATGATCAGTTCCGCAATATGGAAGATTTAATTCAAAACTCATCCAATAACTCAAACTTGGCTCGATAAGGACTCAATCTAATGACCGAGACAAATGAATCAAGTTTAAACATTATCTTATAATCAATTATTAAATAAGTTAGATATTTTATAATTATATTTTAAGTGTCAAGTTGTACACTAAAATAGGACTCAATTTATTCATAATTTTAAAAGAATATATCTATATACACATTCAGTGTTACATCTAAATACACGTACAAAGATAAAATATTACTTCCTCCGTCCCAAGATAAAAGTCATACATTGACTTTTGTGGTCAAATTGACTATTTTTAAAATTAACAATTAAACATATATATTTAGATTTTTAAAAAAGCAAACATTAAGACTAGTACTAAATTGTATGTAGTTTAAAATGTTTATAAGCTTTTTACATATATATAAAAGAATAAAAAGATATATTGATATGAAAAATGATCAATTTGAACATAAAAATCAATAAAATACTTTTATCTCGAGACAAAAGGAGTAATAAAAAAAGATAGAAAAAATATTATAGAAAAAAAATATTTTTATTATTATATATGTGATTTTAAATATGACATAGGCGCATAGATATACTCATTCGAGAAAGCATACTCATGAGTACCCTCGCAATCAAATTAATGAACCATCCAAGGATGGGTACAAGTAGGGCGGCTAGTAATTTGACAAATGCCCCCCATTACATAACAAGAAGACAGGTTGACCACCTAGTAGTAATTAACTTAATGTTGATCCCAACAATGAAAAATACAAAGTACACTTATTAAATCCAATACTACAAGAAAACTACATAAGGCTCTGATTTTTCCAAGATACGAGTATTTGTTTTGTACTCCTGCTTATTCTAATCAAATCATTAACACAATACCACCTTACTTAGCCCACAGCATTTGGATTGGACTAGATTCATGCATGATGGGGGCATGAAAAAAACACTTGAAACTCGAACCATACCACAAGTCCAACATCGGGCGGTAACTTTGTTTGTCGGATTATACTTACAAGTCACCACATATCGTATATGTAAATACGAGTAAGGGTCTTATTTGATTTTTTAATTTAAATTATTTAGTTTAATAATATTTTTTTTACGTATTAATTTAGTTACTATTCTAAAATTTATAACAAAAAAAAATTATGTCCAAGAAAATCCCACATAAAATCTTAACATACGTGGAAAAAGTTCAGAAGCTTAATAAGATTCTAATTTCTTGATAAAAGGGAATATATATATATATATATATATATATAATTAGTTGATGAGAGAGGGGAAGAGAATTATTTTTGGGGTTTCATAGGATTCATGTTCATGAACCTTCGTCATCCATTAACATCATGGCGATATGCAGCCAAATTGAATATTTGTAGGTAGCTAAATAGATAATTATTTGATGAAAAAATATTGTTTTCTTTACCACCACTAGTAGTTAGAATTAGTGAAAGTATTGTTGTAATGCTGTAAAAAGATGGTATAAAGTTTAGTTAACTAATCTAAGTTCATTCCCCCTTGCATTTATACTTTTAGGTATCAAGTGAAAACTGAGATCATCAAATGAATTACTCGGGAGTTGGGACCCTCCTACTTGGAGGAAAAGACCTTCATATTCAACAAAAACAAAAGTCATGCATCTAGGTCGATCTTCTTTGTTCTTATTTTTATGCCTTTTAAACATTTGTATTTTTGTAATAAAAAGAAAATTAAAGATAGGAAGGTAATTGAGTATAGTTTTGAGAAGCTTAGATTAATGGATTTTAATTTTAAATATCATAATCAATTGGGTTTATTCCTAAGTTCAGAAGTCAAGAATTTAAATATCATGATTTATTTGTTATAAAAAAAATGCATTTATTTCAATAAGGCCTGGATCTTTCAGCTTCAAGAACTTTTATAGTACTACTCTGTACTCACCATCAACAATGACCACCCTACTCCATAATCAGTATGCTCAATTCTGAATCACATGTTAAAGCAAGCAAGCCAAACAAGTCACAAACTTGAATCTGAAAGAAAGACGAAATGACTACATAAAGATAACTTCAAATATTGCCCGTATGGTTTGGTGCTTTTAAGGTTTTTGAGATTTTTGAAAATTAAATATCTTGTTTGTCTACTTTAGTTTATTTGAAGTGTAATTTTTTAATTCAAAAACGTAGCTTTTAAGTTCGAAACTCGTTACACTATTTTTGATACGATACGTTTGAGGCTTAAAAACCGTCCAAACATATTTTTCTACCCCACCAAACACACTAAAACGAAGAAGTCCATAGTCACTTCATATGCTTGTTTTACGAAAAACTTTACATATACATTTCATATACTCCCTCCCCATTTCTTTTTAATTTAGAGATACACTTTGTTTTACTTAAACAATTTGCGATCTAAAAATTCAAGTCAACATGCACATAATTAATTTTAAAAGTAATTAAAAATATTATTAGTTATCATATTAACTCGAAGCGCTCCTACAAAATTCTTTAAATTTGGCCCACTCAAACTAAAATATTTAAATGCAAATTAGATTGAGCTCATTTTTCAACAGTAAAATCCATTGAATATTTGAGATTTTGTCGCGAAATTAACGACACAGCCGTGATCATTTTAAACCTTTGCTATTTTCTTCATACGGTATCATTGAACCCAAAATATCTAACTTCATCCAACACACAAAATTCTTGATGATGGCTTCTAGACTCAAGTGGGGTGATTTAGACTTCAAGCAATGACCAAAGTCAAAAACAATGGGTGGATTTCTATTTTCCAGTACCGCCCATTATTCTGTGTGTGGATCAGAGTTTGAACACTCTAAAATGGGCTATCTAATTTCCATTACTTGATAGTTTTCAAAAATTAAAATATTCCATTACTTGATAAGAAACTTAATAAGGAGAAATTCATTACTCGACTTGTTTTAGCTCTATTTTTACGGTTTACTCTATCCGTTTCAAAATTTTAAAACAATTTTTTTATAATCTAATTTTTTTCAAAATATCCTTCACATTTGTTATAAATATAATAGTGATCACATGATAGTATTTAATTAATTAAAAATAAAAATAATTACATTTTGGAAATTAGATTTTATAATTTAAAAATAAAAAGGAAACTCTATAATTGAAACGGACTATATATATATATTCTCACTAATTTTGGAACCAAACAAACTTAATTAAAATCACCTCCTTGAAAGTGATTAGTTAAGCTACCAACTGCTTATTCGCATTCCAATCTTTGACACGTCGTCCCGCCATCATCTAGATTAAAGTCATGTCATTTAGCTTAATCAAACCTCCTCCTTAACTTTATTATCCACATACAAACTCTTTATTCTCTCTCTTATTCATGACTCAGACTATATTGGAAATTTAGTTTTCACAAGTCTACATACCCCACCCCCGACCCCCACCCCGACCCCGACCCCCGACCCCCCCCCTCCCCCCCCCCCCAAAAAAAAAAAAAAAACTTAAAATTTTTGAACTCAAAATTAATATGAATTTTATATTGTAAATTATTTAAAAAAATATTATTTATTGTAAGTTTTATTATTTCATAATTTTTAATGAATCATCAATTTTATTTTGAATTTGAACATGTCTCAAATTGACGTTTAAAAGTTAATAATAATCATATAATTTGAAACATATGGAGTGTGTGTGGTGAGGGTGCAGGGGAGGGGTTTAGCCTATCCATTCATATGGTGATTACACCATATAGGTCTTAATTAGTTACCGGATCTTACACTATCAATTGCAAAATTTGACGGTCCCCGAGGATTTTCGTAATACTGGATTGCGGAACAACTTGATTAATCAGCACAACACGGTATTGTGGAAAAATAATTGAGCCGCCAAACTTCTCAGAATAATGCAATTTGGTGGCCAATTAAAATCATAATCATAATTTGTTATAGATCAGCTTCCTATAGAAATATAAAATTCACTAAACTTGTCCCTTTAAGATTCTTCCTTGCTTCCCACTACCATTGCTACTTTGCTAGTATATATTCTTGTATAGTATCTATCTTAATTAACTTGAACCGGCAAAAGAATTGTACTCTCATTTTTTGTACGCATATACAGAACTATATATAATTTTTACACACACACACACACACACACACATATATATATATATATGAATTGGTAGTTGTTTGACTGTTTAATCATCTAATTATTTGAAGCTCGTTAGAAACCATATTTGCAACTTGGATGATCAGTCCACCTTCATCAATCCAAAAGAACTAGTCCACCACCTTGTTATAATCCATTCCAAAAGCTATCAACCATGAGCTATCCGTTCGCCAGATACAGCCAAGGACATCATCCGTTTTGACTAAGACTTAATTCTATATGATCATATTGCTGGACCATGAAAAATATATATAGCCAATAAAAATCATATTCAATTTCTGGGTAGAAATCGGTTCAGGTTATGAGTTGACCAATAACTGTGATATGATTCTAACAATAATGTAATGGTGACAAAACATAGTTACAAAAAATTAGATATGTGTGGGATTATAATTAGTAGATGTTTCACATTATATAGGTGGACCGATCCAATGATTATAACCAATACATATTATTCATATTTTTTAAATATTTTTTTGTATATAATCTTTTGTTATGAAAGTATTATTGATGATTGTGAATATTATGCTACTTAATGGTTCGAGTACTCATAGTCAAAGTTTGAGGTTCGTGTATTTTGCCAAAGGAGTGGTGTAAAATTAAATGGTTCAATTTGGGTCAGCTACCTTATGCAAAAGTTGAATTTTTGATCGGTTAGCAAAAAATCTAAATCATATGGTGCTGTCAGCTGTATAATAAGATTGAGTATCGATAACAATATTTGGCTCTAGGTGAAACAAAAACTCTACGTAGACATGAAAATTAGATATTAGTGTATTTAAATTTTATTTATTTATATTTTGATCCTCAATGATGAATAAAAATATAAATAGATAAAATTTAAATACATTAATGTCTAATTTTTATGTCCATCTAGAAAAACTCAAAGTGAAAAGCTCATTGCAAATGAGGCCGCGGATAACTTGGACCATTTATACAAACCTGAGTATATCATAAACAATTAAATATATATACTTGTGGGAAAGATTCAATGACCAGGACAAACAAATGTCACATAGGAAATCTTTATTCACTTATATTTAAGACAGATAATATTTATATGTGGGATATCTAGTTATATTTCTTAGTAATAAATCAATTATTTTTGATAATTTTTCTTTGATACTATTACTAAATTACAATCACATGGGAGAGGGGAATTTGAAACCAGGTTTTTCCTACGGCGAATCTTGCTGTCTGCTGATACCATCCAGGCCAATGTTTGCTTATACTGACAATTTTGACTAGCTATTTGAGTCCTTAAGGCAGAAGTGTATTGGAGGAGGAATTAATAAATCATAAAATTTTGCTTTCTTTAATATTTAAATTTTAATATTTAGCCATTTGCTTTCTTTAATATTTACATTTTATTTTGGGGCGGGGAAATAATAAAAAGAAAATAGAAGTTTTACAAATATCATAAAATTATGTACGCCCTCCATTCCAAAATTAGAGATATATTTTGATCTTTTTGAATTAATATGCGAAATCCTAAAATTCAAAATTGATATGAAGTTATTTACTTTTAATACAAACAAATATAACAATCGTAAACTAACTATAAAGTACTACTGCTAATTATCATCTTTTGTTGTTTTCAAATTTTAAATAAAATTATATCAATTTTAAATTTTAAGATTTCTCGAATTAACTTTAAAAAATTAAAATATATCTCTAATTTTAGAACGGAGATAACAGTATAATATTGGAAATTTTGGGCTTCTGGTGCTCTCAAGTGAAATTTTCTGGAAAATAGATTGGAGAAATTACATATATTAGTACATTTTTAAAAATAATTACAAAAATCATACATCCATAAAATAATTGCAAAAGTATTATACTTTTTCATTTTTATTTACAAAAGTAATCTCTGTCCTCTCACCTCTTTCCATCTCTTCTTCTTCTTCTCTTTCCATTTCTCTCTCCTCCCTCCCGCCGGCCTCCCTCCCGCCCGCCAGCCTCCCTCTCCCCGACCGCCGCCTCCCTCCCTCTCCCCGACAGCCGCCTCCCTCTCTCTCCCCGACCGCCGCCTCCCTCCCTCCCCGACCGCCACCTCCCTCCTTCCTCCCGCCTGCCTTCCCCCTCCCTCCTCCCTCCCCCACCTCCCTCCCGCCTGCCTCCCCCTCCCTCCTTCCTCTTCCCTGCCCCTCTCTCCCGCCTCCCTCCTTGTATATTGTGTGTGTTTTAGTGTAGTAACTAGTTTTGGTTACATTTGTATTTAAGGTTGGTTACCTCTGTATTAAGGTTTGGTTACCTTTGTATTACAGTTTGGTTACCTTTATATTAAAGGTTGGTTACCTCTGTTTTAAGGTTAGATACCTTTTGTATTAAGTTTTTGTTATCATTGTATTTAGGGTTAGTTACTTTTTGTATTAAAAGTTGGTTACCTCTGTATTAAGGTTTGGTTACCTTTATATTAAGGGTTGGTTACCTTCGTATTAAAGTTTGGTTACATTTGTATTAAAGGTTGGTTACCTCTGTATTAAGGTTTGATTACCTTTATATTAAGGGTTGGTTACCTTCGTATTAAGTTTTGGTTATCTTTGTATTTAAGGTTGGTTACCTCTGAATTAAGAGTGTTATTCCCACTTGTAACCAACCCTCCTCCCTTCCCCCACCTCCCTCCTCCCTCCTCCCTCCTGCCTGCCTTCCCCCACCGCCTCCCCCTTCCCTCCGCCTCCCTCCGCCCTCCCTCCTCCCTCCACCTCCCTCCTCCCTCCCGCCTGCCTCCCCCCTCTCACTCTCCCTCCTTCCTTCCTCTTTCCTCTTCCTCTCGCCTGTATTTTGTGTGTAATTATTTTGTAATTTTTGTAATTATTTTGTGTGTGTTTTATTTTTGTAATTACTTTCTAATTGTTGTATATTAATGTTAAGGACCCAAATAGATTTGTGTCTAAACTTAAGTCTTAAATAAATTCCAAAAGTCCAAAAGGAAAGGTCAAAATAAAAATGTTCGACTACTATTTAAGGAAATAAGAGAGATCAATGCTTAAAGAGATGTGAAAGGCTGGATCTTGATTCTTCATAGACCATACCATGCGGATGCATGCAGCTCAACATCCACAAAATAACTCCCACAGTCCACGCGCACGTTTCCCAGCTTTTTGAGTGCGTGAGAACACACATGCTGAAACTACAAGTCGGTGACCATGTGCATCACATTAACATATTTTAATACAAATTTCACATTTATATATACCTAAAAGACATTAGTCATGCAAAGCATTTATAATGCTAATTATGCTTAATAACTGTTTAGAAAAAATATTATTCTTTCTATTTTAAGATAAAAGTTTTTATTAGTATTTTATGTAATTTTAAGTTAAATATTTATTTACCTTAAATAATTTATTTTTTACAATAATTTACTTATAATACCCTTAATATTGATTATCATAATTCTATTCTCTAGGGCCATGTTTGTTTACAAGGATTATAATCCCGGGATTATAATCCATGAGATTATAATCCCAAGACTATTAATCCTATGATTAAATAATCCTAGTCACATGTTTGTTTTTCATGGGATAACTTAAAATAATCACATGTTATGTTTGTTTTTTCAGGATTAATTAAAGGATTGGATAAAAAAATATCATTTGGACTATTATACCCTTACTCATAATAACATATTTTAAACTATAATTTAAACTTGTTTATACATCAAAAAATGATGAACAATTAATTATAAACTTCTAAATAAGTGATTATATTATTCAATCAAATCTCCATTGGTACTAATTACATAGTTTAACTTTAAATATAGTTATAATTTTATCGAAACAATCTATATAATGCACACGTAATATTAGTCTAGTACATGCGTATACATGATATGAAATATTTAAGAATCAAATTATCATAAATTAGCATATAAATTAACAAATAAATACTGCAAAATACATGATATGTTAAATATTAAAATTTTATTAGCAATTACCAAAACTAAATTTAAATACATGTTACAACATGGTATTAAATAAAACTCAACATTTGCATCACCATTAGTTTAAAATGTATACATGTAGTAAAATATTGTGGTTATACCCAAATAATTAAGTTGGATGATTTGTAACGAGACACAATTAATATATACTGGCACGGTGGTTGGACAAGAGTATGGGAATAAAGTAGGAATTTTAAAAAATTTGAAGCATAAAAATTAAAATAGAAAGATACAAAAGTTTTATTTTTAAAAAAAATATATACTAAAATATATATTGTACCAAAGAACGTAGACCATGGCCGTTTTATAATATAGATAGATTATCTAATTTAAATATTTTATAAATTTAGTATGAACTAGTACAATATTGTAAATAATTTCATAAAATTTTATTAATGATAAATGATATGATTCAGTATATATAATTACAACTTAATGTCATATTTTATACCAGTATTATTTTACGTAAATTTAAAGCTATTAATTTATTATTATTATTATTCGTCAAAATATTAATTTCTTGAAAATTTTATTCTTTTAATATTTTTCTTGTCTTAAGGTATATAAAAAATTTTCGTAATGAACCTTTTCTTTTTTTTTGGAATAGTTGAAGTGAATTCTAGTTAGTACAATCATAAATATTGTTAAATATCATTTATCAAGAAATTTGTTGGTCTCATAAGTTAAATACATTTACATTAATTCTAAACTATATATAAAATTTTATAAATTAAATTAAAAAGTTAAAATAATACTCCCTCCAAATCAAATTATAAGATTATTACTGACTTTTAAAAGTCAATTTGAGATATTTTCAAACTCAAAATTGAGATGATACATTAAATATTATGAAGTAATAAATCTTGCACCGAGTAGTACTTGCTAAATAATAGTTTACATGTTTATTATTGTATTGATTAAAATTAAAAGAATATATGTAAATCTTAATGCTGAAAATATTTAAAGTTAACTTTAAAAAATTAATAATATTATTATATTTTAAAACGGAGTAGGTAGCAGATATTGGAAAGAGAACTTTTTTCTAGCAGATGGAAAGAGAATTTTTTTAATAGATAGAACAATAATATACCAAATTTTTCTTCGAGTCATATTATGTATGTAAAAGTTTTTAATTAAATTATAATTATAATTTATATATATACACGCAATAAGTAAAAAAAAAATTAAAAAAAAAGTAACCATAGGGACATCAATTAATCACAGTATATTGAATAGAAAAAGCAACCATAGAGATATCAATTAATTACAGTACAATGTACGGGGTTACCCTATGAATAGTGATGCTAGCGGTGATATAACATATTATATGTGAATTTTAGAAAAAGATTGAAGTTAATTTTGTGAAGAAAATTTTAGTCCCAAATGGTAGGGATTATAATACCTAGTACAACATGGTATTAAATAATCCCTCATATTAAGCTATTTTATAATCCTTGGACTAATAGTCTCAAACTCAAATTTAAAAACAAACAAGACACTTGGGATTAATAATCCTATCACAAGTGTAATACTTGCAAACAGACATAGTCTATGTATATTTATGAAGTATCACTAGTCATACGTATAAAACTATTAAATATAAAAAATTTGTCATTTTATCCTTTTTTTAATATGCGCAAAAAGTCAATCATAACTTTTATCTTAAGACGAAAAAGATATTTTATTTAAAAATTTTGTTTTCAAAATGTTGATATTTATACATCTTAAATTACTAATTGCACATTTTAATATATAAAAGACTTATACTATAATATACTACAATGTATATGTATAACATTACAATACATATAAAGTATGTAAATAACACCCTTCTTTTTTTTCCTAACCTTTTGAATTTTAAAAGAACCTAAGTTAAAACTAAGTAAACATGATAATTGGAATACTTTTGTAATATTACGTTCGATATTCAAAATAATTATGAAGAAATCATTACTAAAAAAATATATCATATGTGTTGTTTTTTCTTATTATAAAATAAAATTGTAGTTTTTATAAATGTTGCATTTATTATTTTGTATCTTATTGTCTAAAAAAAATATTTTAATTTTAAATTAAGTTTTAACATTAATTTATTTAAGTATGATGCATTACTCCCTCATTTTCAAAATTAGATATACATTTTGACTTTTTAAAATTAATTTTAGAAAATCGATATTAATTCTATATTTTAAATGAATGTAGTACTATATAAATAATCTCTACTCCCTCCGTCCCAAATTAATTGCTTTTCTAGGACTTTTTTAATTCAAGTTGACTATTTTTAAAATTAATAATTAAGCATATATAAATATATTTCTAAAATTATAAAAATTGAAATTAGTAATAAATTGTATATACTTTCTTTTGGTTATAATATATTCACCTATATGTTAGTAAAAATAGTAAAAAGATTAGTTTTAAAAATAGTCTATTTGACTTTAAAAAGTCCTAGAAATGTAATTAATTTGGGACGGAGGGAATATTTTTTTTTTCAAACCAAAGTTTGACAAGGGAAAATTAAAGCAATTACTCGGCCGCCTAAAGAGTGCAATGGTAACACCGCTTAGAAATTTTGATTATTATACTTATAATCATCATCCTATATATACAAAATATATGGGAACAGTTATATATATATATATATATATATATATATATATATATATATATATATATATATATATACACACACACACACACACACTAAGAATCTATGTTGTGGGACTCACTCGGACAGCTGATGAAGATGATACAATCAAAAGGCGAAGTTTGTAGATTGAAAGGTACATTGTATCATTGAATGAATAGGAGAGATGCATGAATTTGTCACAAAGTGTTCATTTTTTGGGTGACAATTACTCACGCAGCCTGCAGGAGTACCTCATCAATCTTGACGGACGGCTCGATTTATGGAAAACGAGTCCATCTTTCCTCTCCCTGAAAAATATTTGTGTTATGAATAAAAGTATGTCAATTTTTGTTATGAATAAACACATTAATATTTAATTATTTATGTTTATACTAATTTATAAACTATATTATTTTATCTCATAATAAATGTACATAAAAACTCTTTCGTTAAACATGGTAGTTAGATTTTGCTAATTATATTTGGTTGGTTACACATAAAAAAATCAAAAAAATCCTATATTTTGTTGATTTTTTAATGATAAAGTTTGTATTATATATATATATATATATGCACATTTTTTAGAATTCTTTTTAGTAATATATTTATGGTCAAAAAATTATATTAAACGATTATTGAAAAGAATTGTCTAAGTGTCTCTTAGATCTTATTAAAATCAACAACTTTGTTCAACCAGTTAACCTTCTCTTTTTTATCTCACTCATTTTTTCAATGAATGTAAGAGATAATATTGACATTTTATATTCTATTTAGTTGGTTAAATAAATTATTAATTTCGTGTCTTGATTTATGTGCTTACTCTTGAAATATCAATTAATAGAAAATGAATGGAGTATTACTGTTGCATTGAAAAGAGCAAATGTTATTTAAGTAGAGAATATGTTTTTTTGTGTGAATATATATATATGAAAAAGAAAAAATATTTGTGCACAGCTGTGTATTATACAGTAGGGCTATGGCGACGGTTTTTTGGGATATGGCGACGGTATTACCGTCGTCATAGATCTATGGCGACAGTACTACCGTCGGCATAGCCCAAAAAACCGTCGTCATAGCCCTATTGTGTAGTGCACAGCTGTGCACCTACATATTGCCCATATGAAAAAGTGTACCTAATATTGACGAAAAGGTTAAATCATTATTTTAGTCTTTGTACTTTATAATCGGTTTCAATTTCATTCATGTATATTTTTTTTATATAATAATCTTTGTATTCTAAGATTGAGGAACAATTTAGTCCCTTTTCTTAAAAAAAAATGATAATGTGACTTTTTAAAAAATATAAACAATTGTCAACATGGATAAGTTTTTTTTTTAGGAAGGACAAATAAGTCTTTTTTATCACTTTTTATTTTTATTTTTTATTAAGTGATATTTCAAACTTCTATTTATTTTTTTCAAGTAATATATTTATAAATTCATATTCATTTTCCTCCACTACTTACTCATGTCTTTGTTAAGAGCATTCACAATAGTTTTCTTATCTTTATCTTTATTCTGTAGTGTTATTAGGTCATTCTACATGATAGGAATTCAATTTTTTCATTATATACTCAACAAGTTCCTTATATTGATTCCTTAAATAATAAAATTTTAAAATTAAAAATTGAAAATACCAAAAGTCAAAACTCTCTAATCACGTTTCCTATAATGCATCTGTTAATGAATTTCTCTTGTGAGAATTGCTTCTCCTTAGTGTATACCACTACTACTGTTAGATGAAAGTGCCATAGTAGAAAAGAAACACAATATGACAAACAACAAATAAATTCCCAATATTCGATAAATACATTCAGTAAACTGCAATACATACATGCTTTCTTAAATCAAAATAACCACAAAATCAGATACCCATCGATAAATAAGATGTCGAGATCAAACAAATAATGAAACTAACAGAGGTCAAAATTATGAGACAAACAAAGTTCCAAAGTTCGAAATCTCGAAACAAACAAAGGTCAAAATCAAACAAAAAAAGAAGATCGAAATTGGAACCCTAGATTTTATTTTTCTGCAAAATACCTTCGAAATAAATGATTCGAGATGCCACAAATGAGACTTTGGAAAAGAAAACAGTCGGTGGAGAGGATAATCGGTGAAGAATATCGTCGAAATAATTTTAGAGAAGAAAATCGTCGGTTGAAGAAGCTCTGGAGAAGACGAGATTCGCGATGTTGCAAATGACGCTGAATTCCTTTACCCCTTTCTAAAGTTGACGTGTCCACTTAAATGAGGGTGTGAAATGTCATTTTGCATACAGAGAGAACGGTCTTTTGACTCGCTCACCCTGAGTAGTAAAATCCTATATAGAGATTAAAATAGAGAGTTAAATAATGATAAGGAAATTGTTAGATAATGAATTGTTGATGTATTCTTCAAAATTGGGGATAGAGAGTTTATTAGGAAAGCTGCTGTGAATGCTCTTACTGTTTAAATTCTTATATGATGTTCGTATTCTCTAAAATATACATATGAGACTAATTATATTTTACATTCCCACATCATTTTAGATTTTTTGACAATTTATATTTGTACAAAACAGTAAATATAAAACTTCAATTTATTTTGCTTCTAATGGTTAAATGATCGTAGCACTCAAAGACATGCCAAAATAAGGACGTTATAAACGATGAATATCTAGAAAAAGTGATATTATAAATAATAAACATGCATGTCAAAAGAATAAAATAATAAACATGAGATGACATGCACGAGTAAATTAAGAAACATAATTTCTTTGATAAAGAGCAATATAAATGTAAGTCTAAATTAAAAAAAAATGATTCAGCAAGAATTACTACTCAATTTTATATTGATTACTTTAAATATCCCAATAACTAAATTCAAAGTATTGGTACTAAATATACAAAAAAAAAAATACCACTTATTAAATTTAGAACTTAAAATTCAACAAGAATTACTATCTTATGTGCACAATTAATTTACCTTGTCATAAGCCTAGATGATCTTCTTGGAACAATTTTTTTTTCTTTTTCCAATAAATTTGGACACATAAAGAATTCTAAATTATCCCTCTATTTTAGAGTACAAGGACTATTATGAAAAATAAATTGTACACGAATAAAATTGAAACTAATTGTAAATTACAATGACCAAAATGATTGTTTAGCCTTAACGAAAATATCAAATACGATAAATTAAGTAATTAGTATTTTAAAAAAATTATAAATGACATAAAAACGAATTTTTTATTCGCTAAAGGAAAATAAAAAAAATGAATAGAGGGAGTATATGGGGTATAAAGGACTGCATTGCAGGAGATTGTTATTTTGTCCGGCGCAACAATGGTCCACCTTGTCACAAAATCCAATCTAGCAAGTAGCAACATTCTTTGCAGCGGTCAAGATTCTCACAATCACCTCACGATATTTAATGGACGGTCTAAATTACAAGGAAAAACGACTTTGTTGATCACAGCCGTTCGTTAGTCGTTACCCCCTTGCTATTGCTATTTATCCTACTACCGTTCGATGAATGCGTGTGTTACACTTTCTTAAACTCGATACCTTGTGATTCACGTGTTACTGGACTACAATTATACGCGCGATTTCTGAGAGTAGTACTTCCGTGCCCTTCACCACCAGACACGTGTACAAGTCTTTGTTTGGTTATCCTTAGGTCTAAGGTTGCTTGAAATGATTATTAATGACATTTAATTAAAAAATAAATTATATAAGTCTGTAAAATTAGAATTTTATATTTTTTAATAACAATATATCACAAAAAAAAATTAAGAGAAAATTAAGGGACTTAAAATTTAATATGATTAGTAAAATACTTTTACTATGATAAATAATAAAATATAAAATCTGTCAATGCAATTAAAATTCCTTAATTTTTTTAAAGTCCCTAGGTGACATATTGTTATTAGAGGATGTTAAACTCTAATATTACTGTCCATTTATATATAATTTATTCTCTTTAATTAAATATATTCTTTTAATATCCTTAATCTCATATGCCGTATTTAAAAGTGCATTTTGATTTTTATTGGTAAACAGTATGAGTAGTTATGCATGGCAATTGTTCTATTTTGTGATGTAGATGTTTTTTGGTAGTTAACAAATAAATCAAGTTTCTTTAAGATGACGATTTATATTATACTCCATTCGTCTCAAATTAATTGTTCAATTTTAACTTTTTAAAGTCAAATTGACCATTTTTAAAACTAATTTTTTTTACTATTTTTGCTAAAAATATAGGTGAAGAGATTATAACCAAAAGAAAGTATATACAATTTATTACTAACTCCAATTTTTATAATTTTAGAAATATATTTATATATGCTTAATTATTAATTCTAAAACTAGTCAATTTGACTTAAAAAAGTTAAAATTGAGCAATTAATTTAGGACGGAGTGATAAGATTTAACTTTTTTATGTTTTTGAATTTGCAATATACTCAAGTGCCAAGATTAAAAAAAATAATTAAACTTCCAGTTGCTCAATTGTATGTCAAGATCTATTATTCAAGATTTTTTTTAAAACACTTGTAATGCTCATATGTTTGTTTTACGTTTATTTGGATGCATGTGTAAGATTTTAATTTGACATTTAAAATACAATTGTATTTTTTTAATAAATGTTAAATAGTTTTGTATTATAGTGGTTTCAATATGTTTATATATATTATAAATGAATAACCAATTGTTTTTTTAAGAAAAAAAAATTAGAATAATTGATTATTCTACTTTTTTTAAAAAAATAAAAAAAGTCTATAGTTACAGTCATGACACCAACCATATAGTTACGGCTACCGACCATAGCTATAGCTCTTAAAGACCGACGACTAATACTTGGTATGTTAACATCTATAATTACGGTTAGAATTGTCACTATAGACCCTAAAGATCGTGGGTAAAGGAATTAGCTATGCCAACAAGGGCGAGGATCTCCGACCGTCGCTAAAACCTATAGCGACGGTCTTTAAATCTATAGCAACGGTCGCCGACTCACTATAAGCCTGTCGACAACTTGTTTTCATTGTTTGTTAAAAAAGAGCCTAATTACTCCAAAATTTTGAAAATGAAATAGAAATTTATAGTTTAGAAAAACAAAAAAAAAATCATATATGCCTAGTGAATATATATATATGGGAAAATTTTCTCCAGCGAACCGCTGAGGGTGAACCAAAGACAAATCAGCCTATAGCGACAGTTCGATCCGTCGTCATAGCATATGCGATACTTAACAGAGCTATAACGACGGTTTGACGACGGTTCGAACCATCGCTATAGCCCTGTTAAGTGTCGCATATGCTATGGTGACGGACCGAACCGTCGCCAGTGCCCGGTTCGTCTTTGGTTCGCTTCTAGCGGTTCGCTGGAAAAACGGAATATATATATATGATTAAGCATAGATAAGAAACTCATAAAATTAATTATATTGATCTCGTGTCATCTATTTTAACTTGGCACAAGGTTTTGTGATTTCTTAGTTATATGCATGTTTATTTATAAACTATTTTAAAAAGTAAAAAATGTATTAAGTGGCTAATTATTTTTTGAAACTATTTATACGTACTTTTATGAAAATAAACGTAAATATTTATTTTGTCCTTTTGGTTTAAGTAGAAAATAAATAAGTAAATTTGGTCAAGTGTATATGCGACGTCTCAATTTCAATCGAAACATTTGGATTAATTTATGTTATGGAAGATATGAATATATCATTGCAACTTAAAATGGAAAGAAGACTATATATATATAGGGTCCTAATCCGTGGTAACCGGTTGTCACGGACACTATTTCAGCAACCAAGCTATCATCCGTTGATTAAATGAATTAATGGCTGAGATTTAAAAAAAAAAAAAAAAAAAAAGGCCAGCCGCTACAACATGTAGCGGCACTGCCAAATTACTAAAATGCCACAAGATTTCTAATATAATAATATATTAACATCACATCATATATATATAATAATAATATATTTTCCTCCTTGTCGCTACATGTTGTAGCGGCTGGAGTCTTTTTTTTTTGCCTCCTTTGTCCCACTTTGTTGTCCCACTTGGTACATTTTTTTGTTTAACTAATATTAATATAAAAATTACATTATTAATATTGTTAATTATTAATATTAATATAAAAATCATATTATTAATATTGTTAATTATTAATATTAATATAAAAATCACATTATTAATATTATTATTATTAATATTAATATAATTGTTTAATTATTATTATTACTATTATTATTAATATTAACATTATCGTTATTATTATTATTACTATTATTATAAATATTAACATACGATTTTTTAAAGTGATTTTTATATTAATATTATTAATAATAATATTAATAATGTGATTTTTATATTAATATTAATAATTGAGAATATTAATAATGTAATTTTTATATTAATATTAGTTAAACAAAAAAATGTACCAAGTGGGACAACAAAGTAGGACAAAGGAGGCAAAAAAAAAAAGACTCCAGCCGCTACAACATGCAGCGGCAAGGAGGAAAATATATTATTATTATATATATATATATGATGTGATGTTAATATATTATTATATTAGAAATCTGGTGGCATTTTAGTAATTTGACAGTGCCGCTACATGTTGTAGCGGCTGGCCTTTTTTTTTTTTTTTTTTTTTGATATCAGCCATTAATTCATTTAATCAACGGATGATAGCTTGGTTGCTGGAATAGTGTCCGTGGCAACCGGTTGCCACGGATTAGGACCCATATATATATATATAAACATATCTCAAGTAAACTAAAAAATTGTATGTCAAGGCTAGTACTTGGTACTATATCCTTAAGACAATTATGTTCTCCTTACGGTGCTCAGAGTTGATAGCACTTATCTCTTAGGATACAATGACAACGTATACTATAGTAGCACTCTAAATAGTATACACAACGAACTAAAATTTATGCTCTTATCTCTCTTAAATAAACTATGTATAACTTATGTTATAATGAAGACTAGAATGCTTGATAATGCTTGAATACTTGAAAATTTGAATGACTCAAATGGCTGACTTCCCCATCTATTTATATGGTGAATTAAGTGACTCTTCATGATGAACATAATCCTTTGAAAAGGTTTGTATACAATTGAAAGGGTATGAGACACCAAAGAAAGGTTATGGCTGAACAGACACACCCAATCAGGCCAAACGCACGCACACACACCTTGAATAGCCTTGGAGCGCCACGACTCAGGTCCTTAGCGCCGCGACCTTGACCCTAGCGCCACGGCCCTTAGTGTCAAGCGTCGCGACGCTTCACTTTCTGTCCGCGTTTTGCTTCTCTTGCCTTGCTTTCTTTCCCAAAACCTTAATAAATAAATGAATATTAAACTAAACAAAAATTAATTATCCAAAAAAGATACATATATACAAGGACCCATGACCCATGTCCCATGCCCCAACGGTCAGTCAGTGGCACGCGCGCGTGATCAAACCAAACCAAGGTCTTCTTCCCTCCATAAAAATGGGGTGCCTTTTGTTGGACCAAACTCAAGAGCAATTTTATTGTATATATACTCATTAATTGTTTAGTTCATACTCGATGTGAGACTCACTTTTCACAAGTATTTATTTATCATCTTCACGGTTGATCTATGAGAGTAAAATTCTCATTCAGTATCCTATTGATTTGATATCAAATTCTAACAATTTATTTATATATATAAAGTCTCAAGGTATTATCAATAATACATTTAATCAAAGACTTTAGGATGACATATGATGGGTTAAGTGATTTAACAAGATAGTATTGTAGTAATAAGTTGCGTTTCATACAATCTAATTTGATTCAAACTTGAAATTTTACTAAGATTCTGACATATAATATTAAAATTAACTCTTGAAAGTTTGGATTAGATCATCTGATCGGATTCCAAAAAAATAACTGATATCATCTCGTAATGGACAAAAAATGTGCTGAAGGTGGGAATATAAAGTCTGCTAATATTATCTCTCATTGATTTATTGATGTAGATTGTAATACCTCGTATTTTGTTAGAACATGTGATTAACATAATATTGTATATAAACTAAGGTTATGATGCTTACTAATATTCCCTCCGTCCCAAATTAATTGCATTTTTAGGACTTTTTAAAGTCAAATTGACTATTTTTAAAACTAATATTTTTACTATTTTTGCTAACATATAGGTGAAGATATTATAACCAAAAGAAAGTATATACAATTTATTACTAATTTCAATTTTTATAATTTTAAAAATATATTTATATATGCTTAATTATTAATTTTAAAAATAGTCAATTTGACTTAAAAAAGTTCTAGAAAAGCAATTAATTTGGGACGGAGGGAGTAATAACTTCAGTTACAGCGTAAATAACTTTGGTAACGATGTTCTGTATGGACATTTGGAAGGTTAAGATATCCAAGTTGTTACTATTGCCATAATAAATTGTATAATTTGATAGTATAATTTTGACTCGAAATTTGACTCTGCTTATTTCAATATTAATATTCTATTCCTCCTGTATTACTTTATTACTATTCAATTTCTACTTCATTACTACTATTTAGTATTAGATTATTTTTGGTTATTTTTTATTTATTTATGAAAATAAGTTATAAAGTATAAACAACTTCAATACCAAACACTTTCTTCAATTTTATTCTTTTAAATACTTCTTATCAAATAAAAATTATTTTCTTAAAACTACTTGTAGACAAAAACATAAAACAATAAATAGTCATTTTTGTAATAAATCCCAAATGTTGGGAATTAAATCAACGCAAATTAAACAACATAATAGTTAACGTTGTTTGATTTTCAATGACTTAATCTACAAAATCAACTTTAATATATTAATTGTCGTGGTACAATTTTTTTGCATGGAATAAAAGCTATAAAACTCTTTCTCGCACACAAATTCAAGACCTAATTACATTCTCTTTCAACTCTGTAGGATGTTATTATCTCTTGATTGTGTTCCCTCTCTAAATACAAGACTATTTATAGAGTGTCCACAACTTTCCTCTTCTTTTTCAAAACAGGACTCTAGCATATAATAAATATTTCTACTAAAAATAAAATACTTCCAAAAAGTTTAAATACACTTTAAACCTTAAAATTTTTAGTTTTTTTTTTATAATTTAAACCTTAATATTTTACTTTAAGACATTAAACCTTAATGTCCCTAAAATTTAATAAATTAAACTTTTTGGCTATCGAATTAAGCATTTCTTACCGAAAAAGTCCCGTAACTCAAAATTAGAGTATATATAGCTTATATTGGCTCCATTTCCCCTCATTTTTCTTATTCGTCACCCACTAATCCCGAGTTTATAATTTTATGTGCTTTGAAAGATATTTAAGATTTTCTGTTAATATGGACAATTAAGTATTTTAAGGGTCTATATCAGTTACATTGACTCTAATTTTTTCTATTTTTTTTCATCACACAAAAATCACGAGTTTACAATTTTATGTACTTCCAAAATATTTAGGAGTAAAATTACCCAAAATACTCTCATTTGGATCAATTATTACACGTCGATGGCCAAAATGTTTAATTTATAAAAATCTAAAAACATTAAAGTTCAACGTGTTAAAATTAAAACATTAAGGTTCAAGTAAAGGTGTATTAAAACCCTTCCAAAATAAAACTTCTAGTATAAATAAATATTTTTATTAAAAATAAGACTCTTTCTTTTTATATTAACACTTTTTTCTGAATAAGATTCTAAGGTCATATTTGTTTGCAAGGATTGTAATCCCAAGACTATTAATCTTAGGATTATAATTTCGAGATTATAATACCTAGTTGAACATGATATTAAATAATCTTTTATATCAAGCTATTTATAATCCCTGAACTAATAGTTTTAAGTTTAAATTTAAAAACAAATAATATTCTTAAAATTAACAGTCATATCTCAAATATATTTCTCGTAAATAAATATAGCCTAAGAGTATGCTTAACACCAAAGGTCCACCAAACACACCCTATAAAAATCCGGTAGAAAACATAAATGAGATAACCAAACGCGACCTAATTTTCCCAAGGCGATATGAAATGAAAGTATGATTGTATGAAAGAAACGTATTGAGAACGAGAGAGAGAGAAATAGGTTACAGGAAGAGAATACTTTAATGGGGGGAGGGTGACGAAGACGTTTTTGAGCAAAAGTGCGTCTAAGTTCTCTTCATGTAAGACGGTGGGTCCCACCACCCCGATTAAATTTAGAAAAATATAATGATAATAATACTAATACTAATAAAATAAGAATACATTACCATACAATACTGCTACTACCTCTTTCTCCTTCTTTCTGCTCCCCTATCAAACAACGGCGCGGACAATCCCATCTCTCTCTAAAAACAGCCCCCTTTTCTCTCTCTATAAATCTCTATTAAACCCCTCAGAAACTTCCGGTTTTGAAATTTCATTATATTTTTCAGAGACAAACAAAATGCAATGGAAATGGAAGAAGAACTGAGGAAACTTCTCCTATCTATGTACTCTACTAAATAAGTCTCTCTATTTATGTGCCGGAACTTGAAGAGCTGATGAAGATTAAAATCCGGTTTTCCTGCGCTGAATCACAGATTTATGTTCGAAGATAGAAAAAGTGAACCGGAATTTCTTTGCTGGCAGATCGTACTATTCTCTCTTTGATTAATTTTTTATTTTTGAGTGGGTTACTGGTATTATAAATGATATGCGAGCTGGTTGGAGATTTAGTGAAGTTTTGGGACAAAGGAAAAAAGATGGTAAATGCTGATGGCGATGTACCCGAAGTTGTATGTACATATATACTGCATGTGAATGAGTTATAAGATCTGAAGATTGGTTTGCAATCTGGGCTTTTTTTGTTTTCACGCCATGAGTCGGGTCTTTTCAGGTACGCCTCCTATTTTGCCTGCCCGCATTACTGTTCTTTAGTTTTCTTAGAGTTTAAATTTTTATGGGTAATTGTAAGATTGGGTTAATTTCTTGTTCTGGGTCCTATTTTGTTTTGTTAAGACATGGCTATTTTTCTTTCTCTGTGTTGTTTATGTTTAATTGAATGTGTAGATTACTGAGATTAGATTGGTGATTTAGATCATTGAATTTAAAAATTGAATTAATGAAGTTTTTGAGTTGGTTGGTGTGCTAGCTAGCTATTGGGCTGCAGTGTTTAATATTATAGATTTGCCAATTGCTGTCTGCCAATATAATCGTGCTATTGCAAACGGATTCTGAATATACATATAATTTTAGATATATATGATTATGTTGAGGAATGGGCCTTTGATTTTTTGAACATCTGTCCCCAGGTAATGAATTTCAGAAGCAAGTGCTTTGAGGATGAAATTGGATTGAGTTTTCTATCTTCATTTTAATCCATTTGGGTGCAAAAGGATTCGGATTCGAGGATAATAAATGGAGTGATGAGTCTGACGGATGCAATGTCAAAATCCTTAGTATTTGGGCTTTTGATTTTATGGGGGCTTTTCTCCATTTCGGCTGCAGATGATGGGTTTCCTAGGTGTAACTGCGATGAGGAGGGATTTTGGAGTCTTGAAAGCATTTTGGAGTGCCAAAAAGTGAGTGATTTCTTGATTGCAGTGGCATATTTTTCCATCCCGATTGAACTTCTTTACTTTATTAGCTGTTCAAACGTCCCATTCAAATGGGTAATCATAGAATTTATCGCCTTCATTGTTCTTTGCGGAATGACCCATTTGCTCAACGGTTGGACATATGGCCCACACACATTTCAGCTTATGCTTGCCCTAACCATTTTCAAATTGCTCACTGCTCTAGTATCATTTGCAACTGCAATAACTCTTATCACCCTCATCCCTTTGTTGCTGAAAGTGAAGGTAAGAGAGTTCATGTTAATAAAGAAAACTTGGGATCTTGGTCGCGAAGTTGGAATCATAAAGCAGCAGAAAGAAGCCGGGTGGCACGTTCGTATGCTCACCCAAGAGATCAGAAAGTCACTTGATCGGCACACTATATTATACACAACTCTAGATAAGCTATCTGAGACATTGGATCTGCAGAATTGTGCAATTTGGATGCCTAATGAGAGTAAAACTGAGATGAACCTGACACATGAGTTGAAAGGGAGGAATATTTCAACAATGTATAATCTCTCCATCCCAATTAGTGATCCAGATGTTAGACATATCAAGGAGAATGATGGAGTAAAGATACTGGATCCTCAGTCAGCACTTGCTGAAAGAAGCAGTGGAGGGATTGGCGAGCCAGGAACTGTGGCTGCTATTAGGATGCCAATGCTGAGAGTTTCTGACTTCAAAGGTGGAACTCCTGAGATGATCCAGGCTTGTTATGCAATTCTTGTTTTGGTTCTTCCTAGTGGGCAATTTAGATCTTGGGGCATCCAGGAAATTGGGATAGTAAAGGTCGTTGCTGATCAAGTGGCTGTGGCTCTTTCCCATGCTGCAGTGCTTGAAGAGTCCCAACTTGTGAGAGAGAAACTAGTCGAGCAAAATCGAGCCTTGCAACAGGCGAAACAGGATGCAATGATGGCTAGCCAAGCAAGGAATTCATTTCAGATGGTAATGAGCAATGGACTGAGAAGACCCATGCACTCAATCATGGGTTTGCTTTCCATGATGCAGGATGAGAATTTGAGTAGCGAGCAACAGATTCTTGTTGATACAATGGTTAAAACCAGCAATGTCCTCTCTGTCTTGATAAATGATGTGATGGATACTTCGCCAAAGGACAGTGGAAGGTTCCCCTTTGAGATGCGGTCTTTCAGGCTACATTCCATGGTAAAAGAAGCAGCTTGCCTTGCCAAGTGCTTGTGCGTATATAGAGGTTATCGTTTTGCCATTGAGGTTGAGAAGTCACTTCCTGATAATGTTATGGGTGATGAGAGAAGAGTTTTTCAGGTAATTTTGCATATGGTTGGGAATCTTTTGAATGGGGGCAATGGACGAGGGTGTCTAACCTTGAAGGTTTTCTCAGAAAGTGGAAGTCAGGGAAGGAATGATCAGCGATGGGGAACCTGGAGACCAAACTCATCTGATGGGTATGTTTATGTCAAGTTTGAGATTGGGATTAACAATAGTGGTCCTCAGTTGGAAAGTTCTGGTGATCAGAGAAATTGGACTGGGGGAATTGAGGAAGGCTTGAGCTTTAGTGTGTGCAGAAAACTAGTCCAGGTTGGTTATGCATCTGTGTTTACAAGTGTGTGTGTGTGTGATTTAAGTTTCTTATGATGCAAAATTAAAATGAGCACTGACCAAATGAAGATTTTTGTGTGCTATCCCTTTACTAGATTTTGTATTTTTGAGCAAGTCCGATCCGATTTTTCGACAAACTAGTAATGTGCTCCTTAGAATATGTTTATGGAGTTCAATGGAACCTATTAGACAGTTTATTAGAAAATCTGCGAAAGCTACCTTCTTCTTGAATTAGTCCTTCCCTTCTTTTCCTTTCACACTATTCAATCATCATTCTCTTATTAGGTCTGATATTTTTTGCCCCACTTTTTCCATTGTCAGATGATGCAAGGGAACATCTGGGTAGTTCCGAATCCAGTGGGTTTTGATCAAAGTATGGCCCTTGTTCTTCGGTTTCAACTCCGGCCATCAATTGTATTGGGCATCTCAGAAACTGGAGACTCATCGGAGCACCCAAATTCGAACTCTCTTTTCAGGGGCATTCAGATTCTGTTAGCTGATCATGATGATGTGAACCTGGCAGTTACCAGGAAGCTGCTAGAGAAACTGGGCTGCATTGTTTCTGCTGTTTCATCCGGATATGAATGCCTTAGTGCCCTTGGCCCATCTGCATCTCCTTTTCAAATTGTTCTTATGGATCTTCACATGCCTGACTTGGATGGATATGAAGTTACTATAAGAATTCGGAAGTTTAGAAGCCGCAATTGGCCATTGGTCATTGCCTTGTCTGCAAGTGACAATGAGGATGTGTGGGAAAGATGTTTGCAAGTAGGAATTAATGGACTTGTTCAAAAACCGGTTCTCTTGCAAGGAATTGCTGATGAGCTCCGGAGAGTTCTGTTGCAAGCAAACAAGGTCGTATGATGTCTGATTATGGAAAATGTAAGCTAATGATATGCATCATGCGTACAGTATATAAATGATGATTGTGGGGTGTACTATTAAGGTTAGTAGAAAATATTGCTTCGGCCAACACTCCAATGTCCCACTACGAGAGCAGGCTTCAGCGAAAGATGTTTCACATACAACATTCAAAGTTTAAATGGTATAGAAAATTCATTTCCTTTCTCCTCCCTTTATGTTGAACCTTTGATATAATATTTGTAGACTTCTATAGTCATTTAGTTTTAAGATCACAACTAGTTATTAATTTTATTAGCACATCTAATGATGAATAACAGAATAAATATAGAGAAATCCTAGGAACTAGAGTGCTACTTTCATGACATCAATGGTACAGCAGTGTGAAGAGATTGTAAAGTTACTTGATTATCGACACAAGGCTATAGTTGATTATGTTGAGGAACATTTGAAAATGACCAGTTTTTAGATTAGTGTAGTTATCATAAAAAATACATTTTTTTATACTAGACTTGGTTTCTCTAGTATATTTGAGAATGCTCAACAATTAATTTTGTATACTGAAATCTTCAGTTGCAATCTGGTTGCATTTGATGATTTACATCGGACCTTATAATCTAGTTTCTCTGACATTCAATATTTTCCCTCTTTTGTTGAATGTGAGCAAAAGTGTATGTACCTTGTATGAATTTCAATATCAATATAGCAAATCTTGGTTTAATTTGTGATACACTATTCATATGATTTAATCTTCACGTGGTAAAATTTTAATTTTAAAAAGATATATTGCCATGTTATTTGTCATGTTTATATAGAATACTGTGTTGGCATCATAAACAAGATATGCTGAAAGTGTTTGATGGATCAAGTTATAACCGTGATAATTCCCTGTTAATAATCTGAGTTGTCTGCGACTGTTTTAAATGGATCGACATAGTTCAGGTAAACTATATACGTTTTCTGTAGATAATTTTTCATAAAATATTTGCATGCTACTGAATAATCATCATTAGTATATATATAATATGTTCTTTAGCTTTTTTGTTGCCTCTTGTACCCTGATTTGCAGATGGTATACAGTAGTAATACTAAAAAGCACAGTGGGTGGTTGTGAGATCAGGTTTCTTCTTTTCTTACTATTGAAATGTACTTTAGCTTTGTTTGAGCTTTTAGAAAGAAATAAGGAGAATGCATTGTATCCAGATTTTATATTACAACTCAGTAAGTTTGTCGGGTGATTCTCTCTGTATGTGTGTGTGGTTCATACTTCATAACTCAATATCATCTTTGATAAAAATAACAAAAATTGATACTATCATGCATATTTTTCGATTCATCATCATGGTTATACTTATATATAGATGCACATGATCTTTACGACCGACCCATATCACAATAATACATCACCATGCATGTGCATTGCACGGGTTGACAGTTTGTCCTGTTTATGCTTGGGAAGCGGGTGGAATGGGTGGTAATGGGTTAGACTATGGGTGGGTCAAACAGATCATATCTCATGTTCTTCTTTGCGATAATACTACTGTGAATAGAAGAAAAAAAAACCATGCATGAATCTGAGAGTACGTATATAGACACTCGCTGTTTCTTTCAATGGTAGTGCATGTTACCACTCCATTACTAGATATTTCTGGCCCCCACCCCCAATTGAATTATCATTATCCCAGCGTTTATATATATTTATATATTATATCATGTCCATATCAATGTGATAATATTATTTTGAAAGAAATGGACATGATATGTTGAGAATATTGTAGACCATGTATAGGTATAGAGGCTAAAAAGCACATGATCATTTTCTTCTTATATGCCCATCCATCATCAGTTACATTTTTGATGCTATGAAATATTGGTGATATTATTGTACATGTGGATAGATCATTAGGTGGTGTATTAAGCAAGGTTGGTGAGTCCTTGTCAACAACACCTATATATTATGATGGTTTTTTTTCACCTAGGTACATCACCCTCAATATTTGGTGAGATCCCACAAACTGCCCCCCCCCCCCTTCATCTCTCTTTCAATTCTCAGTTGTATACTATTAGTTTCTTGTACCCTTGTGGCCAGTAGGAACGCGTGTAAACGTGTACATTTGGTTGGATCCGGGTCGGAGTCGTATTTTCCTATTATATTATATAAAGAGAATTCTCAAGTTGTGATATATTTATACTCATGACTGCATGAGCCGGATTTTGTGCCGAGTAGACAGTAAGGTAAAGTAGTCATGAACTTGTAATTATTTATAAAATTTATGACTTATGTCATTGTGTTTATTCGATTGAATTATTGACCCGTTTTTTGGACACACAAAATATTGCGCTTGCGCTCGTTGTTAAGTTTGTTACAACTGTCAAGTTTTGGTAGGCCATCAATTTTATCAGAGCCTATAATTTGAATCTCACATAGTTGAGGTAACGCATGCCCATTGTATAGCTGGTGAAATTCGAACCATGCTTAAACCTATAATTTGAGCTAATCAACTAATATAGTTCTACAAAAAAGTATTGTGCCAAGGGCTCTGTATTCTGAAATAACAATAGATTATGTTAGCCTTTTCATGGAATGGGATTACATGAAGAGAATCTAGGGACCTTTCTACCTCCTTTCTATTTTTATAATTTCAGCTTTACTATATATATATATGAGAGAGAGAGAGAGAGAGATCCTCAATCTGAAGCCTCAGTTGGAGTAAGATTTACCTTTATTTGTTTTTATTGGAAAAAGAATATAAGTGTCAAAGGGGTCTGTATTTGAATATATAAATATTAAAACTATAGTAGTATATAATATGCAGGGAGAATTACGCCAACTCCTCAGATTCTGTAGAACTTGAGCAAGTTGGTAGAAGGTAAACATCATTCTCAAGAGAAACTTTCAAAATATCAAACACTATTTTAGTAAGAGTATGCATAATCTTACGTGCACTGAGTGTGGACAACTAAGAGAAATCACTGGTTACAAATTATAAAATCATCAATTAAGGTTATAAAATTAATTTGAGGTATTTTTAAACTTAGAATTAAAATTAAGAATATTTATTAAAAATTATGAAATGATAGATCTTACAATGAGTTTAGATAACTTATAATATTTATCATTGTGTTGATTAAAATTAAAAATATTTCTGTCAATTTTAAAAACTTGAAAATATTTTAAATTAATATAAAAAATTCAACAGTGATCTAATATTTTAAAACGGGGAAAATATATGAGTTTTCTTATTAAAAATATAATTTTCTCTCTATAATGCACAATTGGAACACATACATAAACCAATAGACTTGTCAAAATTGACATAAATTTCTTACTATTATTCTTTCCTTCTCAAGTTAAAAGTCCATTTTTTTTTTGTGAAACATTTATTTTTCATTAGAATAAAGAATCTCAATGTAAATAAGTTTTAGTGTTAGTATTCTATTATCTTTTTAGTGCTAATATTCTATTATGTTAAAGTCAAATTTTCTTAAAATTTACTTTTAGAAATTTAACATTCATTAGTGGAAGCAAATAAATTCCCACTCTGTTCCAAAAGAAGGATACCTTTTGACCTTTTTATATTTTTTTAATAATAAGATTTGTTTGAGAAACACTTATCTACAATATTTTTTAATTATAAATTTAATATAAAAATAAAAAATTATCGAAAAAATATAATTTTTTCACAAACCTTAATGTTGTACGAAAATGTGAATAGTTAAATTAATTTTTTTTAAGGGACAATATTAATTAGCAGACTATAACCATGTGACAAGTGGAACCGTATCAACTTATGTAGTCTATGCAGTTAATATACCTCGTAAATTGGTTGCTGTAATTTTATTTTTATTTTTAAAATATAATTTAGGATACCTACAAGAATCAAAATAGGGAAGTTGTTCATTTGCCTGTGTTTGTTAAGATTATAAAATGAGTTCTCTTAACATGGACTCTTAAGACACATATTAAGCGTTAACATCGAGATGTTATATTAGTATTTGTTTATATATTGATATCAGCCATGCACAAATATAAATACATTGAGATCAACAATGTTATTTTCGATGCATTTATATTTGTGTATTGCTGATAACAATACATAAACAAATAATATAGTGTTTCGATATTAGCACTTAACATGTGCTTTCAATGACACTTATTAGGAAAACCCTTATAAAATAATAATAAATTTTTGTTTTCCCAATTGAGTAATTTGGACTTTGTTGTCTATAAAAATTAATCTACTCCTTTGTTTGACTTGCATCACATTAGATATCTAGGGCCTCTAGATCTTGGACTATAGGTTAGGCTAGATTATTATTATTATTATTATTTTGTCATTCTTGTAATGCTCATAATTTTACATAGACACAATGTGCTTATTGCTCATAATTTATTATTATTTTTGAGTAAAATCTTTTGTCGTTGGCGGTTGAGAATAAAGTTACTATAAAATAAGAGTCAGTTTGACATAGAGGTGTAGTGTACTAAAAATATTTTTAAATTAAGATTATTGGTATTTTGGTTACTCTTGCACTTTACGCGTACTTTTTGATGTTCGGTGATTCTTCCAAAACACTTTTGAAAATAAAATTACTATAAAATAAGAGTAAGTTTGACAAAGAGGTGTGGTAGACTAAAAATATTTTTAAATTAAGATTATTGGTATTTTGATCACTCTTACACTTTACTTTACGCTTACTTTTTGATGTTCGGTGATCCTTCAAAAACACTTTAGAAATTACGGTGAGCCAAAATTTCTGAATATTTCATTAATTTATAAATTTTTCTTCAAATTATTGAAAGAAAATTGAAAGCCCATATTACAAACTTATAAACTTACCCATAAGTAAGTTTGTCCCTATTTTTTTTAAAAGTATTTTTGAATAGTGTACTCAAACTTTCTTCTAAATACCCTTTCATTAACAGCTCTATTTTTTAAAAGTGGTTAATCTCAACACCCCCCCCCCAAATTGACACTAAAATAATTAAAAATGAAAAAATAGATTAGTTTTTTTTTTTTTTTTGGCTGTATTAGGAAACTGCTATTTGGAACATAGTTCATTGAGTTTAAGTTAATTAAATTATAATCAAACCCACTGCACCAGATCACGGAGATATATTTTGTCAGGTACACCTTTTGTATAAAAAACTTATTATTTTAAAGAAAGCCACATTAATGAGATTGAATCTCTAGTTTATTTAATTGTTATTAATTTTTAACTTAAAATATAATTCAATTCGCACCAAAATAATTAAGTCCAATATGCATCCTCTCACTCGCTACTAGGCATCTTTCAAATCAACAAAATATTCTAAATCAAGTTAAATTAATAAAAAAATAACAAAACAAGGAAATTCTTTGAATACCTCGTTGAAAATAATGAACGTTTGAAAGATTCAAGGCGTGCAAGTTGTCCAAGTTGTGCACCTTTAGTTTAGTAATACCACATATAATTGATTCCATTATACTCCATATAGAGTAATAATGCAATCAAATGATTGATTGACCATCCTATCAAATATTTAATCGACATATAAATTATTTTTTTTAATATTATATACGAGTCTTTGCTTAATAATTTGTATTGTAATTTATATTATGTAATTCGATTTTTGATATTTTTTTTTTCGTAATTTATTAAAATTAGTGTTCTAAAAATTTAATTTTACGTTTTGGAATGAAGGGATTAAGTGATATGATATGGTGTTCCAAATCTTCTTTAATGGGTTTTAAATTTAGGAAACAATGTGATATATTAATTGTACCTGCAAAAACAAATTGATGTGTTACACATGAGTTTCTTCTTTTGTAAATATTTCAGTCCTACTTAGCTTGAGAGAATTTTTTTAAATTGGGGCTCAAAATTTGTGACAGGGTATATCGCATTGGTCCACAATCCAAATTAACAAATGGACAAAACTTTAATCTTTATTTTCTTGGCCCATCGTTGCATGGGTAAAGCCGAAATTTAGGACACTACCATATGTAGGCCCAATCATTGCTTAATAAACTTTCTCAGATGTGTCCGAGGGTTATGTTTACTGTTTATCATACGTAGGCCCAAGCTTAGTTTCTTACTTTTGTTTGTCATTTTCAAATAAAGCAAAAAATAAGTTAATTAAGATCCTCAATTCTCTTGAATGCACCATGCCGATGTAGCGGGCGTGTCCTTAAAATCGTTCTGAGAAAAATTTAATCTCAATTGACATATAAACTGGCCCAAGGATATCCTTACAGTTCAAAAAAAAAGAAAATAAAAAATATGAGTTAATTAGGTCTTAGCTTAATGATAAAAATCAGGAGCCTTGTGATTTTTAAGTTTCAAATTTAACTACAACCTTTGTGTTAGTTATTTCTTATTTTACTCTATGCTTGTTTTCCTATAAGAGGCTTGTTTCCTCCTCTTAATAGGAAGTTTGTTTGATTATTATATTTTTTTAACATTAGTGTGACTTTATTTATATCATAACTGCAATTATATACTTGATTACGAAAATTTTATTAATTTTGTATTGCATTCCTACATCGAGACTTTAAAAAGAAAAAGGAAGGAAAATCAAATGCACACAGGACCATTATTATTAAGTTTTAACTTTTTTTTAGAGAACTAAATAGAAATGAACTTCGATCCATTATTTTTTTTGACAGTACAAAAAAAAAGGTGACAACATTTTAATATATTCTTGTGTTTTTTTTAAACATTTATAGTTTTTTAGGAATTGATTAGTTACAAACATAGAATTGATAAATTGAAATTAAGTTTGTCTTCTTGGTAATTAAACTTTGATTATGAAATTAAAATAATCTAGAGAGAGATTGGGAGAGCTGCAAAATACATGAGAATTAATACTACATCCGTTCCAAAATAAGAGATACAATTCGACTTTTGAAGTTAAACGGTAGCATAATTAAACTTTAAAATTGATATGACTCATAAAAGTTTAGAATAAAATAAATTTTGTAATTAATAGTTTTTGCTATATACTACTATACAATTATAATAATCGTATCAATTAAAATTGAATAAATCCACATCAATTTAAATTTTAATATATTATCATTTAACTTCAAAAGTCAAATTAAATTTTTAATTTTGAAACGAAATAAGTATTAAACTTTGTTGAGCAGACTATATCAACCCTACATGTAAATGTAAATGCAAACACAAAGAGGCCAACTATTCTAGAACTTCATCAAATGATGGCCACGCTAAAATTAAAATAATCTTCCTTAACCAATTAGAACGATTAAATAAATAACAAGAAGATGTTTCCTCCAGACATTTTATTATTATTCAAATAAAACAAGGCAAACTAAAGTCCAACTAGAATTTTATAAAGTAAATTAAGCCGGCAAATTACATGTCCTACTCTTGCTGTGTATCTTGTCGACTAATGCAAGAAGATGTTCTTTACTAATCTTAAACTACTAATTTAATTTAAATTAATTATTAGGATATTTAAACTTCCATAATTAACACTATCAGCACATCTAAGTTGTCATCTGAATGCTAGGTCTTAAAACTTTTTGTGTCATTATTGCAATAGTTGTTATGGACCATATGTTATAAATGTAAATACAGGTGTAGTTGAGACCCTAAAATTTTAAATTTTATTTGAAAAAATGCATTACTGCTTGTGAAACCGGTCCATTTTTCTCTTTTATTGAATCTTTTTGACAAATTTATATATGTTAAGAAAAAAGGGAAGTCAATAATTTCTAACAAAAATTTGTTAATAACTTTTTATTTCATACATTAATAATTTTGTAAAGTATGAAAAAGTATTTATATATATGTACAAAGTGTAACTTATAAAGTATAAACCAATAGTCCGTTTGTTCTATTATATTTTTTCTTAAAAAGATTGTCTTTTTACTAGTATTAATATAAAATAAAATGATTTTCCCAAGTTTGTTTTTATAATTTAATCAATATGTCATTATTATAATACTTTAAGGAATAAACAGTAAAACAAATTAAATATATTCTTAAAATTTATAAACAAAACATTTTTTGTGATAAGTAAAGCCCCTGATCATTCTTCGAGTGTATTTCTAATATTCTATAACAATCATTTCGTCTTTAAATAGGATATCATTTATAATACTCTTCTGAAGTACTCTTTCACTTGTTCTACTTAAAAAATTAGAATATCTTTCAGCTCTTTATATAAAATTAAAGAAGCATAACAAAAGGATCCCTTAGGTGTTAATTAAAGCAATTGACTGGGTTAATTATTTAACAAAGTGACAGTTATATATTATTTTCATCTTATTAAAAGATTGTTGTCCGGAAAGGTTAATTTATTAATATTGTTTTGTTAACCCTACAGTTAATGGTCCTAATGTAGAATTAATTAAATTATCCGTGGGTTGAGAAGATTAACTTAGGTATGCTTTAGCTTTTACCCACAATCATTTTAACTAATATTATAAATTACTCTTCAGTCTTCACCATTAATTAATAGTTATACTAACAAACTTTCAGGAAAGAAATGTAGAATAATGTAAATCATTCAAACATCTTTACCTAAGTTAAATTATTCTAAACAGTAAGAAAAATAATTTACCATACATCAGCCAATCTGGCACTGGCATTTTGGAAAAGAAATTATGATGAATCCACATAAAGGTAATTATACAGAAAATTTCTTTGTATAGATGTGGACTATTGATACTACATAAAACTAACAACTTAATTACACATGAGAACCCATAAAAAAAATTAGGGTTTTTCTTTTTTTGTTGACTCTTTATCCTAGCCAAGCAAAAAGTGTATTTATACTCTTTAAGTTCAAATAGACCTAAATTAAGCTGCATTTTCACACTCAAAAGTGTATACGACATTGATTGGTTTCCCAAAATTAAGTTAAAATCGGTGACCCCACGAAACTGTTGAGAAAACATTTTTGGCATGATAGTGAGTATTTATACAGGTAAGGGTGTTAATAATAAAAATTTCAAGAGTTAAAAGAGAGAGAGTAGTTACATTCTTACCTTGTGCAGATGACTACTTATAGGAGGTGTTTGGTGTTGATGGCACATGACAAAGTCACGTGATTCTGACTATATGTCATGTCATATGCGGTTGTTGGCGTGGAATATCCTCATCAACGTCTCATGCAGCAGCCTATTTGCGAAGGAGCCATGCATTTAAGACCCCAACTTTTAATAAATAAAATTTAATTTTTTATAAGTATTATTCTAATCAGTAAAATGTTAAATTGATAAAAAGATTAAATATAAGGGTGATATGTGCAAATTATAAGATAAAAAATATGTCGAAAAATATTTGTTATGTCAGAGAATATTTGTTATGTCAAAAAATATTCGGTAAAGTACGCCGGTGTCAAAACAACAAATCATTGGTGGGCCCCACAACGAAACAATTGTCGAATACAGAAAACGACAGAAATAACTTTTTTAATAAAAATTATCGGCGAAACTATCACATTTAACTGTTAAAATACCCGGTGATAAAGGAACAGTGGCACGCGGTCCTCTACAGTAGCACACAACATTCTACAGTAACACATGGTAATGCACAATATTTCATATTATTGAACCAATAATTGTCATTGTAACAAGGGTAGTAATGAAAAGTTACGTAATTAAAAGTTATGGGAATTAAGTAGTTAGACAGACTCAGTATTTAAAGAACATTAATATCTGTGATATTAATATATTAAGTCAATAATGTAGAAGATGAATAATATAATAATAATTGATGAATAGATTAAAAATAATCTTGAAAAAATGTGAATAATTGATAAATAATATATTGAAAATGTGTGAATAATTGATGAATGGTATAGATTAAAGATAATCTTAAAAAGTGTGAATAATTGATGAATAGTATATTGAAAATGTATGAATAATTGATGAATAATGTAGATTAAAGATAATATTGAAAAATTGTGAATAATTGATGATGTGAATAATTGATAAATAGTATAGATTAAAGATATTATTAAAAAAATGTGAATAATTGATGAATGGTATAGAGTTAAGATACTCTTAAAAAAGTGTAAATAATTGATGAATAATATATTAAAAATGTGTGAATAATTAATGAATGGTATAGATTAAAGATAATCTTGAAAAAGTGTGAATAATTGATGAATAATATAGATTAAAGATAATAATTGATGTGTGATAGATGTTGGTTAAGTTTTGGCTAGAAATAGGGGGCTTAGCCTAAACTTTCTTGCTTATCCTTCCTTTCACTCTCTAAAAATTGCTTAGTGTTAGTGTTTCTCTCAGTGTGATAAGGCTACCTTAAGTATTGGGGAATATCAATAAGAGTGCAAAAATTATTTATGTGAGTTTTTTTTTATAAAAGTTGCACAAGCACTCACACACATCACACAGTATTTACAATTCTTCCTTTAGAAGATTCATTTTTGAAAAACTTCCTCTAGAAGATTGTTTTGAAATATTATTTTATTTCTTCAAAAACTATTTTGAAGTTTATTCTACTCTATTTTGCACACTACACAAATTTATACTATTAAATCCCTTTTGACGATTTCATAATATACAAGTTAATGTACACTATGAAACTTATATATGGTACTACTAATTAAATATTTATAAATATACATATAGGTTGATCAACTACATAGAAATCAGTATCTAGCCTAAAATAAGGGATATCATTTTTTTTCATACTCTTAAATTTATGGTAAAAAATTATTAATCGTTTTTACATCCTTATCATTAAACGGTGACAATTCTTGAAATAATTAGAATTTTCTTAATAGTTGGTGCTTCATCTAATATATATTTAACTTGAATCTTACTATTGAATTTTAACCGTTATATTTGAACTGTGAACCATATACATTATTCTTGAACTCGAATCGATATTTTGGATATCGTGTTGATAATTTGAACATTATTGGACTCTAGACAAATTAAATTACAAATCTCTAATGTTTATTCTTTATCTTATATTTCTTCTTATTTTTGTTCATCCTTTATATTATTGTTATTTGTACTAATCATCAGGACTTAAGTTGTTGTGAATGTCTTTGGTCTGGGTGCAAAACAATATGATTGTTAGGTGTCTTTAGCCTGTGTGACAAGGACGCGTGGTAAAAGTTCTCTTTGGCCTGGGTGCAAAGAGGAATTGTTGATTGAAATGATCATGACCATTGGTGTTACAATCGATGAAATCTTGATGGTGAAATTTTTTAAATTGGAGAAGATTGTAGACATTATTGTCTATTTGATTCTTTAATGGATTGCTCATTCTGTTGCAATTGTTATTAAAAACTCATGTTGTTTATCAATTTCTAAATCTCTTATTTATCACTATTGAAGGCTAATGATAACTTATTTCTCGTTATCTTATTCATGATATTCTTTACTGGACTATTTGAGCTCACCCTTTTATTTCATAATTTCTTTCAATAAATGACAGAGTAGTTGGGGCTAGTAGGAAAAATAGGGGAATAAAAATGATGGTCCGAGTTAGTAGCTGTAGTAATTTTTACCAAGTTGTAAAATAGTGTGATAATAATTGTACTGAGGACTTAATGTGTGTGTTATCGTATTTTACACGACATTGTAATAATTTTAAATAGGAGAATATATGTATGTTGTTTGTATTTTGGCGACTCAAATTGGGTGGTGTATACCCGAATTTGGGGGCATCACACATTTACCATGCATTAAATGCTCTGCAAATAGTTGGTCGATCACGTGAGATTATGCTTCGGCTAAGTATTGTAACACTTCGACTGAGCAATGTAGTTGGAGTTGCACAAAAAGCTCAGGGCCTGCAACCTTGCCTTGGTCCGGCTTGGGCCCGGCCTGATCAAAGCCTAGCGTGGTCAAGGCCTAGACTGGTTTGGCCCGGTCTGGAGATTTTAAACAGGTTACGTTTTGGACGTGAAATTTCAGCGTGGACCGCCCTGTGGCCTGGGTTCACCCTGGTCCGGCCTGCTAGCTACATGTTATATGTCTGACTCTACCCTTCCCCATTACTCTACGATTCCCCCTTATGACCTTACTTTACGATTCCATTCAATTCATTCTACGTGTTGCTGATAAAAGTTTTATGTGATGGACTGATGGACTGGAGAGAGAGAGAGAGAAAGAAAGAGAGATAAAGAAACAACTATACATTGGATTGTGCCATAACGAATGCATTATAAGCTCCTAGATCCAACAAACTTCTGATAATTCCCCAACAAGCCTCTCCATTAAAACATGACACATGTTGCTTACAAAAATAATAGATAAAACGCAGGCTGCTCCTTTCAAACATTACTTTACGATTCCCTATGACTCTACGATTCCCCCTTACGGCCTTACTCTACGATTCCATTTAATTCATTCTATGTGTTGTTGACAAAAGTTTTATATGATGGACATGTACCATTTAAGATAGGCTAAGTCTAAACCGCGTTGAATCAATATAATGACATCCCTTTTCTAAGCATTGGTGGGTAGTAGTAAGATAGCCCGTTCTGTCTATCTTAGGCTGAGTAAAGCTCGACATTTTTGCAAACACTAACCCTTACTCAATAGGGCAATTCAAAGAGGAGAACCCTCTTAATTGCACGGATCCAAGCTTGATTGATTGATTCTTTTTAAACTAGCTCATGTAACCAATCTCACCATTAGCATTTTCACCATTATAATTCCACCTCAATTCCTGCGCACTTCCGTTTTCCCTTTACTAGTAGGGGGTCCTGTGGTTCCTATGCCGCTGCCTTTCCCGGTCCTTTTCTTTTAGTGCTTCGACCCGAAGCAATAGCTTCTAGCTAGTTCAGTGGATAAGATGGTTGCGCTGCAGCTCACTTAAGAATGGTTTGTCAAGAAGGAATTCGATCCTAAGGAAGGAAAGAGAGGTGGGACCAGTGGCAAAGGACAAATGATGGGAGGAGCATTTTATCCTTCCTTAGTGAAGGTCGAATGGACTGGAGAGAGAGAGAGAGAGAGAGAGAAAGAGAAAGAAAGAAACAACCACACATTATGGGCCACTTGTACATTTGCAAACGGTCAAAAAAAAATTACAGCAGCAAGCCTGACCTTAATGGCCAGTCCACTCACTAGTCACTAGTCACTACTCAGCCTTCTCAGCAATGATTAGTTTACTAGTCCATCACATTTATTCACATTTTAGTCCATCTTTCCATCATAATTCAAACCCAAGTCACCCAATGACCCAACCCAAACTTTCATTTACCAATGATCAATTTTTTTTAACATCTATAATTTTTCTAACGGTTATTTTTTTTTCCTTATAAAAATCATACAAAGTACTCCACAAATCACAACTCCTCATATATCTCTTTCTATTATCTGATATAGCAATAACAATATACTTGCAAGCTTAAATTCTTAATTTGTATCATTGTTACAATTCTAATAATTTTATATAATATTTATAATTTATTATACGCAAAAATCACAATATTTATTTTATTAGTACACTCATATTATTATAATGGATTCCTCCAACATTCCACAAGTGCCATCATTTATCTAAAATAATCCAAATATCATTGTGCCCGAAAGTGCCTTCCAGGTTTGAGTACAACAATATTTCCACGTCCTATCGTTGAACAAAGTAAACCGTACATCGGCTGTTTGAGATCATTTCATCGAAGTGTGGATTTGGAAGGTGTTAAAAAAGCCCAATGCAAAATATATAACAACTTCTTTGGGATTAAAGGAAATAACACATTACTCTATCACTACAAGTCGTGTTTGAAGAAGCATAAAATAATTGATGAAAACTTTTAATCACAAATTGATCGTTTCGGTCACAATTGAAGTTACAATCAAATATTACAAAAGGAGTGACAAGCTAAGTTAGTGATCAAGAAGGAGCTTCTATTCAGTTTTTTTGACGATGCGCATTGTACCGACTACATTCAAGGCGCATTGTAATCGAAATATAAATAAGTAGAATGACTACTAAACGTGATGCAATTAAATTATAAAATAAAGCTAAAAATAAATTAATTGAATATTTTGATAATTTTGACGGTAAAATTTATTTAACTAGTTATATTTGGTCTGCTAATCATCAACATGGAATTAGCTATATTTGTATTACAGCTCATTGGATATATATTCTGAAATGTTTATGCAAAAAAGAATTATAGGATTTGAATATTTTGAATTACCACATACTGGTCAATCAATATATGCTCAAATTATGTCCATAATTCGTACTTTCAAAATTAAAAATAAAACAATGAGTATTAGTTTAGATAATGCAACAAATAATAATAGTTTTGTTAATATTTTAAAAAATAATTTAAATCTTGTAGTAAATGGTGTATTTTTTTATGTTAGATGTGTATGTCATATAATAAATTTGATTGTACATGCCATATAATAAATTTGATTGTACAATTCAGATTTACTTACTTGGAAATGACAATATATTAAATTTGTGGTATGATTGGTTTTATATATGGTTCAAATACAAGAATACAAGATTTTAGCATTTTTTGTCATGCAAGAGGTGAAAATTTTAAAAGAGTAAAATTTGATAATAACACTAGTGGAATAGTACATATGATTTATTTAGAAATGTTTATAAACGTCAAAATATACTTATGGAGTTTTATAACACATAAACTGATCATGAAATAATAAATCAAAATTGTGATTTATTATGTCAACTTTTAAATATTCTTAAAGTTTTTAAAAAACACAAAAAAAAAATATTAAGTGGTGATTATTATCCTACAATTGATCATGTTCTGTTTGCATGTTTGGAAATAACAAATATGTTTCAACAATATATATATATATATATATATATATATATATATATATATATATATGGTCCTTCTCGGGCTGACCTTATTTTTAATATGGAAGAAAATTTTTAAAAATATTTTGAAGACATGCCTACTCTTATTACTTGTGCAGCGGCATTAAACCCTGTAATAAAATTAGAAGGTGTGGAAAGTATTTTAAAAAATATAGTAGAAAATATAGGTACTGAAAATTAAATATTGATTACATTAAACTAAATTTTAACAATACATTTACTGAGTTTTATAAACAATATGAGTATATATTCTACATCTACATGTGCACCACCCCCTGCCCCTTCATCTTCTAAGTATGCATTATTATTAAAATTATTATAAAAAAAATCAAAAACTTCAACACACACAAATAGTTTAAACGAATTTGGTTTATATTGTAGCACTGATTTTAGAAGTTTTATGACCGACCAAGAATTTAAAAATTTTGATATACTTGCATTTTGGAAAAAATATAACCGACAATTTCCTACTTTGGTCGCCATGGCCCGTGATTTACTAACTATCCAAGCTAGTACCATAGCTTCAGAATTTTGTTTTTCTTTATCTAGTAGAGTACTGGATGAAAAAAGAAGTAAATTTAGCCCGAAATCATTGGAGATATGGATTTGCTATAGAAATTATCTTGTTGTACAAAGAAGATTACAAGACATAATAGACGATCAAGATAGCTCAAAAGATCTCAAAGTTGGAGCAGGAACGGCCAAAAATGCACATCCATGAATATTGAAGATATATTTTTTTGAAGATTTAAAGATTGAAGTTATATTTTTTAAAAATTTGAAGATAAATTTTTTGAAGTTTTGAAGACAAATATTTGTAACCGACTCATTCTTGATTTTTGTTTAAGTTATACTTTAAAGTTATAAACTTATAATAATTAATCAATGATTCAATAAAATATAAATTTTACTTATTCATTACTGTAATTTGTAAGTTGTAATAACTTAGTTTTAAATTTAATGAATACATCAATAAATTTAATTAATTACACATTTTTAATTTCTTGTGAATACATTTAATTAATATAGTAGTTAGTTAATTTAATATTACTAAGTTAGTATTAGTTGATTAAAATTTTATTAATATTTAATATTTTAAGTACATAAACATAATTAGTAGGTAATTGTTTTTGAACAAAAATTGATTTGAATTTAAAAGCGTTTGATTTTTTCGAGACAATCTGCTAAAATTTAAAATTCGAGTCACACACACACACACACACACACACACATATATATATATATATATATATAAAGGAGGTTGATGAAACAAATTATCTGATTATGTGATGGATTGATGGAATTGGACGTCAAATCGTTGTCATTTGTAATACTAGTCATGTTTCACACATTGCCAAGTGCTAGCGCAACTCCTATTAGTGCTCAGAAAAATGACTAAATTGTCCTCAACTTTATTTGGATTTTTAAAGTGGTCGTTACTCCTACTAGCGGCTAGGAAAAACGACGCCGTTTTGCCTAGCCTAGCCGTTAATAGGAGTAGTGGCCAGTCCCTACTAGATGCTAGAATAATAGAATAGCTCTACGATAGTAGAATAGCTCTGCTATAGTAAAGGTTGAAGTCACTCTAAACTCTACGATCTAAGTCATGACTCTACTATCGTTAAGTCATAACTTAACGATCGTTGAGTAAAGACTTAACGATCATAGAGTCATTACTTATATCGTAGAGTTTATTGGACGGTTGGAGATTTGGTTGCTAGAATAGTGTCTATAGGAAATAATTTCTATGGAATATTCCCCACATATATATATATATATATATATATAAATCCCAGTAATAATTCTTTCCCACTCCCCTCAGGAAAAAGGAAAAGGAAAAGGAAAAAGAAAAGATTTTGTTTCCCCTTGGCCCTTGCGACTAGCATAGCTAACGTGTCCATACAGGCTATAATACTTGGTTCTTGTGCAGTCTCTTATACAAGATTACTGTCTGAAATAAGTATGAAGAAGAAATCTGGAGCCTTTGTCGCTCCAGTTTTCACCACTGCCATATCTACTGTTTCCTCATACTTGGATTTGGCCTTCAATTCCAGTATTCATTTTTTCTCTCAGGCAGGTAGGTAATTAATTCTTTATTTTTTCTCTTAAATTTTGCCATGTTTATTTTTCGAAAAGAAAAAATTAGATCTTCTTATGCATCCAAACCAAAGATTGGATCTTTTGTTTACATTATGACATTGTGTAAATGTTAACAAAATAATATTTTTTATTTTATTTGAAAATAATTTGTTTATGGGTTAGATCATTAGGTGTAGATGGATATGCACATTGCGGATAGGACATGCACAGTTTTGTTTTGTTTTTATTTTTTTTTAAAAAAGGTGTTGGACCAGCCTGGCCTGGCCTACATGCCTCAATATGTCATATTTTCGTGGGAGAAGCCTAACCTGACTTGGCTTGGCCTAGCAGACCCAAAGTCAAGGCTTGGTCTGACCTAGTCAACGGCCAAGGCCTGACAAACTTAGGTCGGACTAGACTAGGTCGGCCTGTTGTGCACCTTTGACTGTAACCATGTGTTGTATGTATAATATTAAATGCTCTACAAGTGTTTGGTCGGTTACGTAAATTTGTCCTTTAATTGTATGCCGAAGACCAAAGACTATTGGTGTGTGTCGAAGTATGATAATATTTTAACACCACTTTATTATTTTTCCCAAAGGAAAAATTATTGAATAAAAAGTATACAGTTAATGATAGTTGATATTATTTAAAAATAAAAATAATATTGCTAGAAAAAATAGATATATTTTGTAATTAATAACGACACTTTATATTTTAATTAATGTTATTTTTATTCTAATAAGCCGTCTATTATATTATAATACTATTTTAATGATTAAAGATTTAATATAAAAAAAGAATATAAAACAATATGAATGATATTTAGTAGTTATGACCATTGAACTTATTCTCATGTATAATAAATATTTATTATTTATAATTCAACACATTATTTTTATAATTATTTTTTGTCATAGTGCCATGACTCATTTCAATAGCGTACAAGAAAGTATTAAAATTTAATTGAACTAACTCCCGAATTTCGCGGAGGACGAGACAGTGGTAACAAGCACCGATTTGTAGGGACAGCAATGAGGGTTGTAGACAGATGCCACGTGGTAGCATCATACTGCACATGGACGGTCAATATTTCTCTCTATTCGCAAAGTGGGAGAATGTGGGACTGATCCTGTACTCTAGTTTTTCCATCCCACTATTGGTTATTTTTTTTCCCGCTTTTTCCTTGTCTTCACTCTTCCATTTTCCCAACCTTTTCCATTATTATTCTGTTTAATTCCTACTCCAACTAGGATTTCCATTATTTGTTTTTTTTTCTTTTTTATTTTTTTGCTATAAATTTTGTCCTCTCTCCTTCCCTACTTTCGTTTTCTTATGTCCACCAAAGTATTAAAAGTAAATTTATGATATATGAAGTAATTTTTAATTAACCATTATTACTCAAGATCCACAATTTTTTGTTTGTATTTTTATTTTTAAAACATAGGATAACTAATATAAAATAATTAAATAATGTACTGATATGTGAAATATAGTTTGAACATTAATTCTTATGATTAATTCATGTGTACGTATTATGTTTAGGAGTTAGCTAGGAGTGTAATTAACAAGGCTCATTTTATGAATTAATGAAGTATTTTTTAATTTTTATTTTGCTTTTGTTTTTAAGCCATAAATGAATGAAGTTGATTTGAAGTAAGCTTCTAACTCTTTTGAGCATGAATAGACATTAAGTATTTTGGTTACTATTAAGTATTTCTTCGGTCTTGCAAAAATTGATTTAATTTAGTTTGATTTTTTTTAGTTAAATTGACCATTTTTGTAATCGAAATTTACATTTTTTTTAGTAAATACAGGTATAAAAATTATAATTATAAGAAACTACATCAAATTTACTACTACCTCCAATTTTTATCGATTTAAAAAATATATTTTTAATTTTAAAATTGATCAATTTGACCAAAAAAAGTCAAACTGGGCCGATTTTTGAGGGATAAGGAGTATAATTTTTGTAATGTACTCTCTTCGTTTCAAAATATAATATCATTATTGATTTCTTGAAGTCAACTTAAGACATTTTCAAACTCAAAATAACATAATTTCTTTTAATTTTAGTCGATACAATGCTGAATATTGAAAAATATATAAAAAATATTGCTCATTGTAAGATTTAATGTTTCATAATATTTAATAAATCATTTCAATTTCAATTTTAAGTTTAAAAATATTTTATTTCAACTTACAAAAGTCAATAATAATTTTATAATTTAAAACGAAGAGAGTATAATAATATGTAACTCAAGCAATTTACCACTTTTACAAAAATATAATCTTTGGATGCCTGAGTAACTTATTTAACCTAACAAAAAACTACTGATAGAAGATAAAAAAACAACTTGCTTCACAAGTTTATGTTTTTGAGTATTGATTTGTATCTGTGCGCGCGTGCATGTGTATATGCAATTATTCTTCCTTTAAATCGGAAATTTGCTTGTTAATGTCATAATATTCTTTAATATTTTTGTTAGGGACGGAGGTAGCTTAGGTTCTGGGGATTCTGTAAGACCTCGATTTTTAATTAATGAAATTTAATTTTTTTTTTATATATTTCTAAAACAGCAACGTGTTAAATTGATAAAAGTTACAGTTAAGGATGATATGTGTAAATTATAATCAACAGAAAGAATGTCAGCGGAGACGCCAAAAAATATTTGGTACCTTACAACGGCGTTGTAATAACCAATCATTAGTGAAATCCACAACAGAATAATTGTCGAATACAAAAAACGACAAAATAACTGTTAATAAAGGTTGGTGGCGAAACTGATACCTTTAATTGTTAAAATATCCGACAATAAAAGAACAGTAAGACACAATGTCATTACAGTATTCCACAGTATTGAACCAATAATTGTCGCAGTAACAAGAGTAATAATGAAAAGTTACGTATTTAAAAGTCACGGGTACTGAAAAGTAAGACAAACTCATTAATACGTTAGGTAATGAACACTATATACATAAATATCTGTGATATTAATATATTAAGTAAATAATGGAGAATATGGACAAATATAATAATAATTATGAGTAGTAAAGAAAGGATAATCTTGATATATGAAAGTTATAGTAAAATTATATGTGGTTGATTGAAGGTAATCTTGAAATGTAAAAGTTGTGCCAAAATTTATGTGTGGTAGATTAAAGGTAATCTTGAAATATGAAAATTTTGGTAAAATAATATGTGGTAGATTAAAGGTAATATTGAAATGTTAAAAGTGTGCTAAAGTTGATATGTGGTAGATATTGATTAAGTTTTGGCTATAAAAGGGAGGGGGGTTGGCATAAGGAGTTGGCTATCCTTTTTACTTATTCTTCCCCCCACTTTTTAAATATATCTTAGTGTGAGTGTTTCTTTGAGTCTGCTAAGGATACTTGAGTGTTGATAACATTAGTAAGAGTGCAAAAATTGCTCACCTTGATCTCCTACATAAGAAGCAAAATCTAGTCACATGTTAAGGTAAGGGATATTATTTTTTTTTATTCTTAAATTTAAACTTACTATGGTAAGAAATAATTATTTGTTTCCACAACCCTTAACATTAAACAGTGAAAATTTCTGAAATAACAATTCGTTAAAATTTCTTTAATAGTTTGCGGTTAATCTAATATCTTTTGACCTGAACCTTTCTGTTGAATTCTAACCGTCATATTTGAACTGTAAATTTTTGGACTGTGAACATTTTAGACTTTGAACTTTACATTTGGACTATGAACATTTTGATTTTAACTTCCTATTTGAACTGTGAACATTTTAAATTATTAAATATTCATTGTACCGTGAACCTTACCGTTGAACTTCCTATTTATGAATCTAGGACAATACTATTGGACTTGATCTCATTTCGATATTTGGACATCGTGTTGACAATTTGGACATTATTGGACTATGGACAAATTAAATTATTCTTTAAATATAAATAAATTGCAGATTTCTAACATTTATTCATTGCTTTATTATTCCAATTATTTTTGTTTATTCTTTGTTGTTTGTACTAACCAATGTCTTTGGTCAGTGTTCAAAGATAATATAGTTGTTGGGTGTTTTTATCCTGTGTGGCAAAGACACGTGGTGAAATTCTCTTTAGTGTGGGTGCAAAGAAGAATTGTTGTTTGGCATGATCCTAACCATTGGTATTACGGTTGATGGAATCTTCATGATGAATTTTAAATTAGAAAAGTAGTAGACATTATTGTCTATTTAACTCTCCTAATGGATTACTCGTTCCGCTGCAATTATTTGTTAAAATTTTATGTTGTTTAGCATTTTCTAAATATCTGATTTATCATTATTGAAGGCTAAAGATAACGTTATTCTTTTGTTATCCTAGTCATAATATTTTTTACTGAGCTATTGAACTTACTCTTTTATTGTTTTTTAAAATTCTTTTCAGGAAATCAGAATGTAACTTGGGCTAGCGGGGAGAACATGAGAATTGAATGTCAGTCTAATTTAGTAGTTGTAATAGTCCTCACTAAGTTGTAAAATAGTATGCCAATAATTATAGTGAGGATTCAGTGTGTGTGCTGTCGTACTATACATGACATTGTAATAATTATAATTAAAAAAATTTATGTATGTTATTTTGTATTTGGCGACTCAAATTGGGTTGCATAGGCCCGAATTTAGGGCGTCACAGATCGGCCTACCCTTGGAGTTTTAAAAATTTTATTTTAAGCCTATAAAATTTTAACATTTTTCCTTAATTTAGCTTGCCCAAGATTTATGCAAAAACCTAAGTATATATAATATTTTTTTGAAAAATATCAAAAAAATACTCCTTTATTCCAAATATAAGGGTTATTTTAAATTTTCTTCAAATCATTTTGAAATACAGGCAAATTCATAAATATTATTTTTTCATTTTTTTAGTATGATTATACGAATATCATATTTTATAGTCTCTCTTTGCTCCACGTTGTGCACCATATACAAAGATATCTTATTTCAACTAGAAAATATAAAGTTATCTACAAAATTTGGACCAAGGGTATTGCCCTAAGACCCTATTAAATTATTTATAACTTTATTATATTATATTCTCGCCCTCCTAATTTTTTTTTAATTTTTTCGGTATTTATTACAGAACAAAATATAATTCGCATATATTAATAAATCGATGATCTGACGGTCTTATCTGCTGGAAGAAAGCCAGTTGATTATATTATATATCCTAACATTGATGTTAGGCATTCTTTAAGAAACGTGTCTCTAGTGATAAGTATGTAATTAAAGCCCTATTTCATTCTTTGAGTGTATTTCTAATTTTCTAATGATCATCTGTCATCTCGTATCCCTCCTCTAACTAGAATATCATTTATAACTCTTCTCAAGTACTCTTTCACTTGTTCTACTTAAAAAATTATAATATCTTTTCTCTTCTATATAAATATATAATAAGATAAAAGTTGATATTTTGGTCTTGGTTTTTGGTCTTTGGTATAAATTTAGAATTTAACTAGAAGTAAAATACTTTTATACTCTCATATAATACTAGGATTAATTTAACTAGAACTAAAACTCTTTTTATGGTTCTACAAACTTTAATATTAACTTATTATTCTGCAACAATTTTATTTTTAAATTATAAGAGTCATTTAGTTACTTAGTCATATAATAAATTTTAACTTAAAAATCATATTTAGGATTTTAGTTTAACTTTCTACTCAACTTTAATCTCTAAATGACTACATATTAAAAATGTTATGAGTACATAATAATTAATATAAAAAATTATATATATATATATATATAATATATTAATGATTATTTTAGTTACCAATTCTATTACATATAGGAGACCGTTAGTTAATTAATGTTACCAAATAATTTTAACTTATATATTAGTTATTAAATTTAGTTAGCTAGTTTTTAAAACTAAAATTATAATTGTAACTCATTATTTACAACAATTATATTCTTATAAATATAAGAAAAATATTATGAGTAAATAATAATTTATATAAAAAAATGGTAATGTATTTGTTTTATATAGGAGACCTCGAGTTAATAATTTGTAAAAAAATTCGGACTTATATATTACTAATTAAAATGTAATTACCTTTTAAAACTAAAATCATGATCTTAACTTATTATTTTACAACAATTTTATTTTTTATAGAATTTATTTAGTTAGTAATTATATAATAGAGTATGTAGAAAGAGAGAAACAGATTTTAGGTTTCTTCATTAATACTTCTCACATTGAATTGATTTTATAATAAAACTTACAAGCCTATTTATAGGCATTAATACATATTAGATTATTCATGAACACATATGGAAAGGAACATGGATGAGTTGGCACACATGGATGTGGCACAACACATGGATGGGTTGGAATGAGTTGGCAATATCTTCTAACACTCTCCCTCAAGTTGGTGTATAAATGTCTCGCATACCCAATTTGAAACATAATGGATGAAACATCTTACTATTAAGACCCTTATTCAAAATATCAGTAAGCTGATGTTCTGTTTTGACGAAAGGTAAACAAATAAGATCACTAGTTAACTTTTCTTTGATGAAGTGTCTATCAATCTCAGTGTGCTTCGTTCTATCGTGCTGTACTTGGTCATTTGCAATACTAATTGCTGTCTTATTATCACAAAATAATTGCATAGGCTTTTTAGTTGTAACAGCCAAATCTTCTAGCAAGGTTCGAAGCCACATTAGTTCACATATACCCAAGGCGATAGCTCGATATTCAGCCTCAGCACTGGATCTTGCCACCACAGACTGTTTCTTACTGCGCCAAGTAACAAGATTACCTTTAACAAATGCACAGTAGTCTGATGTAGAATGTCGATCCTCTATAGAGCCAGCCCAATCCGAGTCGGAAAAAGTTTCCACTCTCATATGACCATGTGGTGCGAATAATAATCCTTTTCCAAGAACAGACTTGAGATACCTCAGAATTCTGTAAACAGTTTTCATATGACAATGTCGAAGATCATGCATATACTGACTCACTATTTTCACAACATAAGATATATCAGGTCTAGTATGAGAAAGGTATATCAATCGTCCTACCAAACGTTAATATCTTTCTCTATCAACCGTAGGTCCTGTGCCACCTACTAGATAATGATTAATTTCACTAAGAGAATCAGCAGGCTTATATCCCAATATGTCAGTTTCTATTAAAAGGTCAAGCACATACTTCCTTTGAGATAGAAAAATTCCACTAGAACATCTTGCTACTTCAATACTAAGGAAATATTTCAAAGGACCAAGATCTTTGATCTCAAACTTTTTGGCTAGTCTTCCTTTGAGATTAACTATCTCTTCTCTATTATCCCCTGTCACCACAATGTCATCAACAAAAACAATAAGAATGATAGTCTTACCCTTTATTTGTTTGACAAATAGAGTATGATCTGCTCGACTCTGCTTGTATCCAAATCTTATTATTGCCTTGTGAACTGTACCAAACTAGGCTCTAGAGATTGCTTCAGACCATACAGAGCCTTTCGCAGCTTATAGACTTTACCTTTAGTTGCAGATGAAGCAAATCTATGGGGCATTTCCATGTACACTTCCTCCTCTAAGTCACCATAAAGGAACGCATTTTTTACATCCAATTGCTGAAGATCCCAGCCGAAGTTTGCTGCACGTGAGATTATGGTACGAACAGAGTTCATATTCGCCACAGGAGCAAATGTCTCCTGGTAATCAATCCAATGGGTTTGAGTATACCCTTTTGCAACTAGTCTGGCTTTGAGTCTCTCAACTGTCCCATCAGACTTCTGTTTGACTGTATATACCCACTTGCATCCAACTGGTTTTTTTCGTAAGGAAGAGTGAATAATTCCCATGTATCATTCCTTTTTAGGGCATTCATCTCCTATATCATAGCTTGTTTCCAGTTCTTATTGCTAATTGTTTCTTTCCACCCCTGAAGAACAGATATAGAAGACAAGGAAGAAACAAAGGAATGGTAGGATGTAGATAATTTATCGTAGGCTAAGAAATTAGAGATAAGATATTGGGTACATGATCTAACCCCTTTTCTAAGGGCAATAGAAAGATCAACATCATCAGAAGAATAAGTAAGATTAAGATTCTTACCATTAACATTATCAAGACTAGGTTCTGGGCAGAGTTGTTGTAGTTGTGATATCCCGAGTTTTTAGAAATTATTTTCTAAATGTAAAATGAGAATTTAATAAATAAAAATTCTTATTATGTGATTTATTTGATAAATTTAATATTTAATAGTAATTTAACTAGTAAATAAATGATTTAAATTAATGACATAAGGAATTTGAGAAGGTTGATTAATTAATATTAATTAACTAAGGATGAGATGAAAATTATATGATGAATTAAATTTCATGTACGAGTTAATTAATTCACTAAATTAAAATTAGTGAATTACTATGTAACGATCGGGAATTTTAGATTTCCTTGTAACCCGAGTTATGTATGAATAAAATGAATTATTATTATTATTATTATTATTATTTTTATATTAATCTATACTACGTGTTTAGAATTGTGTTACAGCCTAGAAAATGTGCATATGTTAAATTTTATGTGTTGTTGTGTCGTTAGAGTGAATATATCGATTTTGCAAAAATTCATAAAATCACTATTAGCGGGACCCGCTTCCCGAGGCACTATTCACGAGCACTATTCACACCCGAACTTTTTCGTCTATTTCGATTTTTATTAATTTAGATGAGGCATATATATACTGAGGAATAATTTTTCCAAGTGTCAGAAATTTTATTAGAGTTGATACGTGATTTAATCTGTATCCGAAATGTATATTATGGGTGTTCCGAATAAATGGACAAATCCCATAATAAATATTTTTGCGTGTTCCAATAATTTATGGGAGTACCCATTATAATTTTGGGTAGAGTTATTTACCAAACTTGGTACAAAAGTGGGAATATTCGGGTATATTTATCTGTATATTCGAATTAATTGGTGAGACATTTAAGCCTCAAACCAATTGGGGGAGGCCACGTGTATATTGAGAGCCAATTGGGGGGAAAGGAATAAACATGCACAGTACACAATTCATGGGGCTGTTAACACTTTGCCTAAATAACATTTCCAATGGCTCGGGTAAACCATTTCCTGCATACCCATACATTCTATATGCTCCCGAAGCATTCTTCTTATCCCCCTCAGCTCATTCTCCTCCTCCATTCCAGCCATACCCAACTGTTAGCAACTTAAGAGGGAGAGAGAGTTAGTTTGCTAAGCAAGAAGCTCACTGCAGTTAGAGGGAGAGTAAGTGTGCGTGTGTGTTTGTGTGTGTGCGGCAAGGACGTAGAAGGCAAGCAAGGAGAAGAGGAAGAGAGGCTTCAGCAGAAACGAGCAAGGAGAAGAGCAGCCTAGCAAGTTATCTCAACCTACCCGAAGCTAAGAAGGAGAGGTAATCAAACTACAACCTATTTCTTCTCCATTGAAGTTTTCATGAGTTTTTTTTGGCTTTCATGCTTGCGGGATGGATTTTGTTAATTTTTGTTGTTGTTGGTTGTGTTGAATCTATCATGGAGGTTCTTAAGAAGCTATATAAACCATTAACACCTTCAAAGTGAAACAAAAACAAAGAATGATTCGGACCCAAGCTTAAGGAGGAAGATAATGGACATTAATGGACTGTTTAGACCTTCGGACAATTAGAGGACAATAAAGCCTGGATGTTGTGATTATTTTGATGGTTTGTTGTTGGAATATTGTACTTCTATCAGTTGTGAAGATATACCAATTTGAATGAACTAAAATGATGCTTAAATGAAGTCACAGTAGCCATTTGTGTGAGATATTTCATGGTTGCGAAAAACAGAGCATCAATGTTGTGCTTTGGCTAAGGATTTGGCTGTGTTAGTGTTTATGGGTCATCTTGCATTTTTGATATATTATAGCCTCGTGTCTTAGGAATCCATAGAGTCCGTAACGGACCGAATTGATCGAGTATAGAGAGAGATATAGGAGCTAAAGCGGGCGAGAGTCTACCAGTTCGCGGTTCTGCAGGAACTGCAGAACTGCTACTGCATGCCGCTGCTCCGCGCCTGGTCCGGGTCGGGTCAGGCTGGACCGGGTCGGGTCGGGCCGGATCGGGTCGGACCCAGTAAATTTTTTTCCCGCGAGTCTAAAACTTATATTTTTGTACAAAATGATTAAAAACGCTTATATCTTGTTAAAGCTTTATGTGCTTAATTTATACCCGTGTCGACCTAAACGATGTTGTCCTAAGGCGTAAATTGAATTAACGGATTACAAATTACGCTTGGATTAACGTCAAGTTATTAACACACGTACAAGGCAAGTTTCCTAACTCATACAACTCCTATTTAATTGTGCGAGGTTTCCTTACTCGATTCATTTATTGGGCAAGTTTCGAATTCATTTATCTATCGAGCAAATATTATTTATTGAGCAAGCTTATTGAGCTTCTTGACTCCGTTCAAATTACTTATCAATTTAGCAATTAATGTGCTAGTATTCATACTTCTATTCAAGTATTGCAATGAAAGCCCATTTCATGCAATGTTATATATTGTGTGATTCCAAAGATTATGAATTTTTATTCATTCAAGATATTTTTAAATGCTATCATGCATGTTGTTGGACCTTATAGTTCTTTATTCCATAGACTGTTTAAAAGCTATGTCAAGGCTAATTGTTTCAGCTAGACACTTATTGATTTGGTTACTAAAGCGAGGTTAAAGTCCTCCAACTATTATTGTTGTTAAGTAAAATTGTCCGATCAAATTGTTTTGGTTTGGACTCCCATGTAAAGCTGAGTGGAACAACCCTCACAGCAGGGGAAATTGTATAAACGTCGGGAAACCGACACGCGCGTAAATGGAAAATGTAAGGCTTATGCATAACGCCAGGTATTTTAGGCTGATCACCTATTGTACCAGTTTTGTGGATTATCGGATGAATTTCCAGTAATTCTAGAATAGAGTTCTGTGCCTTGGTGCACCCTCAGTATTGAACAGTTCCCTTCTTCGGGAAACTTTGAAATCCTTGGATACTTCAGAAATCCTTCGGTCCTTAGTGGCCACTATAACGGTGATAAAAAGAAGTTGTTTATTTCCTTGGTTCAGATAAATTTTTACTCCTGTGAGCTATAAAGTTATTCATGTGATTATTCATTGCTATGATACTTGCGGGGCAAATTGTTGCTCACCCCTTGCTCTCCTTAAAAACATTTCAGTTAGTGCGGCACGTGGCGAGAGCTCAGGAAAAGATAAGGGGAAGGGGAAAGCTACGGAGTAGTTGTAAATTGTTGTTCTAGAATTACCGTTTGTATTAAGACTTATTATTGACGTCGTGTATTAAGACATATTTACCCTTTTGTATTATGTTATGTTTTGTAATAGTATTGGTTTCGAGAATTGGGACAGGTCTATTTATGTTATATCAATGTAAATATTCCTTTATTCCGCTATAAGTTATCGATTGTATCATTTTGGTATTGGATAGTGATGAACCAGGTCCGTGGCTTAGGTGACCCGGATTTGGGGGCGTCACATTACTATATGCATTTTGTTTTAATAAAAATAAGGGAGTTAATTAAAGTCATTTAAATAATATATTATATATAATGCAATTTATTTATGTAATGACTTAATATATAATTTTATGTCATATTAATATAATTAAATATCAAATGATATCTATATATATATATATATACTGGAACAAAATTAGTAATTATTAATTATTTTAATTAATAATTCGTAATACTAAAGGCATTATAATTCAGTAACATTAGAAGTGCTGAGAGTCATGCCTCTTGTTTTTTTTGATTTGGAAATGGGTTCCTAGCTAATTCACGGGTGGATTAATTTTCACTACTTGGGACCACATGGAATGACAAATAGCAGGGTGTAAAGTAACTAAAGATGACTTTTAAGTCATTATATTGGCATTGTCGGCCAAATGGGTTTGAACAGAGACATTGAAGAAAAAAAAGAGAATAGAAAAGAAAAATGGAACGTGTGTGTGTGTGTGTGTATATATATATATATATATATATATGTGTGTGTGTGTGTGTGTGTGTGTGTGTGTGTGTGTGTGTGTATATATGTTGGAACTAAATTAGTAAATTAAGTTCATATTTGAATAATGAACAGATATATTAAATAAATATATTTAAGGTATAAATAAATTGTTTGAAAACAATTTATGGAATGAATGAACAAATTAAAGCTAATTATACAATATTAATTGTATAAATTAAATGAATTATTTAAAATATTTAATGAATTAAAAATTAGTGAATATACTCATTTTTAATGTTGTTATGATCTCTACATGCATAAGAACTTGCTCGGTCATATGTGATGAGATTTGTAGTATCCTCCATAATGTAATATATCACAACATATCAACTTGCACCACGTGCCTGCAAAAATAAAAAAAATAAAAAGTAATAAAATAATAAAATAAAATAATAATAATAATGATGAATGAGTAACTTTTTGACCATTTCCCAACCGGGAATAATGGCTTTTGTCTAGTAATGAAATCATGGTCATTTTATTTTACTAATGCAGTCATGTTCCTACAATATTGTATTAATTAATGATGGGAAAGAAGTGTGGAAATGAGCTGTTTTGCATACTAAGGCACACAGTTTTTAAATTTCTGATGGAAAGAAACCCTCTCTGCTTCTTTTTCTTGCTAACACAATTGCATGCCAAACTGATATCTTTCTTTGTAAATTAATTTGTTCGTTTCACTCCACATGCTCGTTTGAACGGTAGCATACATATACATATACATATAAATTATAGAGAGAGAAAATAAATGTTTAGAGATTGAAAGTGAAAAGGATTGAGTTATGCCCAGCTGTGGGGTGGCTTCTAGTTCGCTCATGCAAGAAGGATGTTTATGACTAGCCATGGATGCCGGCGAACCTTCCGATCGGTGACAGCAGGGTAAGCAACAACGGGTCGGCAAGCAACAGCGGGTCGGTAAGCCAATTGGCATGAGTGTTGCATGGAGGGCATACACGTAAAAGCATCTTCCCTCTGCCCTCTATCACATGCATCTCTCTCTAGGAACTTAGTGTAGAGATAGAAATATATATGTATATACATTATTCATGATGGAAGTCATGGGTTTGTCAAGATAAAAACTTCAAGCTATGCAACTGATTTTAAGATATAACTTGATATCCTAGAAAGGGAAATTTTAAAAAAAAAAAAAAAAGTATGTGATCAAAAAGGATCGGAATGATGAATAATGTTATTAGGAGTGGGATGAATACTTGGAAAGCCATATGACTTATATTTAAAATTATATAAGTTATATATGCTTAGGAAAGTATTTTGTAAAGTAAATTAGTTTGTGAAAAGAGAAAATTTATATGTTGCAGGAATGTTAAATGGGTTCTTATGAAAGGAAATAGCATCGAAAATGAATGAGAAAGTTCAACACCGGAAGTTAATATGGATTAAACTATTGAATGAAAATATACGAAATTAATGTTATTTGAAGGATTGCAGGAGTTGCATGCTTGGTTAATGTTATAAGAATATTAATATTATTTAACTATAATATTTATATATATACATGATGAGTATTTTAAGTATATTAATATTATTTAATTATAATATTAGTATATAAGTGATGAGTAATTTGAGTATATTAATATTATTTAATTCTAATATTAATATATATAAATGATGAGTATTTTAAGTATATTGATATTATTTAATTATAATATTAATATATAAGTGATAAGTATTTTAAGTATATTAATATTATTTAATTATAATATTAATGATGGGTATTTTAAATATATTAATGTTATTTAAGTATAATATTAATATATAATTGATGAATATTTTAAGTATATTAATATTATTTAATTATAATAGTAATATATAAGTGAGTATTATTGTAAGTATATTAATATTATTTAATTATAATATTAATATGTTAGTGATGATTATTTTAAGTGTATTAATATTATATAAATATAATATTAATATTTGAGCATAATATTTAACGTGCTTAATTGATAAATATTATTTCATTAAATTAGGTTGTCAATCGAAGGAAGAAAACGAAATATTCGATACGAATAATTTAGGCGATGATCTACGAACTGAGGCAAGTTTTTCAGAATTTACTCTTATGTGAAAAATGTCATTATATGTTAATGCGTTGTCATACTATAACATGTTATGAACTGTTGATTTAGCTGTTACGTTCAGTTGAACTTTATACTGTGCAAATGAAATACGCGATGATATGTGACTTACGTGTTAATATGTTTACATGTATAACTGTCATACATGGAAATATTGTGAAGCATGCATGATACATGATTTATGTGTAACTGTTAAACTTGCGGGCAACGTAGTTGCTCACCCACGTCACAAACAGATTTTTGCAGCTAGCGAACAAGGACCTGGATGGTCAGAAGAAGATAACTGCAGGAAAGGCATTTAAACGAGAAACTAAAGTCTATGTTGCGATATTATATTATTTTAATATTGCACTATTATTTACAAGTTGATGTATTGTATACTCTGATTTAGAATGGTGCGTACGATTAAAGGTTAGAAAACCTGGGAGAAGATTAAGATGTATTGTAATATTATAGAGATTACATTTATGTTGTAAGAATTGTATTGTTTATGTAGTAACGTGGCGAACCGGACCCGAGGTCAAGGTGACCCGGATTTGGGGTCGTCACAGTAGTGGTGCAGAAATGGTGACCATATTCTTGTCTCTTTTAACATAGGTCTTTAACTCAGGCTCATTCTGTCTAGCACGTGACTCTTGTGACTCCCCTTATGAAGATTTATCAGAGTCAACAATAGGAATATGAGAAGATTTATCAGAGTCAACAATAGGAACAAGAGAAGATTTATTATAGTCAATAATAGGAACATGAGAAGATTTTATAGGATAAGATAGAGTAATACTACTTGTAATACCAGCCTCCTAATCAATAACATCCTCCCCCTGAGGAGAACGTGAGTAAGAATAAAAAGGTTCCGACTCCCAAAAAGTGACATCACGAGTGACAAAAACTTTATGTGAAGGAGGGTGATAATATTTGTAACCTTTTTGGGTGGGAGAATATCCAATGAAAACACACCTAAGAGCCTTGGGATCTAGTTTTCCTCGAGTGGGAGATTTATCATGAACATAACACACACAACCAAAAACTCGAAGTGAAGGAAAAGGACTTGTCGTGTGTTGGAGGAAAGAAATGGGACTTCTATTCCCAAGAATTCTAGAAGGAAGCCGATTTATAAGAAATGCAACAGTTAAAACAACATCTCCCCATAGAAATTTAGGTGTGTTCATAGTGAACATAAGAGTGCGTGCTACCTCTAATAAGTGTCGGTTTTTTCTTTCTGCCACCCCATTTTGTTCTAAGGTTATAACACAAGAGGTTTGGAGTATGATGCCATGCTGAGAGAGATAGGATGCAAAAGTATTATTATTACTATATTCCCGACCATTATCACTATGGAGAATCTTGACTTTAACTTCAAATTGGGTTTGGATCATCTTATGAAAAGTTTGAAAACATTCAAACACCTCATTTTTGGAATGAAGAAGATGAATCCAAGTTGTACGAGAATAACAATCAATAAAACTAACAAACCATCTATGACCAGAACGGGAGACAACCCGATAGGGTCCCCACACATCAGTATGTATAATAGCAAAATGTTCAGAATGTCGACTATTAATAGCATAATAAGTAAAACGTTTGTGTTTACCTAATTCATATGGTTCACACAAAAACAGAGTTTTGTGACATTGCTTAACTAAAGAGGGGAATAATGACCCTAGTATTGATAAAGGAGGATGTCCTAGATATCGATGTCATTAATTAAGAGAAGTCAGGTTAAATTCAGAAGTAGATTGAAGAGCCTGAGTAGCAGTCCCATCTGTAATCAAAGGCATGTTAGACGCGGGAATATCCAAATAATATAGACCACCAACTGCACTACCACTGCCAATTTTCTGCCCCGTCACCAAGTCCTGAAAAATACAATGAGTTGGAAAAAAGGTGACTGAGCAATGTAAGGATTTGGTAAGTCGTTGGATAGATAATAAGTTTGTGGTAAATGAAAGAATATGAAGAGCAGATGATAATGTTAATGAAGGAGTACAAACTACTGAACCTCTCTCGGAGATAGGAGAAAGAGAACCATCAGCTACCCGGACCTTGTCTTTGCCAGAACAAGACGTGTATGAGGTAAAGAGATTGGATGACTCAGTCATATGCTCGAAAACACCTGTGTCAATGATCTAACTAGGGCAAGTAGATGAGACATTAAGAGCACAAGAGTGTATACCTGATTGTGCATAATGAAAAATAGATTTGGAACCTTGTTGTCCCATACTACCGTTATGAACCCTACTATTAACATCACTTTGTTCCGCCATACAACAGATAGGTACAATATATATAGATTTGTTCAACTAGTTTTCTAAGAGGAAATAAGAATGGCAGCGGGAGAGGAAAGGAAAAATTTAAAAGGCAGTGAATAGTTTTCTGCTACAGTGTCGGTGAACAGTGTTCCGCGCGTGAACAATACTAATGAACAATGTTTTGCAATAGTTCTGATGAACAATGCTCTGTTACAGTGCATTGCTACAGTGTTCTGCCAAAGAATAAAGAACAAGCTTTGATACCATGTAGAAAGAGAGAAACTGATTTTGAGTTTCTTCTTTAATACTTCTCACATTGAATTGATTTTACAATAAAACTTACAAGCCCATTTATAGGTATTAATACATATTAGATTATTCATGAACACATATTGAAAGGAACATGGATGGGTTGGCACAACACATGGATGATTTGACACAACACATGGATGGGTTAGAATGAGTTGGCAATATCTTCTAACAGAGTATGACTTAAACACTACATTTAGGCTTTTAAGTTTTCACTCAACTTTGAACTCTAATTAAAAATGCATATATGAATACGTATGATTGATTATAAAACTAAATATTACATTTTGAAATTATTTAAAAACTTAATATTAAAAATAACAAAAGAATGACATTAGTAACACTCAATTGTGAGTGTTCGACAATTGTATATGATATGTAGTCATTTGTTTTCTAAATAAAATTTATAGCCATTTAATTAATAGCAGTAAGTTAATTTAAAATTTAAAAATATATTTTATAACTACTATATAAAATAAATTAAAAATAATTTTATTTAAAAAATAACCTGTGCTTCCCACGGGTCACTTAAGTAGTTATATAAAATTAAAGAAGCATAACAAAATCATCCCTAAGGTGTTAAGCGCAGTTGACTGGGTTAATTATTTAACAAAGTGACAGTTATATATTATTTTCATCTTATTAAAAGATTGTTGGCCGAAAAGGTTAAATTAGTACGTAATATTGTTTTTTAACCCTGCAGTTAATGGTCCTAATGTAGAATTAATTAAATTATCCGTGGGTTGAGAAGATTAACTTAGGTGTGCTTTCGCTTTTACCCACAATCATTTTCACTAATATTATAAATTACTCTTCACCATTAATTAATTAGTTATACTAACAATCTTCCAAAAAAGAAATGTAGAATAATGTAAATTAATAATTCAAACTTTACCTAAATTAAATTACTCTAAACAGTGAGCAAATTAATTAATTTACTACTTAAAAGTATTATCATATATATTGCCATTCATCAGCCAATCTGGAACTTGCATTTTGGATAAGAAATTATATACCATGAATCCATATTATACAGAAACAATATTCTTTAAATGGATGGGGACTGTATATGGATACTACATAAAACTAACAACTTACACATGAGAAACCATAGGAAAAAATTAGGGTTTTTTGTTCTTTTGTTGACTCTTTACCCTAGCCAAGCAGATTTTTACTCTTTTAAGTTCAAATAGCCCTAAATTAAGCTGCATTTTCACACTCAAGAGGGAATATAAACTGCATAAGACATTGATTGGTTTCCCAAAATTAGGTTGAAACTGGTATGTGATTAATGATGAAGACGTGTACTCCACACCAAGCAAGCGCATTCTGTTGTTGAATTAAATCTCGCCATCAAAATGGACTTGATCGATATTAAGAAAAGATACAAAAGTAGTCCTTGACTAATTTTCGCTTGGTGATCCAATGATATGTGTTTAAGCCCCCACCATTAAACTAATCACTTTTTTCTCGCACTAAAATAATATAATCTTGCTAGGGCAGGTAATGGGTGGTCTACATTACATTAATTCAAATTTAGTGGATTCGCTTTCAAGATGATGTAGTACTTGTTGCTTGGCCTCTGATTGTGTCAAAATTGTCGCAAATGCAAGTGCAAGCTGTGTCATGCCTACACTTGTAAAGTTGAAAATGTGAAAAAGAAAGGAAGAATATAATATAATCAACTTGTTTATGGTCTTAATATTAAGGTTATTATAATATTGAACACTAACTAATTATTGAAGGAATGAAGGGACCATCAAATTGCGACTTTAGCGTTGGAATGTGGTATTAAAGTTAAGCTAGTAGGAATACTATTTGTTAATCAAGATTTATTAACTATAACACGTGAATTCATGTGAAGAGGGTCCTCCATGTTTTTTATTTGTTAATCAAGATTTATTAACTATAACACGTCAGCTAATATGTGGGCCATACGTGTGGCATAATATTACTGAAATGTCTCCTAATCCAAAAGGTATGGACCAAGGTTCTCCATGTTTGTTATATATACAATTGTATGAGATCCTTTGAGTGTTAGTATAATAAGTACTCTTACTAAATACTTTTGAGTGATTTAATTACAATTTACGGTACATTGTAAACTAAATTTATCACTTTTTATTTTATTTTTATGAATTAGATAGCTTCTAGCTTTAATGGCATCAGGAATTTAAAAGAACTGCTGCAAATGACCAGTTTATATATCTTTATGGCCATTAAAGAACCCTACTTTTGAAGGTTAAAACTTTGTAACTTCTACTTCATTCTTTCAATTTATAAATAATAGAAACAATATATGATTAATTAATAAAATTAGGTTATATTTTCTTGGTATTTAAGTGCTAATGAACGAAATAATTATGCTATTCCAAAAATAATAATTTGGGTTATGCTATCTTAATTTTGATTTTTTTTTCTTTCTAAAGAAGTGAGAATCTATATGCATATGTGAATAGCAAATCGATGAAGCAAATTCTACAAATTCATGCATGTGTATATAAACATTTTTTATATGGCTTCATATAAGCTGATCAAAGTGTATGTTTATATTTTTGCTCCTTTTTTTTCTGGTCGTATATATGCTGCAAATAATATTCTTAAGGCAGTCAAAAGCAAGCAATAATAATCTGATACAAACATATTAAATTAAGAAAAATAATATTCACATTTTTATTTAGACATGAGGAAGATAATTAATTAACATGATTAGAAAGTTGAGTTTCTTTTTTATAATTGCTGGTTAGTAATAAGTGGATGGGGTGCATCCAGAAAAAGAAAAAGAAAAAAAAAAGATAAGTGGATGGGGTATATGGAGAAGACATATCATTATTTGATTGTCTTACTATAAAGGAGTCTATTTCTTGTCCTCCTTTTTCTTTTCTTCCATTTCGCCCCCTTGATTAAATATAAGTAAGCAAGCAGCAATTAACCAAATCATTAATTCCTTTTAAATACAAAGAACTGCAAAGCTACAAACAGAGATAGTTGGCATAGGATTCACATGGGTTGTCTTCCACTTCATTATCCAAAAGACATGCCCTTATGGGTTTCTGCTCGATCACCTACAAAAACTTCAAACCAGAAATTAGGGATATATATATATATATATATATATATATAAAAATGTATATACACAGCTGTGTAGTACACAGTCGTTTATGGCGACGGTTTTTTTGGACTATAACGACGGTTTTTTTTGGTCTATAGCCACGGTTGAACCGTCGCTATAGCCCAAAAAAAACCATCGCAAGAGACGACTGTGTACTAAACAACTGTGTATATACATTTTTCAACACACATACATATATATGTATATATATATATATATATATATATATATATATATATATATATATATATGGCAAATTAAACTGCCAAATTTGTGCTTTATAATTATCCATTTTTGTGATGGAGGAGTGTACGCTGAGATGTTTCAATGGTTACTGACTAATTCCACCATCTTATTAATTTTTACAAATTTATCTGTCTTCTTACTGAATTAGGGCAGATGAGCCGAGACGACAAAATTGTAACATAATTTAAGGGTCTTTTAGCTGTAAACGTGGCAAATTTACTTTTCATGTGACTTTATTGTGTGGACAAAAGTACTTTTAAATTAGGTCAGATTTTTTTAACAGGAAGAGTAAATTAAATGAATTAGGGGAAATGAGCTGATATTAATTCCCCAATTTTATAGGAACAGAGGATATATTTGTGAAAGTTGGAGAGATAAGAGATAAATGGATGATATTAATTACAAAAATTGAAATATCATGAATCACATTGTAAAATGAGTTGTGCTATTTTAATATGTCAAATTACAATTGCAAAACTTATCAATACATGATATTAATAAGAATTATAGGAGATTCCCAATTATTACACATATCTCTAAAAAGATTATAACTAATACTTATCCACGTAACTGACAATCAAAAAATTGACGTTCGTAATATATACTATCATTTTTCTTATAAAATTGAGTGTTTAAATATGGTGTTAACATTAAACATGAGAATTGAAGATACTTTTGAAAATTACCCTAAAATTTACTCCTAAGCACACATCATGTTACCCTTGCGCATAATGCACCAATCCCTAGCATTAATAGTACTGAATGTGGGTTTAAAATTAGATCATCTCCTACCTAGTATCCGCAGATGGACATTATGATAAAAAAAAATATAACTGATAAATCATTTGACAACATATCCTAAGATCCAGATCATATACATAATCAATGAAATAAACATCATTACTTAATAATATCAACCATATGCATTATTGTGGAAAGAAATTCATACATTTTAGAACTTTCATTTGCTATCATATATCCCTCCGTCACTTTTAATTTGATGTTTTAAAATTATGCACATAAATTAAAAAATACAAAAATTAAATATAATATTTTAATATTAGCATTCTAAAATTTATTAGAAAAAATGAGAGAGAAATAAATTAACCTTTAATCATAAAGAATAATATAAAAATTAAATATTTAATATTTTTTTTAAATTTATAAATGACAAATAAAAAAATAAAAATAAAAAAAAAGTGACGGAGGGATTACGTACAATTGTTATGTTCCTTCTCTCGTCTTTATTTCCCAGAAGTAGAAGTTGGGGTTCAAAATTCCAAGTGCATTAATTGTTAAGCCCTTAAAAAGAATATTATTAATTTAAAAAACACAGCATCAGTTGCATATATATAAATTAATCCTGGAAGTGTTCTATTATATTCTTGTCTCTAACTGACTTCATCTTTAGCAAGAATTAAATACTATTTCCACTATATATTATTAAAAGAATTTTAGCTGATGAGGAGGTCCCTTTTGAATGGAAATATGCAGGGACTTTCTCCAAAGCTGTTAAGTAACAACACAATTTCCAACCATGAAATTCATAATGCCCCCTAATACTTCATTGTGTAACCAATGATGAAATAATTGAACAAAAAAAATAGTAAGGAATTAATTTAGGTCTGGAAAAGACTCCCTCAATTGCTTTATATAGTTCATACCTACATATCTTCTGCATATGTAATATTGGACACACACACACACACATATATATATCAAGATCTTCACTTCCATAACCAAATAAAAAATTTAAAAAGAAAACTATAGATATCCTTCCAGTTGATATCAATGTTAAGCAAAAACAAAAACTAAAGAATGCAAAGGTAAAAAGATATAACTTGCTTTCACTAACGTTCATAAAAACAAAAGCAAAAAGAATGTAGTCACTGTGTGACTAGCCCTAGTTTCCATCTTTCATGTATATCATCATGATCATTCATCAATAAAAATCAAGAACCAGGTTTTAAAATACCAAGACTTGAAACATAAAATACTCCACCATAGCCCCTGTTTGTTACTAAGATATTATACAATAATCTATACTATTTGTTATATCACAAGATTGAAACAGCTATGAGTACAGTTGGTTTTCAGAAACTTAAATTTTTTTAATGAAAGCCCATTAATTGAAGCCACTCTACCAGACATTGTTATCTTCAGATCTCCAAAATCTTGTCCATAAATATCAAATGATATAAGACATAAACTATTAAACAATCACTATATAAAAAAAAAGAAAAAAAAAAAGAAGATTTGGGGAAGAGAAAATTATTATTATATTTTTCATTATGTCTATGTGCATAGATAAATAAACCATATGTAAGTTATACAGAATACAATTAACAAATTAGAAAACAATCATTTTATTGCAAATTAACACAACGGAAGCATAACAGAAGAAGTTTAATATACATAGAGAACTATATATGCTTTCTCTTCCTCACTTCACTCTTCTTTCCATTTTCTATCTTTCAACACAAACAGAAAACTTCAACAGTAATATTACCTTCTTTTCGCTCTTCTTTTCAATACGGTGGCCGAGCATGAGCCCAAGCATATGCATCATGATTCAACTGTCCACCATTAGGCAATAGATTGGGCGGCAAATTATTGTAAATTGACAGAGCAGAGGGATCGGACAGCCCTGGATGGTGCTGCCCCCCACTATTCGCAATACCAGGGGGCGAAACCTCTGCATTGCCGGGCAGGTGAGTGTGATGCCCAGCAACACCCGCCTCATCTTCATCCTCAAGAGGCAATCTCTCATAAGTCGCATTAGAAAAAGTCGCTGCAATGACCATAACTGGCCCCGCCGCGACAAGTGACCCCACTACACTCCCCCCCACCACCTGCCCTTGTCCACCTGCCAAGTACACTGTAAGCCCGGTTGAGCCTGGTGGGGCTGGACCGGGTAAAAACGCACCCGTTAAGGACAAAATCTCAAACCTTCCGTGAAGGGCCACCACAGCACCCGGTGCAGCCGGCTGCCTGAGTGTCACGTTGGCCACCGAACCGCTGCCACTTAAGACACAAACACCGCGCTGACGCCTCCTAGCAAATTGGGCTATGCACTCGGCTACATCGGTTCCACTAGTTACCTCCATAACATGGCTACGGAGCGAATTAGGGCTGTCACGTGTCACAACTATGGGCGGTTTGGGCCGGTTTTTGGACCCCGGTGGCCGGCCTCTAGGTCTACGAGAACCGACCACAACTGCCCCCTCATTAGGCTCATCTCCATTATCTCTGTCTTCGTCTTCATCGCCTCGGCTTCCGTTATCATTTATGGACTGCTCGCGGTGGCGCTTGTTGTTCATCATAGGCGGGCTACCGGCTGCCGGGTCAATTCCCGGTAGCAAGCCCACTTGTCCGGCCCACCACCGATTAGCCAGTCTTGCAAAATTTTATCAGACACGGCTAGAAATGAAAATTTTTGAACAACTATATAGAAATGAAAATTATTGAGGCCTGAATTTCTTAAGATCAAGAAATTTTTGACCAAATTAAGCACGAGGGTTTCTAGTCAACAAGTTTAAGAGAGAGAAAGAGGTGATGGTGGTGGTGATCATGGTGATGTGATGAAGAAAGAAAAAAGAGAGAATTAGATGCAATAGTTAATACAGGGAATAAGGTAAAAAAAGGGGTTGAATTTAGAAGATCAATCAAAAAACAAGTAATAAAATTGAGTGACATATATATATAATTTATTAAGTGGAGATATATAGAGAACAAAGAACAGATGCAAAAACCCTGGAATGAATAGAATCAATTGGCACAAAAGGAAAAGTGTAAAGCAGACTAGTAGCTACGCAAAGGGAGAGAGATCAGATTGTTTGAAGACCCCCAAAAAAATACTAGTAATTAATATACAACGTACGATATAATATATGTGTGCCTATATATAATAGCAATAGTATATAGTATAATTAATAAAATGGATGGAAATGTTTTTCTTATTTTGTTTTTAGATGTGTTTGTGTTGTGAGCTGGTGGCTGGGGGCTGAGGTTTTCTTTCTTTTGTTTTACACTTTCTCTTTCAGTCTCAATGTATTGCTCTTTCTATCTACTCAGGCCATTGGTATGTGGAATAAATTTAGGGTTTGGCACTCATGGGGTCGAGTGCGCGTGGGTAGGTGGGAAGCACGTCGTTGTCTCATGCCTCGACAACCTAATGGAGGAGGGCGGTCCGGTAGAGAGTGAGTGCATTATGCGTAGAAAAATGATTTGTCATGTAAGGGTTTTCGGGGTTAATAGCGTTTGGAGAGATACTATCTATAGCGTTTGAAAATCTAAACGCACTGCATTAATTTTGATGTGTAGCGTTTGGATTCTAAATTGTGTGTTTATCACAAGTTAAATAAGTTGTATTTTAAGTATTTGTTAAACGAACAAGATTCTCAAATTAAATGAGTTTAGTTTGTTTAAAACTCTCAAACACAATAAACGTTCCAAAGGCCCGTAACCAAACAATTATTAATTTTCGACTGAATGTGAATTGCGACTAACGCGGGACTATATATGAATGATAAAACAAAATATTAAGATCTGTCTTTTCTTTATACTTTTTTATCTCCTGTATATGTCGATATTTAATATCGATATGAATTTGTCTTTATATATATATAGTACCACTTTCAGAATGCTTCATATCTAGAAAAAAGTTAATTATATATGTATTTAAACAATTTTTATTATTATGTATTGTTAAATTTCACTGCACTGCTTATTCGTTGCTTTTTTAGATATAATTCGGTGACAAGTTTTTGTTTAGATATCAATCATCTATATTATAAAGCCTTCGTCTATATTATAAAGCCTCCGTGAGGCTTTTCGCGGAAGCTTGGTGAATCACGCTTAGCCTTTTTTTTTTCTTTTATCTCTGCAACTTTAAATATATTATTATTTTATTCTTTTTAATTTATTTTTTTTTATCTTTCTATTTGATTTTCTAAATTTTATTAAGCTCTAATTTTATATTTCAAATAATTTATACATACAACACGTGTGCCACTGTCACGGTACTAACACCCAAAAAGGGGAAGAAAAAAAAATTAACACGTCACACTTTTTATTGGCCTACTTCTCACACTTTTAGAATACTCGGAATTATAAGAACACTATTAATTTTTTAAAAGTTAATTTGTGATATTTTTAAATTTAAAATTGATATGATTCATTAAATTTTTTAAAATAATAAATCTTATAACTAGTAGTACTTTTTAAGTAGTTTATAATATTCATAATTGTATTGACATAAACCAAAGTAACTTATGTCAATTTTGAATTTGAAAATATTTGTAATTGATTTTTTAAAAGTTAGTATTGATCTTGTAATTTGGAACGGACGAAGCAGAAATTAGAGAGCGACGAGTTTGACATAAAATCGAAGGCTACTCAAGCTTGATTAATTAAGAGAAAATAGTCTGAGTTTAAAATATGTTATTGAAGGTTAATGCAAAAAATAAAATTTATCGCACTTGTATAGTTGGCCGATTGTCATACTTCTAGAACAGAAAATAGAGTGAGCTTGACATAAAATGGGACTATGCTGTTCAAGCTTGATTAAGAAAAAAATAATACAGGGAAAAAAAAAAGTCTTAATGACATTTGATGTGAGTTAGTAAAGCATACTATAACTTTATATTTTTTGAAATTAAGGAATATTTCTGTTCGTCACAAAATAAAAAGTTTTGAACTTACTGATTTAGTCGAAGAAAAGTAGTTAAGCTTTTAGAATAGTTGGTTGCAGATATAATACCAAATTAATTAGGCTCATAAGTATAAAAGAACAATTACAATGCAACTCTCTTTGGTTGCTGAGGACTTAAATGCTTTTTTGGCATTTTATAACTATATGCAATATTATAATCACAAGCTTAATTGTAGCTTATTATTAACTCCTTTCGTTTCAGGTTTTTAGCTCTTTTCAAAAGAACTATTAACTTAATTTTATAATTGAAAAAGGAAAAGTAGCTACTAAAAGTGTTGATAGGCTATAGACATCAGAAGTTTGGCATATTTCGAAAGCAAGTTGCATAGATTATCACCTCCACACATTGGATACGACACCTTAAAAATAAATAAACTGTGCCCTACGTCTGCAATCTTATTAAAGGAAAAAATATTAGTTAGTATACAAAATAATTACACGCACATATATACATACATACATATATATAATTACTAAATAATTACTATGTTTATTATGTGTCATAGTTGATGTATCTATGTGGTTGTCTATCGGAGAAATGAACGACCTAGATTTATTCTTTCAAATATAACAAATTGGTGCATCTCAGCCTCAACATATATATATATATATATATATATATATATATATATATATATATATAATGCAGCCTTCTTTCTTTTTATATGATTCTGAACTCGGTCCTCAAACTCGGGAGGATTTTATAGTTTAATGAAAGGAAATAAATAAATAACAATTATTTTTGCTCCTTTGACCTAAACTCGGTCCCTCAACTTTTTTAAATTAAGGAAAAATAACCAAGCAAAGATAGAAACTTGGAACCCCAGGAACAAGTCTTTGAAAGAATAAAAACACGGACGATATGCGTGAAGATTTTTAGTTTAATTATTAAGATAGATATTCAATTAAATGTAGTGTGAATATATTTAATTAAGACATTGAGAATATTTGTGAAATGAAAGGAGTATTATTTAAGGGATAAAATCAATATACCAGTAATATTTATAAATTTTACAAATGAGACTATATATATTAATTATTGTGGATTAGTGAGAACGTAATTCAGAAGACTATATATTAAAAATGAAGACTTTCTAGTTAATGCAAATTCAGAAGTTTGTAATAACCAGAATTTAACCAGAATATGCAACAACAAGTGTATACTACCCAAGCAACATTCTGATCATCATATATAAATAACATGGCACATTTGCAAATCATTAATTTCGGCACCAATAAACAAATTCGAAAACAAATCCAAAAAAGATTTTGAAATTAAAATTTAATAAGGGATGAAAATTGCAGATTCTTGAACATGGAAATATGTCAAGATGTGCGATAGATTAATTAGCTTGGGTGCATATCTATAAAATAATGGGTTTTTTACAGTAATATACAACAATTAGTTAAAAATTACAAGATTAGTGCACAAACAAAATAATTATAAAAAGAGTACAATAAGGATAAATTAATTACAACACGAATCTTTAAAACCCTGAAAAAGAGGAGATACTGTTATCCGACAGTTACCATTCTTTGCAAACTCAAAAAAATCAATCAAACTAAATTATAAAGATCGTCGGCAGCGCAATCTCGATGGGCTGCTATATGGCGGCTCCAGTGATGATGGAGGAGGAAGAGGAGGTGGAGGTGGTGGTGACGATGCCGGTGGCAGGACGGAGGAGCGACGAATGCCACTATGGCACTCTTGGTGGATGTGTAGTCCAGCAACTTTGCATTTCCTTTGTATGCATTCACTAATGTTGTGTTGATTATGGAGCTCCCTTCCTTCATGTGCTTCAAGACGTGCCTAAAAACTGATTCGCAACCAATAATTGGGCGGGGGAGAGAAAGAGAAAATATATGTACATAATAGCTGCATCGGTCAAATAAGCACTAATTAATTGGTAACCCAATAAAACTGAATTGGTTACCTTTGTATGAAGGTTTGGCTACCAACGACATTATGAAAAAAAAAATCTATAATAAATTTTTTATAATTAATTGGTAACCCAATAAAACTGAATTGATTACCTTTATATGAAAGTTTGGCTACTAATTGCACTAAAAACAATTTATAATAGATTTTTTATAATTAATTGGTAACTCAATAAAACTGAATTGGTTACCTTTGTATGAAGGTTTGACTACCAATAGCACTAAGGAAAAAAAATTATATAATAGATTTTTTTATAATTAATTGATAACCCAATAAAACTGAATTGGTTATCTTTATATGAAGGTTTGGCTACCAACTGCACTATGAAAAAAAAAACTATAATAGATTTTTTATAATTAATTGGTAACCCAATAAAACTGAATGGATTACCTTTGTATGAATGTTTGGCTACCAACTGCACTATGAAAAAAAAACTATATAGATTTTTTATAATTAATTGGTAACCCAATAAAATTGAATTGACTACCTTTGTATAAAGGTTTGACTACCAACTGTATAATGAAAAAAAAATTATATAAAAATATTTTTTTGTTGGTAATCAATATCTACATAAAAGGTTAGTCTTAAATGGCATTTTGGACACCATTTGTACCATTTACAAAAACTAAATGGTTAGCCATAAAAACTAAATGGTTACCCACAAAAACTAATTGGTTATCATATGGCGGCTCTAGTGATGATGGAGGAGGAAGAGGAAGAGGAGGTGGAGGTGGTGGTGACGGTTCCTGTGGCGGGGGCGGAGGAGCGATGAATGAATATTGAGAGGTTGAAGGATTGTGATAAAATAACGAGACTGGAAAACGACGAGGAAGAGGAGATGACGATGTTGGCGGTGCGGTGACGGTAATTGTTGGGGTGGGGCTGGACTGGATGAGAGAGACAGAGAGAAGGATATTGAAAAAAGAGGGGTTGAAGGTGGATGGGAGATATGGAAGGAATTAGTGGAGAATGAAGGGAATAGAGTACAGAAACAGAGGGAGCGGTGAGAGAGGAGAGAGGAGTTGTCGAGAGAGAAAGTGATGATCCCTATCTCTTTTAAAATCAACTAAATTAAGGGGATAAGAATGCACTAATTTTATAAATAAAATATTGCTTATGCACTAATTTTGTAAATATTTTATGTATGCACTTTTGTTGTAATTTTTTATAAAAAGGTACTAATAAATGTAATTGTCCCTAAAATAAATGAAATATAAATCAAAAGTCGAAACAAGGAGTTGTTGGGCTGGGTAGTAATATAAGGCCCAGAAATTATTGATTGTAAATATGGCCTACCTCAGTAGCTCTGTATTGATGCTCATGTTGTTTGGGCCTGCCATATGCTCGTGCGTTTCTTATTCTTAAGAACTACGTCCATCACTCCAAATTAAAAGTTATTTTCACTTTTGAAAATTTAAATATAAAACTGATTTAAATTTATTTATTTTTAATTAATCCAACTATGAATATTGTAATATATTTGTACTACTACACATTTAAATAAATTATATTCAATTTAAATTTAAAATATATAAAAAAATGCCCTCATATTTTGGAATGGAGGGAGTATTAATTTATACTACCATCGATAAAATTTGTTGAGAAAAAAAAAATAATAGACTCCTTTTGTGTAATAGTAGTAACCAGAAACTACAGGAATATTTTTTAATCTTTTTGTTGTAATTATTTTGCTCAGCTAACAAAATATTAAATGCTTTACACCTACAGAATAATTCAAATATAAATTGTGTTATCCTACTCTTAGGTTCACAAACGGAAGGAGTTGCCATGGTGTGGTGGTCAGCACGCCAGTCTTACACACTGAAGGTCCCCAGTTCTCGATCCTGGGAGGCAACTTTTTTTTTTGGTTTAACTATTTTATGTAAAAAAACAAATAAGATGTATTGCAGTTTGGTTATTTTATGTTTTTTTGATATTAAAATCTGAGACATAGATGACCATAATATATCTCATATTAATGTCAAAATATGAAGGACCTTTATTTTCTGAATCGAGGGAGGTAGGTATTACTGCTCTTTAGTTTCCATCTTTTTCAAGCTTTTGCTTTATAATTCCCCAGAAAAGAAAAAAGAAAAAAAAGGTTTGCTTTAGGGAGAGTGTCAATATAATGTCTAGCACAAATAAAAACAAATACTGTATCTCTCTTCCTCATCATGATCAATCCAGACTTTCCAGTACCAGCAGGAGGGGCATATTTGATGTGCATTTGCCTAATGCCCAGTTCTATAGCAATATCACTGCCATTTCAAGCACAACCACCTTGACAAAGTACAAATCAATTAAACAAAAACTTGTAGAAAAAGTATGCTAATTGCACTAAAATAATAGCTAGTACAGAATCTAAAAGTAAGCATAATTACATTGCAAAAGAGAAAAGCAGGCTTGATGCTAAAAAAAAAAAGGCCAGCTGATCATAACTTTGTCAGTAAACATTCTCAGGGCCACTGAGCAATGTGAACTATTATAGCTGATACCCATTTAACAGACAACTTGATGTTCATTTCACCGAGATTAACTTTGTGGTACACTAAGTACTCTAATATTGACAAGGACATACAGCAGGGGTATCTCCTTTCTTCTTGCCTGGTTAGCCCAACATGATGATAGACAGAACTTTAATCTTTACTTGCAAGTTGTAATCACGACTGTTGTGGGAGCGTGAAGTAAAATTCTGACGATATAACCATGCTGTTTGTTCTACCATTCAGCAAGATTCAAAGATATGTACTATAGTCCGAAGATGAGCAGATAACACAAAGCATCCAGGGCACATGATTATATTATATGGAGCAAGTTTGTAAAACAGAAAAACAAACATACCTCCGGGAGAAAACAACTCCAGCTCATAACATAATAGTAAAATGAACAATTATATGTATTTAAGAGTTATTGTTATCATAATTTAATCAATTTTAGGATATCAAAATATGATCTTCATTATAAACGTGCATTATCATTTCATTAATGTACTGAGAGCAAAACTAAGAGCCCAAAAAGAGAGAGAATTCAGGAATGTCACAGGCATAACCAGTTTGCATATAGAAATGAGGGAGAATAAGCCCAGGGCATGGCTCCATTCAGACAAAGGCTGGGCTCCATTCGGAAGAGCACTGTAAATTTAAAGGAGCCATACTCTACTGCAAGGTTAAACCTTTATAATTTATTTCAGTCACATATTTACAAACATTTAAAATGTTTTTTCCAGAAAAAATTCAGCACGTACCTTGTAATTCACTGTAGCAGAAATACATGGTCAGCATACACCATATACCAGCACAGCAGCACCAATCATCAATTTGGAGCAGAACTCAATGACAAATTACATAATCAGAAAAATCCCAAGTAAATTTAAATTTTGATTTGTATTTTCGTTCTCACGGATTCTCTTCAGATGGACAGAAGTTTAGCTCTTTAATTAGTGGAAAACTAATTTGACAAACAGTTATACTGTAACTGATAATTTCACTCATCATCAGAAAACAAAAGGTAAATATGCACAAGACGATGGAAAGGAATAACTAATAACCATACACATAGAATACATACACATTCTGCATGAACGAAAAACATTGTTTTCATAAAATGGAATTATGTACTCCAGAAGTCTAAAACTTCTACCCTTACAACAAAGTACATTAATAAACTCCATTTCACGAAAACAGACGTCTCCAATGTCCGAAGCTTTGATATTCACATCGTGTTGAACTATCATCTAAGTTATGATAGAAGTCCTTGAAGTTAAGAAAACTCACCACCATCATCATATATCCGTATCCAACAACAAATCAACATCTATAAGAACCTCAATATTGCAATTGCCACTCCATGCAGTCATCAAAATCAAAACTGCTTGCACAATCCAGTAAAGCATTTTGCTGATGCTCATAACGACAAATATAATTTAACCCAACAAGAAGCTCACATATGGCTGCCTCCGTCTTTGCCCTGTCAGAAAAATATAATGTCTGGAGAAGGAGAACATTAGTCCGTGTAACAATTTGCTGCTGCTCAAAATTACGCTCACTTTGCCACCTGATCATGTTATGTGCCATAGGAGCGAGCCATTTTAGTATCTGTTCAAGCCTCTCTTTCCAATCATGAGCAAGGGGAGCATCGAAAATTGCCAAATCTTTGATGTAAGACTTAAGACTGGTCTTCAACGAAATTCTTAAGCTTGTTGGTAACATGTAATACAGATCGTCCCTAGCTTCCTCACCAACCAGATGTGGATACCGAAGTAGCTTCTCTATGACAATTATGACATTTGCATAATGCAAGGCTAATGCAGAGCCTCCAACTGTGCTAGGAAGAGCATATGCCATCAACCTACTCTTGGGTCCAGATCCTGAACTATTTGTAGCACTACCCTGGAAGGAACCACCAATTTGAGATCGATTCAAGCAACCTGAGTTATTCGGATACTCTCTCTTCCCGCCACTAGCAACACTACAGCAACCCGAAAATTGACTACTTCTATCATCATGACCAACATAATCATCATCATCATCATCATCTACTTTTGATGCAGAACTGCTCAAACTAAGGCACTCCATGAAAAGCCTTCCTGGACCCATTCCACAAGCAAAATCAAAATCTTCCTGTCGAAATACTGCCACATCACCACGCCTCGCTGTAACCTGAGCCCTATCCCTCTTTTCCCTCAATTGCCTCTTTTCCGCCATACCTTTCTCAATCAACCCCGAGTGATAATAACCATTATTCTTGCTCAAAGCTCGCCTTATTGGCTCCAAATTCCCTGATTTCACATCAATTTGGCCGGACTTTGCCACACATCCTTCCTTCAAATGAGCTAAACTTCCATTTGAACGAAATTGTGGCCCTGAAACAAAACCACTGTTAAATTCTCGCCTCAATACAGGTTTGCCAAAAACATGACAAATTCGCACATAAAGTGTGCAAACGGTTCGTGCCAATAACTCCACAACCTTATCATAAGTCTGGTTCCAAAGTGAAACATCCTTAAGATGCCTCACATCTTGCTTCTGCCACACCAGTTTCTGCTCAAAAGCCCTTCTACTCTCCTCATGTTGATTCAATTGAAACTTCTTCGTTGCTTGTTCCAACTCACTCAGAACTTCCATTTCCCCATAAAGGTTCGCGGTAGAATTCACATACCTCTCCATTTTCCTAACCATTGCCTCCATATCCTTCACCAAAAACCCCAATTCTCTCACTTCAATCACTCCACCCACTATATCTCCATACACATGCTCAAAGCCTTGCAACGCTGGTATGGAGCATTTCTTCCCCAACCTAGAAACAACTCCAGCCACACGGTTCAGCTCATCAAGCTTCTCCACCAGGGCAAGCTCCAAAAGATAAGCCTCATCGGCAGATATCAGGGCTTTTATGCCATCAGAATTCAAGATCTCACTTTTAAGCTTAGAAATTTCAGAATCAACAAGAGATTTATGTAGAATAACAGTTTTGGACATCAAATTAGCAACTTCAAAAGAAAGAATTCCAATGGTTTCTTTTGGCTCTTGCTTTTTATTCCCTTTTTTAGAAGTTTCAAGGAGAAGGGCATGCTTGAGATTAGCACTTACCTGGTTTCCCATCTTCAGCAGCCAAGGCTCCGCCACCATTGCTGCCCCTTCTGAAATTGTACAGACTGATAGATCTGAAACTAAAATTTGAAAACCCAAATCTATAGATCTAGCCAAATTATTCTTACCAACTATGCATTAGTTGCAAAAAAAAAAGTCAGACCCAGAAAAAAACTTGAAAATCAAACTCTATCCAGATTGCGGTAGATTTGAATTACAGGAGTTTACATACATTTTGTATGAGAAACGTGTTGAAGTGCAAGTGGGTTGACTGAAATGGGTCAGAGAATGCTGAATAGTCATTGATTCAGTGTTGAAGAAAGTTGGAACAGCTCAGAGAAGGGTTGAAATTGGAAAACGCGTGGCCTTAGAGCGAAAAGCTGTATCAGAAATGGCATTTCAGAGGGCGTGATGAAGGGAGTGGAAAGGGGTAATCAATTGATTGAAAGAGAAAGAGAAAGAGAAAGAGAAAGAGAATGGAGGGAAAAAGGGGGCAGAAATTGATTGATTTGTAAGAAGGGGTTTCTGGTTTATTGATTTCTCTCTTTCTTCTTCGTTCTCTGTTTGGATTTGTAATGATATTTTTTTCTTTTCTTTTTTGAAAAGCGGAAGGGCAGTTTGAAAGTGTTACGTCTGCACAACTGAACCTGTATGTATAACCTACTCGTTATTACGGTTTTGTCCATCTTTCCATTTTCGTTGTCTTTCTAGGTCCTCCATGGGTTTTAAGGATTTTGAATTTGCAAGTCAAAATGTGTTTGTTGAGGCCTTTTATCTTTTTCACTTTTGTGGATACAAAAACAAGCTAACAAAGTCAAATATCTGCAAAAATGTCTCCAACTACAAAGAGGACGTTCCAGAAGGGCAAAGCTATAGCGTCTTTCCACCAATCGTTCTAATAGAAATGCTTAAGATAGTGAACCTTGACCAATCTCCTTTGTTAAAGAAAAATGAATAATAGTACTATACTAACAAAGTACTATATTAACAAAGGACAAGGAGGTTAGGTTAATCAATAGATGGTTATCGATTCAAAGATATAAGATGATCTTATTTTTTTAAAGTAAAAAAGGATAGAAAAAATGTTTCGAACCAATATTCGAGTATCAGGCATCATGCTCTTAGAAAAATATCGAACGACCTTCAACAAAAGGATACTTATATTCAAAACCGACAAAGATAAATAGGTAGAGAATATTTGGGGCGCGAGAAAACTCTCTCGTTAATGGAATAAAGAAATAGGTGATTTTATATCTTTTTACTTTTCTCTCATACCAGATTTCGTGTTTTAAGAAATAGTAAAAAACGACTAGAACTAAATTTAATGTTAAAAATGAACAAAATAATGTAAATAGAAGTGGTTAGTTTATGCTTCATCATATATTGATGAAACTAATAACTATAGTCACTAATATTTTAACACATAATTTTGTGATTGTCATAGAAAATTCATGTCGCAAAAAAAAACCTTTATTACGCTTAATTTGTAAATATTTTTAGTACGCATATTTATGTATCCGTAGAACTACTCCATTTTGATAGATACCTCTTCATAATTAAAAATAATTGAGTCAGCTCATCAAATTAATTTTTGATACTTACCTCCTTTTTTATTATCTCAAAAATAACATTAGTCTTCTTTTTCTTTTTTTTTTACTTTTTTTATACACGATATATAATAAAATTCCGCACTGCACTGGCGTCTATGGTTTTCGTGCCCCTCCCCCCCCCCCCCCAACCCAAAGAGAGTTTTTGAAATTTTTTATATATATATGAGTACCTATTTGCGTATTTGAAAAAAATACATTCAAAATAATTATTTTATTCATTTCACTAAATGAGTTTTATTTTGACTTCTTCTTAAAGTTAATTTTGAAAATTTAAAAATTTAAAACTATGAGAATTAATTTAATTTAGACAATATAATCATAAATATTATTCTCTCTATTCTACAAAATGAATCTTCTTTTACAAATATATATATATATATATATATATATATATATATATATATATAATATAGGGTGCTAATCTATGATAACCGGTTGCTTCCAGCAACCATAATCTCCATCGTTGATCAGAATAATTAATAGTTGAGATTGATTTAAAATTGTTCCTTGCCGCTACACGATGTAGCGGGAGAGCTATCACTTATACCGGCTACTGCAATTACCAAAGACCCCTCCTTATTAATGAAATATTTAATATATTATTCTTCTTAGTCAAACGATCAAATAAAATAATATTATTATAAATTAATATTATCAACCAATGTGCCACTACATGTTGTAGCGGCGGGCAAATTCTCTCTCTAATATTATATTATTATTATAATATTAATGTTAATATATTATATTATTAATATGTAATGTTATAATATTATATTATTATATTAATATTAACTAACTAATATGAATATTAATATTAACTAACTAATATTAATATTAGTTAGTTAATATACCTTGCAAAGGGTTGAAGATTATTGGACTTTCGAACAAGCCATGAACCTAGTTGAAGCTTGAAGAAGGTAGGAGATATAATGATAAAATGATAATAGTTGTATGCATTCTGCATTCACACACACACACACACACACGCATATATACATATATATTATATGTTAAATTAATTGATACTTATGTAATATCTTCCATTTTAATAACAAAATAGAGTGAAATAAAGTAAAATTAACAATACTTTGATTATTAAAGAATGAGTATTAGAAATTGATACAATTTATGGTTGTATTTGGCTATAATAAGTAGGCCTACGATATATGGACACATTATCTTGTATGTTATTTTTTAAATGTGTAATAAATTGTTATTTTTAAGAATAAACAAGAAAACAAAATCACATTCTTTGACACCTATAAATTTTACCAATAAAAGTCATACTACCATTACTATTGGCCAGATGGTGGGCCAAGAGTTATTGACCATATATGAACCTATTTTGGAAAAAAAGAACATTAATATTGCGATTACAAAATTTCAATTTATGTGGGACTGTGGGAGTGTTTGAATTGTATAGTTGTTTCCTAGTGGTAACATCTGTTACTCTAAACAGGTCATGTGCCAATAAGATGAAATTTTCAAAGTCAAAGTTAGACATTTATATTGGAGATGAGAGAAAATTATGCACAAAAATAATCATACAGGGAGAGTAAGAACAATTCAAAACTAACATAATAAAATAATATTATGTGCACAAAATATACATACAAATTTGTACACAAAATTTATGTATTGTTTATTAATGAAAATCTGTAAAGTATCTAATATACCGTGAGTTCCATTTCTTATTTTCTCTCCTTTTTTTAATACTGTTTGTGCACAATTTTTGTATATAGTTTGTGTTCTTAACATTACTCAACTAAATAAGATTGTTTACCATAGACTATATAATATTCTCTCCGTTCTAAAATTAGAGATACAATTTTATTTTTTGAGTTCAAACGGCGGCGTATTAAACTTCAAATTGATGTGAATTTATTTAATTTTAGTTGATATAAATATTATAATTGTATATCATATAACAAAAACTATTAATCACAGAATTTATTTCATTCTAAACTTTTATGAATCATACCAATTTTGAAGTTTAATATATCGTCGTTTGACCTCAAAAGTCAAATTGTATTTTTAATTTTAAAACGGAGGAAGCATAAGCAAAGACTATATGATAGATTTATTTTTTATATTTAAATTTTTTTATTTAAAATTACAAGTTTGAGTCTGCTTTAATTTTAGTAGAAGTTAGAATCACATAAGATAAATTATTCATTATTTTTGCAATTGTTCATTACTCCTATTTTTTAAAGAGGCCACAAACATAATTAAAGATGGTAGGATTGAAGCCTAACGACTTATCCCTTGGCATCTCTCCCTTCCCTTGGCATCTCTCCCTTCACCCTTTAATATCTAAATCAACGATAGTATAATAAGAAGAGTTTCTTTAACTTTATTTATTACTATTAATTATTTTTATTATTTTCTTTTGATCTTTAGATTTAGGACCACTTAATTCGAGGGTTATTAATGACATTCTATTGATTTAGGACCACTTGATTGAGAATTTAAAGATGATTTTCTGTTTATGAGAAGGAAAAGATTGGTCCCAGTTCCAAGTGTGAGAAAGATGGAAAGTAATACAACATGGTATGTATATTTACACTTTTATCCATTTAAATTTTATCATATTGTTACTTTTTGGTCCTCATGTTTCAAAAGTTATATATAATTACAATCATAATTAATGTAACACCTTTTTGTATCACTTCAGTCCAATTTTGTGAAGACTACTTTAAAAATATATCTCATTAATTTGAGAAGTCATTATATCTAATTAGTCAATAATCAAGTTCGATTTATTTTTCTGACGACCTTCATATATTGAACGAAACAACACAAAGTAATGTGGAAAAAAATGAGGTAGAGATGTGCATATATATATATATATATATATATATATATATATATATATATTGTCATTCATAGTAGCCAATAAGTGGAGTAACATTTTTCTAACATTGTGGAATTTATTGTAAGAGTAATAATTCCTTAATCTTTCTTTGGTTGTGAATCTCTATATAAAATTTTCAACATTAGGTTTTTATCTTTTCTTTGCCTATAAGTAATTAACCACCAACCCCAATAAAAGGGGCAGAAAATTTAGATCCTTTAGTTGAATAGTAAAGCTAAAGTGATGTGAAAGGTTAAAAATAAAATAAATGCCTATCCCTTGACATTCGTTTCAAAGTATCCATCACTCCCTTAATATAAGTCGTTTTAAAATTGTGTGCAAGTATTAAAAAATGATTGTATAACATTAAATATAATATCAATTGTCTATATTGTCTTTATATTGAAAAAAAAAGTATTATTTATTGAGCAAAAAATAATAAGAGAACCAAAGTTATATTTAATACTTGGAGTAATATTGAAAACTAAGTAATTAATATTTACTTGAAATTTTCAAACGTCATATATTAAGAAACAAAAATACTTCTCTAAAGTCTTATATTAAGGGACGGACGGAGTATTAGCTATTGGCTTGTAGCATGGGCTGTGGATTGGTTTGTTTTTTATTACAAGCAAATGACATATGGTGATGGAAATCTATTAATTTGTTGGATGAATTTGTCAAAAAAGTATTCACAGTGGGAGTTGGTATTTTTGTTTTCATAAAGACAAATACACAAAATGACATTTAATTGGAAAGAATCACTGCTTTTCAGCAGTTTATATATATATATATATTTCCCAGTGGGCTTGACTCAACTTTTAAGTGATCTAATTTAACAAATATATACATTTATATCACTACATCGCTAAATAATAATTCCTTTTTCTTTTTTATTTTTTGCTCGGATTTTCCAAATTCCAAATGTTAAGTGGGTAAAAAGAAGACTGGGCTAAAATTACCTACTCAACATGTGCCATTTTTTTGAGTCCAAAGGTCCTGTAAAACTGGTGTAACTGAACAAGCAATGGGTTGGTTCACCAATATTAGTTAACCCTAATTGAGAATAAATTGGAACTTTATATATATATATATATATATATATATTAAAGTCAGAGGAAAGGACCCCCAGATATGGTAAAAGTCAAAGCACCTTCAAAAGGAGTAGAAGGGACCACCTTCCCATTGAATATTGTTCATTTATGTGCCTTTAATGTCTATATAACATCATCAAATCTATTAACCAAAGGTCCAAAAGTAAAAGGAAAATCATCACAAAGTTGCTAACAGTACAAAAATAATTAATGATGATCGTTTACTGCCAACTGAGCATTCAGTTTTGTCTGTTTTTCACATATTTATTAAGATTTTGATTTTCAAAATTTAAGTTTAGGCATATTTTTCTCGAATTTAGGGTCCTCCTTCATTTGGAAGATAGGCACTCTGGAAAACCAACTAGAAAAGAACAAATTATCTCCCTCAATTGATAATTTCCCTCCAAATTAAACTCAAAAGTTAAAAGAAATTATCATTGATATTATTGAAGGAGATGATAAAAATATAATGCAATTCAATCTTCACTCCTTCCATTCCAAAATTTGATAGTTTTTTAAAAGAAAATTTAAGTATTTTTTGTGTGTGTGCGCGCGGGGGCTGATCTAAGTAAGGGGCATGAGGCAATTGACCCAACTGAATTTTCAAGGGGTCAAAAAGTAAGAGAGTAAAATTTTAGAGTGTTTAATAAAAATTTTAAAATTTAAATTGAAAAATATTAAATTCTCCGAAGTTTATATCATATACTACCTTGGTCACTAAACCCACTACAATACTCTTTGTCTCTTCGTTTCTCGTCCAACGACTTGGCCAAATTCTTCTCACTAGCTTGACTTTAGAAAAAATTCGATATGTTGTAATTTTTATTTTATTTTTTTATAATTTTACAAATTTAACCATTGCTTTGAGATTTTTTTTGTAATTGTTTGTGGATTTTTTTTGTATTTGCTTGTGGATTTTTGTAACTATTAAAAATGAGATTGTAAATAATATTTGGGCATTATTTAGTTTTGTGATTTATTTTATTATATTTTTATTTTTTTGTGAGATTCTTTTAAAAAAAATTTGATCCTACTGAACTAAGAGTCTGAATCTGCCCCTATATCTATATATTCAGGGATGTAGAAATCTTGTGGGAGCCATGGTCCGGCCAGCCACTCCACCGGAGCCACGCAATTCCAGTTAATTAGTCCAACATGTAAAATTGACCTACTCGCTTCAACACGACACTTGGCATCTAGTAGATTCCCTGTGAGTGGAGAGATGTCATGAAGCAATATATGGTGAAAAACCTAGGCGTATATGTATATATTATATGGATTTTTTTAATGTGTGCCCTAAGGGCACACATTATACACAAGAATCGAGAGAATATTTCCTTGATTTCTGTGGATATTCCCTTGATCTGTGTGTAAACGCAGAAATCAAGAGAATATGCACAAGAATCAAGAGAATATTCTCTCGATTCATGTGTATAATGTGTGTCCTTAGGGCACACATTAGAAGGACCCATATTATATATATACAAGAATTGGTAGATACATATACTTCAACTAATTTTCCCTCCATTTGCATGGAAGTTTGTGTTTGGAGTCACTTTCATGCATGTAAAATGCAAGAATATAAGAAAGCTGTGGAATTTGCCTGCATGACCTCCCACAAAAATTATCTTTGTGTCACTGTTATATGTATATATAATAAAATCTGTATTAGTGGTATATAGTATAATTGATATCACTGTCATGAACATGGAGGGGTTGCTTTTGTTTGTGTTTTAATTATTGTTGTTTGAGGTTTAGCCCTTTTGACAATTTGTTCCCCTCAAAAGTCATCAATAGCAAACTACTATGTAAAAATGTTTTCGAGGAAATGAATTGGTGCCATCGTTTTGGAAAATGACATTTCTTTCAAGAAATAATTAATTGTATCCCAAAAAAAAATCGAGGGAGTAGAATGTGCCGCTGATGATGTTTTGTCTTTCGGAGTATTTTCTTTGACGCTAGTATTAATAGATTATACTGAAAGACAATATATCAAGTTAATGTATTCTTAGTATTATATTTGTGTGCAAACTTACCAACGTTGCATAAGGCTAGGGTTCCTTTTATAGGCACGTTTGAATAGTGAGATACGTCCCTTCGGCACATTCCATCTATTGATGATAGTCGAAAGATCATCCACGTGGATAAGACGGCCCCAATCTCATCAGTCTGTAGGAATTGCCTATGGCCCATGGGCGCCTTCCTAGCAACGATTTGGAAAATAACATTTCTAGTTAACGACGTAATTAAGTCATTTTCCGAAAATTAAAACAAATTGATCAGAAAATATTTGTCTTTCTAGTTTATAAAATCTTATTTTATCCAGTCTTTTTTTATATTTTAACATGTGCAATTGCTGAAGTGGTTGTGAGCATTATAATAAGCTCCATGGAGGCACTTTGGAATCAAGTTCCCATTGGAAAAGGCAAAAGTTGAAAAAAATAAAACAAAGAAGAAAAAACCTATTAAGAAATTGGCCATCACCTAATACTGAAACTCTATCGCAAAATCCAAAAGCTAATTTTGTTAGATGTCTTATTGTAAAACCCAAAACTAAAAATTCAACAGCTTGTCCCAAAAGGCCCAAAACAAAGGCTGAATTTCTTATAAGCCAATGGATCACTAATGTTGTGCAAGATGGTATTGAGGTGAAGGAGTGCCAATTCCACTTAAGTAAATTTTTAGAATATACTGATTTTAAAAATTAAGAAAAAATAAAAAATAAAAAATAATAAACTTGAGTCGATTACTCAATGGGGTTAGTCACTCCAATGGATTATAACGCATCATTAAGCAGAAACTCACATATATGTGAAAATACATGTCTATATAAACATAAATAATTTTTTGTCTTTTGCTAAAAACAAAATATAGACATCATGAAATAGCAAACCTACACATGGTAAAAATACAATTACATATATCATATTGCTTCACGAATCGTTTTCAGCTAAGGCCTCACCAAGAAGAGCATTTTTGACCAGTTAGTGAGTTAGGTAATTGAGAAATTGGTTAATTTATTATTTAATTAGCTTCATTTAAATTTCTTTTTATAGACGAAGGCTTTTCTCCATTAAGTGGCGGAAAATTCTAGGGCGACATTGTTGAATTGACATTCTAGCGACATTTTTTTTTTTTTTTGGTTTTTTTTTTTGTTATGTCTCCCAAATAATTTATATGATTTATTGGAACAAAAATTTTGAAAAAAAAACAGTGATTTAGGTGTGATTTGGATACATATACAAAATAGTGTTGTACAGACTGTACAACACTATTTTGTATATGTATCCAAATCACACCTAAATCACTGTTTTTTTTTCAAAATTTTTGTTCCAATAAATCATATAAATTATTTGGGAGACATAACAAAAAAAAAACCAAAAAAAAAAAAAAAAAAAAATGTCGCCAGAAATGTCAGCTGGGCAATGTCGCTGTAGAAGGGCTCTTAAGTGGCTATAAGACCACCCACCTGCTTAAGTAAAGGTAACAATCTTGATTATGTTATGTGGGTGGGGTTTAAAAAAATAGGGCTAATGACAAAATTGTCCCCCCAAGTTTGGACGAAAATCAATTTGATACTCAAAGTTTGGGAATATGCAATCAATACCTCTAAGTATTTTAAAACAACAAAAGTGTCCCTTTTGACCGGAAAATCTAATTTTTTGTCGGAAATTTACACGTGTCAGGCGAGAGGCGAGAGGAGAGAGAAAATAAAAAAATTCTTCTTTTATCAAATTTCTCTCTCTTTCTCCTCTTTCCATCTCCTTTTCTCTCTCCTCTCCCCTCCCTATTTCTCTCTCCTCTCCCCTCCCTATTTCGCCCGCCTTTTCTTTTTCTCTCTCCTCTTCTCCTCCTTTTCTTTCTCTCTCCTCTTTCTCTCACCTCTTTGTTGGCCTCTCTCTTACTCTCTTCCTCCATTTTGCTTAATTAATTAGTATTTTAATATTTTATTTTAAATTATAATAATTTTTTGGATTATATTTTTGTATAAAATCATAATACATGTATGCATATATACATTTAAAATGTATAATACATTAAAAAACATCAATAGTAAAAAAACAAAATTAACAACAAGATCATAACTTACTTATAAAAAACAATTACAAAATCAAAAAATTAAATAGATTCTTTTTCTTTATCAAATAGAACAAATTTGATAAAACTTTCTCAAAACAGAGTTGATAAAGAAAAAGAAAAAGATTAAATTTTTTTCTTATTTTAATTTAAAAAATTAGATTCCGTTTAATTAAATTAAAAAATTTAATTTTTTTTTCTTTATCAACTCCATTTTGGGAAAATTTTATCTAATCTATTTAATAAAGAAAAAAAGAAAAAGAATCTATTTAATTTTTTGATTTTGTAATTAATTTTTTTAAGTAAGTTTTGATCTTGTTTTTAATTTTGTTTTCTTACTATTGATATTTTTTATGTATTATATATTTTAAATGTATGCATACATGTATTATGATTTTATACAAATATATAATCTAAAAAATTAAAATAGTAATTAATTAAGTAAAATGGAGTAAGAGAGAGACCAACAAAGAGGTGAGAGAAAGAGGAGAGAGAAAAAAAAGGAGGAGAAGAGGAGAGAGAAAGAGAGGAGGCGGAAGAAATAGGGAGGGGAGATGAGAGAGAAAAGTAGAAAGAAAGAGGAGAGAGAAAGGGGAGGAGGAGAGAAAAATTTGATAAAAGAAAAAAAATTATTTTTTATTATTTTCTCTCTCCTCTCGCCTGACACGTGTAAATTTTCGGCAAAAAATTGAATTTTCCGGCCAAAAGGGACATTTTTGTTGTTTTAAAATACTTAGAGGTATTGATTGCATATTCCCAAACTTTGAGTATCAAATTGATTTTCGTCCAAACTTGAGGGGACAGTTTTGTCATTAGCCCAAAAAAATATTAACAGTTGTAATTGGTGAGAAAAAATAGGAGACATGTAAGGAGATTTTACGGAGTAGACTAGAGGGAAGTTAAGATCCGTAAGTTTAGTTATGAACTTAAGTAAATTCTCAAGAGATTGATAGGGGTCATCCTATGAAAATGTCAAATTAATTTTTAATGTGAAAATAACAATTCTTTAAAATAAAGCCAGTGACAATAGACTTCATTAAACTCATTCTACAGTTTATTAATTTCTTCTTAATTATTTGTAGAACTAAGAGAAGGGAAATTGGCCATGGAAGGGATTCACAGAAGAAAATCAAAGAGAACCACCACTAGCATCATGGAGCTGCCAGAATCCATCACTCATGATATACTGTCTAGGCTTCCCATTAAAATCATCTACCGGTGCAGGTCAGTTTGTAAAACTTGGGCCAATTTTATCTCAAACCCTTATTTTTCTAACCTTTACTCTTCAAGGGCACCAATTCAATTTCTTCTCAAGGATAATGGTAGTACAAACACTAGGTTTTTCTTGGCTGAACTTGATGAGGATTCCCTCATTAGCAATTCCCATGACCATTTTCATGTCCCTCAAAAATCACTCTTAGATTTGAAAATTGAAAATATATTTCCCAATTTTTCTAGCTCACTGTTTACTATTTCTAATTACAATTCTTGTAACGTTACGGGTTCCCTAGTTCTAGACAAATATGTACCGGGGGAACCCTGGAAACCGTACCACATTTATAACCCGCTATCGGGTCAACACATTGTGATCCACCAAACTAACCGAGACCCGTTGATTCCATCGGGTAGTGCTTTAGGCTTGTCCAAACAATTTCAATTGAAATTGTTGAGATTTCTTTGTAAACCAGGTAATTTTGGAAAAGGAGAGGTAGATATTCAAACAATTGGCACAAATTTGTGGAGGAATTTAGGCGAATCGCCACGTTATCTAGAGAAATATAGGTCCGCCCCATTTGTGAATGGAGTTTATCATTGGATCAACCTAAGGGATTTACTAATACATTCTTTTGACTTTGAGCAAGAGATATTCCAACCGGTTCCAACTCCATTATTTATTGAGACATGTAACAATGATGTGGAACTTGGATCATTGGAAGGTTGTCTTTCTATATGTAACAAGCGCAATCATCCGGCGCCCAAGGACATTGAGTTGTGGGTGATGAATGAGTATGGTATCCAAGAATCTTGGACAAAGAAGTTTGTTATTCGTGAACATATCAATATTTTTTTACCCCCTTATTTTTTAGAGCCTCTAAGATATTTGAAAAATGGCGAAGTTTTGATGCTATACAGACATTGTAATGTCATTTGCTATAATCCAATTACGAGAAGATTCAGATATATCAAATTTTATGGGCATGTTGTGTACAGTTATGTTGTACTTCCATATGTCCCAAGCTTTATGAGGGTGCTGCCTGCACAAGGTGAACGCTGAGTTTATAAGGTGTTTGTTAACATCAGTAAATAATATCGCTTTAGTTTTCATTTATCCTCTCCTTTTCTTGTATGGAATGATATGATGCTATTTATTTGGTACCTATTTTACATAATTTATGAGATGTTTTAACTAACTATGGGTGCTCTTGTTTAGTGATCTTTTGCCTGTTTATTTTTCATTAATTGACGTTGCTCTTTTGAAGACAGAATTGGGCACAAAATAAGCACATTGAATCGAGATAAATGGAAATTAATTAAGATGTTCCATTATTTTCCATTTTATTCTCTTATTGCTCCCAAAATTCTAAGTGAAGCTCTCAGTTCCTTATGATGATATAGAACATGCCGTGATAGGCAAACACGAATTCACATCATTATGTAAAGAGTTGAATGTATAGTTCGGACATATAATTATAAATTTATAACATTGTTATTGACATTAAAACAAAATTAAAAGTATAGTGACTAGATTTATGCGCATTAAGATAGTTTTCCTCATTTTTATATTTATTTTTGTTTTACTTTTCCTTTATTGTTCCTTGTCTTTTCCAATTTCTGAACATAGCCTGTTTTGTATGATCATGGAACGATATGGAATAGAAAAACAAGAGTTTAAATATGTCCAAAAAATATTTGTATTAGTAGAGGAAGATTTCCGATTTAAAATAGGAAAAGGTTTCAAGTTGCCAATATATAAACTTTTTTTTGTTGTTGCTAAATTGTGTGTATTATAAAAGGAATAAAGATTCAAAATCAAGAGGCATACCCGGCAAGTAAGTTATAGCAGTCACATCAGAGATAAAACCTATGATGCCATTGCAATAGGCAAAAGACTATACCAACCAAATCCTAAGATAAGGAAATTTGTCAACATATGAGCCAAAATTTTGAACAATTTACAATCTATATTTTACAATTTTAAAACAGTTTTGAGCGAGGATATTTGCAGCTATGTGAGTCTCACCATGAGTTCTTCGGTTTCGTTCATTCCAGAGTTTGTAAATCATAATAGCCAAACATAACTTTATGATTCGGGATGACATTCGATCCATACGGGTGTATTGAATAAGTTGCAACAATTGATCCCAAACAAAAGGAATCCCAAACTAGCCTTGATAAGCCATAACAAAACTTAACATGAGTAGCTACGGTCAAAGAAAATATGAGAAAAGGATTCAAGAGCCTGATTGCACAAAGAGCATACATCTAAAGGCCATGTTACCAATATATAGACTTTTCTCGTTCCCACTTGCAAGTTCCAACAGGCAACATCTACTTGCGAATATTAACTTGGTCTAGGGTTTTTAATTCTTCTCTTCAGACTACCCTCTCAGTTTAGTTTTGTTTAATTTGTTGTTCATAATTTCCAATAATTAATTTAGAGTTATAAGGAAATTTCGCCATGAAATCAAGAAAACAAACAAAAACACAGAGTAAATCAAGGGGTAGCAGCAGCAGCATCATGGAGCTACCGGAATCCATCACTCTCGATATTCTTTCTATATAGGCTTCCCGTTAAAACCATCTTCAGATGCAAAAGCGTATGCAAAACTTGGTACAATTTTCTCTTAGACCCTTATTTTTCTCAGCTTCACTTTTCAAGGTCACAAGTTCAATTTCTTCTCCGGGGTGGTAAAAAAAAATAGCTGAACTCGATGAAGATTCCTGCATTAGCAACACTGATGTTGATTTTCGTGTCCCTAAGAAATCACTCATGGATTTGAACTTACAAAATATCTTTCCCAATCCTTCTGAAAAAATAGAGATTTATGATTCTTGTAATGCTAAAGGTTTCATCCTAATGAAAGAAGCTAATAATCTATCCCCAGAAACTTGTAAACCCTACCATGTATACAATCCGATAACGGGTCAGCACATTGTTGTCCACCAAACTAACAAACACCCGTTAAGGCCATCGGGTTGTTGGTTAGGGTTCAGTCACAAGACCAACCAATTAAAGTTGTTAAGATTTCTTTCCCATGAAGAAATAGAAAGCCAGAGGTAGATTACAAACAATTGGCACCAATTCTTGGAGGAACATTGGGGAAACCCCATGCAATCTAGATATATGGGGCTCAGCGCGTTTTGTGAATGGAGTTTATCATTGGATCAATCAAGAGAAATTTCGAATATATTCATTTGACTTTGAGGACGAGGTATTCAAATCGGTTCCATGTAAAAAATTTCTCCAGGATGAAAGTAATCCTGCAAATGTCTATTATCATGTCAAACTTGGATCACTAGATGGCTGTCTATGCATATGCTTTTGGGCGGGTTTTTTTGAGTTGTTAATTTGTGATAAATGAATACGGTATCAAGGATTCTTGGACTAACAAGGTTTATATTCGTGAATATGTCGATATTTATCCTAGAGTAGATGATGAATTCATAGAGCCTATACGATATATGAAAAATGGGGAATTTGCGATGCGACATGTCGTAACACAAATATTGTTTTTTGTTATACTAACAATACGAGAAGTTTTAGATATATTAAATTCATATAATGAGGAATTTGTAATACTATGTCATAGCACGAATACTATTTTTTGTTATACTGACAATACGTGAAGTTAATTTCAGATATATTAAATTTGGTGGACGTTTCAAGCACAATTATATCTTTCCATATGTTCCGAGCTTTATCAGGGTGCCCTCAGAACAATGTGAATGCTGACCGCACAATTAAGGTGTTACCAACTTATAACATAGATAAATTATATTGCTTTCGAATATCAATTATAATAATGACATTAATTTATCCTAATTTCTTTTTAAATTCATTTTTTTTGTATAATGATTCTTTAATATTTGATATGATGAAAATTTCTTTCTTTTAAATCTCTAAAGTAAGTTTGTTTCAACCAAATAGGATATGGTTTCTTCTATTGGTATTTTTCCCTTCTAAGGATATAATTATTGTGTTGAAGTGCGGAGTAAATGTATTTGCCAAACAATTAAGTTGTACGAGGCCAGGAAAGAAACAAGCTAGTGACTTTAGCTAACAACTGACTTCGAAGTTCAGGGAAATCTATTACAATTATTTATGCCATCCTGGTTAAATTGAAATTAGACATTCCACATGATTATTTTTAAAATACGAAAATGACTATGATCTTATATTCTTCGAATATATATACAAGTATTAGCAAGTACAGTAAGTACAACTATTTGTATAAAGGAAAAAGTAATTTAACTTTGCTTATGTGTTCTAATACTATCGTTCCTAAACCTAAGAAAACAAGTAATATTCATTAACTTCGCTTATATGTTCTAGCTAGTACAATTATTTTCATTGCAAACCTATTGTAGACTGAGCCACGATTTTATTTAAGAGTATAAAAACAAGAAGCCTTTTTTAAAAAATAAAATAAATAACCATTTCAGTTAAGCCCATCTCTAGATCTAGGATGGGCTGAGCTTTTTCTAAACGGTAAAACTAAAACAACCTATATGACGATCAACCTTAACCCTATATGACTTCTTCTTGGCCCTTATTGATTTCTAGCAGCTCCAAGATGAGATAATCGTGCAGGAAGAAATTAATACAAGCGCAAGGAACCAGCATCACGAAGCTACCAGAAACCGCCGCGCGCCGCCGATATTCTATCTCGGCTTCCCGCTTAAACCATCTACATCTACAGGTGCGTTCCTAAAACTTGGGACCATTTTATATCGGACCCTTATTTTTCAAAGGTTCATTTTTCAAGAGCGCCGCCAATTCAATTTCTGCTAATGGATGTGAAAAATAATAATCGGTTCCTCTTTTCTGAAATTGATGAAGATTCATGCTCTAGCAATGTTCATGTTGATTTTCTTGTCTCTCCCAAATCATTAGTATGTTTTGAAAATAGAAAATTTTTTTCCAAGCCTTCCAACTTGATATTTATTTATAGTGCTTGTAATTAATGTCACGGGTTGTTTAGTCTGGCACGAATATATATATACAAGATGAGAAGTGGCCACCGTACCACATATACGACCCAATATTGGGTCAGCACATTGTTGTCAAGCAAACTGATCAGAGAGACCCGTTGTCGCCACACGGTTGTGCATTAGGGTTCAGTCATATATAGGACCAACCAAATGAAATTGTTAAGGTTTCTCGGTTTCTTCATAAACCAGTTGGACTTATTGAATTAGTGGTAGAAATTCAAACGATTGGCGGCACGGGGAGGAACCTAAGGGAAACACCATGCTATTTAGATCAATACATGTAGGTAAGCCCCTTTTGTAAATGGAGTTTATCATTGGATGAACGATAATAGAACAAAACTACATATATAGTAAAGATCTAGCTAGTAATATATTCTTTTGACTTTGAGGATGAGGTACTCCATCCGGTTCCAACTCCTCCACTGAATGAGGGAAATTATGACCATATGAACCTTGCATCACTGGAGGGTTGTCTTTGTCTTCCTGTAAATAGTAACCTTTGAGTTGTGGGTGATGAACGATCGAGTACGGTAGGAAGGAAGGAATCTTGGACTAAGAAGTTTGTTATTCATGCTGACTACAATATTCATTTTATTTTAATTCTTTCCTAGAGCCTATAAGATGTATGAAAAATGGGGAAATTGTGATTCTACGCGAACCTTATACTATCATTTGCTATAATCCAAGTACGAAAAGCTCCAGATATATCGAATTTTATGGCGGTGAGTACCAGTATTCCGAGCTTTATCAAGGTGGCGCATGCACGAGGTAAACAATGAGCGTACAAGGTACTGTTGGCATAGGTAATTTATATTGACTTTTTAGCTTTCAAGTATGAGTAGTTATATGTACACAAACTAGGTACAAAAAGTTGTGTATAATATATGGATCGATCCTACCATTTAAAATATTATTGATAAAAAAATTTATATTATTTTTCTAGTATTCAACACCTGAGATAATAGTGTATGCATAGTTTGCACATGTAGAATTACTCTTTAAGTATTAACTAAGACATTTATCCTCTGTTTTTTTTTTTTTTTTTTTTTTTTTCATTTCTTTGCCTGTAATGATGCTAGCTATTTGGTACTTAGTTTACATAATATTTAAAATGATGCAATTTCCCTTTTTAAATCACTATAATTTGAGAAGTTTTCTACTGGTCTTTTGCTTGTTTATTTTTCGTTGTTGCTCTTTTGATAAAACAAAAGACTCTACTCTTAGATGGAGCTAGGCAGACAAGTAAGCACATTGAATCAAAATGGTGGGAAAGATGTTCCACTCTTTATATGGATAGAGATTCTGTTATTGTAATCTAATTGAAAGCAAAGATGAAGAATAATTCTACTTACTAGTAACAATAAAGGCTGTGCAAATAAAAAGGTGAAATACACATTTCTCCTTCTAAATTACCAGCCAGTTTCGAGGTAACCCCTCGATTGGTGAAGTGAACCTTTCATCCTTGAAGTTGCTAGCTACTTATGTTCAATTCTGTTCCTTGTACTGATTTATCGTTAATTTAGAGTTATGTGCTAGTCACTTGCATTTTAATGAAAGTAGATTGACCCTACTTTATCTTAAACCTTTATTTTTCTAATTTACTTCAAGGGAACCAACTCAATTTCTGGTTCAGGGTGGGGAAAAAAAACAATAGGTTAGCCTTAGCTGAACTCGACGAAGATTTCTGTACTAGCAACCACCATGTTGATTTTTGCGTCCCTCATTTTGGATTGCTAGAGGTTTTTAGTTTTGATAAAGTTATGTACTTCATTTGTTGTCTTATCTAAGTCTTATAGATCTACACTAGTGTACCTTTTCAATTATTTGGGTATTAATGAAATTTATTTTGCCGATATAAAAAAAAAAAATAGAGCAGCACAAGTTGAATGCTGAACGCATAGTTTGAATGTTGTTTGCAAAATAATAAGTATATATCCAAATATATAAAATTTATGGGTGTAGCTTGGACAAATATATTGTATTTCCATATGCCCGGAGCTTTATTAGCTAAAGTGCAACCAACACAAGTTGAATGCACAATCAAGGTGTTAACAGCTTAGCATATCAATTATGGCATTTTATCCTCTTTTCTTTTCCCGAGGTTATTCTCCTGCAATGATTCTTTAATATTTGACATGACGAAATTTTCTTTTTAATTAAAATCTCTAAAGCTTGATGTGTTTAAACCAAATAGTTCATGGTTTGTTACAATTGGTGTTATCCCATTTAAGGATACAACTTCATAAAAAATTGTTTAAAGACCCAATGAACATGATGCTAAAGTACATGAAGGATGAAATAATTATATTTTCCTACAAGAGGCCAACCAAGTGGCCGATGCTATAGCTAGCCAAAGCTGTTGGTTTATGTATTATTGATTTTAATGATGACAATATGTTTATGTATGTAAGTTATTTAGTGGATCAAATTAATTTTATTTGGGTTAATTTGATAATGATTAATTGATTATAATCTGTTTGGTTCATGTTGTCTCAATGTGGTTATAAGTTCAATTGATAAAGTGCAAGTAATATTCTTAGCCCAAAGAGTTTTAAATTTTTGTTACTGAAAAATCTTTCTTTAATATATGTTGTCAAAATTAGATATTGAATTGGAATATATTAAGGTATATGCTTATCTGTGAAAGTTGTTTTCAATTTGAATTGGAGTATATTAAAGAATCTTAATGGATTGCATGGATCATATTTTGGGCTGATCGGATATTGTTTTATTGAATATGATATTGTAATGACCCAATTTGATATAAGTCCAACTGTTATAAAGTGCGTAATATTATGGAATATATCTTGATCAAATGTTTTATAATTGGTGAAAAATATCTTGGAATATTCTTAATAAAACTGTTTAGTTGAGAAACAAATTCAAATTCGGATTGGGTGTATTAAGGAGTTTGTTTTACTAAGGAATTTGTATTAATTGATATTGCATCTTTTTAAGGAAACAAACTATTAAGTCATCCTATTGACTCCTTAAATATAGCATATCTTATATTCATATTTTTGACATACTGTTTTTAGAATATATTATAGCCGTTAAAGATATTGCTGATATTATTCTTTATTGAGTCATTCATGCAAAACAGACTGAACTAGCCGTTGCTTACTTCTTTATATATACTCATTCTTCGGCAAAAAGGAGGATACACACTTGAAGGATATATTGGTGGTTATACAGAGAAAATATTAAGAACCTTCATAATTTATTTTCCAGATATTCTTTGTACTGAATTTAATTCTTTGTGACTGGAAAATAAGAAGTTTATTGTAATACCTAATATTAAAGCTCTGAGTTTAAGCCTTGTTTGGCTTGGTTGATCCAATAGTGGATAGGGTTTATTCAAAGAGAGCTTTCAAGGTTGCAGAGGTGCAAAGGTCTCGGTGGTGAGAAAGGTTGCAGAGTTGCAAAAGGGGCAGTGGTATCCATCAGTGGAAAGCTTACTTTGAACAGAGAAGTTTTTGTATTGTGTATTGAAAAATTTATTAATAAAAGGAGTCTTCAATACTAATTGATATTGGACGTGGAGTAGGCCACTAGATGAGAGTATAGGGGCCGAACCACGTAAAAATCTTGGTGTGATTTCTTGTTTTATTCTGTTCTGCATTACTTTTATTTTTCTGGAAAAAATATTCTGCTGTTCTTGAATATACACTAATTCAGACACCAATTCAGACAGCGTATAACTGTCTATTCATATCATCACGAAGAACATATATTAATTCAGACACCAATTCAGACAGGATATCACTGTGTGAATTTTCTACAGAAAGTTATTTTTAAAATTTATCACTGATGCTCATTAATTATCAATTACATCTATTCACCCCCCTCTAGGTGTGCACATACACAAAATTACATTTGGTATCAAAGCGAGGCTCTACTAATAGTGATCTTTGCGGGTCGTAGGGAAATATCCTATGACACACCTCAATTTTCAAGAAGGTCAATCTACAAGTCGACCACCTCTGTTGCTCGGAAGCGAGAACTTCAACTTTTGGAAGTTCAGACTGATGATTTATCTCAAATGAGACCTATAGGAGTGGTGGGTTGTTGAAAATGGGCCTGTCATTTCGAGACATGATGATGGAAAACTAAAGACTCTCATGGAAATGGATTCAAATGAATTGTACATGGTATCCTATAACTCCAAAGCCATGAACACGCTGCTGAGTGGAATGGTTCAAGCTGAAATCGACAAAGTCTCTGCATGTAATACGACAAAGGAAATTTTGGACACAATCATCATGAGCCACGAGGGAACTACTAAAGTGAATGAAGTCAAGTTAAGCATTTTGATGCAAGAATATGAGCTCTTCAAGCTAGAAAAGGATGAAACAATCAAAGAAGCCCAAGCTAGATTCCTCACTTTAATGAATTCTCTAAGCATGCTCGGACGAAAAATTGATCAGAAGGAAATAAACCGAAAGCTTCTTAGAGTCATGCTAAAGCGGTTCGCACCAAAGGTGACTACACTTCAAGATTCAACCACAATCAGTTCTATGGAAACTCTCACTTTATTTGGAGAGCTTGAAGAATTTGAAATCAGCTAAGAAGGTATGATGAAGAAGAGGAAGCACCAACAAAGAAGACATTGGTTCTTCAAGTCGAGAGCTATATAGAAAGGGATGATGACAACTAGGATGAAGAAATAGCATGGATGACTAGAAAATTGAGAGAATTAATTAGAAGAAAGAACCAGTCAAAATCATAGGGTAAATCTTTCAACAATAAGGACTTCAAGCAAAATGAGCAAGAGAAAACATGTTTCGAATGTGGAAGGCCTGGTCATTTCAAGAGAGATTGTTTTCAACACAAGAGGAAGAACAAAGGAAACAACTGAAAAGGGAAAACATTGATGATATGGAGTGATGATGAATCCGAAAATGAAGCTAACCAAGATGATGAAACTGTTCAACTATGCTTCACCGGATTAAACAATTAAGAATCATCTGAGGTAAACACTGAACTTGGTGATATTACTATTTCTGATTATCTTGTTTTAAAGAATGAAAATATTCGTATTAAAGAGAAAAATACTCACTTAAAAAATTGGATAAATGATTTAATGAAAGAAGTATAAACTTTGATTGAGGAAAAACAAGAAATAGTTAGAGATTACACATCAAGTGAAGTATCTAAGTTAAATGCTAAGAATGATTATTTGGATAATCATGTTAATTTGTTACATGAAGAAAATACTAGTCTTAAAAAGGAAATTTATGTTTTAAAAGAAAATTTGAAATGAGAGATGCATGTATAGATGCTTTTAATGATGAATGTGCAATATGATAATAATGAAGAAATAACATCTTTGAAAAAGGATCTTGCTAAATTTGTGTAAGGAGAAGAGAACTTAAATGTTATGTTAGGGGCACAAAGGTCTAGCCTAGATAATCAAGGAATTGGATATAATCATGTGGATTTTAATTCTAATAATAATATTAGAATGATTAGAATGATTAATAGTAAATCAAGGCATAAACCACTTTATTGTTCATCATTTGTTACTTGTAGTGGTTTTAAAGGTCATTTTGATTATAATTGTAATAAGATTAGAACAAAACAAATTTGGGTAAAGAAATGTGATTTATATGCTACTAACTCAAAAGGACCTAAGAAGATTTGGGTACCAAAAAGGTATAGACTATTTGTTTGTTTTGTAGGTGTCTCAAGGTTAAAAAAGAGATGAATAACACTTCACTTTGAGAGACTCAATCCAGACAACCTAAGCTGTCTAAATCAGAAGAAAAATCAGGCCAATCCGGAAAACAGACAAACAAAATTAGACAGCCTGACCCGTCTATTTTAGTAGAAAACTCAGATATGCAGGCACCTAAATCCAGACAGCTCGACCCGTCTGCATTAGAAGAAAAGTCAAAACGACCAGTCAGATGTAGAAATTTGACATACGAGAACATGAACGAGAAAAGCAAATGGCCATAGTCAGACTTCCTAGATATTTCAGAACTATGGAAAATCATCCTTCTAACCTGAGCATTAAAGACTTCAATATTGGGATGATACATTAAGATGGTGAGCTGCTGAAAGGGACAGTCAACTGGTTCGAGTCGCAAGAACTTTTACTAAAATAATGAAAATTGTGCGAGGCAAGGAAACAAACAAGCTAGTGACTATAACAACTGACTTCAAAGTAATTATTTTTCGTGATTAATTAATGTTATACACAATTAAGAATAATGGCAAATTATAAAACAATATTAGATGTCATTATTATAATTGTATAGTATATAACAAAAACTATTAATCACAAAATTTATTTGATTCTAAACTTTTATGAGTTATATCAATTTTTAAGTTTAATATGTTGTTTGACCTCAAAAATCAAATTGTATTTCTAATTTTAAAACAGAACAGAGGAAAGCATATAAGAAGAAGTCACCTATTTAATTTGTTTGTCCTTCGTCCTAGAATTTGGCTAAATATGAAAATTCTAATATTGGTATGTACGATGTAAACACTATATTCAATATCAACTAAAACTCTACCACCGGACGTTAGGATTTATGATCTAAAATCTACTTCTTTCCATTATAATTGAAAACTCTATTAAGCATTACGTATTTAAAAACGTATTTATCAAATGATATATTTTAAGCAGTGACAACATACAAAATAGACATATTTTTGGCGGTATTTTATTATGATGAATGTTTTATATTCTTTAAATAATTTGATCACAATACTTAATCTATATAATCTCATCACTTGCATTCATAAAAATCTAATATTTTGATGAATAGCGAAGATTAGGATGGGGATTCCTAGTTAGCTAGGGTTTCTTTCTTCTCTAGTACTAATGATGGAGCTGGTGCCAGAATACATCATTGCGGATATTATATCCAGGCCTCCCGTTAAATCCATCATCATATGCAGGTGTGTTTGTAAAACATGGGCCAATATTGTCTTAGACCCTTACTTTTCCAAGCTTTACTCTTCAAGGGCGCCTATTCAGTTTCTGCTGGTTTCTTGGAATTCTTTTTAGGGTTCTGTCATAAGAGCAACCAATTGAAATTGTTAATATTTCTTTGTAAACGGGGAGATAGATACTCAATCGTCACATGCAGAGGTAGAATTGGCGGCACAAATTCCACGTGGAGGAGGCTAGGAGAAATCCCAGGCAATATAGATAGATATAGGTGATGAATCAAGCTCCCCTGTGAATGGAATGATTCATTGGATCAATCAAAGGGATGTAATAATAATATATTCTTTTGACATTGAGGAGGAGTTATTCCAACTGGTACCACCTCCATTATATATGTATGGAACTGGATGAGGATGAATTAATTTGCCTTGGATCACTTGAGGGTTGCCTTTGGAGGTGTGGGTGATGAATGAGTATGGTAACCAGGAATCTTGGACTAAGAAGTTTGTTTTTCATCATCATTTCATTAATATTATCACTTCTTGTTATAGTATAGATCAAATTAAATACATTAAAAATGGGGAAATTTTGATGCTACGGGAGAACAATACTGTCATTTGCTATAATCCAATTGTACGAGAAGTTGCAGATATATCAAATTTTCTACGGGTACGGTTATAAGCAAAATTATGACGTACGTACTTCAAAATTTTATCAAGATTCTGCCGACACGAAACGAACGAATCCTAAATGTACAGGGTTTAACATATAGGTACATTCTATTACTTTAATTTCTAGTATATATTCACTATGAAATTTATTTTCTTCCATCTTGTTCTAAGAGTTGCATATTACTTTTTGTTTCTATATATTTCCTGATTTGTTTCTATTTAGTATTTAGTGTGAGAGTTGAATTTTAAATTCATTTTCTTATAAAATTTCTCATAAAGTGTTTGAATAGCATTTCTACTTTGGCCATTGTGAAAATCTTTGTGAAAAATCTCAGTTTCATAAAAACACCATAAGATAAATAAAATAAAAAAAGTAAAAGAAAAAATAAGAACAAAATAAGAAGAAATTTAGCTTCAGCTGTCAAAAGATGATCACATAAAGCACTTAATCTGCTAGTGGCCGACTATCTACCACTACCATCCATCAAACACAAACTGCTTAACTGCTTTTCCTTATCCTTTCCCTAGTTTCTTAATTTATTCAAACCCCATATTTTTTAGGGCTAAATACACTTATGTTACAACAAGTTTCACCTTCGTCATAATTTAACCTCAACTAATTATTGAGCTCATAATTTAGCCTCTAAACTACTTAATTGTACACATTAATGTCCCACGCCCCCCCTCCCAAAAAAAATTCATTTTCCGGCATAAATAGGCCAAAATACTCGACCCGGCCGGCGGTCGTCAACCCGATTGGACCCAATTGATTTTATATGATTTGACCGTATTTGGGTACAGTTTGACTTCATTAAAAAATTAAAATCCTTCTAAATATAATTAATCACAAATTAAAATACTTGTAAATAAAATTAAGCCCAAATAATGTTGACTATAATGTACTAATTTAGTATACTTCAATAATTGGACCGTAATTTTCTCAATTTAATGTACTTTAACATCTCAAATAATAAAATATATACAAACCCATAATGCAAATTACAGAAAAATTAGTGCAAATGATCAAATTTACATAATTTTAATTCAACAAATAAAATGCAAGAAAATGAAATATTTTCAATTTTGTACGATTCCTTCGATTTCTCAATCGGAGCTTAACAAACCCAAAAGCAGGACTCGTTTGGTGCTTCATCATTTCAGCTTGAATCTTAGTGAAATCCGTTTCCGAGAAATTAATCTGCGACGGACCAAACTCCGGCTCGGGCAATTTCTCGGCACCTCATTCCTTCAAATCATCGTCTTCCTCATCATCCACTACGTCATTGAGATCATCAGTAATGTGAATCCTTCTCTTTACAGCCTCTACACATCGGAAGATAATACCATTTGTGGTGACGATTAGGAGGAGGAGATCGAAAAGTAAGACACAGAATTGAACTGGTTTAATATTTCATGTCTTCTACTTTACTATGTAGATAGTAGTTTGAAATTATCTTATATATTACTAAATGAGAGTTTCGAGTTTAGTGATTGGGTTGGGGGTTTGGTGTGTTCTTGAATGTTAGTATAATTTATTAGGTTCAGATATGAATGGTGATTCAGATCTAGATGTGAGGGTGTGTGTGTGTTTGAATTTGTTTATATTTTAATTTGCGTGTTTAGGTTTTTTACATTTTAATATTAATAATACTTAATTGTTTAATGAAGTCAAACCATATTTTAATACGGTCAAACTGTATAAAAATACTTGCCTTGTCGGAAAATTATGTATTTCGACCAATTTTTATCGGAAAATGAATTTGGAGGGAGGGACATTATGTGCAATTAGATAATTTAGAGGCTAAATTATGAGCCTAATTAGTTTATAAACTAAATTATAAGAAGGGTGAAACTTGGTGTAACATAAATATATTTAACCTTTTTTTTTTTACTTTGGTTTTGAATTGCAGGAGACTCTTGAAAAAGGAATATTAACCTGTGGAGATTCAACTAGTTTATAGAGATCGAAAGAAATGGTTTGCATGATTTCCTTTTCATGGGGCGGAGGGAGGGTAAGTGCATGTCTTGTCAAAATATAGATAAATAGATCGATACATAGATACATAGTCTACAATGAAATAATATATTCAAACTTAACATAGTCTACAATGAAATAATATATTCAAACTTAATATGGTGATTTCATTATATACCATGAGCACTAAATTAACTAAACAAACAATAAATTTAGGGACAAACACAATAAAAATTTACTCTTATAATTTATAAATGAATAATTTATAAATGAGACTCTTTTATAATAGAAATAGCATTTTATAATAAAGCACAACTGATTATATTCTGTAAAAGTTATTTATAATTAATGAATCAACTATCTATATAAATAAATAAAGACTTAATTACTATAAAAATATCACAGAATTATTGTCAAATTATCAAAAACAAAACTATTTTTTTTTGCAAATAAATCATTAAATTTTTAAATAATTTTTGGAAACAACAATAATTAATTTGACCAACTCATATATGTGTACACGTCAACAGACTTGTCTATTCATATTGTCAAATTTTGAGCATTTTTGACAATTGTTTGAAAGTCGATGAAAGTGTAATAATAATCTAAAAGGGGTGTTGAATAGATTATTATTGTTTAAAAAATTTCTTAACCTTTTTAAATATTAATTATAAGGTGATGATTTGCATGATAAATAAACAATTATAAAAGCAATCACATAAATGCACAGTGATTTAGCTGGTTCACAACATACATTTAGTATGTTGCTACGTCCAGTCCCAAACTCATATCCAGGACTTAGGATCTTATTAATATTAGTAATAAAAACACTCTTTCTACATACTGATAAATCTTTACAAAGTTTTCAAGTTTAACTGTAAAACTAAACACAACTAATTATCTTGGATAGTAAGCTCCTCGTTCCTTCTTCAAACTTAGTTGCATCTATAACCCAGAGTTTTGCTCTATTTCTTGATCGGGTCTTGAATCAAAAAGTCTCTCCCTTACCTCACAAGTACGCTAGAGACACAACCTCCAATTAACCTCTCTACGACTCTGGTCTTGGTCTTAGGATTATTCTTTTTCTCACATATACAAAAATAAACAAACTCTAATACTTTTTTAGAAAAAGATTTGTTATGACAAAATGTTTCTTACATAAGCAAATATATATAAATCAGTGCAGTTATTTATAAAAGCTCAAAAACTTCTATAAATAAAGAATGTGCTTCTATAACAAGCAGGTATGAGTTTTGTGCAATTTTAATAAAAGTCTGAAAACTTTTATTAATTTAAATATGTTTCTGTTTAAACAAATAGATATTTAAATGTAGTTTGTAAAAAGTCTAAAGACTTGTAAGTGCTTCTGAAATAAGCAGATTTACAGTTCAAGTGCAATTTTATAAAAGTATAAAAACTTTTATAAGTTTGATATGTGCTTTTGAAATAAGCAAATATATTAGTTAATACTTTTGATATAAAAATTAAATTAACTTTTATATTACAGCACAAGTATGAATAAATAAATTTATAACCACGGATACTTAAAATATATATGTATCAAGTATAAAGATTTAATCAATTAAATAATACTTTTTATATCAATATATATATATATATATATATAATTACAGTTGTAGAATTGTATAACACTAAAGTTATATTTGATTATATATATTAAAATTACACGTGAGATAAACTTTGATCAATGTAGCATTGGCATGCATTTGGTGCTATATTCACTAACCACAAAAGCTAATCAAATTCTTGAGTTAACCATCCCTTTAAGTTCACTAAAGTCAGAGCTCACAACCGATTTATATGCAAATAAAATCAGATGGGTTACTAGGCGTAGGGCACTCGGTGTTATATTGATTATATAACCACAAGAGCTAATCAAATTCATGAGATAACCACTTTGCACTTTAGAATAGTTCGTGAATATTATTTATATATAAACGAATACAATTCTTTTTGAGAAGATCTTAATAAGAATTGTGTAGATGAAATAGATATAAAATATAACAGTATGAAGAACAAAATTTATATCACAGTTTATAACAATTAAAGAGATACACAGTTTATATAAACTTAAGAACTTATCTCAAAATAACTGTAGACCAATTTTTCTCTTCAAGTATGTATTTTTCGAAAATTGAGAGATGTAGAAGAGAAATTCTAAGTTTTTTTAAAATGTAGGCAAGGAGAGAATTTTAGCTAGTAAGTTTTAATTTGTAAATTGGTAATGAGAAATAAAGAGTTCCTTGTTATTTATGGAAAAAACTAGAGTTGCAGCATTTTAGTCCAATGATTTATCAAAGGATGAGATCAATTTAAGTTTGAAATCAATGGTCAAGATATTACCCGAATTTTGTTTAAAATTAAATCAAAATTTATTTTGTTGCAAGAAGTGATTTTGATGGTAAGGTTTTGCATTAAGAGAATTTGATGGAAAGGTTAATTTGTTGTAAGAAGATAAGTTGATGAAAAAGAATTTTTCCTTTTGTTGCAAAAAGAGAAATTGGTTCAAAGGTGCTGCAGGAAGATAAATTGAATTGTAGGCTTCGCAACAAAAAAAGTTTTTGCTTTAAAGGTACTGCAAGAAGAGATTTTGTATTTAAAACTATTTAAAACTTTGCAGAAAGAGAAATTGGCTTAAAGTTTATACATTTGATTTGCACAATTCTCATCAGTAGCCGAGAATGGCTATTAGGATAGCAAAAATCTCTTTTATTATATATATAAATGTATAGATACAATACTTTATTTGAAAATTTATTTTGGTATTTTATACATACTCCTCTTGGAAAATGTTACTATATGAATTAAATTATTCTTTAACACTTGATATCAAATTATCAAGGTCATTTTGAAAATTTAATTCAGTTGTGTTTAAAAAATATTTTTGGTCCATAGTAATTAAATATATAAAAAGTACTACCTCCGTTCCGAAATAAACAACCTAATTTCTTTTTTAGGATGTTCCAAAATAAATGTCCTATTTCTATATTAGTAACTATTTTTATCTTATTTTTTCACTTATACCCCCATAATCCTTTTAGTCAACTTTTGTTGAAAACTTAAAAATGATAAAAGATTTACATTGGGAAGTGATGTATTGTTATACCATTTTCTCTCTCATATTATCAGTATACCACTTTCACTCTCATATTTAATGTTGGGGTCATAGAAAAGTGAATGGATCCTTCAATTAATAAATAATTTAGAAAGGGCAATTTAAGTATAAAAAAGTATTATTAATTAGCGTGCCGAAATCAATTAGGACGTTTATTTTGAAACGGGGGGGAGTATATCCATAAAAAAAATCTATGGAGAGGATACTAATTTAATATTTTTATTTTCTAATTATTTACTAAGTGTTATCATCAAAATAATTAATAAAAAGATGAAGACCCAACAGTTGACTTAGTAACTAAAAGCCCCATTGAATTATAGTCAAGCTAATCCAAAAAAAAGTTATACAAACAATTTTTGTTACACCAAAAACCATTGAACTTTTAAAAAATGTCAAAAATGACCAAAATTTGAACATATTATATGTACACGTCAGTTCATATAGTCAAATTTTGGATATTTTTGACATGTTTAGAAAGTTCAATGATTTTTTGTACAACAAAAATAGTTTGTATGTTTTTTTATAACTTAAAAAGAGTTCAATGGTTTTTTGAGTCATTAAGTCTTTGAAAATTAAATAATTTTGGTGTAAAAAATAATTTAAATATTTTTTTTTGATAATTTCACAAGAGTTCAATGACTTTTTAAATTATTTAGTCAGTAAATAAATATAGGAAGATAAACTCACTTTTTTGGTTCTTCGTTTTAACATTTTAGTTCCTTCTTTCTAGAATTTGACTAAAAATAAAACTCTAATTTTTATTTTTTTAAAAAAAAGTAGAATAACCTAACATACATAATACAGTATAACTGATATGATGGCCTTTATGAGAACGCCAACTATTGTACGCCTGATGAAATCACCAAAACAACAGGCCAAAATAGCGCTAATAGTTGTTGGAATAGTTGTGAAGTAAAACTCGCGAAATACACTTACATAAACATACACACATTATTGTAAGAGATATAAAATATGGACACAAGAATTTTACGTGGAAACCTAATTAGGAAAAAATCACGGGAAAAGATAAGAAATCCTCTATAAAAATAATATGAAAAGTACAAATGATTTATTCCTCACACTTCGTATTCTCTCACTTTTCTTTGTTGAATGTTATTGTGTTCTCTCTTCAAACCCTTGATTATTGTTGTATTTATAGATGTTATGTCCACCCAAATCCAATTAGGAGCAAGAGTCTTTTTTAGAATCATCTTATAACTGCAATCACTACAGGAAAAAACCCTAATTTCGACGGAATATTCCGTCGGAAATGAGCCTATTCCGTTGGAATAACGTTATTTTTGAGGGAATATTCCGTCAACCATTCGGCTGGAAATAAGGTCGTCGGTCTTAAGTCCGTTGAAAATTCCGTCGGGAATAAATATTTTCGACAGTATTATTCCGACGGATTATTCGTCGTAACTATCTATGTTCGACGGATTATTTCCGATTAGATAAGCCTGTCGAAAATAAGTGGGGACACGTGTTACTCTCTAGCCGATCGTGCAAGCCTTATATCCGTTCGGATCATCAGCATGTTCTATTGCTTTGTTCATAAAATTGCAGACCCCATCACGGTACGCATCAACTAATCCCCTCCCATAAACCCGTATCTTACGGTACATCTAACTTCGGCCAGCTGACATCTTTAATTGAAGAAAATACCCAATTAGAAAGGGAATATTGATGTATACATGTGGTCCATGCATGATTTTCTATTCGACAATATGACCACTCTACAGGGGTTAGGCTTTTATCCCGTTCCTAGATGCGTCTCCTCACTAGTGCCAACACCTTTAGCACATTTCTTCTGTTTTAAGAAAATTTCGGCAGCACCTCCCCACGGTCTCCAAGTACACGAAATAGACCAAGACAACTTAGTCTAAGTATGCACTCGGAGAACATGTAGAGACTCTGGGCGAAAAATCCTCTTCTCAGAAAAAACATACCCAAGACATTTGGCACTGGCCTAAGTGAGAGACATAACATCTAGCAACAGTCCCAAACTAGGGATTATTCGGCATTCACTCCTATTGAGTGAATGTCGAACGGGTTTCTAAGCTCCTAATTAATATACTACATGCACAAGTATATATGGAGTTTATGACAATTGTGAAAAACTAAGTAAATGCAACTCAATTTATGAGAACTACCATTTGAATATATTAAACTATTTGTACTTTATTGTATATACTAGTGGAACTAAGTAAATACTACTTAGTTTTTTTATTATATTGTATTGTATTATAATACTTTATTTTATTTTATTTTATTTTATTTTAAATTATTTAAAATAAGGTAATTTATATTAATTTAATTTAATTTATTTAATTACTTTATTGAATTTTATTTTAAATTATTTTATTTTATTTTAATTATTTTATTCTTTTTCATTTTATTTTGTATTATATTATATTATTTAATGTAATTTATATTAATTTAATTTACTTTAATTAAATTTAATTATTTATTTTAATTAAGTTATTTCATTTTATTTTGTATTATATTATATTATTTTAGTTTATTTACTTTAATTAATTTATTTATTTTAATTAATTTATCTTGTTTTATTTTATTTTATTTAATGTAATTTATATTAAATTAATTTACTTTAATTAAATTTAATTTAATGCAATTATTTATTTTAATTAAGTTATTTCATTTTATTTTGTATTATATTATTTTATTTTATTTTATTTACTTTCATTAATTAAGTTATCTTGTTTTATTTCATTTTATTTTGTATTATATTATATTATTTAATGTAATTTATATTAATTTCATTTCATTTAATTAAATTTAATTTAATGTAATTATTTATTTTAATTAATATTATTTCATTTTATTTTCTTTATTTTGTATTATATTATATTAAGTAATTTACTTTGTGTTAATTTATTCCATTTAATTTATATGTTGTTATATTATATTATTTAATGTAATTTAATTAAGTTTAATTTAATTTAATATTGAATTTTAATTTATTTTATTTTGTATTATATTATATTATATCATATTATTTAATTTAATTTAATTTACTTAAAGTAAATTAAATTAAATTTAGTTTATGTTATTATATTATTTTATTTTATTTAGTAGTGCGAAACTAAGTAAATACTACTTAGTTTATTTCAATATTGGAAACTAATTAAAATACATAAATATTATAAAGTAGGGCTCATAGATTTTGCAATTAAACAATTCTGACGGAAATTCTATTGGGAATTCTGTCGGAAATAACAAATATCACAGTTTTCATCTCTAACCATTATAATTCTACACCCAACACTAAATAAACTCTATTGCAATCCATAAGCCTTCAATTGATGACAATAATATAGCTATACTAGAATCCATAATGCAGGAACAGGTAGAAAATGTACTAAAAAGGCAAGTACCATGTACAATGCAATATTCAATGTATTTTACAAGGAAAAATGGATATAAAATTACAATTGCACTGTTGTAAACTAAATCAATATATTAGCCAGTTGAAGCTGTAAACTAGATCAATATAATAACTGAACAAAATTCAGATACACCAAATTCACTATAACTGAACCAAATCAGATACAATGCAATTACACTGCTGTAACCCCAAATTGAAGTTACATACATAGCCAAATCAAGCCCAAAATATGATGCAATAACTTCAAATCAAATCCAGATTGAAAACTAACTCAAGCACAATAACAAATTAACTAAACCATGTTGTACAAATATTTTGGGGATTTTATCAATAATGGGACAAAAATAAAAATGGTTGAAATGGAGTATACCTTGAAATGAGTCTTATGGAATGGAGTATACCTTGACCGTCACTGGTAGTAGATCGTCGTCGCCGGAGCAAGCCGCCGTTGAACTTTTGATCGGAGATGAGGATGAGGTCATCGGAGGATGAGGATGAGTCTTTGACAAATTATGGTTTTAGATCTAGGGCTTTCGATCGGAGATGAGGATGAGGTGGCAAGGGTCGATGGTCGGTCGGAGAAGGGACGATGAGGTGGCGATTTCAAATCGGCGATGGGGCAGGAGAATAGAGAGAGAATACAGAGCGAGCAAGGAGAGAGAGTGACTGATAAAAAAGAACAAGAAAGCGGCTGGGGGAACTGATATGATTTAGGTTTTAATTAGTTCCGACGAAATTTTTGTCGAACATAAATCCGTCGAAATTACCTATTTTCGACAAAAGCTCCATCGAAAAAATATACCATTCCGTCGAAAATATGATTGGCGCTGGCGGGAAAGCTAGCGCCAAGGAATAACTACTATCTCCGACGGAATTCCGTTGGGCCTATTACATTTACGACGGAATTATTTCCGACTGAATGTTCCGTCAAAAATAACGTTATCTCGACGGAATATATTCCGTCCGAATTAGACCTTTTCCTTGTAGTGAATTAATGACTGATCGATTCCTTCTCAAATTAGATCTTCTTATCTCCCTCAAAGAAGGAAATATAATCTTACTTTAATAAGGACTCTCCCACTATTTGAGCAAGGTATCAAAATAAATGTATATGGGCCAACACCAGATCCGGACTATTAAATAAATTGGGTTATACCTTGCTCAGACCTAAATAATTACATCACAACATTGCCCCCCTCCCCCCACTCTCCTGTTATAAAGGATTTATAATAGGAGAGTAATCAAAAAGTCCACCATACCTCCGACTGCCATGTTGGTAAAACTGCCGAACCCACCATTTATACTGTCAAATCCATCACATCCACTGCCGAACATAAGAACCTCCAACATTCTTGAATCTACCGAACCCTAAAATAACAAGAAGATAGATGTCTCTACAATGCCTCTGAAGATCTGTCAAAGCCACATCCACAACCCAAATTTCTGAATTCATTCCTATAATTTAACGATACCTCCGAACTACCTCCCAAATATTAAACTAGAGAAAAATCTCCAACTCCCAAACTGCAAACCGAACACGCCTCTCTAAAGTGAATTACCTGATGTCTACCGATATATAAGAGCCTTTCCTGTTGTTGAATGCCCAGAACCATCAAGAACTACCCAAACATTGAATCTATAATCAGCTGTCCGACATCACTGCCATCGGAATCCCGAACTGAAAACACCACTAACTACCTCCGTAATCGACGAACCGTTTAGGTACAAAATCCAAGATGATAACAATTATTGCCCCTCAGCTACTTCTGAACCCGATCCTCACTTCGAATCCTCTTCGAAAAATATTCATTCTATCACAAAACATGCCAATGTCTGTCCTTCAATTGCCATTTGCAACCGACCACCCAATACGAACCGACTCAACTCCACCACCCTACCAATGTCTCATTGAACGTAACCTCCTCAATTGCTATGAAATTTTCTGCCCGTTCATAGGCGTATGACAAGTCTTTTAGTGGATCGATTAGGATATCCTTCATGAGCTTTTGTGAACAACCAATGCTACTGTACCGACTGCCAAGTAAGGATTTAGTTTGTCGATGTCAAATGAGTTTTAAGTAAACAGTTTACCGATCTCTATAAAATGCCTACCTTTTATCTCCCATCTCCTTATATCATCATTAATTACCTGCCTTATTTCTTTCTGTTATGTCTGTTCCAGCCTTATCACACCGAAAAAATGCTCCCAAACGATAGTGAGGCTTTGATTCGACCTTATATCATCATCCAACCTTATATCGCCATAATTGTCTTCCCGAGAGTAGCTTTGACGCCTGCTCCTTTCTCGAGATTGGCTCTGTCGCCTGATCCTCTCCTGAGAGCGGCTCATTTGCCTGCTCTTTTCACGAGATCGGCTTTATCCCCTATCAATCTTCAGGGAGAACGGTGATGTTAAGTCAACCGGAGCCTCTTTCTCCTGGTTGACCGTTACGAGCATCTTCTCCACCTCTGCAACCCTCCGGGCAAGTGCCTCAGGATCTATTGTTCGAGGGGATGGCTCTCGCCTATCCCCGTCCTTCCAGGCAGGTGCCTCAGGATTTTCTATTCGAATGGATGACTCTCGCCTATCCCCGTCCTTCCGGGCAGGTGCCTCGAGATTTTCCTTCCAAGGGAATGACTCTCGCATATCCCTCTCCTTCTGGGCAAGTGCCTCGGGATTTTCTATTTGTGGGGACAAATCTCGCCTGTCCCCGACCCTTGTGGGAGGCATTGATTCGGCCTTATAACTCCATCCGACCTTATCTCTGCCGAATGTAGATAGCCAAAGACATAATAAAGCAGATGCGATGTATTTTAAAGTGAACTACCATCGCCCAAAGTGAGCCGCTACTAGCCGAAGTGTCATCAAAGCTCATATCAAACTTATATATCCTGCCCCCCAGTTAATTCAGCTCGAACAAGAAAAGTAGCCCGAATCTAATATATAGATTATCGACCAGATACCAACTTTATATTTTGCCCAAAAATTATTTTCTCCTTCGCCAACCGAAGACCATAAAAGACTACCAATAAGAGCGTCGAACGTGTTATGCTGATATGTTTACCAAGAAATTGGGTACTGCCCTCTGATGATAGAATTGGGCTTTGGTAGCCGAAGAGAGTTTGGGTATGCCGAAGATGAGTATTTTTCAGTGTGTCGAATTCCGAAGATAATTGAACCCATGTCGAACCCTACTGTCGACGCCAACAATTAATTATTGTAGTTTAAAGAGAGAGAATAATTTAATGATAGGACTCAATACGCTATTGAGGCTGCTGCGACGACAAGGACAATTCTCTGTGTAAGTAGGGACATGGATATCTGCTACACTTGTCGTCCCCTAGGTGGTAAAAATATAATTGACGCCTGAAATTCTTTTTCTTCTTTTATTTATTCGGCAAAACTGAGGAGAGAATAGCGTTTGAAAATTTCAAGATCCTATTTGTTTAATTCCAATCCGAAGTGTCGCTACTCGAAGCAGGCAGAGAAGAAGATTACTTTAAATTCCTACAAACAAGACCCGATCTGTTAGTGCTGAAAATTGTTGACAATGATCAAAGCGGGTTAATGTGCCAGAAACGGATTGGTGTGTCGAAGATGGCTTACGTTAAATCCGAAGTGTTAAGTCTTTGGCTTTTAGAACTCTAAAAATTCCCTTCTATATTGTTGAAATGTGACGTCGATGAGATGGGCTCCAAAGCCTTGTCTGAATTTGAGTTCTAAGTTATGATAACCGAAGCCATAAGAAACTCGACTGAAGGCATTTGATTTTATTCATGGCAGGTGAAAATGGTAGTGTGGACTTGGTTTAGGGCAGCTGAAATGAACTGTCGAAGTGGATGTCCGGAGTAAATGTTTTGTTGAAGATAAGATAATTAGCGACAACCGATGTCCGAATAGAGGATTGATTCCTATGGAATTGTAGCGGGTACCCGAACTGTCAAACCATTAGGTCGAGGCTATAAAAAGGATGATAATAAACCGAAGTATGGAACACCTGGACCCATACAACCGTCGAATTAAACTTTTGCTTTGATTTTGCCTTGCCGAAGATGTCCCTTTTGTACTTTGGTAGAATCATAATTCCAATCATAAGCCAAATTATTAAAGCTTGATCTTGCTATTGATGCCAACGAGTTTGACGACATCAAGAATTTTTATGGCCGAAGATGGGAGATGATCAACGATAGATTCAGAACTTGCTCGAGTGCATACATTGTCCTATCTATTATACTTCAAGCTTCAAGTCAAGAAATACGTTAATATCATCGACAAACATCGGGAAAGATCAAATCTTCGACACATAAGCGTCAATCCTTACTCACTGAAGACATCAGAGGAGTGAACTTTATTTTCGTTTGAAATCCAAAGTTACTTAGTCGAAGGCCCATGACCGAAGTTTGTGTTTGCCCGAAGAGAACTGTGCTTATCCGGAAACGTTTATTACCCGAATGAGATAAATGATATTGGTTGAGATTGACGTTTCTTGGGTGATTCTTTTTCTTGCCTAAGTCCGATGGTGGTCTGTCGAAGATTAACCGAAGGCATATGAGGACTGTCGAAGCTATTTAGAGGGATAAAGAAGTGTCCAGTTATTTGTTTTGTCGAAGGCACGACCATTTGTCAATGGATTTAGATTGTCTCGGTTGGCTTCGGGAAGCTTAAGGAAAGTGCCCAGCTGCAACTACTTGTACGTGGGTGTGGACCCAGTAATTACTCCTCAAGAGAATTGTAATTATCAGTCTTCTTTGAATACCTTTTTGTCAAGCCTCCCCTACTATTCATGGGATTACGGTGCCGAAGTGGGAGTCGACGTCCTTGAAGACGAAACTGGTGTTGAGAATAAATTGATTATGCAATTGGGTGGATTTGAGAGGCGAGGAGTAGATGCCGAAGGTGTCTGATGCACCGTAGTGGATCCATATGCCGGCTGTCGTAGCTATCCATTTGCTGCCTTTTTTTTTATTACTAGGGTTTTCCTTCATAGCAGAACACCTCCCTCCTTCCCCATATATTCATTAATACACACATGCCAATAAAAGTGGGTATACACTATACTTTGTTGGTACTGATATAATGTTATTGCTCAATAATTTTCTGGTGAATAAGGCGTCACGTCTTGCTGCAAAGAAGATGATGAAATATTGGTGTCTTTTTTCTTTTCAAAGTGAACAGGCACATGGGTATCACATGAGTATTATAATTTTATTATAATAATTACATGCACATGTATATGTATTGTTATGATTTGATAAAAAAAAAGTAACTTAGCTTTATGTGTAGAATCTCCTTCTTGGTGAATCGGTGATTTTAATTTAGAACAAGGCCCTCCTTCTAGCGTCAATGTTAACGTCAAGATTCGTCCACGCACCCAATCACCAAACTACGCGTCCAATCCTGCACAAAAACGAAATCACACTCAGAGAGCTAACGGCTTTCGCCACCGGAGAATAGCTCCGGTGTGAGAATAAGTACATGCTGAATAAGGTTTAACAATGGAGACTTAATGCTTTAGTACTGAAAAATGATTATTTCCTATGAATTAGGGTTTAGCCTTATATTTATAGTGATTACACCATCAATTTTCATGCCCATCCCCGTATGAAAATAGAACTGATCATTAGGTTAGATATCATAATGAGATTAAACTCAATCTCCTTAAAGGAAGAAAGTCGAATTATATCCTGACACTTTCTTTAAGAGTTAGAAATTAAATACAGTTAGGATTCCTTAATATTCTCCCACTGTCCAAACAGACTCCTACGTGGGAACATTCATCCATGTGGATCATGGCCCACCGTATCCATCAGGTCCAAATAAACACACCCTAACAAGAACCGTGTGAATCAAGTAGTTTTTATTTTGGTCTATCTTCCTACAATCGACTAGAAATAAAATTCTCTTAAAAAAAATTAGACTAACTTAATATACATAAGAAAAAAATAACCAATCTATATATAAATAAATATATAAAAAGAAGAAGTCACCTTCTTTTTTTTGTCCTTCATCCTAGATTTTCTCAATCTAAAAATTCTAATATTGGCACATTTAAAAACTGTATATTAAATCTATACTTCTATACTTTATATATAACAAGGCAATTAAAAGATCTTATCTAAATTAATTTGATTGGTCATTTTAAGGATAATTTAGTCATCACTTTATAATTTTCAAATATAAATTATATAATAATAATAATAATAATAATAATAATAATAATAATAATAATAATAATAATACATGTTCAAATACAATGAATATAATTATAATGTCAATAAAGTAAAAAAAAAGTCATATAAAATATTAATGTCAATTTGATTATCTATTTATTTTTAATGTATACAATTGTAAATATAATGCTAATACAAATTATCTTCAACATTATACATGTATTATGTCAATAAAAATTAGCAAAATTTTATGGAAAAAAAAGGTTATATAAACTAGCCCGTGCCTCGTAATATTACTCTACATGTATATGTAGAGTTTAAATAGGAAAGTTAATATTTTGGTTTATAGTAGGAAAAGTAAATTTCAATGGGTTTCTTGTAAAATAGTATTTTTAATTTTAATTTATGATTTGTATTGATGAATAATAAAGTCGAGTTCAAGTAGGAGAAAAGTGGACAATAATAAAGTAATTATATTTTTTATAAATATGTTTTGGATAAAGTAAATGATGTTTTATTTTTCTTTAATAATTACATCAAGTCAATATAATATATTTATAATTATATTTTAATAATAGTAACAAATTAATATTAAATAAGATGATCCTCATAAGAAAGTAGTTTTCTTCTAAAATTATATTATCTAATTATAATAATAAAATCATACTTATATTTGGAATATAATTATACTTATATTTTAACAATAGTAACAAATTCAAGTTAAATAACATATTAATAAGTGTAATAACAATATAATGGAGTATTAATAACATTATAATTGTTAATAATTTATAGTATAATTAATTTTTAATTTAATAATTGAATCATTTATTGGTCAATTTATTATATTCATACCTTCGTATGTTTTGTTAATATTATAGTTTAATATTTGGTAAGGTGATTTTCATAAGAAAATAGTTTCCCTCTAAAACTACATTATTTGGATAATAATAAAATGTTACGTATACTCAAAATTGTAATTATACTTATATTTTAATAATGTCAAACTATATTATCTAAGTAGTAATATAATTTTACTTAAACATGCATTATTGTATATATATCTCACTAAAGTAACAAATTAATATTACGTAAGATGGTTGTTTCCTTATAGAACTATATTATTAATTCTTGTAGTAATTCTAGTTTTTGATTTGAATTGATAAATAATAAAAGTTGACTTTACATAGAAAAAAATCAAAGGTCGAACTAAAAAAATATGAGAATGAACCAAATTGTCTATTTAATTATATATATATATATATATATATATATATATATATATATAGTTGATATATATTTGATTTTAATAAAAATATACCTAATCTACATAATCTCATCATTTGCATTGATAAAAATCTAATATCTATAAATTAAAAAAATGGTAGATGGGGCTTGTATAAATAATATAGAAAAAAATAAAATAGTATAATCCTTCATACCGAGGGCATGGATTAGGGCGGGATTCTTGGCTTTCTTGTTTCTAGGGTTTCTTTGATTCTTGGCTTCTTCTTTTTCTAGGGTTTCTTTCTTCTCTACCATTAATGATGGAGCTGCTGCCAGAATCCATTAATTATTATGGACATCCTATCCAGGCTTCCCGCTAGATCCATTATCATATGCAGGTGCGTTTGTAAAACATGGGCCAATTTTATCTTAGACCCTTATTTTATCAAGCTTTACTCTTCAAGGGCGCCAATTCAGTTTCTGCTACATGATTATGTTTATTGTTGGAATATCAAAATTCCATAACTAGTACTAGCTAGCAATTCCCATCTTGATGTTTATATCCCTCCCGATCGAATCACTTGTGGATTTGAAATTACAAAATATATATATTTCCCAATCCTCGTGTAGAAATTAAATACGGATAGGCATTGTTTCCTAGCTCCTAATGCAAGAAGTTGGCAAACATTCACCATGGAAACCCTACCATGCCCATGTGTACAACCCAATAACGGGTCAGCATTATGTTGTTCATCAAACTAATAGAGACCCGTTTTTTGGATATGGGAGTGCTTTTTAGTCTTCTATCAGAAGGAAGACCAACCAATTGAAATTAATTAATTATTAAGATTTCTTTACGAGGAAGATTATGGCAGAACGTACACGATGGTAGATATACACAATTTAATGGCGGCACAAATTCCACATGAACGGAATGGAGGAGGATAGAAGAAGAATTAAGTCCATTAACTATAAAGAGTTTGTGATGACCCCGGCCCTCCTGTGAACGGAGTTTATTATTTTTGGATCAGCCGATCGATAATATATTCTTTTGACATTGAGGAGGTATGTATTCCAACTGGTACCTTGCACCAACATTGCATTATATTTGGAACTTGGAACGGGATGAGGATGATTACATTACATTTACCCCACCTGGATCACTTGAGGGTTGCCCTCCCTTTGTATATTCAAGGACCAATCATAATAATTTTTATAGAATGAAGGGAGTATTCTCTTTTACTATTTCACTCGAGATGAACAACACTATTGAATCAGATTTTTGACAAGGAGGGAATAATCGCCAACTTAATATATTTACATACATACATAGTCTAAAGCTTCAAACTTGAACACAATCTGGGTTGTGGGCTTTGGAAGATCTTCTGTACAAAATATTACTACTACCAAAATCAACGAAACAGTACCACCACCCAAGACCCCATGGTTTTCCGTCTCTCATTGCATTTGACTTAACTATATATGTGGTTATAACTAGGAATAAATACATATTCCACATAAATTAATTATCTGAAAAGCATTTTAAGTTCTTCAATCCTAGCAGAACGGACTTCTTCGTCGGTTAATGCTCCAGCAATCATCCCCTGCTTTCTTGCTTGGACTTGTTGCAATCGATGCTCTACAGTGTCCTGCGCCCATCAACCATTGAGAATGTTTGTTAATTAATTATATTGCCATAGATGATTATCAAATATTGATAATTAGAAAGTGAAGAACTACTAATAAAAATCCAAAAAAAAAAGGTTGGCCACCTTTACGATGAATCTTCTAACATGAACGGTTCGCTGCTGACCAATGCGATGAATACGCATTATTGCTTGCTCTTCTACTGCAGGATTCCACCAAGGATCCTACAGACATTTTTGTAAGACATAAATATCACAGGGTGACAAAAGGAAATCAATACTGAAAAGGAAAGGAAAGGAAAAACCAATGATCGAAATTGAAAACGTACCATGAGAAAGACATTGGAAGCTGAAGTTAAATTCAAGCCCACTCCACCAGCTCTCAATGACATTAACATCACCTGAAAATATGAAGAAAACTGGACTTACCATTTTTTCATTAATTGTCTGGAGTAAAGAACTAAGAACTGCACTCGCTACTACTGCTTACCACTGTTTCATTGCTCTCACTAAACTCCTTCAAAACCTTCTCTCTTTGCTTCTGTGCCAATTTTCCGTCGAACCTCAAGAACCCAATTTTTCTCCTCTGTAATGGAATCTCCAAGAGGTCCAAAAAGGAGGTCCACTGGCTAAAGACGATGCTCTTTTCACCAGAACCTGACCGTCTAATTCGTTCCAAGCAATCCATGAGCTTTAAGACCTTCGAAGACTCCTCCCAGTTATCAACATCAATTCGGTAGTGGGGTTTAGATGGACATGTAATGAGATCGTTTTGGTTAAGCAGTTGCCGGCATATTGGGCATGGCCCAGTTGCTGGTGTCTGCCAGCTTGAGAGAAGGCATTCCCTGCACATCCGGTGTGCACATGGCGTGAGCACAGGGTCATCTGCAGACTCCAGGCATATAGGACACTCTGTGTTTTCACCCCGCCTAATACCCTCGACAACCTCTTCAACATATGCCCGACTGGGAACTTTCTTGCTTGAAGTGTAAGAATCTGCATTAATTTCGAGGAATCTCCTAGCAAGTTTGTTCAAGTCTGCGTATTCGTGTGAATCACTTTCACGTTTGTTCAAGTCTGCATATTCTTGTGAATCACTTTGGCTGCAGGTTTAGAACCAAAGAATGTCACGTTAGAAAATTAGTAAAAGCAGGAGATTTAACTGTTTACTGTGGGTTCTAAAAATTGTGACTCCACTCCCACCTCATAACAAGATATGGATGGTTGCAACACTGCCTCAATCGAAGTAACAGTTCAAGAATATTTGCATAGTTGTGAAGAACTTTTCCTTGTGCCACAAAGTGATCAAATTGAACCTGTTTTTGTTACAAAAGAGATACAAGTTTAATCACTAAGAGTACCTAAATGTTTTCCAAGCAAACTCACTAAGCATTTTGAAAACTAGAATGATTAAACAACATCTAAATAACTTCAAACCATCTGACTTGTTAATAAAAAACTTTAAACTAAACATCCTCATATATACAACAATTTGCTATCTGAGCAGGTAGAAGATTCTCATACATGGGAAAGAGGTGTTCAATAAGAGCTTACTTTGGATCTTCTAAAGAGGGCACTATAAAAATGACGCTCAGCTTCTGACTGGTCGCACTCAATGACTTGGATGTCAGTTGGTGGGAGAACAAGAATAGGTCTGATTTGACATACATTAAACATCAGTTTGATAACAAAGGTTTTGAACATAAATTAGAATTACAAAAGGTAGAGTTTTTCACCTTCCATGTCTATCCCTAGTATCTTTTGTTCTCCTCAACATCAGTGGCCTCAAGATAGCCTTGATCAGTTTCACCCCTCGCTGATCACCATTCTCGTAAGGCCTCTGGATTAATTTGTGCCACCTACATAAAATGGAAACTACGTTGAGGAAAAGATACTTCAAACTAGTATCAACCATGAGTTTTATAAAATGCCCTGTTGTTTAGTTCCACCAATTTATTTTTGTACATTGTAATAAATTGTACATGTTTCATGTTACTGAATGCATACCATGACCAGTTGCACCATGGTTCAACATGCAAAAAGCACAAGAGACTGTAGAGGTCTTCCAAATTATTCTGCACAAACAAATGTCTATACCTGTGAGCGTTATTTAGACAATATCAAATGAACTATCCTTTAAAATAACAGCCATGGAATTCATAACAATTGACCATAATTACAATTGTGAAGAACTATTGATATTATATTTTTCTCAAAATTCATGATAAACCCAAAGTAGACATACAAGATTAGCTTCAGGTTTTGCATCCACAGCTATATGATGCTATAGCAAATACACTTGAAAGAGAACAAATACCTGAAGAGGTGTGCCAGTAAGACACCACCTGCAATATGATGACAATGAGAAGGCAGCCTGTGCACCTTGGGTCTTTGAAGATTTTATAGTATGAGCTTCATCCAACACAACTCGATACCAGTCAACTCTATGAAAAATGCTGTTATCTGCATCCTGTTTAAGAAATACAAAAAATGCCAATACAATAATTATGAGTGGCAAGAAGAATTGCTAGTCGCATCAGTAGATAATACATGATATAATGCAGATAAAAAATAGAGGATAGCTTACATTTTTATAAGCAGCAGATAATACACCATAAGTTGTCAAGACTACATCAGCTTGTGCTATGATCTTGGGGTTATTGCTTCTGTCACCACCATAGTGAACAAATACTGAAATACTTCCGGGTTTGGAATGGGTGTTAAGTTCATCCTGAGGATTGAACAGAAATTAAAAGATATCTAATCAAGTAGATACCAGTGCAGTTGCATTTAATGGTCTAAATCCGCATTATCAAAAAGTATAGGGAGACGATATAATTTCAAACATAAAAATAAGCTAAACATGTGAAAGTTGGCATGTCGAAGAACATATGGAAAGACCTGTTGTTTCTTCATACTAGGTACTAATGGAGATACTAACCTTCCACTGTCCCAGCAAAGCCATAGGACAAATAATGAGAGTTCCTCCTCTTATTTTTTGTGAGACTTGCCCATCAGATTCTCTTTTCCGTATACTATCAGGGTTTCCTTTGCTGGGCCTCGCAAGTATCAGGGATATTGTCATCACAGTTTTTCCAAGCCCCATTGCATCTGCTAAAATCTGGACATATGTTTGTTGATTTAGAGAAAGCACAAAACATAAACAGATAATAACGGCAGAACTAAAAACCATCAAACATGTTAATATGTAGACATGTTGGAGAAAGAATAACTCCATCAACAAACATACGAACGCAGAGCCTTCCAACGTTCAAATATATAACCATGTTACTTTTACAAATTTAAACAGTAAATTAAAAATAATATGGGAAGAAGGGATAAGAAAAACGTACTCCTCCTCTAGCCATTTGTGTAGCAGTAGGAAATTTTGTAGTTGCTTCACCAGAGAAAATGTTTACATATATGGAAGAAACCCTCCTGTTAAATAGCTCATTTGGTCAACTTACACTAGCAAGTGCTGTCTAAAGTAAATGCTTGAAACCTATGATGTCACCAAAAGCTACAATCATAATAATTTTCCTTTTTGTTATCTAAATATTCATAGAAAGCTGCATACTCATCACATATACGATATGCAGCCCAGCACGGATGAAGTGTTTTCGCTGCTTTCTCAACATCTACTCCCTTCTCCGACTCTGACATCCAGTAGAGAGCTTGCTTCTGGTATGGCCTCAAGTCACACATAAGAGTACATGGGGGCTCCATCTCCTAGACAATATAAAGAGAGCAAGAGAGATAAGAAAAGGATACGAGTATGTCCTTCCCAGATCGGATATAGAAGGCAAGTACTTGTATGATCTTACCTCCAAGTTGTACACAGCTGCAGCACCAACAAGCTCATTTAAAGCTGATTCAGTAATAGCTTGCTCATCACTGTTTTGATCCGGTTGGCAACCTTTCCCTCGTTTCTGCACTGGCAACATGGCTGAATCCCCCTGTTTGATCAAAAGATAAAATGTCATGGAATTTAACTTTACATTGTTGTTGCGCCAATTGCCTGCATAAATTGTAGCAGTTCACACAACGTCAAGATATTCTAAACCAAAAATAAAAGATTGTGAGCAACATTGAATACACGTACTTCTAAGTTTAGGACACGTTTTCGAGAATGAAGTTCCTCTGGTGTAAATGCAGCCTGGTTGAAGATGAAAGAGTAACTTATTAAAGTTATATAAGACAGCAGCTATAAAGTCTCAACAACACAATGTAAATTACCTCCTGATATGGTTTTGTTTTTAGCAACCTGAACAGAGTTAAGATAGGATAAACTGTGGAGTCGATGTTTGAAGGGGAATCTAGTCTCCAAGATGACTTGTCACCCTCTGTGATAACTGATTTGTGAATATAAAAACTGCCAAAAAAAAGGCAAAAGAAAGAAAAGAGAAAAAAATTCATTTTAAGTGAAACAACATAATGATTTAAATGAAATATCATATGGAGTATATTGCAACAAAGATGGAATTTTACCTTGCATACAACAATACATCTTGCATCAAATGAAGATTTGTTGACGCAGCTATACATCGACTAAGTGCTTTCACCTTGGAAGAATTCACAAGCGGAACAAGGCATTTTGCCCATTCCATTGAGAGACGACCAATCTGAATATATATGTCACATATAAAAACAGGTCATTCTTTGAAGCCAATATACTAATACAAAGTGAAATACATAAGACCCATATCATATTATCAACACAACATTAATAAGGCAATGAATAAGCACAAGTTCAATTGAACATTAATTTGCTCTAGTTCTAAGACCAACATGCATGGAACAAATTTTAAACATACTGTATATCATAGTAACAATTTTAACAACAATCAAACATAAAATTAGATTAGACAAATACCAACTTGAATTGAAATTTTAAAATCTGTTAGACGAGGAAAATTGTGATAGAGAACAACAAGAGCAAAATGTCAAAGGCAGCATCCAAATAAGAATTGAACCCAAGTTCTAATGGGGAAAAACAGCTATTGACACATAAACATAATGAGATAAATTTGACAACAACGATAGACTTTATACCTCTCCGGATCTTGTAGTTGAGAAACGAACAATCCCTGACACTGCAGCAGCTGCCTTTGTGCTCACAAAGGGTGACCTGTATTTACTTCTTGAATCTCCGGAAGGAAAAGCCAAGTGAACAATCTCATTATTCTCCAATTTCCTCCCTTTAGTTGTCGAAAGCCCCGTTATTGCAGTTCTTCCCACCAACAACCAATCCGGCTCTTGAGGAAAATCCCCATCCTCGATCACAACAGTACTTAGCATTCTATTATCTTCCACCTTTTGTTTTTTCACATTAGAGGGTTTAAGCCTATCATACATAGACCCATCTTGAACAGAAGGAGGCCTTGAAGACAATGGCTGAACCATAATCGGCTCTTTCATTTCTTCTTTTACAAGAACTTTATCATCAAACACCACAAGGGATTTTTCCTCAGGTCTCTCTTCCCTAATTTGGGGGTTCATCTTTTCATCATTTGGTTTATCTTTTCCCTCGGTTAACCGACAATATTCTTTAAAAGTCATGTACGGCGTACCCACAGGCTCCGATGACCGGAGGCTAGTTGGACCCACGTCAGGTTCTTCCTTCACCTTAACAATGGCCTTAGAGTCATTTTCTCTCTGTTCCCTGATTTGGGAACTGAGATACTCTTCATCAGCCTCAACTTTTGTATTTGTTGCCTTAAGAAAATCATCAAAAGACATTTTCTTTGCCACATGGTCTCGAACAGAAACCTTACCTTCGGAACCCATTTCAGGATTCTCATTTCCTCTCTCCTCTGACTTTGACGCAAGAAGGGCTTTAAGTTCTCCGGCTTCTTCGACGTTTTCCTGCTTGATTTGAGCTGATACACGAGCTCCGGTGCTTGTAACTTTCTTTCTAACTAAAAATTGAGGAGAATAAAACGCCGGTTTGTCGAGGATTTCGTTAATGGCCGAATCTACGTTGTTGTTGCACTTCATTAGCGCAAGATCAATGCAGTCTTCTGAAACATCATCCCCGAAAATGGATTTGATGATTTTGATATTATCTACTTTTTGATCGATCCCCTTTGCCTCCATTTCTTGAAGCACATAAATGGCAAAACCCCTTAAGGATTAGGATTGATTTGGAAAATGGGAAAGAAAGGAAAATAATTTAGAGAGAAAGAAATTAAGGTGGAGAAAAATTGGGAGTGATGAGAGGGAAAAACAGAGGTGCAGAGGGATTTTGTTAGCGTGGAAACTGATTTTGGCGGGAATGTTTTTTCACCATATACAAAATTTCGCGGGTGATTTAACGTGTGTTTAGTTTTTACAGTCTCTTGGCGCGGGAGGGGAATGAAAAGGTCTAATTTACTGTGGACGGTTACTGTTACGGCGTCGTTTTATCGTCCTCGGAACAGGCGAACGGTTACTGTTACGGCGTCGTTTTGTGGTCCTCGGAACAGGCGAAGGGATTTTATTTATTTACTGCATTTCCTCGGAACAGGTGAAGACAGCGTATTAGTCAAAGGGTGAATTTACGTTACCGTGATGAATTATTATGAGCTGGGCTCGGCCCAACCCAACATGAGGAATTACAACATCAGGCCCAAGCCCCAATAATTAACCCAACATTTTCTTTGTCAATAATACTAAATCTACTTTTTGTCATATTTTCTTCTACTTTCTTTACCCCAATCAAGCCTAAGCAGTAAGCACACACAACAGGCTGGCTGGCTTGCTTGAGATTATCACTTAATATAAATATGCCAAAAAAAAAACATGAGATTATTGTTTAATAATAAATGAGTCACAATATGAGGTTATCGTTGAATATAGAAAGAGATGGGTCGGATGATGTTTTTTTCCCACAGATTACTTTAATAATTTTACAAGAATTTTTTTCTAAAAGTGTTAAAATAATAAAATTATTATTAAAAATAACAACATTCAGAGTTTGAAATTCTGATCATTTTTATAGCCTTCTTAAAAATGTTATGGGAATATGTGTTAAATAAGTGTAGTATTTCTCATTGATTTAAATGAAAACAAATCAAAAATATTATATATATATATATATATATTATTTTTGGTCATTAAGTCTATTAAACACTAAGGTGACACGGGATTAAACAATAATTTAAAATGGAGTCCCTTATCCTTCTGGCGACGGCCAATATCTTATCTTAGGACCCACCTGCATATAATTAATAATATTGCAAATCAAGTGGATGTAGTAGCACAAGCTGTCTCTTCTTTTTCTTTGTACTGTTTGGTTCCTTAATACTACAAATAGTTTGTACTACTATACATCCCAATCATTTTCTCAGATTCCCAAACAAATCTTTAATCTTTTACTACACGCATCATCGGAGCAATTTAGCACACCATGTGCACGTTAGAGAAGCGTGGCGCCATTTTCATCCTAACCCTAACCGGCGCCGACCAGCATCGCCTCAACCCCACCCTCATCGCCTCCCTCCGCTCCGCCCTCTCCCAAGCCAAGGCTCAGTCCACCCGCGGCTCGGCTCTCATCACCGTCGCCGACGGCAAGTTCTTCTCCAACGGCTTCGACCTCCACTGGGCCCAAGCCTCCGGCTCCCTCGCTGCCGCGCAGGATCGGCTCGTCCAGATGGTGGATTTATTCAAACCGGTGGTGGCCGATCTGATTTCGCTCCCGATGCCGACGATCGCCGCCGTGACCGGCCACGCCGCGGCGGCGGGGATGGTGCTAGGACTGAGCCACGACTACGTCCTGATGAGGCGCGATAGAGGTGTGCTGTACATGAGCGAGATCGATATAGGTTTGACGCTTCCCGATTATTTCTCGGCTCTGTTTAGGTCTAAGGTGGCTTCGCCGGCGGGTCGGCGGGACGTGTTGTTGAAGGCGGCGAAGGTTAAGGCGGAGGAGGCGGTGGCGATGGGGTTGATAGACTCGGCGCACGATAGCGGGGATAGCACGGTGGAGGCTGCAATGCGGCTGGGGGAGGAGCTGGCGAAGAGGAAGTGGGACGGCGGAGTTTATGGGGAAATAAGGAAGGCGTTGTATCCGGAGCTGTGTGGCGTACTGGGATTGGCAGATAAAGGGATAGTTCCGTCACGGCTTTGACAAAATGTTTATTTATTTATGCTTTATGGAATTGTTTTTGTTGTTGTGGAAAATTAAGGCATAAAATATTGAGAGCGAGGGATATGTAATGTAACGCCATCGTGAAAGAAAGTAAATAAAAGCATGCCATGCTATGCTACGCTACGCTGAATGTTATAATTAAAATGTTGCTTTCACTTGGACGTGAATGATAATGATATCCTGGAGCCTGGAGGGGTTAAATATTTTACAAAAAATATGCCCAAACTTTTATATATATATATATATATATATATATATATATATATATATATATGTTGGTTTATGGTATTTTGGTTCTAATGATAATAAGTTTTTTTTTAGAATTTGTATTGCATGAAAATATTTATGAAAGTAATTAAATTAATTATAAAAATATTTATTTAAGCATTCAACATTTATGTCTCAAATATGAAATTGTTTACTAATTGGTTGAATCATATTTCCTAACAATGCTTTGAATGATTCTCTCTCTTTCCACTTATATACTGCAGGCACATGATATTCATTAAATAGCATACTGATGCTGCCTACTCACTCTCCACTACTCAGCATGATATATTAATATTAAGTATACATGTCTACCTCATGTTTTAATATATTCATATGAATAATATTTCAGACCTCTCTAGAATAGTGCAGATATTTCACTTCTTAGAATAGTGCATAAATATTGTTCATTGCTTATATTAAGAATAGATGCTGGCACATACTTTTCACTTTATTAAATTTAATGTTGCTCATTTATTTCCTTTATCCCCCCATCCGTCCACTTCCCATTCCTTGCATGGGGGTTTTCTTTAATGCAATTAAATATATTACTAAATTTATTTATTTATGTGGATGGAATAATGGGAATAATAGTTATGCCAAATAACTTATTAAATAATTAAATATGTTGCTGACTTTACATGATTTCCCTTCGTATATTGCTGGACTCTCTTGGGCAAATGAATCCCACTGACCTATAAGCAATATTCAAATAATATTTAATATACTATTGCCCATTTCCCTATATAAACATTTTATACTCTCTTGGGCAAATGAGTCACTTTATTGAATACATTCCCCTACACATTGTTCCAACACCTTGGACAGACAATTTCCTTATTAAAGGAATTGCTTGCCCATCACCTAATTGATGGCTACGAAATTGTGCTAAGCATATGGGGCTTTTGCTGAATATTAAATGTTATGTATTGTACTCATTTGCTTAAAATCTGGTGCTACCCATACTTTTTATTATTTATATATTCATGGCTGCCATTTTCGGCTAGAAGTTATCAGGGGGTGTCTCTATGTTATTACTTAGCAGACCGAGCTTTGCTTAGAGCAGAAATCAATTTCTTTCTAACGGCTACGTATTATCTTTCTCTATAAAATTATGAGTGCTTCTACGTGGACATGGTTTTTGAACATGGAAATTGGACATTTCCATGTTCCCTTGGCCTTTTTTTTTTCTTTTTTTTTTGTATATATCCAAACATATTTATACTAGGGATTTATAAAAAAAAATTCAAAAAAATTAGGTGTAATTTGGATATATATCAAAAAAATGGTTGTATGGGCCCATACAACCATTTTTTTGATATATATCCAAATTACACCTAATTTTTTTGGATTTTTTTTATTTTTTTTTTTATAAATCCCTAGTATAAATATGTTTGGATATATACCAAAAAAAAAAAAAAAAAAAAACTAAAGGAACATGGGTAAACTAGGGGACCGGTCCAATTTTCCGGTACAATTGGCCGGTCCGCCTAGACTTACCGTAAAATTATATCTGATCATTGCTTACAGGGAGCGAAGGAGAGAAAAATAATTCAGATATACATATAGCCTCAAATAAAGCTTCTAGCAGATTACTCTTACATTGTTATTAATTTTTTGTGCTAGAAAGTCATTAAAATATTGTAAACTCATTCGTTCATATTATTACTTGTATACAAGCCTAGTTTGGTTTGTGTGATCTAGTAGGGGATAGGTGTAAGACCCCGACTTTATGAAATAAAAAGTTATTATTATTATTATTGATTATTATTCTAAACAATAAAATACTTAAATGTTATAGTTAAGGGTATTATATGAAAATTATCAGATAAACAATATGTCGATAAATATTTTTTCTGTCGGGAAATATTATATTCAATAACGTACGACGGCGCCTAAATAATAAAACATTGGTGGGCTCCGCAACGACTAATTGTAGGATACGAAAAACGACAATATTAATACTTTTATACAAATTGTCAACCGTATTATCACCAGAACTGTTGAAATACCCGATAATAAAAAAATTAGTAAAACGCGTTATTCCACAGTAGTACGCGGTATTCCACAGTAGCACACAGTGTTGCACAATATTTTATATTATTAATTCAATAATTGATAAAGTAGCAATTGCACAGTATTTTGATTCAATAATTATTACAGTAGCATATGCATAATATTTTAGATTATTTGTCACGACATTGTAACTCATATTATTTGATATGATATTTTAGCATTATTGACAATGTCTATAAATTATGTCAAGAAATGGGTTATTTAATTGCGCGTCATTTTTACGGAAGGCTCCCTCTTTCTTGGGAATGATCTGGTTGTCAGTATTGCGAATATATGATATCTGTGATATTAATACATTTAACACAATAATATAGAAAATGAATATATTAATAATAATAATTTTTGATAATGGATTAATCTTTTTGAAAAAAAAAATGGATGGATGATATAGATTAAAGAAAAAATGGATAGATGATATAGATTAAAAAAATGGATGGATGATATAGATTATAGAAAAAATGGATGGATGATATAGATTGAAGAAAAAATGGATGGATGATATAAAAAGAGTGTGATAATTGATGTGTGGTAGATATTGATTACATTTTATTATAAATACGAGGGTTTAGCATGAGAAAAATCATAACTTCCTTACTTGCTTATACTTCCTTCCACTCTCTAAATTTTTTTTATGTAAATTCTCTCTAAGTGTGTTAAACTATCTTGACTAGTTGTAAAGATCAGTAAGAGTACGAGTATTGTTCAAGTAAGTTTTTCTATAAAGTTGGTCAAGCACCCACACACATAACACAGTGTTTATAATTCTTCCTTTAAAAGAGTTATTTTGAAAAACTTCATTTGAAAGATTTTATTTTGAAATATTATTTTTAAAGTTTATTCTTTACACTACACAGAATATACTATATAATCACTTTTGATAATTTCATAATATACGAGGTAGTATACACCATATGTGATAGTTACTAATTATATTATAAATATATTTAGGTTGATAAACTTCATAGAAAGCAACATCTAGTCACTTGCTAATTGAGGTAAGAGATATTATTTTCTTCATACTCGTAAGTGGTATCATTTCTTTTATACTCGTAAAGGATATCATTTTCTTTCATACTCCTCAACTTATGGAAGAAATTATTATTCGTTTCCATAACAATATTATTAAATGGTGAAAATTCCTGAAATTAGTAGAATATCCTTAATAGTTTGTGTTTCATCTAGTATCTTTTCACCTGAATCTTTTTATTTAATTTTTATCGTTATCTTTGAAATATGAATCTTGAATATCATTCTTGAATTTGACTCCACATTTTGGTCATCATATTGACAATTTGGATATTTTTGGCCTCTAGATAAATTTAATTACAAAGCTCTAATATTTATCCTTGATCTCACTATATTTATTTTTATATCATTGTCATCACCTTCATACTTAAATTGTGGTAATAGTTCTCTTTGACCCGTAGTGCAAAGATGAACCGGCATGGCATAATTATGACTAAACTGTGTATTGGTATAATCATGGCTTTTGGTGTTAGAGACAAAGACTTGTGGTGAAATTTCTCTTTGACCCGTAGTGCAAAGATGAACTGGCGTTTGACATGATCATAATCGGTGGTGTTACAAATAAATATCTTTAGGCCGTAGTGCAAAGATAAACTGTTGATTTGGATATTCATAAACAAGAACTGTTGATTGGTGTTACAGGGATAAAATATTAGTGGTAAACCTTTAACTTATAGAAGATGGTGGATATTATAATCTACTTGACTCTTCTAATGTATTGTTTGTTCCGCTGCAGTTGTTGTTGTTGAAACACTTATAATATCTTTAAATCTCTGATTTATTAATGTTGAAGGCTAAAGATAATTTATTCTTTATTATCTTAGTCATGATATTCTTTACTGGCTATTTGAGCTCACCCTTTTCAGTTTTGTTCCATTGTTCTTCTCAGAAAATGAGAGTGTAGTTGTGATTAGCCGGAAAATGGAATGATGGTCTGAGTTAGTGGTTGTCCTCATCAAATTATAACATAGTATAATAATAATTGTATTGACGACTTAAAACGTATGTTGTCGTCTTTTTACGGCATTGTAATAATTTAAGTTTGGATATTGTTGTACCATATAAGGTCCGATATTTGTATTGAACTCACAATATGTGTGTTGTTGTATTTTGCACGACAGTATAATAGTTGTAAATGGAAAAATTTGTATTTGTAGTGTGTATTTTTGGCGACTCAAAATCGGTTGTGTGGACCGATTTTGAGGGCGTCACAATAGGTATGTACAAAGAATGCTCTAAAGGTTGCAGTGGTGCAAAAGCTTGCAGAGGTGCAAAGGAGACAGTGGTGTTCAACATATCAAATTTATTTGTACATGAAGTTAATTTACAAATTGATTGCATATTAACTTAATAAAAGAGTCTCCAATACCAGTTGGTATTGGACATGAATTAGGTCGTTAGACTAGAGGTTAAGGGTCGAACTACATAAAAATCTTGGTGTTGCAGATTATCTTGCTTATCTTTTAATTATGCACTTCAACACTATATATTCACTATACCGTTAAAATCAAAGTAGCGAAAAATTTAAATTTGCCATAGTTAATCAGATAAACACAAATATACCTATTTCTAGGTGTGCACACACAGAATTTCAATATATATATATATATATATATATATGTGTGTGTGTGTGTGTGTGTGTGTGTGTGTGGCATAGCTAGTAAATTTATAGCCCTTCAACTACTTGCCTTTTAAGTCTAGTCAACCAAAAATTAATGTTTGTAAAATTGAATAATCTTTTTAAACTAATTTTTTATTCTTTATTTACATATTTCTTTTGTAAAATGTATGTGTAACGTATAATATATATATATATATATATATATATATATATATATATATATATATATGGGGATTATGTGTAACGTATAATCCTATTTTTTTAGTTCAACCATTTGTAAGTATATATCCATCAAGATATTTGCCAATGGTGATTTAAAAGAAAGAGAGATAATTGTCGGTAATTTAAATGAAAGAAAGATGTTACTATTACATATTTTAATTAAGAATTACTCCTTTTTATGAATTAAATTATCAATTTATATTGCATTAAAAACTTTGCAAGAGTTCTTCAAAACAAGAAAACAAGAGTTGTTGATTAAAGAATATACTCCCTCTATTCCATAATAAATACTCAATTTTGACCTTTTTAAGTTAAATTGACCATTTTAAAACTATTTTTTGTACTATTTTTGTCAAAATATGGGTAAAGAGAATATAACTAAAAAATATTATATACAATTTACTACTAATCCTAATTTTTATAATTTCAAAAATATATTCATATATGCTTAGTTATTAATTTTAAACATAGTTAATCTGACCAATAAAATTCAAAATTAAACATTTAATTAGAGACACAAAATATCTTTTAAAGAGATCTTCAAAGTAAGAGTTGATAATATTTTCGGTATAGTTAAAATAATGAAAAAAGTCGTCAAAATTCTTTACTTCAACTACTATATATATAATACATAACTTTGATTGTATTTTGAACATTTGACTAACACAAGTTTAATAACCCTATGCAAAACACGGGTAAGTTTAAAAATGCCTTATAAGGTAAATTTTATATACGATATTTTTGAACGACATTTTAGTTGATCTTGAGTCAATTGAACAATCCAAATTTGGTACCTTGATAATCCAAAAAAATCTTTATTTTTTTTAATCTTTATTCAATTCTTAATGATAAAGGATACATTTTATCTTTAATAATAAATGTGTATTAAATTTTTTTGAAAAAACATAACTTTTGAGTTTTTGAGTTGATATTTGGGAATAACAAAATTTATGACCAAAAGGACATGAAAATAATAATAATAAAAATTATACCCCTGACACTTGTGAGGCCCAACAAACATTTGGGTTAAAAAAAGAAGAAATTGCCACCTTTATAGTACAGTTTTGTCATTTGCCATTTTAAAATTCTTTGCATATGAGAGATAAGAGGGTCGGGCTAAGCGAGACAAAGTTCCATAATTACGTCAGCCATATGTCTTGATGGCCATACAACACTCACTAGTCAAGGGTGAGCCTGGAATTAAGGCTGTAAAATTAGCAAACAGTTGGACTCGATTTGTAATCGCTCGACTAAAAGTTCGATTCGAGCTCAACTCGAAATATAAATGATTCAAATATGAGCAAATTTTAAAATTCAATAAATTACTCGAACCTCCTCAAATTGTAATTTTCTATTCATACTCGGATCATATTGAAAAGTTCAAACTGCTCGGGTTCGATTCGAGATCGTACTCAACTCGATAGCTAAACAAGCCACAATCAAACCTTATTTTATACTCGATAAATTTTGTGAACCAAATCTGAGCAACTCAATACTCCGTTTGACTCAGTTCATTTACACCCTTACCTAGAATATTTAGCCACCCACCCAACCCTTTTAATTTTTTCATATTCTCGCACCTCTGTGTTTGTAGTAAGCTCTTTATTATGTGCGTGTTTGTCTTTGTTGTCGATGTGGGACTCTGATTTCTCCATGTTAAGATTTAAATGTTTTATTTCATATTTATTAATATGTATTAGAAGCTCTAGTCATTAGTAGGTTTGTCTGAGTCTTTAGGTATTTGGTTATTTGATTTCGTGGTTGAGAAAGTGTGTTATGTGTGTTCCTATTTTATAGGAGTTGTGGTTAATGCTAGGATGAAGTGTTCTGATATAAAGCCTATTTATAGGCCGGTGTTCTTTATTAATTGAATTAACATAGCTTTCCTTTTCAATACATCTCTTTTGTTCTTTCTTAACTTTATATTAATGGTATCAAAACTAGTGTGAAAGTGCCCAACCAGTCCACAATAGCAAAGTAGTGAAGCAATGGCTTCAGACTTCAATTTTCTGCAGTTGGCGATCCCACGTTTTGATGGTCACTATGACTATTGGAGTATGTTAATGGAGAATTTTCTGCAATCATAAGAATATTAGCCCATCATTGAATCTATAATTAGAGAACCAACAAAAGATGCAGTCTTGACAGATGCCCAGAAAACAGAGTTGGAAGGGAGAAAGTTAACAGATTTGAAGGCAAAAAATTACCTCTTTTAGGCCATTGATCGTCCGATCTTGGAAACAATTCTTAACAAAGAAACTTCAAAGGCTATTTGGGATTCTATGAAGAAAAAATATCAAGGCTCTGCTAGAGTGAAGTGTGTACAACTTCAAGCCTTGAGAAGAGATTTTGAGATCCTACAAATGACAAATGGGTAATCTATCACCAGTTACTATGCCAGGATTATGCAAATAAACAACAAAATACGGTTTCAAGGTGAGATGATGGAAGATGTCACCATTGTGGAGAAAATATTGCGCTCCTTGAAACGAAAGTTTGATTATGGTGTGTGCTTAATTGAAGAATCGAAAGACATAGATGCACTCTCTCTTGATGAGCTACAGAGCTCTTTACTAGTCCAACAGAAGATGAACCGAAGTTCAACTTCAAAGTAGCGAGTTTTGAAGGCTTTTGCCTTTACTCATTTCTCAAACTCTAAAGGAAAGGGTAGAGGTAGAGGTAGAGGAAGGGGAGCTCAGAGCAATAGAGATGGCATTAGGTATTCCAAAGCTAATGATGATCAATTTCCAAGGAAAGGGAGAGGACGAGATAAACATTTTAACAAATCCAAGGTAGAGTGCTTTAGATGTTATAAATCTGGACATTATCGTTCTGAATGTTTGATGAGTGAATTTTATACCTACGAATTAAGTATTGTTAAGCTTATTTATTGTTTTCTTTAAGTATTGTTAGGGTCATTTTATTTATTTTTTGTGTTTATTTATTATAGGATAGAGCAGGAAGGACATGTATGTCATTTGGGGAGAAGAAAAATATTAAAAATTTTAAAATGGCATTTTTGTAAATACGATGCCACTGACCGGCGTAATGATGCCCGAATTTGTTCTATGATCGGCGTAATGACGCCCAACTGCAAAATGTGTCAGCGCAAAAATTAAGAATTAATTGAGAAAAAGGATTTCTAAGGCAAAAAGGATTCTGAATGAGAGCCTTTTAAAAAAGACCAATTGGAGAGGACTTAGAGGATATAACGTAAGAAGAGAATTGCAGAGAGACTACAAGGGAGAACACGAAGGAGATTTGCAGAGCTTGAAGATCAAGAGAGAGTTTGGGAGCAACCACTATAGTTTATTCTATTCCCTTCTTTTATCTTTAATGTTTGTAATCTCTAGGATGTTTTTATTTATTATCTGGATGATGTTTTTCTTATTCATTATGAACTACACTTTCAATTAAGATTGCAACGGAATTTAATATTTAATTTAGATTGATGCTTTCTATTTAATTTAAGTTGATTATCTTTGAATTGTTTATCATATCTTGTTCTTATTGATTAATTATCTGATCAACAATTACCATGATAATCTATACAAAATTGAAAGATTGAATATAGATTTAGATCTGGGTATGATAACATCTGTTCATATAATCTGAGTAAGGTTAATATGATTAGCGTATAGGATAGGAATATATCTATATATTTTTTACAACCATTGAAAGAATTTGTGCTTGAAATCCTAATTAACATAATTCACATAGGAATATAGTGAGTTAATTAATTAGGGTGTTCCTTATAATTCTGTTACTTAAATATTGAATTTATGAGGATTTGTTTATGTGTTCATCGGAAGAAGCGCGCGAATACTATAAAGAATTCTTGGTTAGTGATTCATTGTAATTAATTAATTAAATAGGAAGTGTATTGGTTTAAAAGAAATACTGAGGAAAGTTGTAATCTTAAGTTTTTAATTCTGCATTTACTCATGTGATCTCAAAATTTAGTAGTTAGTTTGTTAATTTTAATTTTCAAATTACACACATCATTCGTAGTTTAAATAGGATTAATTGGATTAAAAATTGGTAATTGATAAATATTAATATATTTTCTCGTGGGAACTATTGGGGCCTGGTTTGTTGGGCCCGGTGTATCCAGTAGGACTTATCCTACGTGGAGTATTGCGTGATTGGGCTGCCTGACAGTTAAAAAAACCAAGATTCCTAACTGTATTTGAGTCCTAAGGAAAGAGTTAGGATTATATCCAACTTCCTTTCTTTAAGGAGATTGAGTTCTATCCAATCATAGGTAATTACCATGATTAGGAGTCCTATTATAATATGGGGACAGGGCGATAAAGGTGGGGTGATCTCTATAAGTACAAAGTTAAACCTTAATTCGCAGGTAATGACTTTTTGCTCACTAAAGTGATAAACCTCCATTGTTAATACCTTGAACAACATGTACTTATTCTCACACCGGAGCTATCCCCCGATGGTCCAGGACGTCAGCTCTCTGAGTGTGGTTTCGTGTTTGTGCAGGATTTGACGCATATTTTGGTGATTGGATGCGCGATAAAATCTTGGCGCTAACATTGACGCTAGAAGGAAGGCCTTTAGTGCATACAGGGAAACGACGGTCCAGCCGTCAGGTCGGTGGTACATTCTCTCATCTAGGTTCGGGGCACGGAGTTTGTGTATGGGAGGAATGCGATACTGCATGCGGATATCAATAAGAGTTTGTTCGGTGATGAAAGATTTGGTGTTGATATGGGTGAATGCTTTTTCGGATGAGTATTTTTGTTGCATTTTTAGTATGGCGTTCTCAACTTCGGTTCAGATTGGTGATAGGGTAGTAGAAGAGGAAGTGGTTTGGGAGTCAGAGGCTGTGGTAGGGATGATTTGTGGGTTTACAGTTGTGGAGGAAGGGACAGCCTATGTGGGGGTTTGGATTGGGGCTGGTAAAGGAGTGGGGATGAGATTAGCTGCGGTTGAAGTAGAGGGGTTGTTAGCTTGGTTGGAGGTGTCGGCCATTATTGATCGAGGTTTATAGGGAGAGTGGTGTATTTCGCCGGAGAAGATGATTGCGGGGGGTGTATGCCTGAGAAAGTTGTTGTAGAAAGAGAGAGAAAGTCTTTTGATTAACGGGAGCGGTTCGTTTTGGGGGAAATGGGTTTTGATATGACTCTTCAGTTCACGCGTTTCTCGAGTTACGGCTAATAATGATGGTGAGGTCCAGTATATGACGTGTGCAACAAGAAGGGATTGTTAGGTTTCGAGGTAAGTGGTCTGGATTACATTAATTTTTGTACATTCTCTTATTATAAGTCAATTATAGCAAGAGAGTGGGGGGCAATGTTGGGTCCTGGTTTGTTGGGGCCGGTGGATCCGGTAAGACTTATCCTACGTGGAGGTATTACGTGATTGGGCTATTTGACAGTTAAGGAAACCAATATTCCTAACTGTATTTGAGTTCCTAAAGAAATAGTTAGGAGTATATCTAACTTCCTTTCTTTAAGGAGATTGAGTTCTATCCAGTCATAGGTAATTACAATGATTAGGAGTCCTACTACAATACGGGGACAAGACGATAAAGGGGGGGTGATCTCTATAAGTACAAAGTTAAACCCTAATTCACAGGTAATGACTTTTTACTCACTAAAGTGTTAAATCTCCATTGTTAATACCTTGAACAGCTTGTACTTATTCTCACACGGGAGTTATCCCCCGGCGGCCCAGGCCGTCGACTTTCTGAGTGTGGTTTCGTTTTTGCACAGGATTTGGAGTGTATTTTGTTAATTGGACGCGCGGTGAAATCTTGACGTTAACAGGAACGATATCCTTGCTTACTAAATACTGCAAACGAACGCGTATACTTGCATGTTAAATGCTAGTAAGAAATTAGGCAACAAATTTTTAGCACTGTTGTCGGGAAAATTATTTTAATATTTTGTCATTATTAATTTTGATAAAATTAATCTTAATTTAAACGTTTTATTTATTTGTTTATTTGATTTACTTCCTTTTCAGGTACCATGACTGCATTTAATTATCAATGCTCATATGACAGAATGACACAACCAAGGGCGACAATGATAATCAACGTTGATGCATTTACAATATTATCAGCCTAGATAACAGCGCTTTCAAGTACAGTTGACGCTCTTGGGAGTCAGTCCATTCAGAATGCCTACTATCAACAACAACCCAGTACCAACCCAAATCTCTATTATCCAGATTGGTAGGATCACCAAAACTTTTCATGGAGTTATGATAATCAAGATCGATTATATACTCCAAGTCCATCATACCCACCAGAATTCTCGTATCCACCTCCACCACAACAAGAGATGATGAATTTGGAGGAACGCCTCACGAATTTTATAGAGTAGTGTGAGATGACGATGAACAATCAACAAGTGGCGCTTCAAAATCTCGACAATCAAGTAGAACAGCTTGCCAATGCACTTAAAAATCATCCTCTTAATACTTTGTCAAGCGATACAGAGATAAATCCAAGAAGAGAAAGCGTGGAGTATGACAATGCAATTCCATGTCGGAATGACGAAAAGCTACATGCGGTTGATGAGCAACTAAAAAGGACATACCTAAATATGGAAGATGATAATGAGAATGTACAGAAGAAGATCAAGAATGAGATCCAAGAAAAGAGAGATTAAGAGACGTCATTCAAAGTGTTTAAAGCTGTCAATAGTCCTTGTGGTCATGAGGAGTGTTATGGGAATAAAGTGATTAAAGCAGACATAGTTAAAGATGAAAAGGATGAAAACAATTATTTTTTGTAAATGAATGAAGATCAATATGAGGATCCTCAATTTTGCATGAATTCCAGAACTTTCAAGGAAAAGACAAATATGAGACATTAAATGCAAATTTTTGCAATCTAACCAGATTAGAACAACAAAGACAAAATCGGGTTGAGGACGTTAAACTAAGCACTAACTTGGAGGCAACCCAGAATTTATTTATTTTTTTAAAAATTTTAGTTCATGTAGTTATTAAATTTTATTTTTATAGCTTAGGATTTTATAGGCTTGAATTTTATTAGTTTAAATTCCTTGCATTCTTTAATGTGTACTTCAATTGGTTTCAGGTGCAAATTATCAAGAGGCAAATTAAGTTTTTGAAGCAGCTCAAACAGGCGTATATACGCTCAAATCCTTCCAAAAACCAGAGTATATACGCCCTATTTCAGAAGCCCAGCATGCGTCTCGACGTATACACACCCAGAATCCTTCACAAGCTGGTGTATATATGCCTGAACCCATTCGAGTAATCTGCCCCCTAACTTATATACGCCCATCACAGGCCAAAACACGACGTATATACGCCCGAAGCGAAAAAAGAAAAAAAAGCCAAAGTAGATCGGGGTTTTAATTGAGCAATGGTTTCCTAGTCCAAATTAACTTCTATTCTTCAAATATCTAACAAACGAAATCCTTTAAGCCAGGAATCAATTAGGCTCCTTTCCAATTTCTCCCACCACCTGCTCTGTCTGTTTACCCACCACCAGATTTAAACCTTGATGAAGACGAGGAGGAGGATGAAGAGGGCGGGGCATAAGTCATCGAGCAGGGAAGTCCGCAGTTCTTAAATTCTTTATGTTTTACACAATGAGGACATTGCGTCAGTTAAGTTTGGGGGTGGATTATGTGCATATAAAATAGGTTCATGCTTACATAGTTTTAAATCATCGCATGTTTTTATTAGTTGCATAATAGTTGCATGGTAATTGTTTAGGTTGTGTTATGCATCTAGTTTCATGAGCTATGTATCGATTGACATAATTGTCTAATTTGGTCAATGTTAGACTGGATTGATGGCTTTAAACTTAAGTAGAATTGAAAACTAATGCTTAGTGATAGTTTTAACTATGAAGTGAGGTGGAATTTATATAAAACTTATGTTAATTAGGAAAACACATAATTAACTGTTTGATCAAGCTAATTCAAATCAGTGCATAAGTTGCTTCTGATGGGAAAACTTTGGTTAAAACTTGATAATATCGGTGAAACACCCATGAAACCAAAAGTAAGCAGAAATTAAGTTTGGGGGACCTTGGGGATTAAAAAAAAGAAAATTCAAAAAATTAGAAAAAAAAATATAAATAAATAATCTAACTTGACTAGTTTAGTCTTGTAGCCTTTACTACTTGGGTTATTAGATCTTTAGGGGTGCCTTAACACCTAGTGCCCTAAAGCTAACTGGTTCAGGAGTCACTGGTCGAAAGCTCGATATAAGGGTAGCTTTGAAAAGTCTAAAAAAACCAGACATTGCACAAGTCGAGTTTAAAAATGAGATGGAGCATAAGACGCACTTGTGCTATAATATAATATATGTAATATTAGGAACAAATCTCGTTAGGGATCCCTATACGTAGTAATTGTTTGAGTTAGCTGGAGTGGGTGTGTTCATAGGTTGATTTGAGTAAAACTAGAAGTTTTCTTCTAAGAAGTTAATTATGTGATTAATTTGAGTTGTGATTGATTGAACTGGTTGAATTACACACACACACACACAACATGAGTGATGATAGATGAAATTTAATTGATTGGTTTAAATTGGAAAGTGTGCATTGGTTGGATGTTTGTTTAAGTAATGAATGATATCTTTGAGACCTGGAGTTGGACACTATGTTGATTGGTTGTTTAATTTGTAGGCACGCTAGTTAGTTTGCATTTGTGTCATTACATTGCTTGAAGACAAGCAATTGTATAAGTTTGGGGGTATTTGATTAGTGGATTTTATACCTATGAATTAGGTATTCTTGAGCTTATTTATTACTTTCTTTAAGTATTGTTAGGGTTATTTTATTTGTTTTTTGTGTTTATTTATTGTAGGATGGAGCAGGAAGAACATGGATGTCATTTTAGGAGAAGAAAAGTATTAAAAATTTGAAAATGACATTTTTGTAAATATGATGCCACTGATCGGCGTAATGACGCCCGAATTTGTTCTATGATCGGCGTAATGACGCCCAACTGCAGAATGTGCCAGTGCAAAAATTAAGAATTAATTGGGAAAAAAGGATTTCTAAGCCAAAAAGAATTCTGAATGAGAGCCTTTTAAAAAAGACCAATTGGAGAGGAATTAGAGGATATAACGTAAGAAGAGAATTGCAGAGAAACTACAAGGGAGAATGTGGCGCCCCCAAATCCGGGTACTTAAAACCCGTACTTGGTGCTACACGATATCATTCATACAAACTGCTCATAATAAAAGATAATAATAATTATTACATCAGAGGTATCTATCCCAGGTACGAAGACCTTTAGTATCTTTATTACATGATAGATATTGTATTTTTAAAACAAAAGTCTATCTATTACAACAACCATCTATAACTATTCCTGTAGCTTTCCCTTGCCTTTATCCTTTCCGGACCCTTCTATGCGTTCTGGCTTAGCTGAAAACATTTATATTCAAAGCAAGAATGAGCATTTGATTGCTCAGCAAGAAATAATAATTGATAACCACGTATATCAATAAATAAATGTTCTCTCTGAGATTTGCTTTGATAGCAGAATAAATATCGAAAAGCAATTGAACAATTCTTAAATAACAGTATAACTCATTTATTTTCTTGAAATGATATACTGAATTCTAATACTGAGTGGTCACAAGACCATGAACGTTTATTTTTCTTTTCTTGAAAAGGTTCTATCAGAAATCCATCTGTGAACCGTCTGGTCTTACGGGCACGGTGGGTGATCAGCCCGTTATGCCCTGTATTGATCAATACTATCTATTAGAACAACACTTGTGTTCACTGTCACCGTCCCCAGGACGCAATATAAAATTTTCCCAAGTTAGGGATGTTCTACTCAGTTTGAAGTTCAACCCAAAACAAGAAGGATGAACAGCTTTATAACTTCTGAAACGATTTCAAGACTTAGTATGAAAGAATTGAAATAGTCAAATCGGGTCTAGCCAGAACAAATAGTGTAGACCTTCATTAAACTGTAAATGTGTATCGAATTTTATCAAATACACATGATCTTAGCTTCACTATTTTTCGAAGCTGATTGGAATAAAATTATATAACAATATATTATTCATATATGGTTGTGAAACATTTGCTCGAGGTAAATGAACTTGTTTGAAGATAAAGGAATTGAGATAATTGCTCAAAACTAAACAAGATCAGGATACTTGCCTTGTCTGTTGTCTATTGTAATAAGTTCAGCTAAATTTGCTTTTACGGATCCTACACAATCATAGTCACATGAATGCATTAGCCACATATCCACAATATATAACTTATATAGTTATATATTAAATATCCACATTGGCATAATATTAGCCTATGATCATCAGTTTTCGCTTTAATAGGTTTCAACGTGGTTTAAATATGTGAGTATATTAAAACTTTAGTTTATAACTCACTTATTCATAATACCTGGGTATTACATATGTCTGATACTTTAGGTATTCAAAATGAACTAGTAGCTTATTTTATTTATTGGGCGTCGTTGTAGTTACCAACTCGTTTTATAGATTTATTCTTATAAGTTTTAGTATTAAAACTTAACACGCTTAACAAAATGTTTAAACAGCCCCCCTTAAATTTACTACACTTACACCTTTCAAGACTTTATCCTTTATATTGTTAATTCAATTATATTGAATGGTATCTTTACTATAGATTTCATATATTTGTTTGTTTAGGAAAGTTTAAGCCAAACCTTATGGTTAATTTTTCAAACTATTTCTTGAAGCTAAACTAGTTCGCCCAATATTGATATAGCAGCCATGTGCTGCTACCTGCGTGGTCATTAGCATGCTAACAATCCACTTAAGGCAATTGTCACTTCTTACTTGGTTTAGCAATTCCAAGTTTAAACGCGTATGTTGTTAGTTTTATAATTTATACTTTATTACAAATTCTATACATTCATGTGTTTGGAATAAGAAACTAACTTGTTGGGTAATTAGTGAATTAATCCATGAAATTAATTTGGGTAGAGCAGTCCTAGCGGTTGTTGGCTTAATTTTTATTGCTAGGCTGTGAGTCTAAAACAAAAATAATCTAGCACTATCAAGCCACGCCGCTGCAGCAGCAGTCAGCGTGCTGCTGCTGATGCAGCCAGCGTGCTGCTGCTAGTGACAGGCAGCGTGCTGCTGCTCGTGACAGGCAGCGTGCTGCTGCTCGTTCGCTGGGGTGCATACACTGCTATTGGCCTACTGCGTGCTATGTACTCTGGCCTGCTGTATGATGGGGCTGCTGTGTACTGCTGCTACACGCAGCAGCTCTCAACCATTGCCCAACACGGTTACTGCTGCTGCCATGGGCAGCAGCCCTGTCTTAATATACCTCATTCGTGATTTAATTACTCCCAGCTCCTATATCGAATTACGATACGTTTTGAGTATGTTTTGTATAGCATATAAGACTATATATAATTAAAACTTATAAATTTCCCGTTTCGGACTCTCTAAGCTGCCTAGAACAGTGCCCACAATTGACTTGGCACACTAAATCCTAAATTTTCGTTTTGGCTTAAAATGGATTTCCTCTTCAATTTACTCTGCTTATCCTCTTTAATAATCATTATATATAATGTATATATCTAACCCAAGCATGGGTTTTGTCTGCTACTTGGGTTTTAACCAAAACAGTTCGTTGAGGAAATTTGTCAAACACCATGTGTGCATGGTTTTGCAGCTCTCATACCATAACCCTTTCTTTGTGTTATACTCCACTTTATTCTCCTTATATCTCCGTACAACCCAACCTATCTCCTTGATTCTAATCCATATAATAGCAATCCGATACACAGTTAAATACATATATAACCAATTTTGTTCATGTTTGGTATACTTAATTACAAACATAATAAGGACAATTTTCAATACCTTGATTTTGCTTGTTTATGAATCCCTGCTCTCCTTAAATTCTTAATTCCAGTTATACGACACAATTCATGAAGCTTTTCTTTCTTCTTTGTTCCAGTCGAATAGAGAGAGAGAATTGAAATTTTACTTCTGTTTACAGAGGAGGTGGCTGAAGAAAGAAAAGGAAAAGAGAGAAGAACTCTGAGATGGTCTGAATTTTAATGTGCTTACTCACCAGATAGCTTATCTGAGTATTCTACTCTATAAAAATCTGACAAGGCCAGCTCCTACTTTAGTTCTTATTTAGTGAATACACGGAACCCAGCTCCTACTTACATTTACTCCTCTAGCTTAAGTAAAATATTAGCTCCTGCTTCTCTCCTTAAATCCTGACTTTGACCATACATTTACTATATATAATATATTATACATATCTACCATATATAGTATATACTTACATTACTAATCATATCTCCTTTCATAAAATAACTGACATACATTAAATAAATAATTTATTTAATGAAATCAGTTTAACTTATTAAAATAATTTATTAACAAAAATTATTTTAATCCACTTAATTTAATGAATATTCTAATTTAATATTCATAATTTAATTATTTCCTTTTTCAACAAGCCTGGAAATAATTTCCTCATTTAATATCTTTAACACCCCCCTCTTTATATTTAAATAATTTAATTTCATAAATTATTTAAATATACTTTATTTAGTATATACAATAAAATTTGCATAATTAAATAATTCCTGTTTTCCTTTTACCTAGGAATTTATTTCAAACAACTAGGTACATGTAATAAATATATACATATATTTATCACATTGCAATCATATACTTATCATACCGCACACGTACACCGATCACAATAGTAACAAAATAATAAAATAAAAATTTATTCACTAATTTCTTATTTTATTAATATCAGGAAACTTCGAGTTATTACAGAGAACACGAAGGAGATTTGTCGAGCTTGAAGATCAAGAGAGAGTTTGGGAGCAACCACTATAGTTTCTTCTATTCCCTTCTTTTATCTTTAAATTTTGTAATCTCTAGGATATTTTTATTTATTATCTAGATGATGTTTTCCTTGTTCATTATGAACTAAACTTTCAATTAAGATTGTAACGGAACTTAATATGTAATTTTGATTGATGCTTTCTATTTAATTTAAGTTGATTGCCTTTGAATCGTTTAACATATCTTGTTCTTATTGATTAATTATTTGATCAACAATTACCGTGATAATTTATACAAAATTAGAAGATGGAGTATAGATTTAGATCTAGGTATGATAACATCTGTTCCTATAATCTGAATAAGGTTAATATGATTAGCATATAAGATAGGAATATACATATATGTCTTTTGCAGCCATTGAAAGAATTTGTGTTCGAAATCCTAATTAACATAATTCACATAGGAATATAGTGAGTTAATTAATTAGGGTGTTCCTGATAATTTTGTTATTTAAATGTCGGATTTATGAGGATTTGTTCATGTGTTCATCAGAAGAAGCGTGCGAATAATATAAAGAATTCTTGGTTAGTGATTCATTGTAATTAATTAATTAATTAATTAAATAGGAAGTGTATTGGTTTAAATGAAATACTAAGGGAAGTTGTAATCTTAAACTTTTAATTCTGCATTTACTCTTGTGATCTCAAAATTTAGTAGTTAGTTTATTAATTTTAATTTTCAAAGTACACACATCATTCGTAGTTTAAATAGGATTAATTGGATTAAAAATTGGTAATTGATAAATATTAAACTATTTTCTCATGGGAACGATATCTTTCCTTGCTAAATACTGCAAACGAATGCGTATACTTGCGTGTTAAGTGCCAGTAAGAAATTAGGCAACAATGTTATACTAAGCTGCCAAATGACAAAGAAAAGGAAGAGCAATCGAATTTTGCCAAAAAGAATGAAGTGGAAACTTTGTTGATGGTTGTTCAAGCTAATTAGGAACCTGAGTCTGATTTTTGGTATGTGGATAACCACATGTGTGGAAGTAAGTCTTCTTTTTCTTATTTAAATGAAGGCTTTCATTCTACAGTAAGTTTTGGTGATTGTTCCACTGTAAGGGTGATGGGAAAGGGTGATATTAGGATAAGAACCAAAAATGGTTTTGTAGAAACAATTTCTAATGTCCTTTTATGTTCCTGACTTGAAAAGTAATTTGTTAAATGCTGGTCAATTGCAAGAAAAGGGTTATGTAATCACTATTCAAAAAGCTATTCATAAGATTTATGATCCTACTAGAGGAGCTGTCGTTGTTGTGCAAATGAGTTCAAACAGGTTGTTTCCATTGAAGATTGAAAATGTGTAATCTTGTTTAGTAGCTGAAGTAAAAGATCCTTCTTGGTTGTGGCATTTTCGTTATGGCCACTTGAGTTTTGGTGGATTGAAGACCCTCCAACAAAAAAATATGGTGACGGGTCTTCCTCAGATTAGTATTCCTTCCCAAGTTTGTGAAGAATGTCTTGTTGGCAAACAACATCGTTCTCAATTTCCCCAAGGGAATTCATGTCGAGCAAAAGGAGTTTTGGAGCTAATTCATTCCAATATTTGTGGCCCGATAACACCCTTTTCTAATGGTTCCACGAGCTTGGTATAGTCGCATTGAGGCTTATTTTTTGAAAGACAGATTTTAAAAATGTCCATATGAGCACACACTTTTTGTTAAAATCGGAGATAAGGGGAAACTGCTTATTATTTGCTTATATGTAGTGTAAGACCCTAACTTTTATGAAATTATTAATAGAATATATTAAGCACATCATTTTATATTTAAATTTTTATTATCAATAAAAGAGGAGAAAAGAGATTTTGGAATGTAATATCCCAGAATTTTCAAATAATGAAATGAGAATTATAAATGAGAAGTGAGTAATGAAAATTGAGGTTTTAATGTAAATTGTTTTGTCAATGAGTAAAGAAAGAGAAGAAGAATTAAATTTCTAGAATGGTAGGTCATGAGGGGGTGGCTAATGCTGATAATTGAGAGGGGAGAATGTTGAGAATTATTTCCTTAATACTCCGAACTTTTTCCCAAATTCCCTCACTTACCTTTTCTTTGCTTGGTTAACTTTAATTGAGTGGGACATGGATGTTGGCTAAGTGATTGAGATCTATTAAGGCAAATTATCAGCCTTCTCCCTCATTCCACACTCCGGTGTTTCCCAAATTCTCAGAGGGAAATAAGAGAGAGGGAGAGAGAATTTGCAAAAGAATGAAGGAGGAGAAAATCAAGAAAGGTAAGGAATAAAACCTTGGTAAATCTTTGATTTTCATATATGGATGTTAAGATTTATAGATTTTATATGGATAGAACATGTTTATGTTTGTTTGTGATAGATTAAACTTGCATAAACATGAATTAAATGAGATAAATCAAGAAATCAAAAGAAGAACAAAAATCTAGAAATTTTAAAAAAAGTTAGTTTACTACCTGATTTTGTAAAATCTATATCTTGTGATATATAAGGAATAAAAATGAGATTTTTATATCTAAAAATAGCTCTGTAAGTCAACACACAAAATCAAGAATCATTCAAAAATTCTGAGTAGATGATTTATAGTGATTTTTTTGAGTCATACTAGTTTGAAGAAAAACGCCATTGCCAAAATTTAAAAAATCAATTTTCTTAAGCTCTATTGCGTGGGTTATATTTCTTAATCTTACCGTTGGATCGTTATAATTTTTGGATATGTTATACATATATAAGCTAAGAATATGTTCACTAATTTTGAACTGTTAAACGTTTGAGAGTGATTTGTTATGAATTTTAAGAAGTGGCTGGTTTGGGATTTTTGAAGCAGATTTCAGCAATGAATTCAAATATTTTAAAATGTATAATTTAATGATTTTAAATCCAATTTGGGTGGTTCTTGAGGCTAAATTGGAGATTTAAAGTCTGATTTCTATTAAAATTAATTAATTTAATAAATAAATTTTAGTTAATGGTGATAATACCAGAATAGTGGACTGAAGTTTTAAAATAAATTGTCATATATGGGTTTTTATATTTCTTAAGTTTTGTTATTCACTTTTAAGTTTTGGAATATGAATAGTGATTTAATGCGATAATTAAAGGCACCTTGAATGGATTACAAATTATTTTGAAATTATTAGTTGGATTATATTTAATTCGAGGTAAATATGTTTTGGTGGTGAATAATATACCCCGACTTTTAATAAAATTTAAATTATTTATAATTATTATTCTAAATAGTAAGGTGTTAAGTTGATATAATGATAAAGTTAAGGGTGATATGTGCAAATTATAAAAATATGTCGGAGAATATTTGTTGTGTCGACGAATATTCTTTTTGTCAGAGAATATTCATACGATGGCGTCAAAACAACCAATCATTGGTGGCCCCACAATAGAATATTGCCGGAAACTGAAAACGACAAAAATAACTTTTCTAAAATTATCGGCAGAACTTTTACCGTTAACTGTTAAAATACCCGGTGATAAAGAATAGTTTCATGCGTTATTCCATATACGTAGTATTTCACAGTAGCACACGGTATTGCACAATATTTCATCCTATTGATTTAATAATTCTTACAGTAGCAATTGCATAGTATTTTAACCCAATAATAGTTTAGTAACATCTGCGCAGTATTTCATATTATTAAATCAGTAATTGTCCCGACACAATAACTCATATTATTTGATATGATATAATTATACCAGTTAGCAGTATTGTGAGTCTATAATAATAATTGTGAATAATTGATGAAAAAAAGTGTTGATTAAAGATAAATATGATAAGTAGATGTTTGTTCAATTATTTTTTTTTTACAAAAGTAAGTTTGGTAGGACTTATAGACACTCTACTTTTTCTAAAGTAGTTTGGACCACAACTCAGTTAACAAACAAATTCTATTAAAACCGTGTACAAGTTGGTTTAATTTCTTCTATGGGACCACAAATTTCACTACTAGCATTTTTATATAGCTCATTTGATTATTTTGTCAAAGCGTGTGTGCTAGTTGTCTCCTCAATTTTTAGTATAAATAGGCTACTCGGTTGAGCAACTAAACACACACCATCACTACACTAAAAATATAAAAAAAAATTTACTACAATATTGTGAGTATCTCTTTTGAGTGTAAAGTTACTCCAAGTGTTGATAACGAGTGAAAGTATTGTTCAGGTTGGTCAATTTTATAGAAAGCAACATATAGTCACGTGCTAAGGTAAGGAATATTATTTTTTTTCATACTCCATATTATGATAAAAAACTATTATTCGTTTTACAACTTTATAATTAAATGGTGAAAATTCCTGAAATGATTAGAATTTCCTTAATAGTTGGTATTTCATCAATTATCTTTTGACCTGAATTTGCCTATTAAATTTTAATCGACATTTTTGAACCGAAAACTTTATATTGAACTTGTTACTTTATCAAGAACTCTAATCGATTTTCTGAATATCGCGTTGACAATTTGGACTCTGAATAAATTAAATTATAAATCTCTAATGTTTATTTTATTATTCTGATTATTTCTGTCCATTCATCATATCAACTATTATGATGAATGGATAGAAATAATGAGAAATAAAGAGAACTCTAATCGATTTTCTGAATATCGCGTTGACAATTTGGACTCTGGATAAATTAAATTATAAATCTCTAATATTTATTTTATTATTCTGAATGGACAGATCAATGATATGATGAATGGTTCGAGTTCAGGTTTTGCCTGTTTTGGCAAAATCTATTTGGACTATAATAAATTTGTCCAAATTCGGTCCAAATAAGATCACGAGTTTTGAACTTTTTTGGGTCAAACTCATATTAAAATATAAAATTATAATATTGACTCCTAAATCCAAAAAAAATATAATAAATTTATTTATTTAAAATATTTGACCATGGTCTTTGGTGTTACAAGTAAAGATAAATGGTGAAAGTTCTTTTTGTCCTGGGTACAAAGAATAACTGTTGATTGGTGTTACAAGGATAAAATATTGATGTTGAATTTTTTAATTTGAGAAGTTAGTAGACATTATGATCTATTTGACTTTTTTAATGGATTGTTCATTCTGTTGTAATTATTTATTAAAAACTTATATTATCTTTAAATTTCTGATTTATTACTGTTGAAGGCTATTGATAATTTATTTATCTTAGTCATGATATTCTTTACTGGGCTATTTGTGCTCACATTTTTTTGCTTCACAATTCCTTTCAGGTAATAAGAGTATAGCTGGGTCTAGCGAAAAAAACAGGGGAATGAAATAATGGTCCGAGTTTGTAGTTATAGTAATCTTTAATATATTGTAAAATAGTGTGACAATAATTATATTGAAAACTTAATTTGAGTTTGAATACTGTCATACTATATACGACACAATAATTGTAGTGAGGACTTAAAATGACTTGTTGTATTTTGTACTGTATTATTATAAGTTGATTATTTGTATTTTGACGACTCAGATTTGGGTGGTGTAGACCTTATTTTGGGGGTGTCACATGTAGACGATCTTATATTTACTGGAAATGATGGTGTCATGTTTAAAGAATTCAAGAAATCTATGATGGTTAAATTTAAAATGTCTGACCTTGGTATGATACATTACTATCTTGGCATAGAAGTAGTGCAATCAGTTAATGGGATCTTTATTTCTCAAAAGAAGTATGTGCAAGATATAATGGCTAGGTTTCGGATGAAGGATTGCAATCTTGTAAGCACATCAATTGAGTTTGGCTTGAAGCTAAACAAAGATCATGAAGGGAAGAAGGTAGACAACACACTTTACAAACAAATTATTGGCAGTTTAATGTATTTAATTGCTACAAGACCAGACATAATGTATTCTGTGAGCTTAATAAGTAGATACATAGAGAATCCAACAAAAATGCATTTGTTAGCTGCCAAGAGAATCCTTCGTTACTTGCAAGGAACTAGAGATTTTGGGTTGTTCTATAAGAAGGGTGAAAAGTTAGAGTTGTTCGGGTTTACTAACAGTGATTATGCAGGAGATCAAGATGAAAGAAGGAGCACTTGATATGTTTTTATGTTGGGCACAAGGGCCGTTTCGTGGTCTTCTAAGAAGCAACCAATTGTCACCTTGTCAACTACAGAAGTTGAATTTATTTCCGCAATAGTGCTTGTCAAGCTATCTGGTTGAGAAGAATTCTTGAAGAGTTACAGTTCAAGCAAGTAGAAGCTACTACAATTTTTTTGTGATAACGACTCAGCAATCAAACTCTCTAAGAATCCTGTGCTACACGAAAAGAGCAAGCATATCGATGTGAAATATTATTTTTTAAGAGATCTCAGCAATGATGAAATAATTAAACTAGTTTATTGTCGAAGTGAAGACCAAGTTGCAGATATACAAACCAAGCCTCTCAAGTTGGCTACATTTGTGAAGTTGTGTGGTCTACTTGGAATTTGTTCAGGTGTTGCTGTAAAAAAGGACTTTGCAGAGGGTTGAACTGATTTCTGCATTCAGTTTAAAGGAGGGTGTTAAGATTTAAATGTTTTATTTCATATTTATTAATATATATTGGAAGCTCTAGTCATTGGTAGGTTTGTCCGAGTCTTTAGGTATTTAGTTATTTGATTTAGTGGTTGGAGAAAGTGTGTTATGTGTGATCCTATAAATGGTTAGTGCTAGGATGAAGTGTTCTGATGTAAAACCTATTTATAGGCCCATGTTCTTTATCAATTGAATTAACAGAATGCATCTCTTTTGTTCTTTCTTAACTTTGTATCACTCCAATGTTAAAAGCAGTTGAACCATGCTTAATAAAAATAAAAAATAAAAACCACAAAAAGGATTGGATTGGATTGGATTAGATAGAATCTCTTTTAGAGCAGAGGGGAGTATACATTAATTAAGAAAGGTACCAGTTTGTGCAATTGATATTAAAATATGAACGTTAGCCTATCCTGGCTCAACAAAGACCTCAACTAAATGCTATCCATTACCAGACTGCAGACCTTTAGCGTATCGCACAAAGAAATTAAACCTCCACTGTTTTCCCTCCGTCCAACCCTTAATTCCCCCCTTTCCTCCAACCTTCACTGTACATGATACAGCTTCTAGTAACCATTTGCCGATCTCTTAAACCTACAAAGTGGAATGAGAAACAGTCAACAATGACTCTAATCATACACACAGCTATATATCTCAGATTATATTTGTATACACACGCGCACACACTCATTTTTATGCAAAAAAAATGAAATAGAAAACAAAACAAAAAAAAAATGAGTTTCTCCTAGCTAGGATGAATTTGCGCACACGTCTTTTAGGAGTAACTATAGTGAGAAGGATAAATCTATAGAAACATTTGTTTTACAACAGTTTTCTCGATACTCAGTTTCGTACGTCGTTTTGCCAAATTAAAACTGCCTATTTTTTTTATTCCTTGCCAAACCAAATCAGCAGCAATAACTTTGAAAAGCAAAACCCCTCTTTCAAATTCACGCGGAAGACGGCCTTTGAGGACCAAAACCTTGTGTTCATTGATTTGAATCCTTTATCACTGCCACCAGGATTTTCAATGCTATCACCTCCTCCTTCACGAACCAGGTAACCCATATATATATATATATATATATATATATATATATATATGTGTGTGTGTGTGTGTGTGAGAGAGAGAGAGAAAGAGAGAGATATACATATGTCAATTTGCTTCCCTTGGTTATTTACTTATATTGCATCCGCATGTATAGCTGAGACCTGAGACGTGTTTTCATTTTTCATAATTCCTAGGCTTATGCTTTCATTTCTTTGTGTTGTGGTATTGTACCCATATAAAACAATCATGCACATAACCTGTTACGAAAATATGCTTTTAGATTTCAGGAATTTACATGCTCCTTGTGTTCAAATATGAGGTTATATGATGGGTGTAAAGAAATTCTAAAGATCCAGAAGTCTGATTCTAATTAAATTTACATGAATGTTGAAACAAAATTTGGTTTAAATTATTTTATTGACTTGGGTTTTACAGGACTAGAGCTGGAACTGAGCTTTTGACTGATACGGCTAAGGTCATTTAATGTTTGTGATTATAAATTTTTGATGTCAGTTACACTATCGAGTTATATAATGTTTATAATGTGATCTTGATTTATTGGTAGTTATATAAAGCTACTTTTGGGAATTGCTTTGAAGCAGAAGAGTGGGGGGACCTATTGAATAGTGCATATTGGCTAAACATTTCGAGGGTCAAGGAAAATCACCGTATGCGTGCGGTAAGTTGTTGAATGGTGCATATTAGTTTTGTGCATACTTCTGCAAAGCCTTTTCAGTTGGTGTATCCATAGTTCAAGACTGTACCAATGGCATATGTTAATTACTTGCATGAATTTCAGGCCTTGACAGAGGCAGCAAGGAAGCTTTATGGTGTCACACGGTGCAGTGAAGCTACACAGAAAAATTGAAATATTGTCTTAGTTGTAGTTGCTTGAATTATTAAGCTATTATATCATCTTTTTTTTTATTACCTGGAGTATGCCCCTTGTAAACATGTAAATCATGATTATAATGTTTATGAAACGAATTTCAATTATTGTGTTCATCAATTTGTTTGGTAAGTATTTAGCGTGTACCCAGAGAAATTAGTGTGTACCAAAGCTACAACTAAAAGTCAAAAATCTCTTTAATATATCAAAGAGCTACAACTAAATCAAGTCAAAAATCTCTTTAATATATCAAAGCTACAACTAAACCAAGTCAATAAATAATATTTGTCGTCTGCCATTTAATTTAATCCTTTAGGCATGCTAACTTAGTTTGTAGATTATATGGAAATCAAAACAATTTGTGGATCAGAAGTAGTCTCATCAGAAGTCACATTCACTTGTTTTGTTAAGTTATTTCCAGTATGTGGATCCATATGGTTTACAAGGTATTCACGTATTGCTTGTGTATGCGTAGCTTATGAGCGTTGTAAAGTAATAAAACCCAGTATCTCCTAAATTTCTAGATCTTTAGAATTTCTTTACACCCATCATACAACCTCATATTTGAACACAAGGAGCACGTAAATTCCTGACATCCAAAAGCATATTTCGCAAGACATTTTATCAAACATGTTATGTGCATGATTGTTTTATATGGGTACAATACCACAACGCAAATAAATGAAAGCATAAGCCTAGGAATTGTGAAAAATGAAAACACATCTCAGGTCTCAGCTATACATGCGGATGCAATATAAGTAAATAACCAAATGAAGCAAATTGACATATGTATATCACACACACACACACACACACACACACACACATATATATATATATATATATATATGTATATATATATATATGGGTTACCTGGTTCGTGAAGGAGGGGGTGATAGCGTTGAAAATCCTGGTGGAAGCGATAAAGGATTCAAATCAATGAACATAAGGTTTTGGTCCTCAAAGGTTGTCTTCGGCATGAATTTGAAAGGGGGGTTTTGCTTTTCAAAGTTATTGCTGCTGATTTGGTTTGGCAAGGAATAAAAAAAAATAAAAAAATAGGCAGTTTTAATTTGACAAAACGACGTACAAGACTGAGTATCGGGAAAATTGTTGTAAAACCGATGTTTCTATAGATTTATCCAGAGAATATGGTTGGAGCTTATTAAATTTGAGAGGGAACCACCATTCTACACTACTACTGGTACAGTATTGGAGATGGAAATAATTTAGCCAACCATGTACCCACATTTTAAGAATTTATGTAACACATTGCCTGTGCTTTAAGAAAAAAAATTAAGATTCCTTGTACTTCCTGCCACTTCCAGGGTGAATCCCTCTATTAATATATATATCTAGTCCTCCGATATATCATATCCATGCTTCCTGATCGAAATCAAGAGTGCTGAGTATCTGCAAGGATGAGAGACATGGCCAAATGACAAGTAGCTTAGAAAGTGGAACATATAAATCATACATCCAGCAGATTTTTGAGTCACTGGTGAAGCTGACTTTTGCTCAGGTTGGGTAAGTGAATAATTAACTAAAATGCAAATCAATTCTAAGATGAATAAATAATATATATATATTTACCTAACACATCCAAAGTTTTCAGACTCTAACCTTCTAATTAATTAGGTTGTTTCAAGTTAAAAGCTAATAGAGAGAGAAGTAAACTGATTTGTATTATTTTTATATATATTGCATTTACAACAGTAGTATCCTATATATACTGAGATAGGATAGCTACGTGACTATGTATTCAGAAGTCTACAAAGGTAAGGAAACTTAAGTGATAACTACAGAAATTCCAAAATCAATATCCTACCTAACTACTAATTACTTTTGGTTGTTGATATCCCCCCGCAAGCCAAAGGGTAACCTTGAAGACACTTTGAGCTTGGTCCGGTTGTACACAAATTGATTGGTTGGTAATGGTTTGGTAAGAGCGTCAGCAACATTATCGGTAGAGGAAACAAATTGAATAGAGAGTTGTTTAGCAGCAACCATTTCACGAACAAAATGATAGTCTATCTCGATGTGTTTTGTACGAGCATGAAAAACAGGATTGGAAGCAAGCTAAGAGGCCCCTAGATTGTCACACCACAACACAGGCATGTGATGAATAGGCAGCCGCAATTCCTTGAGCAACGAACAGAACCATTTTAAGTCAGCAGCAGCATCAGCAATAGCCTTATACTCGGACTCTGTTGAGGATCGGGCAACTGTGCGTTGCTTCCGTGAAGTCCAGGAAAGTAAGTTGTTGCCCAAAAAAATTGCATTACCCGCTGTTGATGTTCGATCATCTATATTGCCTGCCCAATCCGCATCACTAAATGCATGGAGAGTGTGAGAGGAACTAGCTGAGAAAAAGAGACCATATGATAAGGTGCCTTTTAAGTAGCGCAGAATCCGTTTGACAGCAGCCCAATGGGTGACTGTGGGGTTGTGCATAAACTGACAGACTTTATTTACAGCAAAGGAAATGTCAGGTCGGGTGAGACTCAGGTATTGAAGTGAGCCGACAATTTGTCAATATAGAGTAGGATTATCAAATGGGATGCCAGAGTTTTTGGATAATTTGTCTGATGGAGAAAGTGGAGTTGGTTGTGGTTTACAGGAGGTCATGGAGGCGCGAGCTAGGATATTTGTGGTATATTGTTTCTGCGAAAGGAGAAGACCAGACTTATTGTGTACCACCTCGACCCCCAAAAAATAGTGTAAAGGCCCTAAGTCTTTGAGGGAGAACTCAGCACCAAGAGTAAGAATTAGTTTGGAAATAGATTGACCTGAATTTCCTATAATCAAAATATCGTCAACATAGACAAGAACAAATTAAGAGATAAATGTTAGAGTCATTATAGATGAATAAGGAAGTATCATTTTGAGACTGTTTAAAATTACGAGATATGAGAAAAGTAGAAAGTCGTGAGAACCAGGCCATGGGTGCCTGTTTTAACCCATATAGTGACCGCTGGAGTTTACAAACATAATCCGGATAAGTAGCATCAATGAATCCCTGCGGTTGCTGCATATAGACTGGCTCATTTAAAAAACCATTGAGGAACGCATTGTGAACATCAAGTTGGCGAATGGGCCAGTGTCTTGTGATTGCCAAGGAAAGAATTAGGCGAATAGTTGTTGGTTTAATGACTGGACTAAAAGTTTCTGAGTAGTCTAACCCAGGTTGCTGGTGATATCCTTTGGCAACGAGACGTGCCTTGTAGCGGGCAAGGGAGCCATCTGCATGAGTCTTTATGCGAAAGACCCATTTGTTGCCAACAATGTTCATGTCAGGAGTTTTGGGAACTAGCTGCCAAGTTTGATTTTTATATAAGGCCTGGAGTTCTTCGAGCATTGATGCACGCCACACAGGATTGGAATTAGCTACTTGGAAGGAGGTGGGCTCGGTGGAAAAGATAGAAGCATTATTAGCCTGTCTATGATGTCGGAGGACCATAGGGTGAGTGCGAGGTAAAGGCTGAGGCTGTGTAGACGTAGGATCAGTGGTAACACGAGGAGGGTTAGGGGAGACATGTGGTTGTGGATTCGGCAGCGTACTAGCAGGGAAGGATGATTGAATGGGCATAGGGGCTGGGTTTGATGGAGGTGAATGAGATGGTGCTGGCGAGGATGGCAGGGTGGTATACAGAGAGGAAAGACGACGGGATTTTGGAGTAGGAGACGTGGCAGATGGAGAGACAGAAGAGGAGGAAAATGGAGGTGCCGGCCGAGGGGAGATAGGTACAGCAGGGGGAATATAGGAGGATGAAGTGGGTGCAATAAATGTCGTAGGAGCAGAAGCCCAAGGACGTGAAGGGGAGAAAACAGGAGGCGGATTTGGCAAGAGTGATGAAGATTGTTGGTAAGAAAAAGGGAAGTGACTCTCTTCAAATTTGACATAGCGAGCTTGATAGATTTTCTGTGATGTTGGTTCAAAGCAATAGTACCCTAGGTGAGTAGCACTATAACCCAAAAAAATACACGGAAGAGAACGGTAGTCAAATTTGTGTTTGTTATACGGTCTTAAGAGAGGAAAGCATAAACACCCAAAAACTCTCAGAAAATTGTAGTTTGGTGGTTTTGAAAATAATTTCTGAAAAGGCGAAAGATTATGATTAACAGGGGATGGCATTCGATTTATTAAATAAGTGGCACATTCAAAGGCATAGTCCCAAAAAATTCCTGGAATTGAGGCTTGAGCCAATAAAGTTAAGCCAGTTTCAACCACATGACGGTGACGTCTCTCAACAAGGCCATTTTGAATTGAAGTATGTGGGCAAGAGAGTCAATGAATTATGCCAGTTTTAGAAAAATGGGAGTTAAGTGATAAAAAATCCTTAGCACAATCAGTTTGAAAATATTTGATTTTTGAGTTGAAAAGACGTTCCACCATGGATTGAAAATGCAGAAATTTAGAGGCAACCTCACTGCGTAACTTAATGAAATAAATCCACGAAAATTTAGAAAAAGCATCAACAAATAGGACATAATATTTATTGCCAAGCAAAGAGGTGAAGGGAGCAGGACCCCAAACATCACACATTATTAGTTCAAGAACAGAAGTTGCAGAAAAAGAACTGTGAGCAAGAGGAAATCTACATGCTTTGCTCATGTGACATGACGTACACATCGGGAAGCCTTTATTAGATAACACGCCTAAGCTATGGTGGGAAATAATTTGGCGAAGAACTCGTTCATGTGGATGACCGAGACGTTGATGCCAATCAAACAAAGAAACTCGAGAGGCAGAAAGAGCATTGAAGGGAGGGTCAACATGCAAAGTGTAGAGTCCGTCCTTAGTTGGGCCGCTGAGAAGAGTGTTCTTGGTGACGGGATCCTTAACATGAAAACAAGAAGGGTGAAATTCAAAGAATACATTATTATCCTTACAAAATTTGTTTACAGATAATAATCTTTTGGAAGCTGACGGAACATTGAAAATGTTAGAAAGTTGAAATTTTTTATTTGGAGAATTGAAGTGTGTTGAGCAGATACTATTTATAGGAGTAAGATTACCGTTGGCCACTTGAAGGTGATCCAAGCCATTGTACTCATCAACATGATTGATACCTGCTAAGTCTGGTGTGACATGATAATTTGCACCCGTATCAGGGTACCATTGTAAAGACGACAGAGAGGGTTGGGAAACAGTGGAATGTGGAGAATCAATCAAATTAGCAGTCGGAGAAGGGGAATTAGGAGATGGACCGAGGAGGCCAGCAGAATTGTCTGTGTGAGGGCGAAAATAGCACCGGTACGAGGCATGATTGGAACCACCACAGAACACACAACGTGGGCGGGTAAAATGTGGCGAATACTGAGAATTAGGTGGACGGAAATTCCCTCGCCCACGACCACGTGTACCACGGCTGCGACCACGGTAGTTGTTAGAGTGGGAAACAGTGTTGGGGAACCGTTGAACGGTATTTGCCGAAGGTGGTGGAGCAGGAGGTTCAACAGTGAGAGTTGGTTCAGTAAGGAACTCATGACTGAGACATTTGCTGAGTAAAACAGAGAATGGGAGAGGAGTATCCAACATGGAGAGAGCAGATTTGAGGGACACAAATTCAGGACGAAGGCCCTTTAAAACAGCGACCAAGAAATCAGATGAGGATATGGGGCGTGCGGAAGCCGATAGTTCATCAGAGACGCGTTTTAAACGGTGAAGAAAGGCTGATAGAGTTTCATCATGTGTTTGTGGAGCATGTAATTCCATAGACAGGCGAAGCACACACGTATTTGAAGGACTAGCAAATGCGGCAGAGAGAGTAGACCAGATTTCGGCAGAGGAGGTGAGGCCTATTGCAAGGGGTATGACATCTTCACTAAGAAAGGATATGAGGAGACTCATAAGAAGTTTGTCCTGGGCATCCCAAGAATCTGCCGCTGGATTGGGAGAAGAAGATGCAGCGGATTCGGTGGAGGAAGAGGTGGATGGCAGGAAAGATGGGGGACGGGAGAGTTCGCCGGTGACATAGCCAAACAGACGTTGACCTTGCAGGTATGGGTCAATTTGTGTGCGCCATAGGAGATAGTTGGTAGAAGTTAGTTTCAGGGTAATATAGTGGTGGGCTTGGGAGAGAAGAGCGGTTGATGTAGGAGGAGGGCTGAAGTTGGAGTAGAGGAAGTGGAGCCGGAATCTATGGTGGACATTATAGAGAACTGTGTGGTGGTCAGGGAACAAAGAGGATGGTCTGGCACTGATACCAAGTTAAAAGCTAATAGAGAGAGAAGTAAACTGATTTGTATTATTTTTCTGTATATTGCATTTACAACAGTAGTATCCTATATATACTGAGATAGGATAGCTACGTGACTATGTATTCAGAAGTCTACAAAGGTAAGGAAACTTAAGTGATAACTACAGAAATTCCAAAATCAATATCCTACCTAACTACTAATTACTTTTGGTTGTTGATATTTCATTCTAAAGTTACAACTTACAAGCATTTGTGTTTTGTCCTATTCATTAGTCAACCTTGCATTCATGTTGGAATTACATAGCTACAAAGAAGGATAGGAAGAATCCCATTGATTTCACCAAAACCTTCAAACTGCCGATAATAAAGAGCAGTATCCATTCAACCTCAATGTATGTAAGACATCATATCGAGTATTGATCCAAGCTTAGTTCAAACAACACCAAATGCAAGACGATAATATAGGTCTCATCTTTTTTATCCATTATCGTTGAAATGTAAATCACAGTTAACATGGCTAAAGTATTCGTATCAGCAGAGGTTAAAATGATTATCATAAGCACATCATATAAGAACCTATTGCAGTTAATGGAGCATGAAAGTAATGTCTTGATGACTTACCACTCCACCTTTCCATGACACAAAGAATGGATTTGTTCTTGATTGCAAAACCTAAGCAACATATTTTAAGTCAGATACGTCAGTACCTAACTACCAGAAAATCTAAACAAATAAGATGCATGCAAGTACAAAATGTATCACTATTAATAGCTAGCCAGATAAACGGGGATACTATCAACTTATTGAAGTACCTATATCATGTCTAGAATATTGGTTTAGCACATCGGAGGACAAAAAGCATGATATATACAGCAAGAATAGGATTCCATCACTATGCAAATTTTAATTAATATTCCCTCTGTCCCAAATTAATTACATTTCTAAGATTTTTTAAAGTCAAATTGACTATTTTTAAAACTAATCTTTTTACTATTTTTGCTAACATATAGGTGAAGATATTATAACCAAAAGAAAGTATATACAATTTTTATTACTAATTTCAATTTTTATAATTTTAGAAATATATTTATATATGCTTAATTATTAATTTTAAAAATAGTCAATTTGACTTAAAAAAGTCCTAGAAAAGCAATTAATTTGGGACGGAGGGAGTATAATAAATGATTGGCATGATATAATGTATATCGTATTGTAACTCATACATAATGTTCTCGTATGGAAATTACAAACATAAAGTTCTCATATGGAAGTTAGACTGACAAAATCAAATATTCGTTGAAATGAAATCCTGCAGTGTAAATCACGCAAATGTGTTTGCAAATATCCCTTGTGAAGTGGTGGTTCACCATCCCGACATTGCAACAAGAATGGAAAGCACTTTTGTTACAGCCCTTTTGAACAACTATGAGGAAAAACAATTATTTGCAAAGAAAGGTTTTCTTGGAGTGGATAAAGAAGAAACAGAGAATCTCTGAAGAAATATTTTTGTTACAGCTCTTTTGAACAAATAAAATTTCCTTCTAAAAGAACTGCCAGAAGACAATGAAAATTGTGTTTACGGCATCATATGTGTTTTGTGCATATAGTATGCTAGTCATAGATTGTAGGCGTAAGACACAATCAAGAAAAAGCTCATACTCACCAAGTGTATGTCTCCCACCTATATCAAGTGCCCATTTGGTGTAGTGATGTGTTGGGGAAAGCACTTTAATTCAAGGAATTGTGCTTGAAAGTGTTTGGTGACAAAAAATGTTGGAGCAATAGATTTTTTTTGGTGTAAAAGCATTCTTGAGAGAAACTACAATTTACTAATTTTGAAAGTGTGCATGTATTTGATCTTAAAATCTTATAGAGGTATCTCCATAAAGTGCTTTTAGTATTCTTTACCAAATACTGACAATAATATGAAAGCACTTTCCTCTAGAGCATTACTAGTAAAAGTGCTTCATCTCATTGCACCTTGCGCCAATGAGCACTAGCTAGTCTCTCATATATTTATTTTATACGAAGTATATGGATAAAGACAATGCTCAACATTAAGTGTAAAGACAAGTTGAAGATGAAAATATTCCCAATACACATTGAAAATTTTACGCAGCATTAAGTACACTGCCGTATGTCTAAATAGGCCGGTAGTGAGAATAACCAAAGAGTATAACAAGAAAACGGCAAACAGAAAAAGAAGAGTTGCATGAAGCTAGCAGTTACTTTAACCTAGTACAGAAGATGATGATTTAGGATCTCTCTCAAGCACGTCAGTCCAAGTGAAGCTGGTCTCTTTCTTGTTACCACTCTGTGGAGTTAATCCTTCAACACGGCCCGCCCATCTGCAGGAAGGTTTTCATCAATTTTAATATGTTACATCCATATAATGTATTAGAAGGTAAGTCGGGTCTTAATTTGATGATAAAGCAACTCTAAAACACTCCATACATCTAAACATTTATAGAAGGGATTTGCAATCATATAAGTTCACTTCGCAGGCACAATAATAGACCATATTCCCTCATTCTGGAAATTAGAGTCCGTTGACTTTTGTTACGAATATTAAGGCTTGCAATAGACACGCTAAGTCATAAGTTTTGTTATTAAAATTTAACTTTTGAAGACAACCGACGTCATATTAAATTTTAAATTTATGAGAATTTATTTAATTTTAGTTGATACGATTATTATAATTGTATAGTATATAACAAAAATTACTAGTCACAACATTTATTTAATTCTAATTTTTTATGAGTCATAAAGTTTAACATGCCATCGTTTAAGCTCAAAACTCAAATTGTATTTTTAATTTTGTAACGAAGATGGTAAGGTTTAGGGTTTACCCGGATTAATGACAACAAAGATTGGAGCCAAGTTCACTGAGGAGTTGAGAAGGAACTACTGATTTGAGGTAATCCTGCTTCACCAAAAGTTGATTAATGAGATTATTATAAAGCAGTCAATATGAGAAAGATTGAGAATTTGCTGCTGAAATTCCTTACTATGACAGGAAATTGAATAGCTGAATTTTCAATTATGGGCGAAATAGTATTTAGACTTCCGGAACTTGAACTTTTTAACTTAACATGAACTGTACTGTCTGTACATCAGAGTGTAATCAATTTTTTTGTGAAATATACAATACATTTTTTTATTATTGAATTTTACCAACAAAAAAAACAAACCTTTTTTAAATAGGAGAATTAGTTTTATTTATTTATTTTTATTAGTTTTCAGTTTTTGAGTCTTTTGACAACATTTTAAGATGGTACATGACGCAATAATCCATATGTTGGGTGTTTTCTTTACTTAATTTAGCCCACTCTAGACTCGATTTCTTTTAACAAAATATTTTTATAAATTATTTCATTATATTTTCAGATATTTAACGTGAGAATCAAATTTTGGTGAACAAAAAATGATTTTATCAGTCCACATACATTTAGCTTAGTATTTCTAAAAATAAACTTATCGAATATATTACTCATTAAATAAAAAACAAGAAAAGTATTTTTTATTATTGCATTTGTCTCAAATTTGGGAAAATGCAAGTTTTACAATCGTTTCATGATGAAAAGATGCCCTGTATCCAAATCTTAGTCGATAACAAAAGGAGACTCTGGATTGCAGTATAATTTATAAAGAAGCAACGGTGACTTAAAAGGCTAAAACCCTGCATTCAATAATGGCATAAAAATAAGACTAAGAGCATAAAAATAAGTCGAGGTAGACTAACAATATGGAGTATATTTCATACTTCAAATTTGTACTTGCTAAGGAGTATCTCCCCATAAAAGGGCTAATAAATGTAGCTAATTTGATCAGATCTAGGAAAACTACAGCACAGAGAATGGCCAAATGTGCCTATAGAAAATCCGTGATGCAACCCATTTAACATCCTGAAATTTAAACACCTAGAGAAGAATACAGTCTACTATATCTTCCAGAGATTTAAGCTGTCTTTGGTCTGGCGGTCTTCTTTTTGATTTGCCTCCTTGGAATTGAGTTCTTCATCCCTATGAAATAAAGCAATGCACCGAAAAGTGCAAGGCACTGCCAAAAAAGTGCAAATGTTATTTAACCAAAGTTTACATGAAGATCATATATCTATGACAAGGAAAAATATCAAAGATAATCATATAAACCTGCAGGAACTCCAGCCCAAGAGCCTCAAATTCTGGTTCATCAATGTTATAGTTGTAGAAGTCGTACAATATTGGAGAGGTGAACACCAAGTTATACATCTACACAATTCAATTGATTATTAGAAAGCGGGAACAAGATAAGTTCAGTCATTAAAGAATCAGCAGTAACAGCGGAGAATTCAAAGCTACAATTTTTTATCAATTTAACCCATGAAATGAGAAGAAAATATAAATTGGGAAGTAGACAAATCCTCACCAGAAGATAAGCGCCAATGGGGCTGCCAAATATAAATAGCAAGCCCCCAAGACCTTTTAGTGACAAAGAGGCCGCAACAAAATGCCTAACCTGAAAAAATGCATCTTCAAATTATGGAAGGAATACACAAACAAAATGAAACATCAAACCCTTTATTAAGGGGAACAGAAACTAAAAAGAATAAATTAGAGCCTTACGTCAATAGTTGGTGCATCACCAAACGTAGAGGTTAGAAAATTCTGGAGAACAGCTACTTTGGGAGCAAATAACTTTGCTGTAGGTCCACCATCAACACCAAATTCATTGTACCTGCTCAGATGCATGCCGTTACCGTATCAGCAAAAAAAGAGCACATAATCTTCTATTGGTGAACCAATAAAATAAAAATAAATCATTTATTTAGCTGGGAATCATCACGATTTGGGTTTGAAAACATAATGTAAATGTGCAAGTAGGAACATAAAAAAAAATTGGCATTGCAACTAAATTGCCATCACCAACTATTAGTTTGAAGTAAAATTCCAGACATGAATAGGAACATATTGAATAAGGGACCATAATTAAATCTCAAAATGATATGAAATAGTTTACATTACAAATTAGTTCTCAAATGAGTCAGAACTGATGCAGCAAGGTGTAAAAGATTTAATTGAAATGACTTCACTACATATAAATGGAACCTCTCAATTGACCATTTTTTAACGGGATCCTTCTTCAAGATCTTACAAGGATACGAAAATGACCAAAAAATATATTTGAGACGCCAAGGAAGGACATTCTTATACATAGTCCAAGTAAAATAATGACATAGCAACAAAAGAAAGACCATGTACTTGAAACTTAAAAGAACACAAATGTTATGATCACAACATGTGAACATAGTGAAACTTGAAAGTACATCAGACCATTCATACCAAGAATATTTGACCAGAGTCCATAGGCATCCAATACAGAAATTGCTGTAGTAGTATATTCATCTGTTTCGGGGTATTTAATAGGGACCCAGCAAAAGTGATGGCAGTCACCAGGCCTCCTATATTTTTTTTCACTAAAGGTGAAAGCTGTTAGGTGGAACCTGATTGAAATAATCAGATTAGCTAGGCCATATGATGACATCTACTTTGGGATAGAGGGAGTATAAAATACCTATCATAGAAGGTCTTCCACTCCGCCTAATAATAAAAGACCAGAAAGAGAATACTTCTACTAATATTTGTTATTTCTTTGTACCTAATCAGACGAAAATAAAAGTTAGTACACTTTTATTTAGTACATGGAAAAACCAATACAGAGCTAAAAAGTAAATAAATTCCATAACCTCCCTAAAAATGTCTCCACTAGAGCATTATATAGCTTACAAACTTTCTAAGGGAAGTAATTTAGAAATACAAAAAGGTAAGTTTTTTTTCCGGTCTCGGGGGGGGGGGGGGGGGGGGGGGGGGGTGTTTGCCGAGTGACCAACATGCGCAACTGCAACAACATACCATGACAACTGAAAACACTAGACTTGACTGATCAGCTTGATGAATCTGTAGGCTCAATTCAGAATAATTACATAGTTTCATTTTCATCCAACCCATACTGAACCCCACATTGAGAAAGCAACATGTGAAGAAGTTCTTCAACGATAGTTCAGACTTAAAAAAAAAAATCTTTCAACCGATTTACAATAAAACGTTAACAGCTGATACACAAAAATTTGGTGCTTTTAATATATCCTTGTAATCATTCTGGTGGCTGCTTAAAGGCGGGATTGTAGGAATAAGAATGGAAACAATTCTGAGAAGTGATATACGATAAAGGTCCATAATTATGCATAGAATTTCAAGAACTACATTCTCATAATTCTTAAAAACCTTTTCATTATTTATTACCGTTGCTCAATAATGAAAACAAAAAAGTACTTGGGCTAACATCAACCTTTTATCACATCGTAATCATTGATTGCATTCATCAACTTACCATCACTAAAACATCTACATACACAAAAATGAAAAATAGTGGCTAAAAGAACAGAACTACATCATCCCACTTTGGCATCAAAACTAGTACTACCATTTAGCACAAATCAACTTAATTTAAACCACAGAGTCATCAATTTTTTTGTTGGGGTAAAACATAATAGTTGCATCCACAATAGAAAGTCAACCATTAAAATTAATCCATTGGAAGCTATGCTTCTTCTAGGCTAAGGTTAACCTTACGATTTAAGGAAATATTTAAACAGAGGTCATTCAGTCCTCAAAATCACGGAGGTAAAAGGAAACAAATTAATCATCACAGACAGCTAGCTACTGAGGAAGTTTACCCACAATTTGAATATCATATTACTTACTCAACTTAGCATAAAAATAAGAACCCATCAAGATTTAGTACAATAAAAGTACATACATGATTTTAGCTTGTCAGAACTAGATCTTAAACACCACAAATCTACGGGACACATCTAAAAACGTAAAATACATACATATATCTGTAAACTAGCGGATCTACACACGCACACAGAGAGAGAGAGAGAGAGATTACATTTGCCAAGCAGACAGGATGAAGAAAGAGGCGAAGAGAAGCCTTCCGAGGAACGAAAAGAAACCCATTATTATGATTCTGCCTACTTTTTAGAGAGAGAAAAAGAGCAAATCTCGGCGACTGCTCGCTCCCCGCTCGCTTTTCCTCCGGACCCTGGAGTGTGATTGAAATTAAGATCGGAGAGGTCTCTCGTCTCGTATGAATTTTTGTTTTTAATGCCATGTCATTAGTCAATAGTCATTACCTACCTCTCAGACCTATAAAATAACATAAAATTGTTCACATACAAATTCGAAATAGTACAAAGACAATTAAAATTATATAAGGAGTAAAATAAAACAAAAGTAGAAGTATAAGGACTAAATGAGTTATTTTACCTATTATATTAGTCGACTAAAAACCCCAGCTGTCTACACAACATACGTCCGACACCAAAATTAAATACATATTTATACTTTTATCTACTTATTTACTTCATATTGTAATTATAACCATAATTAAAAATCTAAGTTTTCATCCGAATTAACTTGAGAATTATTGTTTGTTTATAGAAGACTGCTTCTATTATTAAAATGTTTTTATAAGTTTAAATATAGGAAAATTATCAAATTCAATCATTTATCCAATGAAAACTAAAATCATGTTTAATTATAATTAAGGTAATTTGTCTTGTTGCATTAAAGAAATAGTAATATTAAATATAAATAACAAAATTGTGCTACATGTTAATATTAGTCTTGAGAATTTTGACATGATTTATTTTTCAAATTTTGATTCGACCAAGTTAGAAACCTTCCGTTTCACCAAGCTTCGGGTCGGCCAACTAGAAACTTCAATTCGACCCAGCTTCGACTTAATCATGTTTCGGCTTATGCGCTAATTTTTGATTACATCAAGCATCGCCTTATATGCGATACTTTTGTTACACCATGTTACATCATTTACAGACAAACTTGATATGACATGAATTCACTTAACATGACACAATTATTATCGTTTTATAAACTTATATCGAAATAAATTACGTAATAATTGATAACATTCGTTACTAAATTTTAGCAAAATGCAGTTCTAGTACTAAAATTGTAATAAAAGAATCGGATAATAAATAATTAAGTATTTCATTCTTTTCTTTTATTTTTTTCATTTTAAAACTCATAAACACAATGTAAAACTCTTGTTGAATGCCTCAATTGACAAATCAATAAAGTCCCTCGTCAAATCAAATTCCTTTGCTTTGTCTCGACAAACTCATTTGCTTCGTGCCAACGAAATCCTTTGCTTTGTAGGCTTAACTATCTACAGTACCTAATGCGCGTGGCAGTGATTATATTTTGAATAATAATAAATAAAAATTATAAACACTTAACTACCCTCTTAAATACCCATCTTCTTTTCTTTCTGGCCATAAATTCTAACCTTCAAATTTTCACTTATTTCTCTTTATTTTTGTGAAATTTTTTGCTTTCTTTTTGTGAAATTTTATTTTCTCTTTCTTTAGGGGGAATTTCTTGTTCTTTTTCCACTTTTGAAGAGTCTTTTTTTCTCTTTTTGAGAGTTTGAATATCTATATATAAAGAGTTAACTACGTTTATCATAAAAGTTATTGTAGATATGCTCAAAATTATATAGAGGATATTTTTCATAGCGTGTTTCCTAATTTTTTATGTTTTACCAACAGAATTAGGTACGTGGAGGGCAAAAAAGGCCTCATTCCGGGAATCGAGAATCTTACTCTAAATAAGAATCTAATACGGGCTCTCATGTGGCAAAGGTCTTCCTCCCAAACAAGATCCTAATGCTACGTTTGAATTGAAGTAATGAAGGTGAGAATAGAATGACTCATTCTTATAAAATGAAAAAAATGTGTTTGGTTGCGATTAGAATGAAAAAAATTGTATTTGATTTCTTGAGAGAGGGAGAGCATATGAAATAAATCATTTCAACTAAAATGGAATGAATCATTCCACTTTTCATTCTATTCATTCAATCCAAACGTAACATAAGCCTTTTGTCATCCTTAAGGCACAATCTTGTGTGAAAGAAGAAGCTAGCCCTATTGAATCCTATCTTTGCGAATCTGCACTAGTGCAAATTCGATCCGTAATCGAATAGATTAAACCATAAATGAACTTTCTTAGTCTATACGTACTCTCTAATTGATATTAATGAAGGGATGGTTATAGTTAAACTGTCTCTCCCAATCATAATGAGAAAGATAGAATCTAGTTGAGCCGTTGTCGATTTCTAGAAGAGCTGGACACTGTGACTTCCTGTGGCTCCACTATAAGACTAATAAGAAGGGACAACTTAGAAATAGTCTTTTCTCTTTCAGGTCAAAAATTATAATAAATTTTATTTTTAATAGAGTATATATTCCTTTAACTTTATCACGCATATATATATATATATATATATATATATGCACATATAACATGTTAAACAATTATGATAATATCATTTTTCTCCTAAAAATATATTTTTTTAAAATTATAACCATAGAAGAGGCACTTTAACATCCCACATTACATAATAGATGGATAATCCTATTTAAGTAGGCAAATAATTAAATAAAACGGATGCAATCGAGATTTACTAAAGGCTCACCCACCAACATGGACTACTGGCAAAGTGTGCTGTAAGTTAAAGGCTCTTATTAAATAAAAGTATGGCAAATTTAATCAGCATGTGATCGGCTGTTTCTTTTTGCAGGTATAACACTTTTTGTCATAAACTATAGATGATGAAAAATAATATGCGTCCTATGTTCTAAAATATTGAATTATCTTTAAAATAGATATGTATTTATTTAATTTTAAATAATATAATTATAATTGCATAAACTATTTAAGTAGTATTACTAAATATAATAAATATTTATTTTCTTAAAAGTAAAATAAATAATATGAATTTTAAAATTTTAAATACAACCAATCTAATTTAAAAGACTAACATTAATTTATATATTTTCGGAACAAAAGATGAGTTGATTGTTTATGAGTCTTGTTATGTATTACAATAAAGTTATGCCGAGTTACAATTACAAAGTTTATCAATACATGAGATTTGTAGAAATTTATAGGAGGGCTCCACTTATTACACGTCTCTCTAAAGATATTACCGTTAATATTTATAGGACTGCCAATTGGGTCAGTCTCATGTTCCTTCACATATTATTCTCATCTTTTATTTATTTATTTATAATCAGATATATATTATTTTATCCGTTTCAAATTATAAGATCAATATTGATTTTCAAAAACTCAATTTAAAATATTTTCAAACTCAAAATTGACATAATACATTTAAGTTATGAAAACAATAAATCTTATAACTAATAGTGTTTTTTACGTAATTTATGATATTCATAATTATATTGAAATAAACTAAATAAATTTATATCAATTTTGAGTTTGAAAATATTTGAAATTGACTTTTAAAAGTCAATATTAGTCTTATAATTCAGAACGAAAGAAGTATCTTCTATCAATACATGAGATGACATATTATGACTATAGGAGATTTGAATTATCCGAATTAGGATCCTCTCCAGTATAATTATTCTTCAATTTTTTTATATGTATTTAGTGATACAAATATTACATTTAACGATATTTTTAGTGATATAATTGTTTGCGACGAACTTTATTGTGTCTCTAAGTCTTTTCAATAAATTTTATTTTATCACTTAATGTAATATTTATATTACTAATCGTATATTGTGAGAAATTAAAAGATAAATATAACAATGGCAATTCTAATTCAAATTCTCCATTTAGAGAATTACTAATATGCTATCCCGTCAATGTGGTATGATTAATTACAGGTTTAAATCTAGTCGACATTGCACAATCAACAAAATGCTTTGTAACAAAGGTATAGCCTAACGCCACGCATTAAGAGAATTGGGAAGGCCCAATCATGTACCACCATGTGGAATATTGCTTCTTTGTGACTAAAAGTTAGGTTGGCCCCATGTTTTACATAGGCAGGGGCAATTATCTGGTTTATATATATTTAATTTACAGTTGTAATTTGTAAACACCAAAGAAGGAAGAAGAAAAAAAGATTGTGGTGTCAAATCATACATAAATAATAAATGGCTCGCTTTAATATCATAATTTAAAATTACGTTTCTGATATAAATTATAAGAGATACAAAAATGGTTATTTTTAAATAATATTTTGTAATTTCATTTTCTCATGTAGGGTTTTCGACACATGCAGCGAAATTTGAAAATTTTTAAAACTATTTTCGAAACCCTAAAACAGGATCCATGCGAAAACAAAGTTAATTCAGAGGTTTAGATTTGTTTTACCGATTATCTGAGCTTGAATGGAACGATGAAATTCTGGAACGGCTTCGAATCTTCAACGCAATCCAACGGAACTGCGTCTCTACGGTATCCACACGAACGTCCCACAAATCGTCACATGATCTGCTGCAAAGAGAAATCCGGTACTAGCCGTCAAGATTTGAATTTTCTGAAGTTCTTCTCTCAACTCTCTTTTCTAAAAACGGCTAGGGTTTTTCTTCTCTGCTCAGCCATTTAAAACAACTGATATATCATATATATAGCAGGCTAAAAGAATTACCAAAATCCTAATCCTATTAGAAAAGTAAAATCCGAATTTATATATATTATATTTTAATTAAGTCTTACTTAATTAATATACATATATACAAATTATCCTGTTAATTTAAATTCGTAATTTAAATACTATCAATCATATTGACATATTTAAATCCTTACAATTTAAATTAATTTTCTTTTAATTACGTTCTAAGTGTGTGACCCTATAGGTTATTATTATATTGGCAATAATTTTAAAATCATATTATAAAATTATAAACAGTGAGTGACATCTAGTAATGTATAACTGCTACCCAAATAATAATAAGATCGGTGATTCGATACAACCTTTTCGTGACCAATGTTTCAATGTAATTTAATCCATTTAACCTTGACATTCTAGATTAAACTCAAGCCATGGAATGTGTCATACTCTTCATAATTTAATCTAAGTTTTCTTGATCAATGAGTAGACTATATGAAACAAATCACTATTTGAGTATGGTCATGCATTTCATAGTCCTACTCAATCAAGAGACCTATGGATATCACCCATAATATATAGGAGGGCTAAATTCTATCTAGATCACTCATATTCCTTACACGATTCATAATGTACCCAATAATCACCTTTATTGTCCACCCTATTAAAGGTGACATTTGATGATATCAAAGTACATAAATTCTCGTGTAGTAATATAGTGATTTCAGGTCGGAGGATCATTACATCGTTGTCACTATGAGAATTGCTTATGACACTTTGCATAATACTCCACGTAGAATTCTCATGGTGGGTCTGTCCAGTACATTATTCTCTAACATGTACCTATGCATTGACTCAATATCTCATATATTAATGACCAATGAGATTTGGCCATCATGCACATACTAGTCTCAATGTATCATTGTTGTCCCATTAACAATGATACTTGACTAGGGACATTTAAGAGTAATGATACTAATTGTAATTATATAATATTATGTTCAAGTCACATACTTGAAGCTATATAATTTGTATCATTATTCTAAGGACTTTTATTATGCTAACATTTATATAACACAGTAAATGAAACCATAATAAAATAATTCATTTATTCAATAAAATATAATATCAAAAGAAATGTTAAGCAATCACATCAAATAATTGGTCTCTATAGCATAAACTCTAACATCTCATATATTATTTTTTAATAATTAATTTAAAAATTATTATACCTACACGTGTTAATCATATGTAGAGTCGATGACATAAATGTGTTATTTGACTCATGAGATGAGGTTAAAATGGAAATGAGGAATGTGTTATAGTATGATTTTTTTTACAATTACATATTGATGATCGCTATATTCTTTTGGGTGACGTCTTTAGTGATGACTGTAGACACCCAAATTTTGCACTTCCTATACTGACCATGACAGGAGGGCAAATTCGTCCATTGGACCGGCCTGCGAGACGGAGGGTGGACATAAATGCGAACACTCAGAGCCACCACGACGACTTGCGATCAGGGCCGTCCGAAATGAGCATGCCCGAATGATGTGGCACGTCTCCCAATGATTCCCGGACTACAAAATGCAGGCCTTTCAGCAGAAACCGATGATCCGACACGAGAAATGTGGTGTGGCACGAAAATCGAGAAAATTAGCCCACCCAGCCGCGGATCAATCTGCGGCCAAAAGATTAAAATAATGGTAGTGCGCGAGACGGCTGAAGTGCGCGGCGGGCGCGGAGAAACCGAGGCCAGCCGCGGATCTATCTGCGGCCAGCCGCGGATCTATCTGCGGCCAGCCGCGGATCTATCTGCGGCCAGCCGCGGATCTATCTGCGGCTGCCCTAATCCAGCCTATTTCAGCTCAGTTTCTTCATTTCATCCAGGACAGTGAGGAGAGAAAGAAAAGGAGGCGCGACAGCAGCTCGGGAAGGAGAGAAAAAATAGAAGAAAATGGAGAATAAAGAGAGAAAATAGTGAGGATTTGTACCCCTTTGGTGAGATTATATCACATATAAATTCTACCAATTAATCTACAAAGTTTATAAGCATTGTGGTGTCATTTGCAAGGTGAAAGTTCTTTGTTTTATAGCATTTTGTTATATCATTTTTGTTAAGCTTTTGTTGTTTGGATTCCACTAAATGTAATATTTCTTGTATATTATGGTGAATCCATGGATTGAGGATTATTAGTGAGGGTTCCAAATGGAACGAAATTCCTCCTAATGGTCCAATGATATCCATGTGATGATTTATTTTAAATTGCTATAATGATATATTGTGTCTAGGTTGTTTAGATTGGATATCGTGGTTGTTCAACAATTTCGGATGTGAGCCTAGGAACGCGACCCCGTGGTCCGAATCCGATGATGGACATTTTTGGGTGTATGTAAGAGGGTCGATATTCCCTTCATTGTAAATATGTAGTTCTCGGGCCTTAAAACGACGCCAAGGCGAGAATCGGGTTTAAGGCCCCGTAATATTGAAGTATGTGATTGTGGGCGTTGGGGTTATTTGGATGGCTTACATGCCCATGAATAGCCCCAATGCATTTTAATGCTTGATTTGATTTACGACCTAAAATTGATTTCAAAACTAAAATAATGAAGACTTTCATAAAATCAATCAAACTAGGATATTAGCATCACGAGGCTAAAATTTGGGGATGCTAATGAATGTCGATTCCTATTTGACAAGAAGGCTAAAGAAAATCGTTTTCCAAAACATCACACGGAATGATTTTATAAATAATTGACGTTTTATTAAACCGTTGTGCATAGGGTTAAAGAGATCCTAGAAATTGCCCATCATTTTATGAAAGCAACGTATAGATCTCGATTCCTATTTTGACGAAGGTTTAAAACTCTTGTTTTGTCAAAACGACACCTAACGAAAATCTCATAGTTTTGACAATTAAAATCAAACCTTTCTCATAAAGCTTTCTCGTGTATGCCGAAAAGACATTCCGAAGCATTCTGAAATTAAAACACGATTTTCCCTAAAATCCAAATGATTCTTTCATACAAACTCACCACAACATTCACATAAGCACACACACACACACACACTCGCGCGCGCACACACACACACACATTTCATGAATTAAAGGATAGGAAAAGCATCAAGATTGCGGTAACTGTGTTTCACGGAAGTCGAGGGGTGCCTAACACCTTCCCCTCACTTAAGCAAGCCCCCGAACTCTATGAATCTCGATTCGCAGACCAATTAATTCGGAGTCACATATGAGCCAGCGATTTACAAAAAATGAAACTCGGATGAGTTGGTACATCCATTTCAAATATACCAACTGGCGACTCTGGTTAATTGGCTCATCATAAAAAAAAAAACAATCTTTCAAAACCCCGTCGACATCAATGCCGACCTTTTCCCCAAAATCACCTAATCAAAAGGCCAAAATCGGAAAAGGACAAATATCGCAGTAAGCGGATAAAACCCGGCGTCGACAGCTGGCGACTCTGCTGGGGACATTAGAGGGCTTAAGCCGCTTTCAAATCTTGATGCTATCCTATCCTCTAAAATTCATAAATGTGTATGTACGTGCGATATTTTGACTTGTTTTACTTATTGTTGTGTGTGAATGTATGCCTTTTGTCCAAAGAACGAATGATTGAATGGATTTGTTTTACTTTAAAGTAATCATTTGCATACGGTGAGGACGATGAATGTGAATGTATGTTGAGAGAGTACCTCCTCCTGAGGCGAACCTGTCGGTTGCTTATTACTGGACTCGAAGGGGCTGCTCCCCGGAGATGGCTCAGGAAACGCACCACCCAAATCCGCTCCAATCGAAAGGGTTCAGACGAGTAGATTGCGAAGATTTGGGGACCTTCATGCCGAAAAGCCCGCGAGAGTAACCCTAGGGTAGGTCAGCCTCTGATAAACCTAACGGAAGGGAAGCTTCTTCATGCTCTTTTATCGTTCAGTCAAATAAATGGCATACAACTGACATACCGGCATCATCATAATAAATGTGTCCTGTATCATATGATTACGTCACCTGCACATATAAAGAGAATGCTGACATGGTTTTGCAGGAAGGCCATCCATACCACGTACCAAGGTTTTCTAAAACTTCTGAATACTATCCTGTCATCAAACACTGACCTTGTTTTGCAGGATAAGATTAAGAGAACCGTGAAAGCGTGGCATAACGATCACAAAGAACCCGGAGTAGGGGCATATTCGACCACACAAAAAAAAAAAAAAAAAAAAAGAAAAAGAAAAAGAAAAAAGAAATCATGATAAAACATGCATCAGTGTTGACATGCATCTGCCAACTTGTAACTGGCACAGTACTAAACTACGGCCCTGGTTTGTTTTGCGAGACTGCCCCTAAGACCCAACTAAGAGGCCGTAAAATCCATACTCCATCCATCCAAATGGCAGAAGCCGGTAGCCATGAAATACACTGGTTTCCCTGATTCACACATCATGGTACGAGATGAGCTTTAAGGGGGAAATTGCGGTACGGACTTGTCCGGCCTGCGAGGATCAGATCGGAGGGATCCCCCATAGTGACGCCCCTCCTAAATGGGCTTGGTATCAAAATATTTAAGAGTTCCTTCGATATAGCTCCCCTCCCGAAAATGCAGATCTGACCAAGGAAAGAGAATCCAAGGATGGGCAGTGAAATTCGTCCTAAGCGGGGACGATTTGCATGAATAGGACCTAGCTACGGGACTGCTGACATATCTGGAAGCCGAAGAAGCCCACAGATTAATGAACGAAGTACATGGCGATGTGTGCGGAGCCCATATGAGCAGAACATTTTTTGCAAAGAAAATCATGTGAACGGGTCACTACTGGCTAACCATGAAAACTGACTGCGATACGCATGTCGGGAAATGCCATCAATGCCAGATCCATGCCAATGCGATCCATGCACCCCCTAATGAGCTCCATTGTTTGACCTCACCGTGGCCAGTTGGACTGTGCAGCAGGTGATATCCAGGAAGGGGTAAATCCAGGAGTATGGCAGTGAATCCCGGCCAGTAGAAGATCAATGGGTTTTAAAATTCTGAGTTTCAAATCCCTGCACGCTCATGTCATTTTGTCATGTTATCCAAAAAGAAGATCATGTGCTGAAATATTTTATATATATGACAAGCATTTTGTTTTATGTCAGGTACCCCGAATTGAGGCATTCTAGCCTGACAAGCAATAGGCCAAATTTGAAGAAGGATCACGATTTTGGTATAAAGCTAGATTTCGATCTGATGGGGATCGAGCAGGACGAGACAGATATCGACAATACGCCTGGCGAGATCAAAGGATGGGTCGAAGGTAAACCCAAACCCAGTTTAGACCAAACCATCGCCATCAAACATCAGAGCCCCTAACGATCACAAAGAACCCGGAGTAGGGGCAAATTCGACCACAAAAAAAAAAAAAAAAAAAAAAAAAAAAATCAAAAATCAAAAATCGAAAATTTTCAAAAAAATCAAAAATCCCCCAAGCCTTTCAACAAGTCAAAGGACCGGATTTTTTGTCAGCCCAGCGAGATACCGATGCAACCAGTATGAGGGAGATCACAGAAAAATAACTTAACACTGGGGCATTTATCAACTACCCAGGAAATGGTGACGTGCAAATTGGCACACATGCAACAATCCCATCAACATGCATCATCATCATCAAATGCTACCTCATGTCAATTCAATCTTCAACGGTATGATCATCTGGCATTTGTCAAGCATAGTTTTCCCGGGATACAAGGACCCGCGTGAGGGGGGATTTTATTTGACTTCAACGGAATCGGACTCACTCTGACAAGCAAAACCGTGGAGCACGATCGTGAGTATGATTAGACGAAGAAGGCTATTCAACCTTTTGATCGGGTACAAAGTCTTAATTCAAAGCAACGTTTGCAGCAGAATCGACCTCATGTGACAGCCTTCACTTTGCATTTGCACGAGCTTTCAGTTGTGGGGTATAAAACTACGACGATGTTGATGGCCATTAACACGTAGTCAGACAGTCAATAATTATCAATATCAAAGAGTCAGACGATAAATGATCATCAAGCTAATGTCTCGAATCGTGGCCTGGGTTATTCGAGTAATTAAGCCCGAGGGGTGTCTCTACACCTGGTGCCCTAAAGCCATCTGGTTTGGGAGTCGCTGGCCCAACACTCGTTACATGGGTAACTCAGAGCCTAAGAAAACGAGCATTACAGTAGAGGAGGCCCGAGCAGATTCGAATCGTGGCATGGGCTACTCGAGTAATTAAGCCTAGGGGGTGTCTCTACATCTGGTGCCCTAAAGCCGTCTGGTTTGGGAGTCACCGGCCTAACACTCGCTACATGGGTAACTCAAGCCTAAGAAAACGAATCTTGCGTAAGGTCAAGCAAAGAATGAATGGTGCAGACCACCAGCTTGTCTCGAACCGTGGCCTTTGTTACTCGAGTAAATAAACCCGAAGGGGTGTCTGTACACCTAATGCCCCAAAACCGTCTGGTTCGGGAGTCATTGGTCCAAAACTCGTTAAATGGGTAACTTTGAAAAGCCTAAGAAAACGAGACAAGTGAAGTGGACTAATAAAGAGAAGGGATAATGCGAAAAAAAACTCTCGGCCTTAACAATGAGTCATGGAAGAGAAACCCCTACTGAATGCTGCATCGCATAGTGCATTTGTCATATGACGTCAATCCTGCTAAGGACGTTGTCGAGAATGGAGACAGAGTGCCTTTGACGAGGGAAGGTAATCCTTTTGAATTCGACCTTACTCACATACAATGACCATGAATGCTTGAAGGTGCTTTTACGATTTCATAACTCGTCAAATAGAAAATCATCAACTCACGAGGCATTTAAAAAAAAAAAAAAAAAAAAAAATGAAATTTCAATCTAGTACATTCACGGTTCACAACTTGCTAGATTGTGCGATCAACAGATATTCAATTTCATGTGCTTTAACTGCATTGTTGTCGAGATTGTAATATCTTTGTGTTGAACTAATACTAACGGCCCGAGCCTTCAAGTTTTGGCATTTGTTAGTCGTCTGATATGCAGGATCTAGCAGAGCTGTGGATAACTCAGCACGGTCAGCCTCGCGAGTCTTCAACAGAAATTCTTGATAATAACACGCGCCAAGGCTGGGGCAGTTAAGAATCGTGAAATGGAAGGAGGCTGAGGCTGCACAGAACTCTTCGGCATTGGGCCTCTCCCCAATCCTGACTATCACTGCCTCGACATGATCCACGTGCATGAGCATATACAAGGATGATATAGTGCGGGGCGACAGCATATCGGCCATCAGAAATGAGCAAAAGGCCAAGGAGCCCGGCATAGCTGTCAATCATCACAGAGAGCGAAACAGACTGCCTCAAATGAAGACGACCAAGAACAGGCAAAATACCAAGCCAATGAAACAGACTGCCTCAAATGAAGACGACCCAGAGCAGGCAGAGTATCAAACCATGTTGAAGCCTAGAAAATACACTTCACGACGAGGCGTGATCCAATCAAATGTTGGCAAGCAACGACGATTGTCGAATCGTATCATTTGACTAAGCAGGGGTCATTTCTATCTAAACATATGTTGTGCACATGCATCTGTCCATAACATGTCTGCCAGATCCTGCATGACATCTTTTTCATGCATGCAGGTACGATCAAAATGAAAATCTCAGGAAAGTACAAGCACGTCGCTTTCAACCTCAACAAAGATGGTGAGCACCCCTGGGAAGGGCTGATATCCACAAAAAGAAAAAAAAAAGACAAAAAAACAACAAACCCTGGGAAGGGCTGAGATCCACGCGAACCGCGACAGAGCGGTGAGCAAACCTGGGAAGGCATCCAAGCAAACCGCGACAGAGCGGTGAGCAACCCTGGGACGGGTTGAGATCGACGCGAACCACAACAAGATGGTGAGCAACCCTGGGAAGGGCTGATATCCACAAAAAGAAAAAAGACAAAAAACAACAAACCCTGGGAAGGGCTGAGATCCACGCGAACCACAACAAGATGGTGAGCAACCCTGGGAAGGGCTGATATCCATAAAAAAAAAAAAAAAAAAAAAAAAAAAGAGACAAAAAAACAACAAACCCTGGGAAGGGCTGAGATCCACGCGAACCGCGACAGAGCGGTGAGCAAACCTGGGAAGGCATCCAAGCGAACCGCGACAGAGCGGTGAGCAAACCTAGGAAGGCATCCAAGCAAACCGCGATAGAGCGGTGAGCAACCCTGGGAAGGGCTGAGATCCACGCGAACCACAACAAGATGGTGAGCAACCCTGGGAAGGGCTGATATCCATAAAAAGAAAAAAAAAAAAAGAAAAAAAAAAGACAAAAAAACAACAAACCCTGGGAAGGGCTGAGATCCACGCGAACCGCGACAGAGCGGTGAGCAAACCTGGGAAGGCATCCAAGCGAACTGCGACAGAGCGGTGAGTAAACCTGGGAAGGCATCCAAGCAAACCGCGACAAAGCGGTGAGCAAACCTGGGAAGGCATCCAAGCAAACCGCGACAGAGCGGTGAGCAACCCTGGGAAGGGCTGAGATCCACGCGAACCACAACAAGATGGTGAGCACCCCTGGGAAGGGCTGATATCCACAAAAAGAAAAAAGACAAAAAACAACAAACCCTGGGAAGGGCTGAGATCCACGCGAACCACAACAAAGATGGTGAGCAACCCTGGGAAGGGCTGATATCCACAAAAGAAAAAAGACAAAAAACAACAAACCCTGGGAAGGGCTGAGATCCACGCGAACCACAACAAGATGGTGAGCACCCCTGGGAAGGGCTGATATCCAGAAAAAGAAAAAGACAAAAAACAACAAACCCTGGGAAGGGCTGAGATCCAAGATAACCAACCGGCGACGATAACCGGGGGTTACGAGATGGGTGACCGGCGACGATACCCGGCCCCGACGAGACAATCGACCGGCGACGATAACCGGCGATTACGAGATGGATGTCCGGCGACGAAAACCGGCTCCGACAAGATAACCAACCGGCGACGATAACCGGGGGTTACGAGATGGGTGACCGGCGACGATACCCGGCCCCGACGAGACAATCGACCGGCGACGATAACCGGCGATTACGAGATGGATGTCCGGCGACGAAAACCGGCTCCGACAAGATTACCAACCGGCGACGATAACCGGGGGTTACGAGATGGGTGACCGGCGACGATACCCGGCCCCGACGAGACAATCGACCGGCGACGACAACCGGCGATTACGAGATGGATGTCCGGCGACGAAAACCGGCTCCGACAAGATAACCAACCGGCGACGATAACCGGGGGTTACGAGATGGGTGACCGGCGACGATACCCGGCCCCGACGAGACAATTGACCGGCGACGATAACCGGCGATTACGAGATGGATGTCCGGCGACGAAAACCGGCTCCGACAAGTGGTGACACCTGTAGAATCGTATCAAAAGACTGTACATGGGTCATTTTTCATTTTAAATGTTGTATCACATGCATTGAATAGATGATAATTCTGTACGTGATCCATGCAGGTTAGGTGTCAAGGTCCTGGCCTATCAAAGTCAAAAGCGATGATTGCCAAGAACGATGTACGAGGACGAATTCCAAGGATGCCCTTCAAAGCTAGTCAGGAGAATAACTTCCTTTGATGGCATTGGGATGGAATAAGGTGATTACGAGAGGGGTGACCGGATACGAGACCCGGCCCCGACGAGATGACAAGCGACCGGATACGAGACCCGGCACTCACAGGACAATCGACCGGATACGAGATCCGGCGATTACGAGACGAGCGACAGGTCAGGGATTGATGCATTGACACTCTTACGAATGTTTTGCAGACATTACATCTTGCGTTGCATCATAAGTTGTATGTGTTGTATCATGTATGCACTGTCATTCTTATGCACTGTCATTCATGCATCGTGTGTCTACTTCTTTATCATGTTCATTTCATTTAACATTTCATAAACATGATAAAGAGGGGCAGCTGTAGACACCCAAATTTTGCACTTCCTATACTGACCATGACAGGAGGGCAAATTCGTCCATTGGACCGGCCTGCGAGACGGAGGGTGGACATAAATGCGAACACTCAGAGCCACCACGACGACTTGCGATCAGGGCCGTCCGAAATGAGCATGCCCGAATGATGTGGCACGTCTCCCAATGATTCCCGGACTACAAAATGCAGGCCTTTCAGCAGAAACCGATGATCCGACACGAGAAATGTGGTGTGGCACGAAAATCGAGAAAATTAGCCCACCCAGCCGCGGATCAATCTGCGGCCAAAAGATTAAAATAATGGTAGTGCGCGAGAGGCTGAAGTGCGCGGCGGGCGCGGAGAAACCGAGGCCAGCCGCGGATCTATCTGCGGCCAGCCGCGGATCTATCTGCGGCCAGCCGCGGATCTATCTGCGGCTGCCCTAATCCAGCCTATTTCAGCTCAGTTTCTTCATTTCATCCAGGACAGTGAGGAGAGAAAGAAAAGGAGGCGCGACAGCAGCTCGGGAAGGAGAGAAAAAATAGAAGAAAATGGAGAATAAAGAGAGAAAATAGTGAGGATTTGTACCCCTTTGGTGAGATTATATCACATATAAATTCTACCAATTAATCTACAAAGTTTATAAGCATTGTGGTGTCATTTGCAAGGTGAAAGTTCTTTGTTTTATAGCATTTTGTTATATCATTTTTGTTAAGCTTTTGTTGTTTGGATTCCACTAAATGTAATATTTCTTGTATATTATGGTGAATCCATGGATTGAGGATTATTAGTGAGGGTTCCAAATGGAACGAAATTCCTCCTAATGGTCCGATGATATCCATGTGATGATTTATTTTAAATTGCTATAATGATATATTGTGTCTAGGTTGTTTAGATTGGATATCGTGGTTGTTCAACAATTTCGGATGTGAGCCTAGGAACGCGACCCCGTGGTCCGAATCCGATGATGGACATTTTTGGGTGTATGTAAGAGGGTCGATATTCCCTTCATTGTAAATATGTAGTTCTCGGGCCTTAAAACGACGCCAAGGCGAGAATCGGGTTTAAGGCCCCGTAATATTGAAGTATGTGATTGTGGGCGTTGGGGTTATTTGGATGGCTTACATGCCCATGAATAGCCCCAATGCATTTTAATGCTTGATTTGATTTACGACCTAAAATTGATTTCAAAACTAAAATAATGAAGACTTTCATAAAATCAATCAAACTAGGATATTAGCATCACGAGGCTAAAATTTGGGGATGCTAATGAATGTCGATTCCTATTTGACAAGAAGGCTAAAGAAAATCGTTTTCCAAAACATCACACGGAATGATTTTATAAATAATTGACGTTTTATTAAACCGTTGTGCATAGGGTTAAAGAGATCCTAGAAATTGCCCATCATTTTATGAAAGCAACGTATAGATCTCGATTCCTATTTTGACGAAGGTTTAAAACTCTTGTTTTTGTCAAAATGACACCTAACGAAAATCTCATAGTTTTGACAATTAAAATCAAACCTTTCTCATAAAGCTTTCTCGTGTATGCCGAAAAGACATTCCGAAGCATTCTGAAATTAAAACACGATTTTCCCTAAAATCCAAATGATTCTTTCATACAAACTCACCACAACATTCACATAAGCACACACACACACACTCGCGCGCGCACACACACACATTTCATGAATTAAAGGATAGGAAAAGCATCAAGATTGCGGTAACTGTGTTTCACGGAAGTCGAGGGGTGCCTAACACCTTCCCCTCACTTAAGCAAGCCCCCGAACTCTATGAATCTCGATTCGCAGACCAATTAATTCGGAGTCACATATGAGCCAGCGATTTACAAAAAATGAAACTCGGATGAGTTGGTACATCCATTTCAAATATACCAACTGGCGACTCTGGTTAATTGGCTCATCATAAAAAAAAACAATCTTTCAAAACCCCGTCGACATCAATGCCGACCTTTTCCCCAAAATCACCTAATCAAAAGGCCAAAATCGGAAAAGGACAAATGTCGCAGTAAGCGGATAAAACCCGGCGTCGACAATGACTTTAGCTTTTTAACATCTGCATAACAAGTTTTTATAGTGGTTAACAGTTGTGCGCAGCCGTGAAACACCTCCAATTATATTTGAATTGAAGGAATAAGGGTAAGAACGAAATGACTTATTCATTTGAAATAATAATATAAAAAAAGATTGAGATTAAATATTAAAAATAATAAATACTAAAGTACTTATAAAATAACTTATTTATGTTAATTTAAACTTCAATTCAATTAGTACAAAGAATGATGTATGTCAAATATTTTAAATAAATAAATTTATTATATTTTTTTGGATTTAGGAGTCAATATTATAATTTTATATTTTAATATGAGTTTGACCCAAAAAAATTTAAAACTCATGATCTTATTTGGACCGAATTTGGACAAATTTATTATAGCCCAAATAGGTTATGCCAAAACAGGCAAAACCTGAACTCGAGCAGGATAATTTTAAAATGGACCGAGCTTAATCAACCTTAAACCCGACTCACATAACTTGATTAATCGACCTAAATATTTATTCACATACTGTTAATCAAATAATCAACTTACACATTCGAAATATATATCATTTTTCTTGTTATATACATCAATCTGACTAATAAGAAGCTATTGTAAGCTTAATCAACTTGTAAATAAACAAGCCGATCTTTGAATACATTTTAATTTGAAATCGTTATCATAATAAGCTTAGTTCAATCACTACTCATTAAATCAATCGAGTATAAAATAATAAAAGTTATTAAATCAATCTTTGAATACTCTTTTCCCTATTAATTTGTTTATTTGACTTTTATCGTAATTTTTGTTAAATAATTTTATTGCCTATTTAAAATTTGACTGCACATCCAAATACTGTCGGCTGGTGAAGGAGGTGGTGATCTTCTTCTATACATACTACATAGTACATAGAATTAATAAAGTTGCTAGGAAGTCTAACGGTATGATGTAGGCAGCCATAATTGAAATTTGGAATCCAACAGGAACGTGCTCTCAACGGCCGACTTCTTCTTTACATGTATGATAGCTGTATGGCTAATTAATTAATAAATTTTGACAGTAATTAATAAACTTTATAAATGGACTTAAATAACAAATTTCTTAACTCTTGTGTTATGTATTTTCTTTTAAAAGTGCTTATGCTTTGGTTCAATATTTTCCATCTCATTCAAACTAATTAACGCATTATTAAAAAATAAGGTGAAGCTTATAATAGCAATTATTATTATTATTGTTACTCTATGTTCTAAAATTATATAAAATTTTATAAGAGTAATGGTCAGATATGTCAAATTTATCTAGATATAAATATGACATATTACGAGTTTCATGTCGTTTTATAGTTTCATAATATATATAAATGTATATACAATTTTAGAACGTATTAAAAAAAATATTTTTTAAATTTAAAATGCACAAAGTATTTTTATTTTAAAAAAGGTAGTAGGGCTCTATTTTAGAACAAAATTTAAGTGTACAACTGCGCGTGGACCACAAAAATTTGAAACGCTTTTATTTTTTAAATTGTTTTTTATTTTTTTCTTTTAGAGATGAGAAAAGAAAAAAAAAAGAAAAAAAAGGAGTTTCTACTTTTTGAGTAATTGGTACGAACAACCACTAAAAACAATTGCAGTTTAATCAAATGGACCTGCGATTCGGCCGTAGTGCAGAGAATTTCTTTTTGAAGTCTTCATATTCGTCCACTTGATTTGACTTTGATCATGACAGATACTTCTTCCAAATGGAGGTTTTGGTATCAAGCCAAAATATAAATAATTAAAACACGGCTAATCACATTAAATGCGATACTCAAGTTAACCATAAAATGTCTACTATTATTTTTTTTCGAAAATTTATAGTTCAATTTTATAATTTATAATCGAATCAAATTCACTTTTTATCGAATCATATCGTCAACTAAATCACCATTTTTTCACTTGTCAAATTACTGATTATTACACGAATTTATATACGAATCTAACTCGATAAAGCTTGAAGTTTCGTTCTTCATCGTTCATTAATGACGTTATATAAAATAGTGTAATATTTACATTCATATTTAAATTTTAAAGTAAAAAAATTGAAAATGTGAACTAGAAAACGAACATTTTTATTTTGTAAATATATCTCCGATATTAATTAAAAATATTGAAGTTATGTACCTTTAATTTTGAAAAAAGAAGAAGTATTATTTAAGATATATATTAAAATAAATTAATTTTGCAATTTTTTTTACAAATAGACACCCATAACTCGCATTTGTTACCTGCAACATTCGTCGTTGGACCGAAATGATTGGTCCTGTTAGACGGATGTACCTATTTCCACGTCATCGCCTGCCACCGTGTCCCACACTAAAGTGTGTATATATTTTTGGGATATTTTATGTCGGCTTCTAAAATACTCATTCCAAGTTTTATTTGAAAAAAAGAATTCATATTCAAATAGTATTTGAAGTATATAAATTTGTAATTTTTTACAAAATTATTTTATTTCTTTTATTGTTACTTAATCCGTATTATAATATAATATATATTTTGATTTTAAAGTTAAGTTTTGATATTTTAAAATTCATTTTATTACCAAAAATAATATTTCTTCCGTTCTCCAAAATGACACCATTTGTAAAATAATTTATTTTATAAAAGAGTTATTTTTTTACGAATTATAATATAAAATGACATAATATTTTTAAGAATAACAACACCATTTTATTATCTTGTCAATACTATCGAAATAAACATTTATTTATTTAGAGATTAACATGAACCAAAAATATAAACTCTAAAATTTTAATTTTAATAAATAAGATTTATTTTGAGTGGAACTGAGTATAATTTTAATAATATTACTTTTTTAATTTCTTACAATTTATATATTTTTTTGTCAAAAACTATATATATTTATATCAATTTAAGATTAAATAAGTAATATTCTCAACTTTTTCATCCAAATTTTATCACCATGCTTTCATTATAAATAAAAATTAATATATTTATGGGTAAGCAATGAACTTTTGATGATAAAACGAAAAATATCATTCAAATATTTATTTTATACTCTAAAATTATATTTTTAAATTTAAGGTACACAATTAAATTTATTAATTTGACCCAAAAAATATATTCCAATTTCATCTCGAGTACGGGTAGTACTAAGCGGTTTGTATTTAAACTCTCTCTCACACTCTGTTTCGAACACCGTCCTAGTTTCTCTCTCCTTTCCTCTCTAATCTTTATAGAGAAAATCTAGAGAGAGAAATTTGATCGGCATCAATGGCGTTCGTATCTTTCCTTGGAAGAGTTCTGTTCGCATCGATTTTCATACTCTCCGCGTGGCAAGAGTAAGCTTCTTCACTTATCTCTCCAGATCTGCTAGAATTTACATATTTTGTTTATAATAAAGTTCAGGGATTGACCGTTGCTTTTACTGTAGATTTGTTCTCTGTGCTTTAAGCATCGGATCTGATTGGTTTGAGATTTAGTTTAGTTTTTAGTAGATTTGGACTCGAAAGCTTTATTACTGAGTGCAAATTTTGCTTTTGTTTAAGTAATTTTCTTTCTCTATTTGTTAGATACATGCCTGATTCATAAAATTCAGTGTTTTACTTCACACTTTCACCTCTCTCTAACTATGTCTTTTAAGTCATGTACACACAAGTATATGTGTGTGTGTGTATATATATATATATATACACACACATATATTATTATTATTATTATTATTATTATTATTATTATTATTATTATTATTATTATTATTATTATTTTTGTGTGTGTGTGTGTGTGTGTTTTTGCTAGTTCATTTAAACATGCCTATTGTACTTTTGCTATTTAGAGCTGAAAGTGTTTAATATGTGTATTTATTGAAAGTAATGTAGATCACCTAAGGCCATGTTTGCTCATAAAAGGATTGTAATTCAATTCCCCTAATAGACCCTGGAAAAAAACTGTACCACAAAGTTTACTTCTTTAAATTAATGTATGAAAGAAAACGAAAATATGAAGTTGCTGCTGTATGTTTTTGTATCTCTGTCTCAATGTATACTTCTTTTTGTCCTGAATAATACCATGTCCATGGTGGAAGTGGTCACTTCTGTTTAATAAATTAACTAGAAGGCAATGGTGCCGAAGGTTTGTTAATTCTGATTATGTTATGGCCTATGAGATAGGTATCTTGTTGTTGGCAAAGCCGTAAAGGTATAACTTTTGGTTGTTAAGGACCTTAAGGTAGTAAACCATTTGGAATGTTTCCTTCTGGGACGACGTGTATTGCTCAAGGGTTTGACATTGATTGTTTGGGGTGAAGTATATGCTGTTAGAGAATTTAGTGCTTCTGCTTATCACACTTTTGTCTATATTATTTTAATTGATTTGGTAAAACAAACATTAAGGGATTTGCTTTATGGCCCGCCAGGTGGAGTGGTATGGTGGGTTAAAAGCATTTATTATTAAAAAAAACTGCGTTGAAGAGTGTTTGATAACATAAAAATTGCTTTTAACATTAGAGGTTTTATGTATAAGAACTCTTGTTGGAGAAGATTTAGTGCTTTTGAAATTATGTTTACATTTAAATGTATAAGCTTACCAAAATTTTAATAATAAATACTTTTGAAAATTATTTGCCACACTTTTTAAATTCTACATAAACGCTGTCCCCAATAGCTCTAATAGTGAAACTGCTTCATCTCACTGCTCAAATGGTCCCTTAGTTTGGAGAAACTATTGTTTTTTTCCCTGAAAATAGGATGAAAATTCCATGAACCAGAGTTTTATTATATTTAGGAATTTGGGAAAAAAAATCTTTTTGTTGAAAGAACTGCTTTTTATATAAATTTCTCCATTCTTTTCTATTCGCCTTTTTTTTTTTGAAAATTTTAATGGTACCTTTTTTTTAGTTGTATATTTTAGGTTTTTCCCCTTGCCTTTCTACTTTTACTCATACATATCCATATTCATGTTATCCCAACTAGTTTGGAAAAAAAAGAAGGCGTTCTTGAGTTGAAGGAACTGTTTCTTGAGTTTTATTTTATAAACTGTGTTCCAAACATTTGTCCTTCAGTCAATTTATTTATTGTCTTTGAAGTATTTGAGCAGTGTTTATGAAGAATATGTGTGAGAGATCACCCCGCTTGGTAGCTTCGACACTGTCATAAGTAGTTGTGACCATGTGGCATACACCAAAATACACATTAAGAATGTGAAATGCTTTCTGTTATTAATCAATCTAAATATCAGAACAGGATCGTAATTATATTTGTAGGAGGAGCATTATTATGACGTTATGCTTGGGGGAATAAGAGGCTATTTGTGATTCGGATTAAAAATCCATAACTTTCAGGGCTTGTGCTGAAATATTTTGGGGCTGTTAATCTATGCAGCAAATGCTCTCTGAGCCTCATGGTGTAAAACATATGACTTGTAATTTCTTTTCTTTTTTTTTGCTAAGTTATGACTTGTAAATTCCCGTTTCCTCTTTTGTGAATATTATTACTGTTTTGAAATGATCCCACTGTACCTGAGTGAGAAGATCATGATTGGCATTCTTTAATAAATTTAAAGGAAGACCAAAATTTTGTTTGAACATGTCACTCGACCTTCGCCCATATTAGCAGCACACCTCATGTTATATAATAGGTAGCCTATCCTGTTCATTCTCTCACCTCTCCATAAAAGCTACATTGTTGCCCATTTGTGAAGTCGGTGTCTTAGTTAAAATCTTGTGGTATTGAAATTAGTTTTATTTTTGTAATAATACCTTTGGTCTATCAAGCTAGAACCTATGAGCTAGTATTAGTCAATAAGTAGTTTAATCATGCCATCCATAAGTTGTCAATTTTTTTCTACTTAGATATGTGTCTTAGTGCTTCCCTTTTGAGTTACTTGTTCCTGTTGTAGGTATCAAGAATTTGGTGTTGATGGAGGGCCAGCAGCAAAGTCCCTTAGTCCGAAGTTTGATGTTTTCTCAAAGCATGTAACAACCAATACTGGGATGCAAGTACCAGATTTTGAAGTGAGATTCGTTACTTTTTCCTTTTGAACTTATCCAAGTCAGATAGATTGATGTGTTTCTTCTTTGTGTAAAATATCATAACTTGGAGCCCTTTTTACAGATCAAATTAGCAGTTGCTGCAGCTATAGGCATTAAGGTTCTTGGAGGTCTTCTATTTATCCTTGGCAGCTCTCTTGGAGCTTATCTTTTGGTCTGTAATTTGTATCCTTGAATCCTCTTTTTGAGATTTATTGGATTGATCACAGACCTTATCCAGTGTTCATGTCTTTCTTTTGCAGCTTCTCCATCAGGCAATTGTTACACCAATCTTATACGACTTCTACAATTATGATGTAGACAAGACAGAATTTGCTCAACTTTTTGTCAAGTTCACAGAGGTTTGCAACTGAAGCCTGTCTCCTCGTGTCCATGTACTAATAACTCAAAACGACTCAAGTCTGATTGAACATATTGTTGTTTCCTTGCAGAGTTTAGCACTGTTTGGAGCACTGCTCTTCTTCATTGGAATGAAGAATTCAATGCCAAGAAGGCCACTCAAGAAGAAGGTGGCTCCCAAAGCGAAGACAGGTTGAGAAGGGAATGGTTTGCCATATGGATGCTTGCGATGCTAATGTTCCTGAAAGTTATTCAGGGCCTAATAATTTGAGAAGGGAATGGTTTGCCATATGGATGCTTGCGATGCTAATGTTCCTGAAAGTTATTCAGGGCCTAATTTTGTATGCGTATATCAGGGCAGTGACTCTCTTGTTTTTTATTGTAATCTCATCCAGTTTCCAATTTTTATTTTTATTTATTTTTTAATCCAAGTTATGATTTCCTTTTTACGGATATGAAATTATAAATTATTTTAGAGACTGCGTTCATGATTATGAGCAAATTATGCACTATTTTCTTTTTGGAACGGCTAATCTTTTACTCTTACACTCAATCCCAAAATGAGCTTTTGTTGTTGTTGTTGGCATGTTAAGGTTTGCTAGGAAATACTTAGATATATATTTTCAGTATCAAATTTTTGCAAGATGTCCTCCAAAGTACAGAGAAACTGCAGTCCAAGATTTTTTTTTTATCCCCTATTGTCTAATGAAATGTTTATCCATAGGTTTAGATAATGAAAGTCCAACTTTTAATAGTAGATGAAGCAATAATACCATAAAAAGATTAAATATAAAAAGAAGATATAAAATAATGTTGATGATAATTATTAGTTATAATCTTTAGACTCATTTATGTACGATAGAACATCTATTAATTATAATTTAATATATTATTTTATAGATGATAATTATTAGTTATAATCTTTAGATTCATTTATGTACGATAGAACATCTATTAATTATAATTTAATATATTATTTTGTAATCAATATTTTATAGTCACCTTTTGTTATCGTATTATTACTCATTCCCTCTTTATGTCTTTCTACGGATCTCCCTGTTCCTAATGACCCTTCTGAACTATTCTTAATTTCCCTCTTACTTTTCTCTTAAAACTCTGCCTAGTAAATACTAAATGCCAACGTAGTTCAGATTTTGAAAAAATTTGTCGGGCCTATGACTGCTCAAACGCAATGCCCACTTTGGAATTTGGATTGTTTAGAATCTGTTGGAAACTTGGAATCAGAACAACATTATTATTTTTTGAATAAGTTTAGGGGGACATATTTTTTTAGATATTTTTATATTGGCTTGTTTTTTTTATTGGGTTAAATTCAGATGACCACCTGAGTTTTGGACGCATTCCCACTTAACCACCTGTAGTCAGTAAAGCTACATTTAAACTCCCAACTTTTTGAGTTGAAGTGAATAAATGCTTTCCGTCTTAACTGCGTTACCTGAGTTGGCTAAAGACTTAATTACCCTCCATATATATTCAAAATGACAGACGATAGTGATACCTAACTGGGTATCTAATAGACTATAGATACCAAATAGAGTTAAAAAATTATTTTAGGTTTTCTTTTAAATAAAAAATAAACTGTATTGATTTTATTTTAAAGAGTGGATAAAAAAAATACGAGAACACATAAGTAATAAAACATGAAAAAAAATTAATATACTTTGTTATATGTTCTAATAATAATGGGTACTTCACGATCTCAAATTAAATAAATAATTTATATATTTTATATTTTTCACTTTTTTTTTGGGGGGGGGGGGGGTTTGTATAGTTTATTGTTTTAAAAGATTTAAGACCAATTATTTTCTTAAAGAAAGTTATATAGTTTATCTATTCAAATTGGTTATATCTTGTTGACCCTAAAAAAGTAATTGCAACAATAAATATTTTTTTAATTAAAAAGTTCAAAATAAACAATCTAAAAAAAATTCGCTTTACAACTTGGTGTGGAAAAGTACTTTAAAATATGACATTATTTTTAGTAATGATAATATCATTAACATACATTATTAAACAAAAACAATTAATATTAAAAAGAGTCAAAAAAATGTCAGATTTTTATTCCGAATAGGCACGATGATATAGCTGATAAATTAATTGCAACAATAAATAGATAAATAAGTAAGTTATATATCTACTACCTACTTGCAACAAAAGTTTAATTCTTTTTATTTTATTTTTTTTGCAATTTTTTTTTATAACAAAAATGTTTCTTAGAAAGCAAAGTTTTTATTTATTTATTTTTTCCTGGAGTACTATTAATTCATTACAACTTACAACCAAGAGGGGTTTCTGAATTCAAAACTTTTATGCAAATATCTCTACTTTGTTAATGGGAATTAATATTGTTAAAATAAAAATAATATTGTCAAAGTAATATTAATGTCACTATAACAATTATCAAAAATATCTTTAAATATATATATTTATTCCGACATTATATTTTCCCCTCTTTTACCTTTATAGGTTTAATTATATTATTATTTTATTTTTTTATATTATTTATTTTATCCTTCTATTTAGTCCTTCAAATTTTATTTCACCGTACAGAATTTATACACGCGATATCCGACGATAATATATTTAAAAAGAATTCAAGAAGTCATATACATAAGCTCTTATTTTTGGACATAAATGGGGGAGTATATGGCTACCAACCACTGTGATACAAACAATTAAACAACCACAAACCAAATAGGCTCAAGCATACAAACAAAACTATTTAGACAACTGAAAAATAATTAATGAATAAACACCAGTTGCAGAGAGGCCAACTTATGTGTTGTAAGTTGTAATGAATTAAGGGGGGTATTTTGGAACTTTCCTACCCTTTTTTGACCGTTACAACCCTTTCTCACGCACTCTTGGCGTCTGACATACACGCACAGTTAAAGTGGATGAAAAAGGTCATGTTTTCACTTCAACTCAAAAAGTTAGGAGTTTAAATGTAGCTTTACTGACTACAGGTGGTTAAGTGGGAATGAGTCCAAAACCCAGGTGGTCATCTGAATTTAACCCTTTTTTATTTTTTTTTGGTATTGACTCTAAACATATTTAATTTATGGATTTTAAAATCAATTTATAAAAAATTCAAAAAAAAGGTATAATTTGGATATATATTAAAAAAGGGTGTATGGGTCCATACAACCCTTTTTTTGATATATATATATATATATATATATATATATATATCCAAATTACACTTTTTTTTTGAATTTTTATATTTTTTTTAAATTCATAGTATAAATATGTTTGGAATAAATACAAAAAAAAAATAAAAAAATTGACCATTGGAACATGAAAATGTCCAATTTCCATGTCCTAAAAAAATATCCGCGTAGGAGGACTTTTTTTTCCAACAAGTCTAGGCGGACAGTTTGTTTGGACAGAAAATTGGACCGGTGGATCCAATTTCCCACGAGTCCTTCTACTCGGACCGGCCAATTTGACATGGAAATTGGACCGGTCCATGTAAATATCCATGTTCCCTTGGTTTTTTTTTTTTTTTTTTTTTTGGTATTTATTCCAAACATATTTATATTATGGATTTTTAAAAAAAAATCAAAAAAAACTGAAAAAATTAGGTGTAATTTGGATATATATCAAAAAAATGGTTGTATGGGCCCATACAACCATTTTTTTGATATATATCCAAATTACACCTAATTTTTTCAGTTTTTTTTGATTTTTTTTTAAAAATCCATAATATAAATATGTTTGGAATAAATACCAAAAAAAAAAAAAAAAAAAAAACCAAGGGAACATGGAAATGTCCAATTTCCATGTCCCAAAAACATGTCAGTGTAGACTTATTGATTTCCCACTACTCACTTTTTTATCTCTCTGCTTTTCATTCTTTTATATCTCTCTATTTCTCACTATATACACTTCAGTTTTTCCCCTCCGTTCTTTATCGGTCTTTCTAAGTAAAATAAGTAAAAAAATAAAAAGATAAAAAAATAAATTTGATGAATTAACATTAAATAAGTAAATAAAATAAAATAAAATAAATATATATACACTTATCAAATTTATTTTTTTACTTATTTAAATTTAAATTTAAAAATAAAATTGATAAGTGTATAGATATTTTAAATTTACCTCATGATAATGTGTGTGTCCATCATTTATACCAAATTTTATTATTGTCAACTAGATTTTATTTTTTTACTTATTTAATGTTAATATATAAATTTTATTTTTTTACTTATTTAATTTTTTTAAAAAAATAATATATATTTTTTCAATATTTAAGATTGTCAAAAAAATATTAAATAAACTTTTTAAACTTTTTTTGAAAAATATTTAAATAAGTAAAATGTTTTTTGATAGATTAACATTAAATAAGTAAAAAAAATAAAATCTAGTTGACAATAATAAAATCTGGTATAAATGGTAGATATGCACATTATCATGAGATAAAAATGAACTTATCTCAATTTACTTTTTAAAAAAGTATTGATAGAGTAAGAAAAAAGAAGAGAGAAAGAAAGAAGAAGAAAAATTGATAAGTGTATAGAGTGAGAAAGAGAGATAAGATGGGAGTGAAAAGTTGAGAGAGAGAAAGAGAGAGAAATGAGTGAAGTAAAAAAAAAAATTTGATGTGAGTGGAAAATTGGATCCACGGTCCAATTTCCTGTCCAAAAAATCGGGTTGCGTAGCCTATAATTTCAAAAAGAATAACTCTTGGCGGACCGGTCCAACTGGACATTTTTATTAGACATTTCTCATTTCCTTTGTGTTTTTTTGTATAGATTCTAAATATTTGTATATTATGGATTTTAACTTCAATTTATAGAAAATGGGAAAAAATGAGGTGTAATTTGGATATATATATATAAAAAGATGTATGGTCTCATACATGGTCCCATACACATTTTTTTTTGATATATATCCAAATTACACCTCGTTTTTTTCCATTTTCTATAAATTGAAGTTAAAATCCATAATATAAAAATGTTTAGAATCTATACCAAAAAAAACACAAAGGAAATAGAAAATGTCCAATAAAAATGTCTAATTGGATTGGTCCGCCTAGGAGTACTATTTCAAAAACAAAAAAAAAGAGTGCTTCTACGCAGCCCGATTTTCTGGACAGGAAATTGAATCATGGGTCCAATTTTCCACTCACATCAAAATTTTGTTTTCAATAATTCTAGGGCGACATTTTTTTGTGGACATTCTAGCGACATTTTTTTTTTTTTTTTTTTTTGGTTTTTTTTTTTGGCTATGACTTTAAAATAATTTATATGATTTATTGGTACAAAAATTTTAAAAAAAAAACAGTGATTTATGTGTGATTTGGATACATATACAAAACAGTGTTGTACAGACTGTTTTGTATATGTATTCAAATCACACCTAAATCACTGTTTTTTTTAAAAAAATTTTGTACCAATAAATCATATAAATTATTTTAAAGTCATAGCCAAAAAAAAAAAACCAAAAAAAAAAAAAAAAAAAAATGTCGCTAGAATGTCAATTCAACAATGTCGCTGTAGAAGTGCTCTTTTGTTTTTATTTCATTCATTTCTCTCTCTCAACTTTTCACTCGCATTTTATCTTTCTTTCTTATTCTATACACTTATCAATTTTTTCCTCTTCTTTTTTTCTCTAGGTTATATTCAACGACAAATTTAAAGCGTGGTGACCGATTGAAATGAGAACATCAACCTATCAAAAAGATGCTAAAAATGTTGTTTTCAATGAAACTTATATATTATTCGTAAAGATTTTAAAATTCAAGGATAATTATATGGATTATGCTAAAAATGTTGTTTCCAATGCTAAAAATATGAGCCCTTACTAAAATATTTATACAACAAGGAAAGGGGCCAATATCAATATTAACTTAAATTTATATACTACTCTCTCTTTTCTAAAAATAAATAGAGAAATAATTTTTATAGATAATTTTTTATTTTTTATTTTATCATTAAAAATATATTCATATTACGTAAATATATTACTAGTATTTTATACTAGCTGGAGGATACGAAAGTGGGCCACTTATTCTGGTCCCTCAGTTGGAAAGGAATCGAAGGTAATTAAGAAAAAATAATCACTCGAGAGTCCAGTCCAACCTTCTCCACTCCCAGCTGCCGACTTCCTTTCCAAATTCCAAGTATACTTTCCGTCAATATTGACTGCATGCACTCACCTCAAACATACTTTGTGTGGTTTGGTTGAATTCTTTGTGTGACCATCAACTATTTAATAGAAAAAGACAAATTGGGTATTAGTATAATATTTTTTGACTTAAATTAAAATATATTTTTAATTTTAAAAAAAAACAAATATATTTTTAATTTTAGAACTGAAAAAATATGTTATAAATAGGCATGGGTAGGGATAAGAGTAGGCCATACCCCATGCATGCAGGTATTCTTTTGTTCTTCCTCTTAGTATAAGTTTATAGGGTTTACCTATATTGGAAAATAAATAAGGGTTGAAACCCCATTTACTGTGAGTTTTGAACAAAAAAGAAAAGAGAAAGGTGTGGGCCTAAGTGCATATTAGGATTTACATGACCTAATTGAATTAAATGTACAAATTAGGGTTCATGTGACCTAATTAAATGTACAAATTAGAGTTTATAAAAAACTAATGTGCTAGACCCGGGGAAGTCTCCACGTGTTCCAAGGCAGAAGACTCGTGGATGCGACCCATTTTGGGAATTGATTGAGGGATTTGATTGGTGGCTAAAAGAACAGGGCAATTTGGGCATTACTTTGATGATTAAAGGACATTTCTGGAATTTTTCCTATAAAGCATGACTAAAGGGTATTTCTGGAATTTTCCTTAAAACATGTGTCTGGCATGTGACTATTTCCCAGGCAAGCTCTATAAATAGTCCCTCTATTCTAAGAAAAGGGGATATAGCTCTCAAGACATTACACTTGGACTCTTGAAAGCTCATTACACTTGGAACTCTTTCTCAACTCAAAGACTCAAGAAGGCTCTTGGAATCCCTGCTACCCTAACCCGGTTTCTGGATTCTAGGAGTTCTGCCACGTGTCATTGGAGTAATCGCCCACCTGTTCTTCTCCCCTTTTCAATCAACCAATCAATTCCGTACTCTTCGTGGATTTCTCTCCTCTCCAGCCAACGCGAAACCCTAACCCTAGCAAGGTGTAATTTTCTTACCTACATTTATTTGGCGACTCTGCTGGGGAGGTGTAGAATTCGTGAAGGGTATGCCCACAACTCGAAATGGGAGAATTACAGGAAGAGTTTCACCGACAACAAGCATCACTTCACCGGATCCGATTTCAAGGCAAGTGAATCCAGTGCTCCAAAGCGCGAATCTGAATTTTGATCAACCCATCTTAGAAGACGTTTCAGAAGGAAGTTCAACATCACCTCAAATGGCTGATCAACAACAAACCAGTGCTAGACAGCCAAACGCAGGAAGGCAATGTGAGGAAGTCACTAGAGCGCAAACAACTGCGAATGCTGTGCAGATGGAGATGCTCAAAGCATTACAGGAGGCACGAGAAGGCCAAGGGATGATGATGACCATGATGCTGGAAATGCAAAGGAAGCAAAAAGAGATGGGGAATTTTCGCCAGCAGTTGATGCAAATCTCCACTTTCAGGGCTATGTTCCCAGGAAGTTCGCAGGGGGAACGAGCAGAAGTGGAGGACAACAACAACAACAAAGATAATCCGACTGTGCTTCCAACAACGGAGAGTCAGCCGATTCCGATCATCAACTTGGAGCCCCAAAACAACGGTGATATGCCACAACTCAGATTGGAAGCAAGTCAGCTTCAGCCCAACATCGTCCCGCCCACTCTCCCAACATTTTCGCAAGTACAGATACCAATCCTCCCAAGCCACATCCAACGAACAAACCAACAAGTACAACCGATACAAGTTGTGCAGGATGGAAGTGTGCACCAGCCAATTTCCTTACCATACACACCACCTATATATCAATACATCACAGCCCCTCAGAGAGTCCATACCACGAGCCAGTATGTGACGAAGGATGATATGATTGATGTAATCAATCAACTTCGCAAGCAGACATCCCGACCTTCAGAATTGGACTTTACTCCACCCTACCCGGCACACGTACGGAGACAACCTTACCCGGCAGGGTATATTGAACATCCCCCACAGTTCCCAAAGTATAACGGGGAGAAAGGAAATGCCAGGGAGCATATTGCCAGGGAGCATATTGCCAGGTTCGTGGAATCGATGTCTCCATGGTTGGGTTATGATGAGGTGAATAGCCACAATCTGTTGATGAGGGAATTCAACAAGACCTTGACGGATAGTGCCTTCAGTTGATACTATAACTTGGAGAAGGGATCAGTCCATGATTGGGATGATCTGAAATTGCAATTTTTTAAGAAATTTTTCTATGTACAGAAACAGATAACTATTGTAGAACTAATGCGATTCGAGCAGAAGCCGAATGAGGAGCTGTCAGATTATGTGGACAGATTCAGGGCCCAAGCACAGAAGTGTAACGAGCCAATTGAAGAGAAGAACTTGGTTAGCATATGCAACAATGGTGCTCTAGACTCTTTCAAGCCTCATCTCATTATAAAGGCCTGTGATTCATTTGCAACCCTCTCATCCTTCGCACAAGATTTGGGAGGAATCGTGGCAGTGCCCATCAGCCATGCGATGGTTACATGGAAGGGTAAGAGAACAGCAACTGTGGCTTTGGCTGATTCTCAGTCAAAACCACAAGGGGGCAAGAGGGAGAAGAATGAGCGAAATTTTGAAAGAAGTAAAGGAAAACTTGGGGGCAAGTATACCAGGATGTTAGTTCCAGAGGCTATCACATGCAGTGAGAAGGCATTCAGGGGCCTGTACGAACAATGGGTTGAGCACGGAGTGGTGAAACCTCCAAAGCCTAAATTTGTGGTGACGGAAGAGATGAAAAGAAGACCAGATTTCTGTGTGTACCACCAGTACGCAGGACATTTCATTATGGACTGTTACAGTATGCGGAAGATATACCATGAGAAGCTGGCAGCTGGAGAAATCGAACTGTGAAAAGAAAAGCACCGTGTATGAAAAGCCACTTCCAAACCACAAAGGAAAAGAAACATGCAACATTATTACCCATGGTGTAACCCAAGAGGTCGAAAGGATGAAAAAAAAAATCACCCAAGATGATGGTCCACTAAAAAATGGTGGTTGAAGTACTCAAGAGTATCCCTTGCCAAGAAATTGGATGACCAAGGGAGGAGACACAAGAATTGACGAATTAAAAATCCACCCACGATGGTGGTCAAGTCCTCGTAGATTGCACTTGCCAAGAAATTGGATGACCAAGTGACGAGGCATGCAACTTAAGCCTTTATGAAACCCTATACGCCAAATAATTGGCACGGCGTACCAAGGGATAAGGCACAAAGTTATACTTTCAACTTTAAAAGTAATCGAGGCACCTGATTATAAGTCCTCAAAGTTATACTTTCAACTTTAAAAGTAATCGAGACACCTGACTATAAATCCTCAAAGTTATACTTTCAACTTTAAAAGTAATCGAGGCACCTGACTATAAGTCCTCAAAGTTATACTTTCAACTCTAAAAGTAAGCGAGACACCTGACTATAAGCCCTCAAACTCGAGAAAGTTACACTTTATCTCTAAAAGTGGCGAACGTTATGCTTTATCCGACAAAAGCAAAATCTATCATTATTATCTTTATAATTTTTTTTTGAAACGTTGTGCTTTTCGTTAAAAGCAATATGATTATTAATAAAAATGTCAAACTTTCACTTATACTTGAATATTCTTCGATTTTAAAAGTATGAATTCAAGTGTTAGTTTGCAAGAAATCGGAAAAAAGCATGTTAATTAAAAACAAAAATTTGCATATTTACTATCACTATTATGAATATTGTTGTCTTGGAGTATTAATTTGAATCACTTATAATTCAATGCTAAATATTGGGTCTTAAGGAAAATTCAAGTTAAAGGCAATCAATAATGCTAAAGAAACTCTATTATGATAAATGATAATATAAATGAGTTCTTTGATACAGGAAATAACAAAAAGCTACAAACAGTCATACCTAGAAGTAAGGAGATCCAGCCCAGCACAAAAAGATATTCATCGGGAGAGGGGCTGTACAAATCACGGGCTTAGAGAATGCCTATAGCTCCACGACATCTTTGTTGTTGGGTGGATAGCCGAGGTCACTAAAAGGCGAGGTGGTAGAATCAAGATGAGGAAAGTCAAATAAGGCGAGCTCCTCAACGGGCAAAGAAAGTAAAACGTCGATGCCCCCACCCAAAGAACTAGCAACTGTACCCTCCCTTTCAGGTGAAGCCTAGGGAGAATCCTTCTGGGGAGGATGGAAATCAACAATAGGTTTCAAAGGATTCCCCCTCGGGAGAGGAGGATTAACTGCCATAATAGCATCAGCATCAACATGGGTGTCACCGGTACCCTCCAAGCTGTCATGAGAAGACATTATATGTGGGCGTGAAGATGGAACTGTACTAACCACAATAGGACCTAAGCCTACATCAGGCATGGAATCGTCAACATTAAGGCTGACACGATCATCATGAGGTGAGGAAGAATCGACAACAATCATGTTATGTCAGGGAGGCTCACAACTAGTGGAGGTCGCCACCTTACTTGCCGTACCCATAAGAAATCCAATGGGAACATCATCATCATCATCATCATCATTCTAGGCAATCTAAACACAAGGATCCTCAGCTTTACTCTGGAGCCAGTAACTCTCATCTCTCCGACAGCAGAGGATCCCGGGGGAGGAACTCGAGGAGGTACCCGCGACGAAGTCTGGAAGGATCGTGTCACCATGAAATCATGAAGTATAATTGCCAGCCCGCTTGACAGCCTCTATCAAGTATGCAACGCACTCGGTATCCCTAGGAAACAGTCTGGATGGGCTACAAGAAGCTGAAGCAACAACAGGAAGACTGCAAGATATAGAATAAGAACGTAATTTAAAAAAGAAAAGGAAGCAGACATACTCTAACGTAACGAATGTGCATGAAGAAAAGCACCCGTGGGAAATCAACACAGTAAAGGCGTCATGATACGTAGATCCCTACATGGTTGAATGCCCTACATAGCTGAATGCCCTACATAGCTGAATGCAGTGATATATGCCCGCGCTCTTTAGTATAGCTTTATACTCAACATTCCCTAGGATTTCGTCAGTCCAATGTTGTCATCCTTGAAGGTGGCTAGATGAGTCAGACAGGAAGCGAAAGGGACTGAAAGGGTATTCTTGTTTCTGTATGCACATGCGGGGAATGCGACCGGAATGGGGGAAGTCGTCCCAACCTCCGCAAGCCGCGACATAAAGAAACAAGCCTTCTTTATCTGGTGAAGGAAAAATTGTGCGATCGTAAGTCTTCAGAGTATCCGGTAGACGAGGCCTGCAAGTAAAGAAGACTCCACATAAGGGTACTAAGGATGTCAAGTAAAGCATAAGAACTTGAGTAGGCTTACCATGGCAAGGGGAGAATCTGAGATTTTCACGAGAGAATACCTGAAAATAAGAAGAAATGAAGTCAGGGAAGGATCAAAATCACAATTATGAAAGAAAAACAAGATTTGAAATTTTTCTAAAAAACTTCGGACAGCCAAAATGCATCCTTCGGAGCCATTTTTTGGGTTATTTTGATATGTGTCATGGCCGTTGGCGATGATTTTTGAAGTACTCGTCGATACGGTCGTTTTGATATATTATGGGCCCCGAGACTCCAAACGGAACAAAAGTTATGGTTAAAACGGCGATCACGATTCCCAACGTTCAAATTTTAATGACATTTTTCCTAGGGTTCGCCCCCTAGGGTTCGGCCCCCCCTAGGGTTCGGCCCCCTAGGGTTCGGCCTGCTTCAAAAAAAAAATAAAAATTGCTCGTCGTAATTTCCCCTATAGGGTTCGGCCCCTAGGGTTCGGCCACCTATAGGGTTCGGCCCCCTAGGGGGATTTATTTTGTGTACCTTGAAAATTTTGATGCTCCACAAATTAATTTTTCGGAATGGATGCTTCTTTGTCAATAAATATTGTGTTTTTCTTTATTATCCGGGGGAACCCTACCGAGATATAATCTAAGTAACGGGGCTCGGAAGACAAAAGAAAAGCTACAATAACCTGAAAAGAAACGTAAGAGAGGCAAGTTAAGAGGAAGTACTTCGACAGAAAGTACTCAAATAAATTGAAAAATTGAAAGAAAAAGAAGAAGGAAGGATTACCCTATAAGGTTCAACCTTTAGGATTTGGCCCTATAGGGGTGAAATTGCTTTCTTACCTCTTTCCTAAGATGAGGAACGATTGCTTGACGACTTCTTGGTGATCTTCAGACTTGAAGGAGGAGAGAAAATACCAAGACAAAAATTACACGATGAAAAGAAAAGCCTAAGTGACTTGGGAGATGTATACATTCAAACTGCAAGCTTGCAATACCAAAGGAAGCAATCTTTATTTTCCTCTTAAGGAAGATTTCGCAATATAAAGATAAGTTTATTTGAGCTTATTTCTAAATAAAAATATAAATTTTCGAAAATTGTTTAGATTTGGTATTTTAATGCAATTTCGAAATATATATATATATATATATATATATATATTCGATATCTGATATTTTATTCCTAACAGTAGGACAATTTCGAAATTATTATATATATATATATATATGTATATTGAATGTTTGATTTTCTTAAGGAAAAAGATCTTGCTTTATAAAATTCTAATAAAGGAAGATTTTGTTGTTAAATAATAAAATAAGATTTGATTATTGGATTTTGTTTAGTGATATCTCATGATCTTCCTTGTTTTAATTCTCAGAAAATAAGGAAATAAATATTGAGCAAAATGAGGAAGCTTTCAGATGATCTACCAAGAGGTTCAAGGAAGAGCCCTTCTAGGTCTTGCCTCCTTAGGGTTTAACCCTAATGGTTTGGCTCCTAGGGGTTCCCTCTTCTAGAACTCTTGTGTGCAAGACTTGAACAAGAGGGGTCACACAAATTCATTCGAAAGCTTGGAGTATTTTGCAAGAGCGTCTCTCAAGAATCGTGACTCTCGCGCAGGGGGCAAATGTGGGCCCAAGTGCATATTAGGGTTTACATGACCTAATTGAATTAAATGTACAAATTAGGGTTCATGTGACCTAATTAAATGTACAAATTAGTGTTTACAAAAACCTAATGTGCTAGACCCGGGAAGTCTCCACGTGTTCCAAGGTAGAAGACTCGTGGATGCGACCCATTTTGGAAATTGATTGAGGGATTTGATTGGTGGCTAGAAGAACAGGGCAATTTGGGCATTACTTTGATGATTAAAGGACATTTCTGGAATTTTTCCTATAAAGCATGACTAAAGGGTATTTCTGGAATTTTCCTTAAAACATGTGTTTGACATGTGACTATTTCCCAGGCAAGCTCTATAAATAGTCCCTCTATTCTAAGAAAAGGGGATATAGCTTTCAAGACATTACACTTGGACTCTTGAAAGCTCATTACACTTGGAATTCTTTCTCAACTCAAAGACTCAAGAAGGCTCTTGGAATCCCTGCTACCCTAACCCGGTTTCCGGATTCTAGGAGTTCTGCCACGTGTCATTGGAGTAATCGCCCACCTGTTCTTCTCCCCTCTTCAATCAATCAATCAATTCCGTACTCTTCGTGGATTTCTCTTCTCTCCAGCCAACACGAAACCCTAACCCTAGCAAGGTATAATTTTCTTACCTACAAAAGGAAACCTAAAGTTAGGGTAAAAACTAAATTACCTTTGTGTTGTTTGTAAGTTTATATAAAAACGAACGAAGAATCAAATGGAAGATCTTTGAGATAAAATTTACTGAAATTTTGAATTTCTTTTATATCTTGTCAACTGAAGGGTGTCATGATTATACTTTAAAATTAAAAATACATTTTTAAAATGATATTTTTATATAAATAATTTTTCACTTTCAGTTTTATCCTTATAAAAATATTCATTTTATGAATAACCCATACATGATATCTCTACTGGCATTCAAATTGTCTTCAGATTCATCAAATAAGCTCACCACCTGGACAAACACTACCAATCCTGGCTCTTGGTATGGAGTCTCCTGTTTTCAAAACCTCACCGCACTAAATTTCGTGTTCTTGTCTTACAGAGACTTCTCCGGCTATTTTCCGGCGTCATTGCCGTCGTTGTTTCGGCCCTACCGCCTTGATCTGTCGTACAACAACCTTTCCGGTCAGATTCCAGTGACGATGAATCATCTCACTCACCTTCTCACTAATTTATGGTCATGCATATTATGAAAAGGGCAAATTGGAAATATATATATAATATTTTAGGACTTAAAATAGAAATATATATTTAATTTTAGAATAAAAAAAAATACATCTCTAATTTTAAATGGAGGGAGTAATAAAGATCCTCCTAAAGATTTATCTGTCAATTTCCAATTCCAGCTCAAATCGAATGACTAATTTAAAAGCATTGAACACACAGTATAGACAAACCATGTTGGTACAAGATTATCGGTGACCAATTTAAATGTTTTGTTTTGATAATCTTTGGTAATTTGTTTTTTGTCTTATTTGTAAAAAAATAAAAAAGAAAATTATAAAATTGTATTCAAATAAATTACATATGTCATACCATGTTTTGGATCTTATATTAGGTATGGTAGTTAGTCTTTAACATATTTAGTTATTTAAGTTTTATATAATTTATTTAATATTGATAAATAAAAAAAATATTTTTGAAGTAGAATAAGGTGTTAATTACCTAGTAATAAAGTTTTTTATTTTACTGTGAGATGTAAAAAAAATAAAATGCAAGTTCTACCTCTTAGCTAAAGTCAGAATAAGCATGCATTAAAATTGACAGTAAGTTTTTTCAAAATTTCATTCCTAACACCTTTCCCAGGTTCTCTCCCAATCCCTCGTGATGAAATGAATCCTTAAAATTGAATTGTAATGATATAGAATGATGTGAGTGAATTTATTTTGCTAAATTAGGTCATTATCTTTCTTGTTAAAACATATGCAATATTCTTAAAATATTTTTTTAAAACTTTATAAATATAATCTTTTGATTTTTAAAAATATTATATGCATGCACCCAAATATTATATAAGATTACGTTCCCCACATTTAAAATGTGTTGTACAAAATTATGCACCTAATTATTCCCAATGTTCTAAAAAAAGTATCATTATCTTTTTTTTTTCAAAAAATTAATATCTTTAGTTTTTCTAATGGCATTCTTTTATCATAATTTCATAAATACTATATTCTTAATATTTGTAAATTTGATAATTTTTTTTTTGAAACGGAGAGAGTAACATTTAAAGCTCGTCTTTTTTGTTACAAAGTAAATACCAATTTTTTAAATGAAATTTTTATATTTTAAAAAATTCAAAATTAATACAATTTTTTTAAGTATGAAAACAATAAATAATTTTAAAAATTGAAATACTAAATTGGTGAAGAAAAAGTTAAATAGAGTAATTTTAATTAAGCAGAAGCATAAATTGGTGAACCAAAGAAATATTCGAATATCATATTGTAATAAAAAAATATTTTTTTTATATATATTTATTTGATTCTCGTCTCCCAGTATCCGACAACTATTAGACTATAACTAATTCGGAATCGAGATACGGTTGGATCTATACCTACAAATGGGGAGCTCTTTTTAATACCGTTTTCTCCATTCACAAGACTCGAACTCGAGATCTTACTCAAGGGTCATCGAACTCCTTTTACTCGGCCAAACAAATGTTGGTGTAATAAAAAAAATTCTTGAAAAAATACTTGAAGGGTAAGTATGAATAGTAAATATATTCTTAACATTTATAAAATTTTAATGACAACATCACTACGTTATTAGATCGAAGTGTTAATCTTATGTTAGGAAAAAAGTTTATCGCTATTAGTTATTTCCTTCTACTAAAATATTTTAAAATTTTAAAGATATTGAAAATGACTATCTATTTGGGAATAAATTATAGTGTAACTGCTTTGAGGTTAATATATATGTTAACTTTTAATATGATGCAGTTCTATATATATATAAAAAAGACGATGACTTATTTTAACAAAACATTAAAAAGAAAAATTATATATATGTGCTTAATTATTATTTAAAACTGTTCCATCCGTTTTAAAATGTAAAGTAAGAAAGTATATGCATCTAATTATTCTCTATGTTCTAAAAAAGAGTTTCATTTGTTTATTTTTTTGTACATTAAGAAGAGTTTTCTATTTTTGATAATCGAATCATTACACATTATATTTAATATTTTCTAATCATAATTCTATTATTGCATGTCACTACTATAAAAATAGGAACTTATTATTAATAAAAAATACATTGTAGATATTCACAAATTTATAAATTTAGTTATTTACTTTTTTTTTTGTAAAATGGAGAAAATATCATTTACAACTATTAATAAAAATATTGTAATAAAAGCGTTATAAGATAAACTTAAACTGGAGAAAAAATTAGTAAGGACAAAAAAATTGTTTCGCTATAATAAAATTTAAGCAATGAAGGACAAATTAGTAAGGTTAACAATAGTAAAAATGGTTTGATTACTAATTGCTAATTTGTTCCAAAATATAATTTATTTGTTCCAAAATATAAGTCACTTGCTCTTATATGCTTTTTACGAAGAAAATGACAAATTATAGGACTTAAATAGAAGATAAAATAAAAATATTATTAGACTTAAAAAGTAAATAAACTACAAAATACTACATAAAGTAGAGGACATAAAAAGAAAACAAAAAGAAGTAGCTAGCCTAACTGTTATATCACGACATTAAAAAAAAACTGCTGTATCACGAGAAATAAAAAAAAAGAGAAAAAAGAAAAGAAAAGAAAAGGAAAGCACGAAATCAAACAGCTGGGAAAAGGGTGAGAAGTGAAGCAGGCAGTGGCAATGACGAAGCCGGGACGTTTTCAGTGGGGTCGGTAATATTATGAGGCTAGAAAAAAATTGGCGGGAGTTCGGGCAGCACTCCCAAGTTATTTTTTGGATAATTTTGCGTTTTGAGATTATATATATAAAACACGTATTTAATTATAATAATAATATAATAAATAATAATATTATTATGTATATCTTATTGACTCTTAATACGTATTTATAATCATGAATTTATTTATAAATATTTAAGTTTTAATTATTTTAAAAAATAATATAAATTAAATTATTATTTATTGTGAAAAATGTAGAAGAAAAAATATATATAAAGGAGTAGGAGTGATATAGAATTTGTAAAGTTATAAAAATTTTAATTTGATCATGTATATTATAAATTTGTAAATTTCAATGAGTTCAATTTATATATTCTAACTAAATTTTTTTAAAATTTATTATATATTATAAAATAATTTTTTTAGGTGAAATCAATCGGACAAGGATCCTCTCCATTTCATTTGAAATGGAGAGTCTCCATTTCACTTAATTTTATCAATTATTGGATCATAATGATTTTGTTAGTAATGATCCAAATATGTTAGTAGATAGTTAATGATATTAAGATCAATTCTAAAAAAAAAAAAGTAATCCGACACTTTTTCACCGTTAAAAGTCTAAAAGATTTTTCACTGTTGAATTTTAACGGTGGAAATTCTTTTAGATTTTTAACGATAAAAAAATGTCGGATTACTTTTTTTTTTTTTAGAATTGATCTTATTATCATTAAGTATCTATTAATATATTTGGATCATTACTAACAAAAATATTATAAGTTGATAATTAGTGAAATAGAGACTCTCCATTTCATTTTTCAAATGAAATGGAGAGGATCATTGTCCAAATCAATTGACCCCACTCAGTACTTCGTCCTTGCGCAGTGGGGCCCTAGGCTGGAAAAAAGCAAGAGAGGGAAGAAGAAAAAAAGGGCAAGCATGCAGGTTGAGATTTATACAAATAAATAAATAAAATAAAACCTGAAAGCAGGAGGAAGCAGCAGGGAAGCCGAAGAGAAGCTGGACAAAGCGGGAGGAAGTAGTAGGGAAGCTGGTCAGTAAGTCTATTTTAGCAAGGTAATAGATGATCTGTTACCCCCTCAACTATAAATTCACAACTTCAAATTTCATATACATGTATTATATATACATTTCTAACTCTAGTTTTATTCCAAAAAAAAAAAAAAACAGAAGAACAAAAAACTCTAGCTCTATTTCCCTACCAAATCAGGTTTCTGCATTTGATATTTTCCGGGTGCTGTTGCGTTGAATTTCCTGCTGTTGTTTCAGGTAAATATCTTACCAATGTATACTTCTTTAATTTGTTGAGAGAGGGTTTTGAAATTGTCTTAGTGTTAGTTTTGACTTCTTAAAAAATTGCAAGCTTGGTGTTTGTTAAAATAACTTAAAGAATCAAAAACCTAGCATCTTAAACAAGATTTAAAAGCTAGCTTATTAAGGGCCTGTTCGGCTCCTACTTATAAGTTGGGTTGACCAACTTATAAGTAGTTTAGCTAAAAAAAGTGTTCGGGAACAACTTTTTTTTTTACTTATAAGTCGAAAAAAAAGTCAAAAAAAATAAGTAACATTTAGTTACTTAAAAAAAATGACTTATAAGTCATTTTTTTTAAGTTGGTCAACGGCTATGAAATGACAAAAATGCCCTCTTTTATTTTTAATGTTCTTCTTATTGAAGGACATTTTAGTAATCTTCTTATTTTATTTTAACTTATAAGTCATTATTAGCCGAACACATCCATAATTATTACTTATAATACCTGACTTATAAGTAAAAATAATGCCGAACACTATTACTTATAAATCTACTAAAATTTTAACTTATAAATCTACTAAAATTTTAACTTTAAGTCAAAAAAAATAAGTCATTCCCGAACAGGCCCTAAGTTTATTTGCTGTGACTTTGTTACCATAAGTCCTAACCAGAAAATAAAAGGAGAATTAGTAGCTTGTAAAATTTGAAAGCTAGGTGTTTATTAAAATGATTGTTTATTTGCTTATCAACTGCAAATTCTGAACATGTGATGAAGGTGTTGATTCTATATTTGTCCTAATTTATATATATTCTTAATCACAAGTTTGTTTCTGCATTATTGTCATGATTCTTTTTAGTTACTTATTATTTTTTACAGTTTTTCCTTACTAACTTTAGTATGCTATTTTCTTTTTGCTTAAGCCGAAAAGGATAGCAAATGCCTTTTTTTTCCAAATGGATTAATTGTGCTGGATTATAGGTCTTGTATTTCTATTGCTGTGTTATATGTCATTGATTCATTGTAGTAAATGTATAGTTACGGTTTTCAGTTTCCTTTTTGATTTTCAGGTTCATTATCCCAAAGAAAATGTTGGGAACAATTAAAGCTGCTAACGAGCTCAATTATGACCGACTAAGCGAGCTAAAAGCTTTTGTAGAAGCTAAAACCGGAGTCAAAGGACTAGTCGATGCTGGTGTTACAAAAGTCCCAAATATGTTCATTCAACTGCCAGAAAATATGATAATCTCCAACGGCACCAAAACTCATGACTTCATAATTCCGGTTATTGACCTCAACGGCGTGGATAAAGATCCGATCCGACGTAAGGAGATAGTGGAGCAAGTTCGAGATGCATCCGAGTCGTGGGGTGTTTTCCAAGTGGTGAATCATTCTATACCCGTTGACGTTTTGGAGGAGATGAAAACTGGTGGACGTAGATTTTTTGAGCAAGATAATGAGGTGAAGAAACAGTGGTACAATCCAGACAGGTCGAAACCGGTGGGGTATAACAGCCATATGAATATGGATGGTACCCAACCAGCTGACTGGAAGGATAACTTGTGTTGCCGCATGGCTCCTAACCCTCCTAATCCAGACCAATTGCCCCATGCATGCAGGTTTTCTTTTGTTCTTTCTTAAGTAATATAAGTTTATAGAGGTTACTTAAATTGGAAAATAAATATGGGTTGAAACCCCGTTTGGGGTATGTTTGTGAGTTTTGAACAAAGCAGAAAAGAGATAAAAGGAAAACTAAAATTAGGGTAAAAACTTAATTACCTTTGAGTTGTTTGTGAGTTTATATAAAAACGAAAGAAGAGAAAATGTAACTTTAATATATATGCTCCATCTCATGCATGTCCCTAAATAATTTTATTTATTTATTATTATTATTATTATTATTATTATTATTATTATTATTTTTGCAGGGATATTCTGATGGATTACTCGAAGCAAGTTTCAAAACTAAGCAATTGCTTGTTTGAATTAATGTCTGAGGCTCTTGGTCTGAATCCAAACCACCTTAAAGACTTTGGCTGTACTGAGGGGATTAGTGTTCTGTGCAATTATTATCCGGCATCTCCACAACCAGAACTAACTCTAGGCACTCGCAAGCACGTTGATGGTGATATCATTACTGTGCTTTTACAAGATGAAGTAGGTGGCCTTCAATTTCTTCATGATAACCAGTGGGTTGATGTTCCTCCTGTGCCTGGAGCCCTAATCGTTAATGTTGGAGACCTTTTACAGGTAATTAATTATTCATAATGCATATTTTATTTTTCTCTATTTTAAGCAATATTATTAATTTCACGATGAATGATGATGAGTTTTAATGGTATAAAATAAGAAGAATCAAATGGAAGATCTAAGAGTATAAAATTAACTAAATGATATATTTTTTGAATTTCTTTTCATCTGAATTAAGGAAGGGTGTCATGTCACTATATTACTTCTATTTCTTTTGCTGGTGTAGCGACGTTACTCTTAACATTAAAGATTTATTTGTCAATATAATTTCCATTTCCAGCTCATAACGAATGATCAGTTTAAAAGCATGGAACACAGAGTATTGACAAACCATGTTGGTCCAAGATTATCAGTGGCATGCTTCCTTACCGGGGTCGCTCCATCCCCAATTATTTTTAGGCCTATTAAGGAGTTGTTATCGGACGAGAAACCCCCAAAGTACAGAGACACTACGCATAGAGAATACTCGACTCAGTACAATGCAAGCAAGTTTGATGGCACTGATGCCCTTTTACATTTCAAGCTCTAAACTTAGCTTAATTAATTATGTTATCGATCTCAAATTAATACTCAATGAGGTGCCTAACTTGCTGTTGGATGCATGAGTGTGGTTCATAGTATGCTAGCTGTTTTTTTCCCGAATAATTTTAATTTCAAATAAGAATGTGTTCCTTGAGTCGTGCGTACGTTTTATAGGCTTAGGTGGCTGTCCTTCGCCTTTTTATATTGTACGCCTCATCTTAATTATTGTAACCAGGATTTTGAAAGTTGAATCGTAACCTTTTTAAAATGTTGGTGACAAAAATAAAATTATTTTGAATCACTTTTGCAATAAAAAGAAATCAATAGCGAATCAATTCTTGCCAGACAGAGGTAGTTTATAAAAAAAAAAAACAGACGTAAAGAACGCAAAGTTTAGAGCCTCAATTTCTACTGATTTTGCTTAACAAATAAAGCCCTAATAGTCTGTTTAGTTACAATATTAGAATATTCTAAAAATGAGAATTAGAATGAAAATGTGAATGGAATAGAATGGGTATTTATTCATATGTTTGATTAAAACGAGAACTTACAAGATTTTGATCAATCAAAGTTTGTTTGTTTGTTTTTTATAAAAAAATTGACTATTAAAATAAAATGATTAATCTTTATCTATCCTGATGAAATAAATATTTTTTTAAACATGATTATTTGTAAACACAATCATCTATAACTTGAGATTTGACTTAATTCGATGAACATTATCTGTAGTATTTTAAATACCCTTACAAGTTTGAGGTGCGCAATGACTGTACACGGTTAATATTCTTAGTCCTGTTGTTGAAAGATTTCTTGCGGAAATATTGTATTGATAAGTTTTATAATTTTTTTATTATATTAATTAATATACAAAATATTTTGGGTAAAAACAAATTCGGATTAAAACCTGACAAAATAGTTAAGATTCTTAGTCCCATTATCGAAAGATTTCTTGTCCTTTTTATTGTATTCATTAACACATCAAAGGCTAAGATTTAATTATGTAGTGTATGATGATGTTTGTTTGTGTCTGAATGTCTCTTAATTTACTTGTCTCTGATTCGATAAGAGACAAATCTTAATCGTTAAGACAGAAATTCAAATCTTAACTATTAAGAGCTACCTCTTAATAGTTTATTTAAAATTTATGAACAAAAATAACCTCAATAAATATTATACTCCTTCAATTTCAAATTTTAAGATCATTCAAATAAAATTTTTAAATAACTCAGAGGTTAAAATGGTAAAATAATGTCATACTTTTTAGTTATCAAACAATTTTTTAGATTCAGATATTATTTTATTCAAACAATCTAATTTATTAAGATATATTAATTATTCAGATCTTAATTATTCAATTTTATCAAACACCGCGTAAGTTGGTTAATGTATTAGGGTCAAGATGCATGATGTTATATGACAGCTGTAGCATGTAGGTATGCACCATCTATAATTAAATTATAAACACATGAACTAATCCATTGTCGCTCTTCAGGTTGTTGACTTTTTGTACATTTTTTAAAGTCCGCATGCGACAACCGGTTGCGCTATGCAAGTTTTATATAGTACTATTACACGGGGACAGTGTGTTCTGTGTATAAATTATATAACTTGTAAATTTAAATTTTATAAATTTGAAAGATTAAATTAAAAAATATAAAAAAGTTTAAATTAACAAGAATAAAACAGTAATATGTTTAAAGTTAAAAAGATAAAAGAAAAAAAATAATGTGACACAAAATAACCCGGCTCGGGAGAGCCGCTTTATAATATAGATTATTCAGAATTTAGGATTAGCGGGGGCGGGCTTTGGTACAAGATATTTAATGAAAAATATAAATAATTAATATAAATTTAACCACCATTTATAAGAGTATTTGTTTTCTTATTTTAACCATGAATTCATTAACCACAAAAAAAGAAACAATATCTTTATCATAGTTTATATGAAGTGGATAAATTCATTCTCATAATTAGGGTAAATGCCAATAGAATATGGAATAAAAGACAACATTCTATAAGGATTGCTTGTAAACTAGTGTCAAATTTACATTTAAAATTAAGGAGTTTGATTGTGTTAAAATAATTAAATAGATTTTACCATGGTGAGTAATATTACATAATCTATTAAAAAAAATCAAAATTACTTTATTTTCTCTAAAAATATAAATTTGTTAGAAATGGAGGAGTTGAAAATACTAGTTTGCAGGTAATTCGTATACAATTAATTCATTATTAAATAATATATAAATCTAGTGGGGCCTAAGAACAAAAATATACATATATCTAGGGCTGAGCATTCGGTTAATAACCGAACCGAACTACAAATTCGGTTATAACCGATATCCAAACAAACACTGTTTTTGATACCCGAATAACTAACCGAATTTGACACTAACCGAATAACCGAATAACCGAATAACCGAATAGGTTATTCGGTTATTCGGTTAAAAATCGAATTGAAAAACTAGCAATTGCATCAAGGTCATGGAACATGTTAGTTTCTGAGTGACTATTAATGAGTATAATAATTAATGTTAGGGATTGTTTGGTTCGACCTTGCATCAATAGTCTCTGAAATAGGATTGGATTACATATTTCTTCATCTTCCGCAACGGGTTATAGCAGAGCAGCCTCTAGTGTAAGGATGAGCAGGGCCACTAGATCTGTAACAATTATGCGTATAATACGACCTTCCGGACCGAGCCGGGCACGAAATCCTATTGGCAGAGAGCGCTCCATAGGAAATATAATAGTCCATTGATCTCCAGTACACAGATCTCATGTCCATTATTTGACTCTCAATCCCTTCTTCTTGGTCTTCGACAAGCTCCAGCTCTATTCCGTTGTAGGCAGACGCCGTTGCCGGCCATTGAAGGGCGCCGACGGTGAGCTTGAAGCTGGAATCGGAATCGGAATCAATTTGAGCTGCTTCAACAAGTGGGTTATTTTTCTGAGAGATGAAGACAATGAGGAGAAATAAGAGCATGAGAGGGGCGGGACGGAATAGCCATGTATTGATACTTACTCAGAAACAACAATTATGAGTACACAGTTTTATTCGGTTATTCGGTTTAACCGAATAACCCAAAAATGATATCCGTACAAACTAATCGAAAACCGTAAAATAATTCGGATATAACCGAACTTTCAGAAAAATTCGGTTAAATTATTTCGGTTCGGTTCGGTAATTCGGTTATACCCGTTTTTTGCTCAGTCCTACATATATCAAAGAAGGAAAAAAAAAAGTTAAGCGGCCCCAACTTGACTAGCCTGCTTCCATCACTGTTTTTTGCTCAATGCCTATTCTAGTCCCAATTTAATATACTCTCTAATTAGAAAAAAAAAAATAATACCCTATCTATCCGTTCAATTAAAAGTGTCTCATTTGTCATTTTTTTAAAAAAAATAAAGAGTTATTGTTTTAATATGAATATAAAATAACATAATATTTTGCTAAATTAACAATTTTTTTATTTTTGGCAACAAAATACAACAAAAATATCGATGTCCTTAATATTTGCAAGTCTTTCAATGATTCGCCTGTGGAGAAAGAATATAAAATTAGGAAAGTATTGCTTATAATAGTTGCTCATTTATAAATTCATTGAAAAATCTTGTTAATCTTACTGCACTACACGACATGAGTCTTGAGTCTTTATTCGTGGAACAAACAGAATATGCTCTTCCTCTCCTCTACAATAAATAAAATCCAACAAGTTCATATTTCAGGTACAAAAAACTCGAAGATCTAGTTATCTAATTAACAAATTAAGGAAAAATGGTGGCAACAGGTGGAGCTGAAGTCGAGCCTAACTATGATAAAGCCAAAGTCCCTCATATTTTCATTCAACCGCCAGAAAATTTGATAGTCTCTGGCTGCAGTACCATGCATGCAAATTAATTAACTCTTGAAAATGAGTTAATAGTTCCATTGATTAACTTTAGCGGCATCGATAGTGATGATCCGACCCGACGCAAGGAGATAGTGGGTTGCATCGGATCGGAGACGTGGGGTTTGTTCCAAATGGTGAATCAGAATATTGCATACCCGTTGACATTTTGGAGGAGGTGAAGGAGAGTGGACTTAGGTTTTTTGAGCAAGATACGTACGGATGAAGAAAGAGTGGTACTCGCGAGATCAATCAAAAGTCAAAACTTGTGGTGTATAATAGTAATATGGATTTGTATCATTCAAAAGCAGCTGGCTGGAGGGATAACTTGCGTTTCCGCATGGCTAGCTCCTAACACTCCTACCCCAGGCCAGATCAATTGCCCGAACCATGCAGGTATATAATTGTATATAATATTTTCATTTTAAATTATAACATCAATTATTAAATTTTAAAAGTCAACTTGATATAATTTTATTCAAAATTGATATGATTTATTAACTTTTACAAACAATTAATTTTATAATTAGTAATACTTTATAGATAGTTTATAATATTTGTAATTGTATTAATTAAAATTAAATGAGTTAATGTTAATTTTAAGTTTGAAAAATATTTTAAAAAATTAATAATGATTTAATAGTGTTGAAGGGAGGATTCATTTGCTCTCTTTGTTTGTTAAGTAACCAACTCATCTAAAAGTTTAAGATAATAAAAAGAGGCACCAATAATGTATATCATGCTAATACACTCCCTCAAATGCAACTTTATGGGGGAAGGGACAAAATTAAAGTGCATTTGCACTATTAAACCAATTATAAAGGTAACGTGCGGTCGGGATAATTTGAACCCAATACGATACACACTAAGAGTTCTGATACCATTACGTAATCAATTCATTTAAAAACTTCAACTAATAGAAAGAAGCACCAATAATGTATATCATGCTAATATTATTGTACTTCACTCTGATCTTCAATGGGGTCTGCTCTTTCTTTCTTGGGAGAGTATGGCAGTATGATCGACACCTGATCATGAAATGTGGATCATCATATCCAAGGTAATGATCGAGAAGGTTAAAGAAGTTTAGTTGTGTTTTAAAGCATGCATGGATTTTGTGTTCGGTGGCATAAATGTTGCGTTTGTAATTACTGCGATTTATAAGATTTGAAGGATTAAATGAAAAGATAAAAAAAATTTAAAATTTAAAAAAATAAAATGGTAATATAACTAAACTTACAAGAAAAATAAGAGAACGAATTGTTGCGAGACAAAGACAGCAAACTATACCCTATTTATACACGACTTTAATATATATATATATATATATAGTGTAGTATAGTATAGTATAAAAGTGTTCATAATGTGTATGCATAATATATAGGCCATCTCATGTCATTTAGTAGGAAATTTCGAACTGCTCCTTTCATGTCACTAATTTTTTCTTTTCCTGCAGAGATATTATGATGGATTTCTACAAGCAAATACTAAAATTTAGTTCTTGTATGTTTGAGTTATTGTCCGAGGGTCTTGGTCTCAATCCAAACCACCTTAATGACATCGGCTGTAACGATGGACTTACTATTATGTTCAACTATTATCCAGCATCTCCTCAGCCAGAACTTACCTTAGGCATTAGCAACCACTCTGATGCTGGCTTAATTACGGCGGTTTTATAAGATGATATGGGTGGCCTTCAATCATTTTATGATAACCAGTGGGTTGATGTTCCTCCTGTGCTTGGAGCTCTCATCGTAAATATTGCAGACCTTTTACAGGTACCAAGTCATTCTGTTAATTTGTTTTACTTTAGATTGTTTAAATTGCAATTATTTGAAGGGTACTTCAATATGCACTGGCTGGAGTCTGCACTAAACATATGTCCACTTCGGCAAGTAAGACCCACGTACTCTTTTGTCAGTTTTAGTACACAGTTAGTGAATCATCGTGCCAGACTGACAGACAGAAATTAGGGAGTTTCGACTTTGTCTCACTTTCTACATGAGAAAAGTTAAAAAACTAATTAAAAAATCATTTTGAGTGAAACTGAAATATTTCCCTAAAGGATCACAAATCAAGATGATAAGTTCTATCTCATATAAAACGCATATATAGCTCGTCAATTTAATCAGCACTACTGATATCAAAATTTATTAGGTTGGAATCAATGCATAACTTCATGAAAAATGATGTACCTAGAAAAGAATAGTCAAAGCGGAAAAACTTAAATATTGGGATGGGTTAACGTTAAGATTCGTTCAAACGTTCAATCATTAAACTATACGTCCAATTCTGCATAAAAACGAAATTACACTCAGAAAGCAGACGGTCGGGGCCGCCGGGAGTAGTTCCGGTGTGAGAATAAGTACAAGCTGATATCAAGGTTAACAATGAAGGCTTAATACTTTAGTGTTCAAAGTAACGTTACCTGTGAATTAGGGTATAATCTTGTATTTATAGTGATCACACCTTCTTGAACGCCTTGTCCCCGAATGAAAATAGAATTCCTCATTATGGTAGATACCATAATGGGATAGAAGTGAATCTCCTTAAAGAAAAAAAGTCGAACATTATCTTGACTCTTTTCTTAAAAATTAGAAATTAAATACAATTAGGAATCTTAGATTCCTTAAAGTTCTCCCACTACCCAAAATAGACTCCTACATGGGGACACTTCCTCCACATGGACTATGGCCTACCAAACTCAACCGACCCATTTACTCATGGTCCAACATTGCCCCCCACTCTTTTGTTATAATGGGACATTTAATGAAAGAGTTCAGAATTTAAAACCTAATAATTAAAGAATAAATGTTAAAGCACAAAATTCGAAGCCAGAAAAATGGTTCCTTCCCCAGCACTTATTGTTGGGCCCTACCATCATTACCACCAGACCAGTTAATGCGCCGTTCTTAGGGAAACACGCGAAGATAAAGAGTCAGTCATTTCAAAAAGACCTCCACGCCCAAAATCAACCGCCATATTTCTAGATCTGAGTTTTCAAAACATCCAAGCTTCCTTTGTAACCTCCTTCTCTCCAGCGAAACTTTCATAGATCCTCCCAAGTCTTTAACCAACAATGACTGCCACAAACGTCCCTACTTCCACTGTTCTAACCACCACTGGAATCGCCATCACCACCATTGAAAGCAACCCCATCAACTCTTCCCCAAATGCTACCATCTCCACTTCTTCACCATTGTCCCAACCTCAATTGCAGTCAATCCCACCACCAATATCTCCATCTCCATCTCCACCGAAGCCACCACCGCTACCACTATTCCCATCTCCACCACCTCCTCAGCCCCAACTAAGGCTGAAATTAAAATTCAAAAAATGCAAAAAGAGTATTCCGCCAAAGAAACCTATACCCACATCAACACCATCTCCACCATTAACGACCATACCTCAGCCGAAATACGTGACCAGTATCGCATCCCTACCACATACGAACTCTGTGCCTCTCTCCTTGATGACAAAATGTACCGTCGCCCGAATGGTGGACTGTCATTCCCTTTCTGCCCTCAAATACGGGGTCAGATTCCCCATCCACGCCTTCATTATGACCCTCTTGGGATTCATAGGAGTCGGCTTCGCACAACTTGTGCCGAACTCCTATATCCACATTATCTCCTTCATCGCCTTCTCCCATGAGTGTGGCGTCCCTCCCACCATCGACTTTTTCTTTACCCTATTTTCCATGAGCCGATCCAGGGAGTCAGGGTTCCATCAAATTAATAAACAGTAGAGCAAGCAGATCGAGAAACGAGCCCTAATAAAGACCCCTTCGAGTAACAAAGGGCGACATTCGCAATGGTTCTACATCCGCGGATCCGACACCCACCAACTTCCGGACTAGGCCGAAGCATCTAGGGCCAATATTATTTTCGACATGCTTCCCCGAAGTCGACTCGAGGAGTTGACGTCGCTCATTGACAAACTCCCTCAGAAGGAATAGGACATCAACATCCTCAATAACCAGTCCTGGCTATACAACCATAAACTTAAGTTCCGACCTCGCTACTTCACATATATTATTACAATCTCCTATTCTGACCCATTTCTCTGTTTTGTACAGTGTCCCTTATCAAACCGATACCGACCACAAACATCAGCCAAACTTCTGCCCCATAATCATCCCTCGAAGACATACAAGTCAACACCGAAGAGGTAACCCCCCAAACCGATCGACTAACTAAAGCTCCCCTTTTAATAAATCCCATTTTAGCCATTCCGATGTCACAACCTGCTTCCTCCTCCCTCATCCCCACACACAACTTCATTGAAAAAAGCCCTTTAGACATATCCATTGTTGAAAGAAACACACTCCTTCGGGTGAAAAGGAGACGTTCGGTGAAGGCGTCGCTCTTAAACCCCTCACCCGAACCACCACAAAATATTCCCACTGATCCTCCTTCCTGACCCGAAGACCTTTCTACCTCTAAACCCATTCAAACTATCACTATCGAACCGACCCCAACCACCGATCCGACCAAAACCCAACCTCCACAAAAAGAAAAGAACTCGAAGACCCCTCATCCGAACCTCCAGCCAAAAGACCCCATCCCGAACCATCGCCCGAACGCCAACCACCTCCACCTTCCCCACAAAATTCTCCATCTTTTTCTAGCTAAATTCAAGAAGCTCAGGCCTCGATGACGCTGTGACCTGAAGATCCAGAAGACTACCCCCACGAGTTCTTCGAGTATTTTGCCCTTCTTAGGGACGAAAAAAGGTTCGAGGATGTGAGCCTCAAATAGCTCATATATGTTAAACTCCATGCATCAAGGCTGGGTAAATATCTCTAACTCGACCACATTACCAAATCCACTTACTACATCTACCATTTAACTTTTTCCTTTTTACTTGCAGTCTGTTGCTGTAACTGCTGGAATCATACGTAGATTTTCCTATATATTAGCAAGGGAAAAAGAACTGGAGGCCGAAATCGAGTATCTGGAATTTAGGGTTCAGACTGCAATGTCCGGCCTCGAGAAAGAAAAGAGCTTACATGCCAACACCGCCTTGCATTGCCAAGAGCTGCAGGCCGAACTGAAAACGGTTAAACAACAAGCTTCTGAAGGTGAAGAATGCCGAAGAATACTCCTGGCCGACCGCGAAGAAATGATAAATGAAAACGAACAACCGAAAAAAGGTAACTTGGCCATGCATGAGCATCTCCAAACTACACACAATAAGATCAGGAAGATAATAAGTGCCCATAATACTCTAGATTACAGAAAATCCTCCGAACTGGCTATAGAAGTAACGAAACAGTTCGGGGATGGTTATCAAAGCGCCAAAGATCGGGATACGGAGAAATTAAAGGCAGCTGGACTAGACCGAAGCATTTTGGACTCTTCAGATGACGAAGCTGAAGATGATCCTCCTCCTCTTTAATAACAATCCATTGTAAACTGTAGTCCCTTCTTCTTTCTCTTTTTTGTAATGAACTCCATATGTATGCAAAATTTAAATGAATGAAATAAAATCATCTTTTGCAAGAATGGACTGTTCCACTTTATTGATATTTGAATAAAATTACATAATTATAAAAGGAAAAAAATACATAACTTATTGATAGTATCTCCTAAGCCTCCCAGCATGCCAAGTGTTTTTGACTTATGTTCTAACCATTGCCTGAAGCCGGTAAGTTTCTGGCTTCGGTACTTCAACGACTTCATACGGTCCCTCCCAATTAGGCATCTGTTTTTCGAGGTTTTGGGGCGCCGACGCCTCCATCTCTCGAAGAACTAGATCTCCAACCTCGAACCTCCTCTACTTAACTCCCTTGTTATAATGCCTGACCGTTCTTCTTTGTTAGATCGTAAGCCTCACCAAGGCCAGCTCCCAAACTTCTTTCCAACAAGTCTAAATTAAGGCGAAGACCTTTATCATTGTACAACTCTTTATACAGCTGACTCGAAGCGAAGGAGACCTGATCTCCACAAGAACAAGAACATCGGTCCCATATGCCAACCTAAACGACAAATCATCTGTTATCATTCGAGGGGTGGTCCGGTACGCCCATAGAACACTGAGTAATTCCTCGGGTTACCTACCTTTGGCTTCATCCAACCTTCTCTTAATTCCATTGAGTAAAGTCCGGTTAGTGACTTCCACTTGACCATTCGACTAGGGGTGAGCCACCGAAGTCCTCCGATGCTGAATACCTAAATCATTTAAGGACTCCTCGAACTTAGATCCCACAAATTACCGACCATTATCAGACACAACAACCCTTGGAATATCGAACCGAAAGACAACAAACTCCTTAAAAATTTTTAAACACTCTTGTTCAGTTATAGTCCGAAGGGGTTTGACCTCTACCCACTTGGTCATATAGTCAATAACCACTATGACAAAACTCATCTGCCCTTTAGCTTTTGGTAACAGACCCAATATGTCAATTCCCCATACAGAAAACGGGATCGAGGACAAGACTGAAGACAACTCTTCGGGAGGTTGGTGTGGAATTGGACTGTTCAACTGACACTTAGGACACCTTTTAACATACTCCTTAGCTTCCTGAAATAACGTCGGCCAGTAGTAGCCCTGCCTCAATACCTTATACACCAATGCCTTCGCCCCCATATGATCTCCACAAATTCCCTCATGTACCTCCCGAAGAACATAGTCCGCTTCAGAAGGTGTCAAACACTTAAGCAATGGGGAAGAAAAGGCCCGCCGATAGAGATCATCATCGATTAGAATGAAATACGAACTCCTGTGCTTTATCTTCTTGGCCAATACCCGATCTGAAGGCAGAATACCATCACTGAGATATGCTATATATGGCGTAAGCCAACAATCCAACCGATCCAACGCTAAGACTTCTATCCTCTAGACACTTGGGGTATCAAGAACCTCCAAGTATATTGATCTATTAAAAGAGATTGCTTCTGTCCTTGCTAATCGGGCTAAAACATCGGCCACGGTATTATCCGAACGATCTACCCCTTGGAAAGTGTATAAGCTGAAATAGTGTAATCGATCCTTGACCTCGGCTAAGTACTTGGTCATCCTTGACCCCTAGGTCTCATATTCACTAGAGATATATGTAACTACCAGCTATGAATCACTAAAGATGACCAAGTGATGAACTTCCAAACTTCGAGCCAAACACAACCGAGCTAAAATTGCCTCAAACTCCACCTCATTGTTGGTCGCCTTGAACCAGAAGTTAATGGCTTGTTGAACCTTAAACCCTTCCGGACTCGTCAAAATTACTCCAGCACTGCGGACATCTAAAGTCGAAGACCCATCCACGTAAAGAGTTCATGAAGTATGAACTGGCTGCAAATCTGTGATCGAACTCACAACTTCATGAATCTGGCTCGGAGAACGAACATTCCACCACAAAGTCGAATTGGGTCAGCTCCATGGCCCAAGCGGCAAGCCTACCAGAGATATCCGGCATGTGCAACACCTTCTTTAAGGGCTAATTCGTGTACACCACAACCAACCGACCCTAGAAATAATATCGAAGCTTCCTGCTAGCTATTATCAACACATAGGCAAATTTTTCCAGATTCGGATACCTAGTCTCCGCGTCCCAAAGCGCATAACTAACATAATAGACTGGAAATTGTTTCCCTCCCGACTCCCTTACCAAAACTATGCCAACTGCCAATGAACTAGTTGCCAAATAAAGATACAGAGGTTCTGAAGGGATCGGTTTCAGTAACAAAGGTGTCGAAGACAGGTATCTCTTGATCCTTTGGAACACATCTTCGCACTCCGAAGTCCATTAGAATGTCTTTTCATTTTTCGGTCCCTTCAGAGTGTCAAAGAATGGCAAATACCTTTTTGCTGATTTAGATGTAAACTTTCTTAATGCTGCAATTCGACCTGTCAACCGCTGAACATCCTTAAAAGACTTGGGAGATTTCATGTCAAGTATGGCTTTGATCTTCTCCAGGTTAGCCTCTATCCCATGTTTGCTCACCAAATATTCGAGAAATTTTCCCGATCCAAGGCTAAAGGTTCATTTCGTTGGATTCAAGCGAATGTTATAGTGCCGAATCGTCTGAAAGCAGTTTTCTAAGTCATCCAGATGCTCACAGACGGATAAACTTTTGACGATCATATCGTCAACATACACCTCCATACTTCGACCCAACTGTTTTCGAAATACGTAGTTCATTATCCTCTGGTATGTAGCACCAGCATTCAATAACCCGAGCATCATTTTTTTGTAAGCATATATCGCCTAATACGTGATAAAAGTCGTCTTCGGGATATCCTCTTCATGCATCAAAATCTGATTGTATCCCGAAAAGGCATCCATAATGTGTGATTGAAAAAGAAACACTAAGCGACCCTCCTTCTAGCGCCAATGTTAACGTCAAGATTCGTCCACGCGTCTAATCAACAAACTACGCGCCCAATCCTGCATAAAAATGAAATCACACTCAAAGAGTAGACGGTCGGGGCCGTCGAGGGGTATCTCCGGTGTGAGAATATGTACAAGTTGATATCAAGGTTTACAATGGAGGCTTAATACTTTAGTGCACAAAGTGACATTACCTGTGAATTAGGGTATAACCTTATATTTATAGTAATCACACCTTCTTGAATGCCCTGTCCCCGAATGAGAATAGAATTTCTCATTATGGTAGATACTATAATGGGATAAAAGTGAATCTCCTTAAAGAAAGGAAGTCAGACATTATCCTGACTCTTTTCTTAGGAATTGAAAATTAAATACAATTAGGGATCTTAGATTCCTTAAAGTTCTCCCGCTACCCAAAATAGACTCCTACATGGGGACACTTCCTCCACGTGGACTATGGCCTACCAAACCCAACCGACCCATTTACTCATGCCCAACATGAGGGTTGAAGTTATCATTTGCTTAATTTGAGGATGTGACATATCATTATATATGTTATATCTTGTATTTAATTAGGGAACTGATATTTTCACAGCTCGTTTTGATATTTTCGTATGTAAGGCTCACATTTTAACTAAAGTAAAATAGCTGCAGGAACTTAACCATGATAAAAAGCGTCTATTCCAATTTTACCCCAACTAATACATTGACTAGTCCAACTAATACATCGGTGTCGTTTTTTATCCACATGACTCAGATCAGCTCTTTGGGAAAAATCATCTTACCATTTGTTCTATAAGAAAGAATAAATATGGATTATAAGCATAAAAAAATTAATAACAGTTTCTCAAACTTCTCTTTGTTTTTTTCCACAAAAATTTATGGCCTTTGTTCTAAAACATATAATGAATAATTTTTTTAAAAAATTTAAAATTTTGATATGTTTCATTTGATTTTTAAAAATAATAAGTTTTAGTATTTTTTAGATATTTATACGTTTCATTCATAATTGTATTGACTAAAATTAAATCAAATTACATTATATTTGAATTTAAAAGCACTATATTTGGAACGGAAGGAGTGTATGCTAAGTAGTGGTTAGACAAATTTGTAATAATCTAACTAAAATATATTTGAACAATCTAAAAGAAAAAGTCAGAAAATAAACCACTACAACTAGAAAATGATCATTCTGTAAGATTAATAAAATTAAAGATACACAATAATCATAAGAACTTAATTAGTAATATCCATCAATTTGACAAATAACAAAAATATAAGATAAGCCATCATCAATGTTCTATTGAGACTTTAAAAATATATTACAGTAAACATAACATGGTCTAATAAACTTTAAATTTTATCACTGTTGGATCATCAAATTCACTTCTTCAAAAGTCTAAACTGGCATCATGTAATTAACTTGCTACAGGTGCATCAGTCCAAATTTTGCACCAAAATTGTAGACATAAATGAACACAATAGGAAAATAAAAGAATTTAAAATATGTTTATTTTTAAGACATTCAAATTATATATAAACAAATTTCATTTGAAGCACATCACCTTTTTCTTTTTGAATGAGTTACAATAAGGATACGTCAGATAGTCCATCACCTTGGTCAGTACTAAAAGATCAAAATGAGTTAAAGAAAACTAAATAATATTAGTACTACTTAACTAATATTATAGTAATACTACTGTATGTAAACTAATATTAGTATTACTTAATCAATCAAATTTATGAAGTTTGTAAAATTAAAACCTGAATTGAGTACGAAGTGAAGTGCATTGGTCATATTTGAATGGACAATATCTTTTGTTATGGCGCGGATCTTTGCATATACTACACGTCCTTATCTTTTCTACAAACTCAAAAGCAGAATGATCACGTCTTCTAGATATATGTAGTCTTCTTATTCTTTGACCCTGTAGGACGACCTTTGTGGGGTTGTATACGAGGCTCATTTAAGAACGAATGATCATGTCCATCCACAAGTTCATAAATTTTCTTTTGAACAACTTGTTGTCGCGCAAGAGGCCACTCCACATATCTTTCCTTCAATTTTTCAAGTAGCCCACATATCTCACTTTCTCCACTATTTTGAGTAAAGTCATTATCTAAAACTGATCTAGTGTCAAGTCTTCACTGTTAGTGTATATCATCTAAATTTAACACTCCATTTTCAAAACTTTTCATTTTATGTGCACAAGGCATACCCGTGACTGTTATAAAATAATTTTTGTGAGTAAGAGATTCTTTATGAGACATGACTCACTTGTACTGCTTATGGAGCTCATTTAAAGCAAACATTGACACATGAGTAAGAAGCTCTTTAAACAAAGAAATATGAAGATGATGATGAATTCTTATTTTTTCACTTTCAAATTGTGTCTTGATTTCTTGAAATTGATTCTCAATTGCAAGATATAATTATTTTTTACCTCACTAAGATCCCCGGTTGAAACTTGTAAGTACCTTTTAAGAAGTGCGTGCGCACCTTCTGCCCTTGAGGTAACACGAGTTCAAAAATGAGTGTGTTTTTCTGTCCATGCACAAACAAAGTGTTCTTTTAGATGCAACCAAGTATTTTTGATGTAATTAAGAACACTTGTCTTTTCTTTATATTGAATTTCAAAGTACTCCAAAGCTTTATTGTATTCCTCTTCACTTTGAGAATTTATAACCATTGTCCAACTTTTCATAAATCCTTCCCAATCTTCACCTTCTTGAAACTAAGATTTACAATTTGCCAAGATGTTCTTCTCAATGTGTCATACGTATAGGATGTTGGATGTTGTTGGAAAAACCCCTGTAATAGCTTTCATCAATGCCAACTCTCTATCTGTCACAATAGGCAAAGGTTCACAATTAACACCAAGAATATCCCTAAATCTCTTCAAAGGCCAAATATAGTCTTCCACTTCCTCTTTTTATAAGAAAGTGAAACAAGAGTAGAATGATGTATTGAAACTTGATACTCCAGCAATGTCAAGTAATGACATTTTATACTTGTTGGTCTTGTAAGTACAATCCATTATAAAGACATGTGAATAACTTTTAGTCAATAGTATTGATATAGGGTGAGCAAAAAATAAACGTGTCACGTGTCCGATAGAATCCGATTCCACATCATAAGTAAAACCAATTGCCCAAGTTCTTCAACTAAAGCTTGAATCATTGTACGACACCCAAATTATCCCTACGCATTTTGGCTTTTGAATTATACACTGTTCTAGAAACGGCCTTGAGATTCAGATTATATTGTCTTAGTGAAGAAAGAATTTGACGTGGAGCAATTCCAAACTTGGTCATTTCTTTAACACGTTTAAACTCTCCTTTTGAAAAGCGACGACAATAAGGATGACTCGACATATCTACTGTAGGATCATGGTTATGACATGAATTTATAATTTTAAGCACCCAAGGTCGCCTAACCTTTTTTCTTTCACAAACTTTAAAAGGGCAATCTATTAGACGGGATGATGTCTTTCTTTTACGACTTTCCATCGGAATTTGTAGTTTATTCCGATAAGTACCTCCTCTATCACAACCAATAATCACAAAGCTAGCTTTAACATATTTTTTATCGATGTTGCGTAACCTTGCATTAAGACATATGTTTGAACCATCCCAATTAAATCTTCACGAGTTTGAAATTCTAATTCTGGAAGTTGTAACGCTCCATCTAGTATATCAATATTATCTTTACACTCCATATTTGCACTAGGTAAGCAATCATTGGCTGAACCATTTTCAGAATTTTTGCTTGCTCCAGAATTCTCCATGTTTATAGTTCAAATCCTACTAACATCAAAATTTTATAGTTAGCAAATAGGATGGAAAAAGAGCTCTCCCAAACTACATTATATTTCTATAACGTGAGATGAACTCTTACAAAGAATAAAAATGATTCAGGCAAACTAAATGCATAAGAAGGAAATCATATAATAAAAATGATTCAGACAAACTCTATGCATAACAAGCAAATTAAAAAACAAAAAGTGTACGTATAAGAAATTCAAAACTATTAATATTCTTTTTATGTTAGTAATAAATTATGTTAAGTTTGATCCCATTGTAAAAAAGACACAATATGAATTTTAATAAGCTTATACCCCTTATATTATCAAAAAAAGTTAGGGTTAATAGGAAAAAGGGATTGTTCAGAGAGAAATATTTTATCTATTTTAAACTAAAATATTATCTCATTTACAAATAATAATAAAAACACACAAAAAGCCATGAATAAAGTTCAAAAATTAAAGAGCTAAATAGGGGATATATATGAATTTTTTTACCTCAAATTGAAACAATCTTGCACTAGTTCACCTTTTTGCAGAGAGAAATTTTTGAAAGGTAACAGAATGACGCCGTCCTATGTTCCCTTCACTGACACTGAGCGTTTAATCAATGATGCAGCCAAGAACCAAGTTGCCATGAATCCTATTAACACCGTCTTCGGTAAGATCTTAGCTATAATAATTGTTCATTACATTGAAGGGAACATAGTTTGATTTTCAAATCATGATCATTCAACCCACTACAAAAAGGTCATTGCCGGCGGGCATTGTCGTCGCCAATGACAATGACCACTCTGCTGTCGGCAATGTGGTCATTGGCGACGGCAAGTCCCGTCGCCCCAGGGGTTGTAACGAATGCAATTTTTGTGGTTGAATAAAAATATTTGTTGAATTATATAAATATTTTTATTAATTTATTGAGCTTAGTAAATAATTTATTAAGTTTTTGTGAAATGGGTATATGTTAAGCTTAATGATGTTAAATGATATTTGAATGTGATTGTTATGTTTATTCTAATTTAATTTAATAATTAAATTAGATGATGAAAATGTTTATTTGAATAAATAATTTATTTGAATAAGAGAATTTATTTGGTATTATTGTTATTTGTTAAATGAAATTATTATTTGAGTTAATTATATTTAATTGAATTTATTTAATAATAAGTTCAATTAAATTAAATGTGTGACATTTTAAACTATATGTTATATTGGTTTATTAAAATAAATGAAAGGAGTTTTAATTTAGTTTTTCCAAACTAGGCCTTATGACCTTTGGTTGGAAAAATGAGTTATTTCAATTGTGTTTTACCAAACAAGACATAAGAATAATAGGTTATTCTTATTAGTGTTTACCAAACAAAGCCTTATGGCTTTTGAAAATCCTAACTGATGATTCAATTTATGGATTTTACGTTCTTATTATTTAAAACATCAGTTTATATTTTTAAGTTATCAGTTTTTATTTTATTCATCAGTTTTATATTTTATACTACGTCAGTTGTAAAAAGAAAAGAAAGAAGAGAAAGAACAGAGAAGGAAGAATATACAGAGAAGAAGAAGAGAGAATTAGAGAGAAAAAAATTGAGAGTTTGAAAGCTTTGAGAATTGTGAGTAAGAAGGAAAAGAAGTGCTTACTAAGAATCATATATAGCTTGAAGGTATAATTCTTTCAGTTTTGTTCTTCATTATAATGTTATTATTTTACTTCTCTGTATACGAGTTTTATTTTACTGTATATGAAATTATATGCTAAATACATGAATTACTTGGTTATAATTGTTAGAAAACATGTGTTAGATGATTATGTGATGATTATAGATTAATTGGAATGATTAATCTATAAAAGCATGTTTAGAATAGAGTTTTTGAGTTTTTCAGAGTTTATTTTCATGAGTGGTATATATGTATGAAGTTAATATTCAAATTGTTTGTTAATTGGTAAAATTATCATTTGATTATGAATATGTGATGAAAAACAAGATTAATACAAGAAGAATGGTTTTAATTGGTTGAAAAATGAATTTACAGAGCTTGATTTCATGAAAATGGTTAAAACTTGAATATTTGGTTTTAACAGTGAAATTTTGGGTTTTAATTTGGTTGTTTATGTGTTAGAATGATTAAAATATTTAGAAAACATGTTGGGTATTTGTTTTCTAGCATATTTGATGTTTGGGTATACTTAATTTGTTTTCTGGATGGTAGAATTCGGAAAATTTTGGCCAAATTTGGCCTAAGTTTTCACTGGTTCGCGAGCTGGGGAAGACGACAATCAAGTCTATCGCCCCAGCGATAGAAATGAACTAATTTCTTCGCCCCAGCGACAGAGTTGCCCCGGCAACAAAATTGTTAAGCATAACGCCGCCCCGGCGACATCCTCGCCCCGACGACGATTTTGTTAAGCTTTTCCTCGCCCCGGCGAGAAACGCTACTGTTAAAAAAAAAAATTTAAAATTATTATTTTCTTTTCTTGGAAGTTATGATGTATAATTAAATTTATATTAAAGTATTAAGTGATTAATGAAATTCCTAGATAGTTGAAACTTGTTGATTATGGTTTGCTAAATGAGATGTTTTGATAAAAGAGCAAGCTTAGAATACTTTTAATCTTGTGACTAATTATATTACCATTTTATAATTAAATGTTTAGGTTGTTTAAGGATCGTGAATTACTTAAATTTGTAATCTACGCTTGAGGCAAGTTCCTTATCTCAACTTATTATTTTATGTTGAGCAAGTTTTTCCTATCTTAAACTTGTTATTTCATTTAAAGCAAGTTTATTTTTATTGAGCAAGAATATTTACCTTAGCTTATTGTTAATCAAGCAAGGTTACTATCATGATTATATACTTGAGCTTTACTCCAATCATTGATTGTTATTCGAACTTCGAATATAGTTTCTATTGAACAAACTCTATTGATGAATTAGACTAGCAAACCCTTATTGATTCAGCTAGTCCTTAGTTGATGTGCGTTTCAAAGACTTAGAATGTTTTCTATACTTGTTCCAAGCCAATTTCCTTTTTGGTATGGATTCAGACGATAAACTGAGATGAACAACCCTAATATAGGGGATTACTTACGCGACAGCGTTAAAATGTTTGTGCACAATACATTGTACAAAGGGCTGATCCCCCTGAGTACGAGATGTTGGTCCATAGTCTATATGACTGTTAAAGGTTACAGTAGAAATACTTGTTAACCTAGGACATAGTTCGAGGTCTTGTGACCCTCAGATATAATTTCTATATTTTGAAATCTATTATTCCTTGAATCGAGCTTTCTAACGAGCTTTTAGACTTTGATCATTTAATGACCGAGATTCAGAAAACTGTTATTCCTCAGTTGAAATCCTTTTCATTTAAATGTTATTGTTATCGTTCTTGTGAGCAATTGTTTGCTCACTCTTGCACTAATCATTGCAGCTAAGCCCGAGAAGCAGGATGAGCCGTCCACCAGTAAGGGCAAGGGCAAGATGCAGAAATAGTTCTAGATATATTATTTATTTGATGATTATTTGTATCAGACTTGTTTTAATTATGTTTTATTCCGCATTTGATGTATTAAGGTTAAGAGAACCTGGGATTTAAATATTTAATAGTTTGGAGATGTAACCCATTTTGGGAAGATATTTTTTTAAAGTTTATTTAATTGTTCTTTATTATGGGTAGTTAGATGTGAATGAATGAGATAGTGAACACCAAATCTGTGGAAATTAAGTACCTGGATTTGGGGGTGTCACAGGGGTCGTCGCTCTTGGTTCCCGTCGACCACCGTCGGTATTGGGGTCATTGGCAACGGCAGGGGCGACGGACTGTCCGTCGCCAATGACTGTTTAAATTTATTTATTAAAATGGTCATCATTAGCGACGGTCTGTCTCACCAAAAACTAATGGTCCGTCGGTAATGGGTATTTAATTTTATTATTAAAAGGATCAAAATGTCGTCGTTGAGACCGTCGCTATAACTCATTAGCGACGGACATGCCGTCGCCAATGACCCCGTCGCTAATGATATTTTAAAAAAAAATTATAAAACTCCCAGTTCATTTACACATACATAATTGTACCTGTTATAAACTAAAAAGAACAAGTTCGTCTTCACGAACGCATATCAATAACCATCAAATCTTTTGCTATCAACCATCAAATACGTAGGCAACGTAATTACATAGATAAAGTATAAAATGTTAGTAGATACAAAATGTAATCATTAAAAACTTTCATCAATTTAGTTAGATACATAAACTATCAACCTAACTAGATAGAAAACCCTAGTCTGTACAACCTAAAACTGTATAAGTATATACATAAAAGTAAAAAAATGAACATAAACTAACTATATCCCCAGATCAGGAGTACCAGCATCATCATCGCCATCTATCGTGCCACCGCCAGTCCCACCGCTAGTTCCACTCTCCGTACCATCATCAACATCAGCTCGGCAGTCCTCACCATCACCTTTGGAGCCCTCACCAGCTCCTTCACGGTCATCGCATTCGCCGCTGCCTCCACCCCCACGAGGCTCATCAACAAGACCCTACAATATTAAAATATTAATTACGAAGTCCAAAAGAGAGCATATTTAAATAATTCTTCTAAGTGTTATTTAATATATGTAAGTTAGACAAACGAGCGGATAACTCGGCCTCCGGAGCTCGGAAACGAGTCCAGCAAGTTGTAACGTGTTCTAAATATATAAGAGGTGCTATGTATATGATTTCATGTTGTTTTGACGCCCGGGGCGGATTTTGGTTTCTTTTTCGTATATTTTTTTAAGTTTTTTTTTAATTTATACAAGTTCAACAAACGAGCTGATAACTAGGCCTCAGATCTCGGAATTGAGTCCCGTAAGTTGTAATATATTCCAAATATATAAGAGGTGTTGTGTTTATGGTTTCGTGTCACTTTGACGCCCGAAGCGAGTCTTGGTTTATATTTTGCTAAGTGTTCTTTAATATATACAAGTTCGGTAAACGAGCTGATAACTCGGCCTCCAGATCTCGAAATCGAGTCTCGTAAGTTGTAACGTGTTCCAAATCTATAAGAGGTGCTATGTTTATGGTTTCGTGTCGTTTCGACACTCGAGGTGGGTTTTGGTCTCTTTTTCGTAGATTTTTCTAAGTATTCTTTAATTTATGCAAGTTCGACAAACAAGCCGATAACTCGGCCTCCGGGTCTCGGAATCGAGTCCCATAAGTTGTAACATATTCTAAATATGTAAGAGGTGCTATGTATATGGTTTCATATTGTTTCGATGCCCGGGACGAGTTTTGATCTATATTTTGCTAAGTGTTCTTTAATATTTACAAGTTCGGCAAACGAGCTGATAACTCGGCCTCCAGATCTCGGAATCGAGTCCCGTAAGTTGTAACATATTCCAAATATGTAAGAGGTGCTATGTCTGTGGTTCTTGCTCGATGCTACTGTTATTCGGCTCTTGCTCGATGCTACCATGATCATCCTTGTTTGTATTCCACTAGAAGAATGAACCAGCAGCTTCGACTATCATGTTTAGTACAGTCAAATGTATTGTCAGCTCTGGATTCTAGATCGCATTCATGTTCATTTAACCAGGTTTCCCCATGATATATCCATGTGATATAACCCTGCTTGAATCTATATGCAAATAGGTCGCACATGACATCATTCATTTCCTTACACACTTCATTCACACCTCTTACAAGGACATCTGATCTCATCGACGCTGACTTGCTCAAATGCAAAATTGAGAAACTGTTCAACCCCACTGCGGTACTCAGAGCTAAGCCCACTCTTATCAGTGGCCACTCTACGTTCCATCCAACTTCGATCAACAGACATCCTGGTCTATGCACTATGGGCTACTATATATGAGGAAAAACAAAACACAAATAGGAGTGTTAATGTTTATGCATACATATGAGTTTCCTAACTTCATCTCCAGTCTAATGGGTCAAGCTTCAATCCCATTCCCTAATGCGTCACCCCATTTGATGCCAACAACATGAACACATCTTTATATTTTAAGAAATTTCGGCAGCACCTCCCCATGGTCTTCAAGTACACGAAATAGACTACCATGTCGTAGTCTAAATATGCACCCGAAGAACATCAAGAGATATTCACCGAAAATTATCAAAATATAAAGATGTGCTCAAGACGTTAACACCGACTTAAGTGGGATCGAAACATTCAGGAACAGTGCACTATTTGAGATTCACTTATCGAACAAGTTTCTAAGCTTTCTAAACTATATGGAAAATATACAAATACAATAATCATAATGATAAGTTTAATTATTAAACAATATTCTCTTTGGAGTATTACAAAGAGCGACAATCGTTAAGCTAGATAAAAAACACGTAATACACACATCATTAGCTTATTAAAATATAAACTACACACACATCATTTTTTGTTGTTCCATAACACAATTGCTCAATACATCACATATTAAATTGCATCATTTTAATAATATTATCTTGTGTTTGAAATCGGAGGGACATACCACTTAATTAGCAAAAATAATTGTTTAATAAATATATTTAACGTCTCTTTCTTCCATTCAAACAAGCGACCAGATTGCGGTTATATTTAAAGGAGGAGGGTAACTCTGTTTTATAATAGTATAAAAACTAGTGCATGTCATTGCATTGACTGGTATTGTACCTCCATCATTGTCTGGATAAACTTAAATATCAAAAAGGTATGTGTAAAAGAGAAAAACTAGGTTTACTAGTCAATTAAGCATCCAAAAACTATATTAAAGTGCTCAACTTTTTGAAATTGGCACCATATGCATCAACAATAAGGTAAGGACAGGGTTGAACATAAGGTTTTGAAGAAGCTTGATAAGTGAGCTCATTTTATCCTAAATATTTTTCTATCTTCCATTCATTGTGAACTTATCTCTCTATCAAATGGTTATAGAAAAAAGTGCACACATTGTAATTCTTTCAAAACTGTGTGCGGGTTAAACTAGTTCACTTCAATTAGAAATGAGGGACTACTTGAAATTAGATTTATTTAAAAGTATATATAATTATATGCAATTTTATTTATAATAATTTTTATCTAAGAAAATGTTCATTAAGATTGTTTTTTCCCTCAAAAAACATATTCTTTATACACTTTTCTATTGTTTTCCCTCTTGTTTTTCAGGTTTCAAGAATAACCTTATACTAACAGCCCCTTTTGATACTTTTGAAATAAACATTACTTGTCAAAACGGGGGAGAACCCATGCACACAAAGTTTATAGAAAGGGCTTAGGAGTAGATTTATTACAGTATGTCTTGGGCGACCGGGAAGTGGCGACCGGTCTAGTGACCGACACAATTTTTTTTTTGTTTTGACTCCCAAATAATTTATATGATTTATCGAAACTGATTTTTTTTTAAAAAACAGTGATTTAGGTGTAATTTGGATACATATACAAAACAGTGTTGTACAGACTGTACAACACTGTTTTGTATATGTATCCAAATTACACCTAAATCACTGTTTTTTTAAAAAAAAATTCAGTTCTGATAAATCATATAAATTATTTGGGAGTCATCCACAAAAAAAAAAAAAAAGTTGGCCGGTCGCCAGTGGCCGGTCGCCGTAGAATCACCTGATTTATTAACATCTGAGATGTATGTATATTACATGGCCAAGAAAAAAATACTTGATGTATGTATATTACATGGCCAAGAAAAAAATACTTGTTTTGACACTGACCAGACTGCTTCATAGACATTAATGTAAAGACCAAATGAGTTCCAGTCTCTACAATTTGAAAAATTAATAATACACCATCAGGTCTCATAGATTATGAAAATATTCGGATTATTTAGGAAGAACTGACTCTAAACACATGTCAACATCCAAATCATAGTATTATCTCCTAGCTTTAGCTTTTTATTCATGAAACAATGCCCAAATGAACAATCTAGTTACCTTAAGACCATTCAACGACATCTATTCCTGGCCTTAAGTTGTTAATTGAGGAAATCACAAACAGTCCATATTCCCATTCTTTCAACAAAATTGCAGCTGCGTTAAAGGAATTACTAACCATAGTAGGCCCTCTATAAGTCACCAAATTAGATCTCCTTATCATTCTCACATTACCCACTTTCACAAATAAGGCCTCATTCTTGACACTAATTTCACAAACAAACAATTCATTTATGTACTATGTATAAAAAATTTGCATTTTATACATAGTTATACAAGTATATGTTGTAACAATTTGAATTTTTCCCGAGTAATTGTTAAATAAGAATTTAACTAAATAATTTTTTTCATTTTAATACCTTAATATATTATACTGCCTATATGAAAACGTGCGGTGTAATATGAATATATTTGTGAAGGGATGAATATATTTGTTTATATATTTATTGCATGTGCATGAGTTGCTAGAAACATTTTGTAAGACGGAAAGAAAATAAGGAATTATTTAATTATGCAAAATTTATTGTATAATTAAATAAAGTGTATTTAAATAATTTAATTATTAAATTATTTAAATATAAAGAGGTGGTGTATTAAGGATATTAAATAAGGGATTATTTTCATTTTTGATGACAAAGGAAATAATTAACTTATGAATACCAAATTAGCGTATTCATTAAATTAAGTGGATTAAAATAATTTATGTCATTAAATTATTTTAATAGGTTAAAATGATTTCATTAAATAATTTTTATTTATTTATTTATTTAATGTATATCATTTATTTTATGAAAAAAAGTATGATATATAATATATTATGTATTATGTAATAATTATATTATATATGTAGTATGTAATATGTAATATATAATGTATATTAAATATATGTTATATATTAAACTCAGTTGGGTAACCTTCACGCAAATGGAAGGAAAAATGATATGTAATATATGTATGAGTGTTGCCCAAGTTCATACAATCAGAGTATAAATAGTAAGCATGAGCTGGGCTTAATAAGTAACCCCCAAGTAAATTGCTGAGTCTGCAAAATTCAAAGAAGGACCTGTCATGGTTAGGCTTAATGAGGGATAAACTCAGCAAATTCAATACGTGATGATCAAAGAGAATTATAGTGATAAGCACGGAAAGCTCTCTATAAAACTAAACCATATCTCAGACTTTTATTTTCTTTTCTTTCATCTCAGCCAAAACTTAGGAACTCTGTAGTTCTTAGGAGTTGAATGGGTAATCCAATCTGAGAAGCAAGAAATTCAAGTGTCATTGAAGTGAAGAATAACCAAAGAGGGATCTCAGTAGGTTTAATCAAGCAATTAAACAAGAGTTTCAACTTGAAGGGTAATTTTCTTTTATAATTGTTAATTGGGTTGTGCCATGAATGATGGAATTGAATTAGATAATTGGTTGTGATAGTTGTATGTGATTTCTATAAGAAATCTGGAAGAACATAAGCTTAGGATAGTTAGTTCTGAATTTTTAATGAACACACTCACGCTATTTGATTTAATGCCCAACTAAAAAGCTTTGTTCAAAATTTTGGGAATTGAAAGAATTCAATGCAAGTATGAAGTAATTGGTAATGTGTAAAGGTATAAATATGTCTCTAGGTGATCTGGATTCATGATAATATAGTAACTATGAAGCTTGGAACTAAATGGGTATTAAGTTCCCATGAATTTCAGAAGCAGAACCTGCAGAATCGAATGTAGAGCACTGGCGCCGCAGCGCCAGTATGAAGGTCAGCGCCGCTGCTACTGAACGTCAAGAGTAAGGGCAGTACCGCAGCGCCACTCCCAAGCTTATTTGGGGCGCCACAGCACCGCTGCTGCAGAACTTCAAGAGCAGTTTGCTATTAAGGAAATTTTACTACAAATGTTTAATTATCCTCCATAACTTGATATACAAAGCATAAAGAGGTTCAAACTAGTCTATTGAATGTCCAAACCAACTCAGATGTTGTTAAGATTAATCAACTAATACTAGCGAAACAAACTTTAAGAATGAAATGTCAACTGAACGTGCCTTGAACACGTATCTAGGTATATGCATCTAGTAACCATTGATGTTTGGTGTCTTTGTGTCCTTGCGAATGCATAACGGTACTTGAACTAAGTATATGTGACTAATGTGTACCTATACATGATTATAACTATGTAGGTTACGTGAAGAAGTTAAATTGTTAAACAGTAGCTTACGCAAGAGACAAGTATCTAAACCTTACTCTTTTATAGAGAAAGTATCCTAACCTATGTATTTGCATTATGCAATGGTTATAAATAAGCAAATATCTGAACTATTCTCTTTTATTGAGCAAGTAACCTATTCTTGTTACGTTACACAAGTGATTTGAAATTGTATATGTACATTTAAAGCAATAAGACTTTTTATTCCAATCAACTTTGGAAAATGATAGTAGCATGTTTATTTGATGAAGTTCAATATACATGTACAGATTGAAAGTTGTCTAAGCCACTTGTTTCGGCTAGACATAAGATGTGATTATTTCAATTCTTTTAAATTAAGTCTTGAAATATTATTGAATAGATAGAACTGTCCACCCATCTTGTTTTGGTTTGGACTCCAGACTGAGTATGAACATCCCTAACTTGGGAAGATTTTATGTTGCGTCTTGGGGACGGTGACGATGAGCACCAATGATGTTCTATTAGATAGTATTGATCAATACATGGCATAAAGAGCTGATCACCCACCGTGCCCGTAAAACCAGACGGTTCACAGATGAATTTCTGATAGAACATTTTCAAGAAAAGAAAATAAAAGTTCATGGTCTTGTGACCACTCAACATCAGAAGTCAGTATGTCGTTTCAAAAATAAAAACGAGTCATGTTGTTATTCAGAATTGTTCAGTTGCTTTACAGTATTTATTCTGCTGTCAAAGCATATTTCAGAGAAGATATTTATTCCTTGAATACGTTGTTTATCAACTATTATTACTTGCTGAGCAATTGAATGCTCATTCTTGCTTTATTATAAATGTTTTCAGCTAAGCAAGGTCCTGTAGAGGGATCAGGTAAAGATAAGGGCAAATGCAAGCTTAATGAATGATCCGAGGCAGTTATTTGTAATAGATAGACTTTTATTGTATAACTACAATATCTATCATGTAATGTATCAGTTAAAGGTCTTCGTACCTGGGATAGATAACTCTGGTGTAATAACTTTAGTTATTTAATAGTTTTATATATTTGAATGGTTATATCGTGGAACACCGAATAAGGGTTTCAAGTACCCGGATTTGGGGGCGTCACATATGCAAATTAAACTTTATGCTTTACCACAACTAAAAGGAAAAAAGAAGCTGATGATACCTCTCGTTCTAGAAAGTATTGGAAAACCAACCGTAAAACAAAGGCGGAGGTACGACCGGCGGGCGGGCGATTGCAGCGGCGAGCTCAGATAATGGAGGGGTTGCAACAGAGAATCAATAGAGCAAATTAGATGGGCAACAGAGAATCAATAGAACAAATTAGATGGGCAACCGAGAATCAACAGAGCTCGGATAATGGAGGGGTTGCAACAGAGAATCAACAGAGAGAAATGGAGGAACTAACAGGGAAAAATGGTGAAATCTATTGATCAAATTAGAGAATCAATAGAGCAAATTTGAGAATTAAGGGGGAAAATCAAAGAGCAAATGGGCGAATTTGAGAGGGAAATAAAAGGAGTCGTTGCCGTCGCGGATGGGTTTGAATTAAAAGCTTACTCATTATCGACGACACCCCTGTTGAGAATGCCCCGTCGATAATGAGTTGGGTCACTAGCAACGGCATACCTGTCGGCTTTAATAGGTTGTCCGTCTACACTAAGTTTTTCCTCCACCGCGAAGTTTTCGCGCGAAGTCCTACCCCATTGTTGATAGTGATATAGTCATTAGCGACGGACTCCCGTCGCCAACCACCTTGGAAAATGGAATTGTCGATGACACTCATTAACGACGGCTTCCCTGTCGACATTGTAGTCATTCTCGACGGGATATTTGTCGTCGGCAATGCTTCCGTCGCCAATACCCCTGTTTCTTGTAGTGACCAAAACCTTAGATTTGTTACTCTGTTTGAAAGAAACGAGAGAGACAAAAAGTTAAGAGATCAAAATGTTTACCCAATGATTAAATTCTTAGATGTATTAGTTGAGGCTAAAATTGGAATACACGTTTTTTATCATGGTTAAGTTACTACAGCTATTCTACTTCAGTTAAAATGTGGGCCCTACATGTGAAAATATTAAAAAGGGCTATGGAAATATCAATTCCCTTCAATTATTCTGCTGTAGTATTTCCTATGAGTAAATCTTGGTATATTAACAATTTATAAACAAAATAACAATTAGTGAAAGACAACTAGATTAATTATTTACACGTATTACTATAAATTAATTATTTTTTTAATAGGAATTTCTAATTCTTTTGTCGGTGCATTGTAACATTAATAATTGGAAATGATATATATTATATACGAATATTTACGTTAATTTTTTGATTACCAATTACGTGGATAAGTATTAATGGTAACCCTTTTGAAGGAAGAGATGCGTAATAAGTGAGACTCTATTATAATTATATCCAATTTCATGTATTGATTCAGCTCAAATTTATCACAATACATAGAAGGACTCTCAAGAATTTGTTCATGTAATGTAATTTTATAGTGTCCATATCTTTTGGATTTGACACTTTCATGTAAGTATTTTGGTTTTGATGAATTTTATTTTGTTGATAAAAAAAATATTAATAATTTGTTTATGAATTTTTATATCTTATCAACTGACAAGTTCAAAAGCTCGGAACACAAGGTACTGACTAACAATGTTGGTTCAAGATTATCAGTGGGGTGCTTCCTGAAAAGATTTTTGAGCCGATCAAGGAGTTGTTATCTGATGAGAATCCTCCAAAGTATAGAGCCACTACGGTTGAAGAATTTGTAGATGAGTACTATGCAAGAAGACTTGATGGCATACCAGCCCGGTTACATTTCAAGCTTTAAACGTAACTTAATCATGCATCCATGCATCTCAAAATTTCACTCAATGCAGTCCATTATGTTGTGATGTAGTGAGTAAGGTTAGTGCACGTAGTATTAATTACTTGTATTTATTTATTTTCTCAGAATAATTAATTGTGACTGTACAATGTGGTTCATATAATTATAGTATGTTGTTAAATTTGTTTTTTTTCCTCTCAATAATTAGTGCATGCTCCATCGATCTTATATATATATATATATATATATATATATATATATATAATTGCATCTAGGATTTCAAATGTTCAGTTGTAATATTTTCAAAATATATATATTGGGGCAAGTTAACATACAATGATCTTGAAAATCACTTTAATTTGCAATTATTATGAGGGGAAAATAAATAAATTCAAAAGTGAGAAAACCTGTGCGAGACAAATGTAGTATTTAAAAAAAGAAAAGAAAAGGAAGACTCCCTTCCTACTACCCTTTGGTTGTGTGAACAATTGAAAAGTAACCTAGATTTTAGCAACGGATCGGACCTATTGTGACGGACTAAATCGTCGTTCAGTCAGTTGTTAAAAAAGGTATGCTTGGTATGTCATTTAAGATGGTATGTTCTTGATCCGTTCTGTATGTATGTATGTATGTATATATATATATATATATATATATATATATATATATATATATATATATATATATAAAATTTAACCATCTGGTCATAATTGTTAGTTAATATAACAGAATTTTCTAACCTAATCATGGTTACAATAAGTAACTCTAGTTATAAGTTAGTTATATAAGAATATTATATTATCAGAGTATTCATTCAAAAAAAAAGTTATAGAGAATATAAGGGCTTGATTCCCTGCTTCGCATGCACATTGCAATGAAGATGTTTGCTGACTGAAGTACTGAACCTTCGTAGAGGTTCTTAGGATGAAGTGGCCCTTCAAGAATATTTTATATTGACAAAATGACAATCCAATTCAATATGTTTTGTTTGTCTTGAAAGTGATGACAACCTCATTATCAACCACAGTCACATTAAAAATAATATAAATATTTAATATATATTTTTGTCAAAAAGCAAAGTGATTTTATTGAATAAAATTAAGAATTTAATATATTTATTGGAGTAGGTATGTTTATTTATTTTTATTAGCAGACATCTCATCGATCAATAATACTAAAACATAATAAGATAAATGATGAGTCATTTTCACTTCGATTCAACTTAGCGGTCTAAAGAAAGAATTTTTTTTTGTTACTCAACAACTCAATAGTTTTTTGATTTTTCTATTTTTGCATGTCATATATTCATTTATAATAAATTTTCAAATTCATAAATCAAATGCATTCTATCTATTTTTTCTTAGCCTTATTCCAATTAAAATGACATTATAATGTCTATACTTGAAATCAAACAAATTATTATTATTATTGTTATTATAATTATAATTATAAATATTGTCACTCAAATATGTTATAAAACTTATCCGATAAGTCATTTCTAAACTTCCCCGTAATATGCACGGTTATTAATTAAGTTTGTGGTGATAAAACTTAATAGATTGACACCAAAGTCATATTAATTAGTTTTTGATTTCATTAATTAATTTATAGCTTTCATATTTTTTTTACTTCTTGGCATTTTAACGTTTAAAAGAAGAAAAGTACTAATTGTACTAACATGGATCAAAAATGTTTATTTGTATGGAATACATTTTTCATCTCATAGTGCTAAAAATTAATAAGGCTAGACGGTCACTTAATGTGGTACTTAGCGGATTATTAAATGAATCTGGTGGTGGGACATCATTTTCAAAAACACCAGATATATACAGATGGACCACCAAGTCATGATGCATGAATCTCTCTTTATGCTAGTGCACATGATACACTAAAGCACTTCTAGAGTTTAAGCAATGCTTATATTTTCTTATCATTTTTTCACCGTTATCGATTTTGATTCAAAAATGTCTCAAATTAATTTTAAAATTAGTCATATATTCTAAAATGAAAGGAGTATAAATTAATAGACTCCGCTTGTGCTGCTACCTACCCTAACTTTCATTTACATATCAACCCATTTATACCTTAAAATTTTCCTAAGAACTTTAGGAACTATTTTCCTTACAAAAGATGACAATAGTTGCCAATGGCACAGATAATATTCAGGCTGCAACTGAACAGAACTACGACCGCCTAAGTGAATTAAAAGCTTTCGATGAGTCCAAAGCCGGAGTTAAAGGACTCGTCGATGCTGGAATCACCAAGGTTCCTCGTATGTTCTTTCGAACACCACAACCTTATGACAACTTTAATAAGGTACCTAAACATGATTCCGACATTGCCAAATTTAGTATTCCAATCATAGACCTTATTGGCATCGATAAAGATCCTATTCTGTACAAGGAGATTGTTGATAAAGTCCGTGATGCATCGGGGACATGGGGTTTCTTTCAAGTGCTTAACCATGGAATTCCAGTTAGAGTTATGGAGGAGATGAAGGATGGGGTACGTAGGTTTTTTGAGCAAGATACGGAGGTAAAGAAACAGTGGTATACGCGAGACAGCACGAAAGCTGCGGTGTACAATAGCAATTTTGATCTATATAGGGCACCAGCAGCAAACTGGAGGGATTCAATCTATTGCACTATGGCTCCTAACCCTCCAAGTCCAGAGGAGTTTCCTTCTGTGTGCAGGTATATTTTTTATTTTGCACTTTCAAAAACCATACATGTTGCATGCGCGCAGTCATATATATATATATATATATATACGAAAATTTTCAAAAGCGAACTCTTAAAAAGTGAACTAAAGATGAACCGTCGTCTTTAGTGTATATGACGACGATTAGACCCGTCACCAAAGATTGCATGGCTACGGTGACGGGTCGAATCGTCGCCATAGACACCGGTTCGTCTTTGGTTCGCTTGTTAAGGTTCGCTTTAGAAAGCTTCCCTATATATATATATATATATATAAAGACATGTAAATATATACTTTCATATAATTTAAACTGAAATATAGATTACATTTCATATTCTATATATATGTCCTTAGTGGTTTGTATTAACATTTAAAACGTGTCTTTTTGCTCATCAACCTAAACTGTTTAAAATAAAATGCACACTCCGAATGTTTAATCGGTCAACAATATGACTAGTTGTGTCGGTTGCGTAATTTTAGAGGAGTATTGACTATAATAATCTTCATATTCTGCAACTCATATCTAATAACAAGAATAAAAGCCCTAACTAGATACCAAACAAAAAATCAAAGCATACAAAAAGTAAATTGAGAGGAAAATCATTCTCAAAATGGATTGCAATTGATATTGCAGAAAGAACAGTACTACAAAAGTTTCTCTATTGAAGTATGTGTTTACTAATCAAATGTCTAATTCATACCTAATCAAATTTATGTATGAAAGATTTTAAATTGAAGATAAAAATGATGATTACTAATTAAACAAAGCTAATGGGATGAATTTACCCTCAATACGGTGGTTGAATCAATTACAATTCAAAGTTCCAGCCATGGCCAAAAAATAGAGCAGTGTTTCTAAACTGTGACTTGAACGGCAATGAAGCCCTGTGGGTAATCAACTTAATCAACTTTCATCACATTTTTTGGGTCACAAAATTAGATCCCAACCTGTTTTGTGCTTTTTGGGTTCTTTATTCATCTTCTCGCCACGAGTTCGTTCCGCTTTCTCTGAGGTACAGGTACAACAGCAACTCGATCACTGGTTGTTTAAGGTTCTTCCCCTCATATTAATTAATTTAGTTTTTTTGTTTTGATTTCTAGTATGTAGTTATTACTTTATCATTAATTGATTTTGATTTGTTTTTAATTTATATGAACCGTTGGGTAGATGGCTCCTTGAATCAGCACAGAGTAGCTCTTGTTGTAGAGAGACATAATAAAAAACAACAATATAATTCATTAAAATAAAAAGGCGTCTTCTTCTCCCTCGTTTCTCTTTTCTTTATAATGATCAAAGATATGATTTTTGATGATTGTGTTATGATGGAGGAAGACAATCTTAATAGGTAAAGATGAGTCAGTCGATTGAAGGAAATGGTCTGGTGGACATCAGAATTTATAATTAGGACGACAGAGATGGGATGACGCACGTGGTTAGGATTAGGGTTACAATTAATTAGAGTTGGGGTTTAAATTTCTTAAATATTATTTAATTAATATTTATAATAATTTACCTATTTTACCTATGAAAAATTGGAGTAACCGATATTCCTAGTCACTTTTGATTAGACTGCAAAAAATGGATTTGGTTCGATTATGGATAACAAAATATGATAATGGTTTCATTAATAATTAAAACTATATTACTTATTTTTAATATGAGTTATATGAGTTATATGAGTTGAAATCAAATAGTTATGGGTCCAATATATCAATTCATATTTCAAATTTCAAGCTTATTATTATTATAACCTAATAAAATAAATTACTTAATATATAAATTTTTTATATTTGTTTAACTTCTCTATTTATTTTGTTTTATACATATTCTCTCACTAAAATATTTTATACACTCATTTTTTATACTTTCTCTCTAAAATTTTTACTCTCCCCCTCTCTAAAAGTATTCTCTCACTGTTGTAGTTAAAATAATTTTAATACTTTTAAACTTCTTCTACCAATAGAAACAATATCTAATCTATCAATACAAAAAATAATAATAATAAAACATACATAAATCTAATAATCTTCCTTTTTACCTCATCTTTGCATCTTATATAAATTCCAGAATCATTAAAAAATCTATCACCTATAAATTAGTACAGCATAATATTAATTAAGAATAAATGATATTATGAATCTTGATCATAATATTTTTTGTTATCTTCAATTTATTCTCTCTTTTGTTAAATACCACCTTTTTTCATTGTACAGTACTATGTTTTCTTTTTTCATTTGGGATCAATTATTAAGTCTTTAATTATCTAGTAAAGTTCTTGCTAGCGTTTTAATTCTACATAATATATTGTTTACAAATATATAATATGTATGCATATAAAAAATATATAAAGATTTTATTATATTATTATAAATCAAAAGGTGCATATTTTCCCAAATAATTGTGGTATGGAGGGAGTATAATAGATGGAAAAAAAGAATTTAATGTTATGCCTGAGTTAAACTTGACTAATACTACTTCATAAAACAACGCAGTTTTACACTTTAAGCTTTAGTTTGTCATTTTAGAGTTTTAAATATAAAAAAATCTTTAATTATAAATTTTATGCAAAATGACCGTTTTCTTAAAATTATTATATAACATTAATTAAATTTGACTAAGTCATACCTTAATTTTCTTTTTTCCATAATATATATATATATATATATATATATATAATGTAGTAAGAAGTGTGCACAAGTACTTTAAATATTTTATTTTTCAAAACTTTCATAAATTCCACAATATTTCAAGTAAATATCATTAGTAACAACTAGCACATTGATGAAATATTTATCCAAAATAGATCAAAGTCGTATTGAATGGTTAGTGTAATTTATATATCACTATATATTAAAGTTCATTTATTTATATTCTTATATAATATCATGTTGTTCAAATTAATTTGAAGTAAATGAGTTACATAAATAATTATTAATGTAAGATATTGAATGTTATTATCATCATTTATTAATAATTATTTTTATATAAAAATATATTTTAAAACAGGTAGTGTCTTGCACCAGACTTTGACTAGTTATATGAAATTTTACATGTTTTCAAATTTTACATGCTGTGTGTATGTATTCGTAAGGTTGAATTATTAAGCGAAACTTTTATATTTGTTTTAACGATACTTAAGATTTTCAGCGACATTTATTATTCTGAGAACATAATTATTACTCTAGTATTAACAACAACCTAATATTAAAGATAATACCTATTTTTATTATCTTGATCATTGAAATAATCTGATTATTGTAATTGCCATATATTATAAACCCTGCAGAGACATTTTGATGGAGTACTCCAAGTACGTAACAAAGTTAGGCCTTTCTTTGTTAGAATTGTTATCGGAGGCTCTTGGTCTTAACAGAGATTTCCTCAAAGGCATTGATTGTGCCGAGGGGCTTGCCATTATCTGCCATTATTACCCTCCATGCCCGCAGCCAGAACTAACTGTCGGCACTACTAAGCATTCCGACAATAACTTCATCACTGTCCTTTTGCAAGACCTTATAGGTGGCCTCCAAATTCTTCATCAGGACCAGTGGGTTGATGTTCCTCCTTTGCCTGGAGCTCTTGTGGTCAATATTGGAGATCTTTTGCAAGTAAAGTCTCCAATTCCCTTCCTATATTTTCTTAGTACACTTAAAATATATGCAAAACTTTTTGTTTGTGACACTGTTATTTTTGTCCTTAAGTTTGACTAATTAAATATTATTCCTCACTTAAAACATAAATATTAGTACAAAATAGTACCTTTTAAGCTTTAATTAGCAGCGCAAAACGGACCCAAAATGTGTGATTTTGCACCCTACTAATTGTACCACTAGATAATAATTTGCTATATGTACTATATATTCACAAAGTGATGAACTCTGAGTACAGTTTGCATTTTACTCTTCCATGGTATGATCAAATATTTTATTTGTTTAGGTATTTATTAAATTTAGTTTTGTATTTTTGTTTTTTTGAAATTTCAGCTTATTTCAAATGACAAATTTATAAGTGTGGAACATAGAGTAGCAGCAAACCATGTTGGTCCAAGAGTATCAGTGGCAGGCTTCTTTAGCACAGGATTGTACCAATCCTCAAAACTGTATGAACCCATCAAGGAATTGTTATCGGAGGAATGTGCCCCCAAGTATAGGGCAACAACAGTGAAAGAATTGGTGCAACACTTCCGCGATAAAGGACTTGATGGGACTCCTACCCTGTTGCACTTCAAGCTCTAACTTGGAAATGCTATTTTATCTATGTATTATGTGTAATATTTCTGAACTTGCATGACTGAATCCTGTTGTTTTGTTCTTTCTTTCGGGTTCTATGTTGGTATGGCCTCAATTAAAGATTCTGAATTCTCAATAAGGCTATATTAGACTCTTTGGCTAAACATTACCACCTTTTATCACTTTGTATGATGAAGACTTTTATGATCTTATTCAGTGACGGTGTTTGCATACGCTTCAAGTTTGAACTTATATAGGTATTACATGATTAGTTCAACAAAACAAATTAAAGAAGCTAGCGCCTTTAATGTTTCTCCTTAGCAGCGCAATGATGTTTGTGAGTTTAGTTGATTCTTTGGCCAAATCCTCAACTACTAACTGAGTAAGCTTATCATACACTTGCTCAACAACTTCCTCTCCAAAATGGTAGGAAATCATTGATTCCGATATGCACCTGATATTATAAGAAACCTTTTCGCCCTTAGCCTGTATATCATTCTCGTTCTCATCCAAAGCCTCAACTGTTAAAGACTTTAGGAGCTCAATTGTGAACGATCCTTCACTTTCCACTACATCTTGGATCTCCTTGATTGTCGGTGTGTAGTAGGGAACATCGAAGGAGTCTAGTTTCTCTTCGTCAACCAATTCCTATGCAAAAAAATAATATTCATTTTAACTCAATTCATCAACGCCTTTTAATTAACCTAAATTAATTGAGGTAGACTCGAATTGAAATTTTTTTTACCTGTGAAACCATTGCAGCTATGGCACCAGCTAATAATTCCCACTGGTAGCAGCTTTCCTTACTTGTGGGATCCGAGGACGGCCTACCTTGAAGCGTCAACATTAGATGTCCATCTTGTACCATCTCTTTCGAACGACATTCAAGAAATAAGGTGAGGTCGTGCTTGAATTGAGATAGGTAAGCTTCTCTTACAACTAGAGGACTTGTTTTGGATATGTAAATTTTCCCCTTGTTCAATGGCATGCCATCTTTGCTTCCGAGTCCTAGTGGTGCCATATTACACATCATTCACCACGTAGATTTTTATCAGTAATTGACACTATTTTTTTTTTTGCTTAGTTTGGACTTAAATTTAACATTCCTACCTTTGGCAGGGACGGATCCCAAGACCTCCTGGTGCTCAAGAAGTGGACTTGACACTATTGCCTCCACTGTTCCACAATAATAGTCTTATTTACCAATTTTTTATTTTTTTTTGTTTCAAGTTAAAATAGTCTAATATATATATATATATATATATATATATTTGATGGTAATATAAAATGACTCAATATTTTCTGTTTATTAGTTTGGTTGCATTATCTTAGGGTTAAACATGGAACAAAAGTATATACTTGAAGTTTGAAATTGCAAATTAGAGTAGTAGCAACTAGCAAGACTAAAATGCAAATCAATCCCCTCAATTTATTCACTTGTGACGTTTTCAGACAAAGTTTGGGTATTAGTTGAAAGTTAAAACCCTCCCTAGAGATATAACTAGTGTGAAATTGTTCATTTTTGCATTACTAATTATAACTTAAAAAGAAACAATAATATATATGCACTAATAATTGTATCTTGGAGAGAAATTTGCTAATTAATTACTTAAAGGCCTTAATTAAGGATAAAAACATCACTTGATCGAGCACATACATAATTAAGGGACAATTATTTATTCTAGCTAGTAGCAAGTAATAACAATAAAATTAACTGAGATATTAATTAGTGTACAAACCTGAGAGAGAAAATGAAGACTGTAGGAAGCATGAACAAGATGCAAACTCTCTCGAGGAAAAAGTCGGCCATAGAAAGAACCAGGAGCTCCCAAAACAAAGCACAAAGAAGCCTCATTTGAGTACAAATAGTAGACACTCTTTTAAAGAGGGAATTAAAATCATTCCCCGGAAGATCGTTCAAGTAAAACTGAAGTTCCGGCACTGAGCAATTTAGTTCTTTGCATTTCTTCTCCACGCCATTTTGACAGTTGAAATACGCTGATACTGGGGTTGGGTCCCCCGGAACAGCCCAAGTCGGCTACGTTTATCACTTTTTGAAGATGAAAGTCTTTCAAGAAAAGGGATTCTACTGTATTTTCTAGCACAGGTTTACTCAATGAAGCTGTCTTTTGCTGCATTAGCATATGGGCTAATGACAAAACTGTCTCTCTAAGTTTGGACGAAAATCAATTTGATACTCAAAATTTAAAAATGTTCAATCAATACCTCTAATTATTTTTAAACAACAAATACGTTCCTTTTTGGTCCAGAATACAATTTGACTACCTTTTTTTTTGTACTTTGAATTTCTCAATACATTTAGTTTGTATTTGATTTGTATTTAATAAATATTTTCTCAAATAATGTTATTCTTTACTTTGTTTATTTCCCCCAACATTTAAAATTAAAAATAAAATGAAATCTTAACATTATTTATAAAATCAATGACAATAAATACTAAATTAAATATAAATATAATTTCCCTTTTGAGTGACACATTTATAAATATATATATATATATATATATATTTATAAATATTTATAAATATTAATATTTATATTTATATTTATAAATATTTATTATATTTATAAATATTTATATTAATATTTATAAATATTTATATTTATTTATTAATATTTATTTTGATTATTTATAAAAAATATTTATGATAGATCCTAGTGATATTTGAACATATATATGTATATATTATAAAATTAATGAAATACTTATTTTGGATGGGATTTATATGAAGCAGAGTGATGACTAGCCAACGGAACCTCAATTGATAAAAGCAGGTTTGATGGTTAAGGAATAATCACAAGAAGACGAGCAGCAGTGGAATAATCACAATAAATATTAATAAATATTTATAAATATAATATAAATATAAATATTAAAAATATAAATTTAATTACGGCCATTAATAAATATAAATATTAATAAACATTTATAAATAGAAATATAAATATAAATATTTATAAATATATATTTTATAAATATATACTTATTATTATTATTTATATTTATTGATATATATATATATATATATATATATATTTATAAATGTGTCACTCAAAAGGGAAATTATATTTATATTTAATTTATTATTTATTGTTATTGATTTTATAAATAATGTTAAGATTTTATTTTATTTTTAATTTTAAATGTTGGGGGAAATGAACAAAGTAAAGAATAATATTATTTGAGAAAATACTTATTAAATACAAGTCAAATGCAAATCAAATGTATTGAGAAGGTCAAAGTACAAAAAAAAGTAGTTAAGTCGTATTCTGGACTAAAAAGGAACGTATTTGTTGTTTTAAAATATTTAGAGGTATTGATTGAATATTCTTAAACTTTGAGTATCAAATTGATTTTCGTCTAAACTTGGGGAGGCAGTTTTGTCATTAACCCTTTGCATATATATACATGAGAAACTAAGAGACAAATTAAGTAAATCTTCCAACAAAAAAAATTACTCTAAAGAGAAATATGAAGGATATTAAGATTCAAGTGCATAACAGTACTGTAATGTACTTCCTCCATACCAAGTTATAAAATTATTATTAACTTTTAAAAATTAGTTTGAAACATTTTAAAATTTAAAATTGATAAGATTCATTATAGATTACATAAAAACAAATAATAAATATTATAATTAGTAGATTTTTTAGGTAGTTTACATTACTAATCATTATAGTGATTAAAATGAAATGAATCTATGTCAATTTTGAGTTTGAAAATATCTTAAGTTGACTGGCAATAATTATCTTATTTTTTCGAAACAGAGGGAGTATTTAGATTTCTAATTTCCAAACTAGCCAAAAAAAAAAAAATTGGCAACCAAATAGTGATATATCTTGATGAAATTAATACTACATTCGTTCCAAAATTAAAGATACAATTTGATTTTTGAAGTCAAATAATAACGTGTTAAACTTTTAAATTGGTATAACTTGTAAAAGTTTAGAATAAAATAATTTTTGTGATTAATAGTTTTTGTTATATATTATACAATTGTGATAATTGTATTAACTAAAATTAAATAAATTCACTTTAATTTAAAATTTAATATGTCATCGTTCCACCTCAAAACAAATGATGCATGGAACTAAGACATACCGCAAGTTTGGTGTTTTGAGCATAACTAGCATCTCTTTCCTCTCCATTCATAAAAAGTACTACATTCATGTACATCTCCCCCTGTGTGTGTGCGCGCGTTTGTGTTTGGTTAGTGTGAGTCTGTATTTAATTAGGCATGGTAGAACTGCATTTTATAGTGGCATAATCACTTGTACTTCCTGCTACGTTCCTTTTTAGTGTCGTTTTATTGACTAGGGCAAATATACCCCCTTTAGCGACGGATCGGACGACGGTTTAGTCCGTCGCTATAGCTTTTAACGACGGACAACATATAGCGACAGACCGAACCTATGGCGACGGACAAAACCGTCATCCTATCCGTCGCTAAAGGGGGTATGCTTGGTATGTCAAATAAGGGGGTATGCTCTTGATCCTTTCTCTCTGTGTGTGTGTGTGTGTGTGTATATATATATATATACGGTAAGCTTCTAAAGAGAATCTTAAAAAGCGAACCAAAGACGAACCGTCATCTTTGGTGTCTATGGCGACGATTCGACCCGTCGCCAAAGACTACATGGCTACGGCGACAGGTCGAATCATCGCCACACCAAAGACGACGGTTCGTCTTTGGTTCGCTTTTTAAGGTTCGCTTTAGAAGATTACCGTATATATATATATATATATATATATATATATATATATATATATGTCCCATCCATAATAACAGGTTGTTATGGACATTATTCCAACAACCATGATCCTAACTGTTGATCTGGATAATGAATGGCTGAGAATAAACTCATCTTCCCCTTGTCACACCAAGTTGTTGCGACTGCAAAACAACTTGTAGCGACAGAGCAAAAGACCATTAAGCCCTCAATTACAAGCACCCTTGCTGGCATAAGCTATTGCGACAGGGTGCAAAAATACCATAAACGCCCCCCAAATTTTAACCTTGTTGGCATAAGCTGTTGCGGCAGGGTGAGAAAATTACATAAACACCCCTACTTAATTTGAATACCAGCCGCAACAAGTTGTCGTGCCAACCAAAAAAGACCCAAATCTTAACCTAGTCGCATCTTAACCTAGCCGCATCTTAATAGTTCGCAGCAACCATTGTGCAACCAAAATATAAGAGAAAAAAGAGATAAAGAAAAGAAAAGAAGAAGGACTACCCTGCCACAATCAATTTCTACCGGATTTCAGTAACTAAGTTTCCACTCCAATCACAGTAGTTGAAAGATTATTTCTGCCTATTTTTTTAAGAATAAATAAATAATGTGATTTATTTTGATAAATTTATTTTAGGCAAATATTTTCATGGGAACTTGTAGAGAAAATTAGTAATTATGTCTATGTATACATATATGCATGTGATTTTTAGTGAAAATTAGTAAGTTATGTCTTTAGCTAAATATATGCATGTTATTATGGGATGAAATAGTACGTATATACAAGTTGTAAATTTTTACTTTTTAAATGGTTGTGGATATATAATTATTGGGATATTTTTATGTGCTATTATTGTTAATTTATTGAGTTATGTTTTGGGGACGCAATATGCATGTGATGATTTATTGGGACTAATAATGAGTATAAAAATAATGTAAATTGTCTTTTTTAAAATTATTGTTAAATGGTCGTTTATCGCTCATTCAGATATAATTATTTTACATAGTTGTTAAAATAGTACAAAATGGTTTTATGTTATTTTTTTAAGTGAAAGATGGACAACTGAAATTATGAATCAATTGAACAAAGTGTTCTTTATGACCAACAAAATCATGTGTCAGATAACGTATATCACGGTAAAGATAGAGGAAAGCTAGCCTCAAGTGAGCAAACTGAACAAAAATACAATCAATAGAACTTAACAAAAGTGCAAAAAACTCTTCTAGATAAATGTGGGTTCACTACAAAAAAATGGTGATTTTGCAACAAACAGTTTTCGTTGCTAAAGGTGTGAAATTTCATTGCCAAAAGCCATTAGCAACAATTTTTCAGTCGTTGGACCTTTTGTTTCGCAATGAGCGTTGCTAATTGTCTAGCAACGAAATTTTTTTTTGTTGCCGAAAGTGAGATATTTCGCAACAAAAGTTTGCTTTCATGAAAAGTTATAGATTATTTAGCAACGAAATGTTTCGTAGCAAATTTATTAAGAAATTATTACTAAAAAATAACTTTCGTTGCAAAATCCGCCTAATTGGCAATGAAAAGAATCTTTTTTTTTCCAACGAAGATGAAATTAGCTGCATTTGATACACATTTGCCAATGATGTTTACCGTTACTGAACAGTATGAAAATTGTTTCCTTCATTTGTTTTCGTTGCTAATTGTATACCTTTTGGTAACGATGTTCGTTGCTAAATGTACAAAATAAATCAGTCATATATTAATTTACAACAAAAAATTTCGTTGTTGTTGGTTTTGTTATAGATAATTATGATCAATTAGTAATGATAATATTCGATGCTAATTATTTTTCAAGATCAACGAAAGTTGTCGCCGATTAGCAACGAAACTATACGTTGCCATTTGCTTTATATATGCAACGAAAGTTGTTATGATTTGCAACGATATAAATGTTGACTTTTTCTTTGTTATGTAACTAATGTCGAAATTATTTACAAACAAAATAAATCGTAACTCAATAATCCCATAACAAATTATGGTCAAAATACAGAGAAAAAAAACTCAAATATTATTAACTAAATAAAATCATCCAATACATAATCATTCATCATATTTACAATCAACTATCTAAATCTGCCATAGTTCTTTAGTTACGTAAAACATGAAATGATGTGGCATTTTCACTAAGTTCTTGAAAGCATATAAAATAACAGTCTGTATTACTAAAGAAACTGGATGAAAACCTTCAAACTTGTTAAGCCGAGCTTTACTAGCTTCAATATACCTAAAAAGAGCTTAATGGAACATGTTGAAAATATTAGTGACAAACAAGTAAAGCACAAAGAAATTAGGAAACATACAATTTATAAAGAAGCTCAGGTGGTCTCAGAAATACCATGAGATAGACTGCATAACCCCTAAATGCAACATTCAACACTAAAAATTTCTCGCAAAGTACCAATAATCATGAAAAGAGAAAAGGAAATAGCTTGTCAAATTAATATATTTCTACCTCATGTTCAATCCTGCTTTATTTATCTAATTTCCTTTTGTTTGATTAGATTGCTATAAGTTACAAATTGAATTGTACAACACTTGGTTGAATAGTGAACACACTTCATGAATTATTAAAATTCACTCACACATTTATAGATAATGATGACTATGCCTGTCCCTTGGACTATTTCTGGAGCTATAGAGTCTGTCATCCCACATATGATAAATGCTCTTTCCCCAGAAAATTTCTTCCCAAACCTGAAGTCTACTAGCTACAATACAGCAAGAATATAAATTATAATTGTCTATAATATGTTTCTAGTTGCATGTCTTCATTATTACAAGAGGAAAATGTATGTTCGTACACATTAAAATAATTTAATACAAATATCAATATACAAAGTTCCCACAATTAATAACATGACAACACCAACCTGCAAATGTCATGTCCGATCAAACATTAGAACATCTGGTGACACACCTCTGAAAAGAACCCCAATTTGAAAAATTACACATAAGGAATAGACTGAATAGTTTGTAATCATTTTATGTGCATCATAATTATGGAATATAATAAGAATCCACCAAACCTTGTGTAAATCTTCCAAAGCAGTGACAAACTAGTAAGAAACAAACAAGCATTATAGTTGCTACCCTATATGATTTCCATGGCAAAGAAAAAAAATCAGTAGTGGAAAACTATAAACTAGAGTGCTATTTCTGTACAATCTGAATTCTGAGTATGTAATAATATCATGAAAAATGTAGAATAATCAAAAACGTAAATACATAACACGGATTGGCTCGTCTTTAGCAGATCAATAACCATAATAAAATTAATTTACTAATGTTGTTTGAGAGACAAAAACCAACAACTAAAAAATTTCCAAAGCAATAACAAGAATTTATACTTTTCAGCTCCATAAGCACAATGTTAATTGATGGATCCTTTAGTTGCTGTAAATAAAAAATGCAATGTCATTAATATCATCCTCCAGTGAAAAATGTACCATGAAATATGTAAAAATTTGTTCATCTTATTTTTCTTTCTTCACAGATCTATGAGATTATTTGCTCAACAAAAGAAAAAAAAAATTACCTTGATAGTAAGACCAGGATCAAAAGACCCGTGACTGTCTGTAAATGCAACACATAACCCTTCAACATCAGAAAGAGTTTTCACTTCAGATATAATTATTGTTGTTATTTCTAAACTCGGTGCAATAAAGGTATGATTATTTGTTATTAGTAGTCAAGGGATAATTTTCAAACTCCTAGGAAGTCTGAACTTTAGAACTTCCTGTGAACTTCACCAAGAAATTCCTTCTGTTATCCGAGATTTAACTCGTTCTTCTTATGTTATGGACATTTTTCTAGGTAAATTACTGCTTTGATAACCTAATATTTCAGTAAAGAGAGTTTAACTAAAACTTTCATGGATGAAGCTTGATGTTACTTAAGTTTTTTGTCTTCGTGCTGAGTAAAGATCGTAACATTCATTTTTTCATCTTCCTATTCTTCCTTTATTAGTGTCTCATTTCTATACTTAATGAATGGACACCAGTTCTCAATTTTAATATGCAGTATACTAGACTTTGGGAAAAACAAGTTGTGTTGAACTCTGATCACTTTCAGATAAAAGTTACTGCTATTGGTTTCTTAACTTGAGACTAAGATATCAACTGTAAATTCTAGGAGACTTCCATGCTAAGTACTTGTCAAAATAGAAAAAATAATATTGTTAAGTGTATTTTTGAGGAACACATTAATTTTATTTCCTATTTTTGGATATATTATTTGACAGAGTTAGATATCAATGTTTTTAAATAATTTATTTTGGTCAGGCGAAGGATCTTACTCAATCTACAAGGACATCGAAAAGAGTCTTCCAAGTATATGGATGTGTTGTAACTTGCCAAGGCATGGTTACACATAAAGATCTTATTCAAGTCTTTTACAAAGTATGTTAACTTGTTTGGAGAGCTATATGTGAATTCATATAAGTTCTCAAATAATGCTTGTTTAATTAAAAGTCATCCCAAACTCTTAACTTCTTAGTTAAAACTTCAACCATATATGGGTGCTCAAGATTTAATTCCCCAGAGAAAAAATGTCTAGCATAAGGCCTTTAGTTTTTATCTTTTGTATTATAAAAAGTATTTTCAATTTTTATAAACTCAAATTTTGTCTTCTTTTCAATTTCCTTGATTAGAATTGAAGTTTGTGTTTAACAACTCTCAAATTCTTTGACAAAGTTTATGCTAATCCTATTCATGTTTTTGTATTCCAAGCTGACTACTATGCACATCCGGAGAACTAATGAGGAAAGGATGTCCACTTATTGAAATTTCTGATATAACTTGTGATATAACAATTTCAATAGAGTTTGTTAACCAAACTACATTAATTGAGTCTTCTTTCTTCAATTATCTTTATATCACATTGTGTCTATTGGCATCCTATTTGAGGCATATATTTTTATGTTACCCTTTTCCTTAGTAAATTTTGTATTGCATTAAACATCTTCATCGAAAATATTCATCACAAAATTGTTAAGCTTTTACTCGGTATGGACCTAATATTTGCAGGTTTTACTCTCACAGCGTTCTTCATAGTTTGTTTTTTAGGAAAATAACATGATGAGGTTACTCATACATTGTAATTTATCTTATTTTAAATTGTTCTTATATATGGCTTGAAAACCTGGTGAAAAATGGCTGATGGGTATGATATATTCCTTTAGCAATTCATACCATGATGACATGGAGGGTAATGGTTGACATGGAGGGTAATAGTGTGATATGTTTAGCTGTCGACATTCTCCCAACTAAGTTTGCAAAAGATGTTATTAATTTCTTAGCGTATCCTTACATTCTTTTAATTCATCCATAAAATAAGTGTTTTACTAGTATGATTAAAGTATGTATATCTAAATCTAACTTTTTTTTTCTCTAAGGCTTTTCAACATTTTGGAGATATCTTATCCGAAGTTATTCAAAAAGAAATAAAATAAATAATAATTTAAAAATGCAAAACGATGCGTTTTCGAAAAAAATAGAGAGGGGCAAAACGTGCTTATTATCTTAATTTAGGATAACATTTTAATATTCATTCTAAAAAATTATACAAAATATACAACGAAAGAAAAATTGTTAACAATGAATGTGGTCCATATTAGGCTAAGAAATATAGCAATAAAAAATATTTCGTTGACCCCGGTGAGGAAGCGTCTATGTTGGAACCATTATGTAATACATCCAATTTACTATAAACTCTAAATTTTGTAAATTAGAAAATATATCTATATGTGCTCAATTTCAATCAAAAATTATAACTCTGATAAAAAAAATTAAAATTGGACATTTATTTTGAGACGGAGAGAGTGAAACATTTGATTGTATAAAATTGTGTCTAAATAAATAAAAAATGAAAAATGAAAAATAATACGTTTTGGAGAAAAAAAAAGAGAGGCTAAAACGTGCTTATTGGGTTTATCTTAATTTTGAGCAATAATTTACTAGTCGTTGCAAAAAAATTGTACAAAATACGTAACAAATTTTTTTTGTTGACAATGAATGTGGCCCATATTAGGCAACAAAATATAGCAACAAAAAACTTTTCGTTGTCCACGATGAGGAGAAATCACATCGACAACATAAAAGTAAATAGGCAGGGATTTGTTTTCTTCCCGCCAAGGAATTGGCAACGAAATTTGGTAACTGATGTGATAAAATTATGTAACTGCAAGTGCACAGTGTCAAATTGAAGAACTGGCAAATACAGGTCGAATCCACAGAGACTAGATTAATTTTATTGTATCCTTAATATCTATTTTAGGCGAATTAGAAATAAAGATTGAGAATCAATTAACTATAATTAAACTAAAGAATAATAAGGAAGCAATCTAGGAATCCGAATCCATTAAATAATAAACATAACAAGTAATTCAATCTCTTCTATTTTTATAACTTAATTATGATTTTGATCTCCCTTCCCTTTAATTTAGTAATTTTATAATTAACGTGGGCAAGTATAGACTATGAAAATTTAAGGATTAACTATAACCCATCAAAACTTCTTTGAGCAAGCATGGATTATGAAAAACTCATATATTAACAATAATCTATCAAAACCTCTTAATCAATTTAAAATCACATAAGAACTATAGAACGAAGGTATTTCAATAACGAAACATGAAGGCGAAATCAATTAAACATAAAAGCATAAATAATAGATGAGATAAAAAATATTATCATGAATAATTATTTAATTTCATCTTCATCCTAGATTAAAGAAACTAGCTAGACATTAAAAAATAAACTAACTAAGATAAAGAAGAAGAAGAAAATTAAAAATAAAATAAAAAAAACTCCCTTTAATTAACGATCCTCCAACAAGCGTACAATGAAAAATAATTTTATTTACTCCTACTCCTAACCTAAACTGATACATCATTCTCTCTAAAACAAGAGACCTATTTATAGGGAAAATAAATTTGTGCCCTAATTTACATTCATTGAACATGACCTCTTTTATTCCCTTTTTGATTTCAATCTCTATATGGTAATCTCTCAAGAGTCCATTTCCATGTAAGTTTCAACTTCCTAGTGGCAATCAACTTTTCAAAGATATCTTCTAGATTGACTTTCTTTTCCTTCATTGGATTTGACTTGCACACCAAGATTGTTCCACCTCCTTCCTTTTCCTTGTAGAATTTTTCTTGGATATTTCCTTACATGAATAAGAGCATTAAATATTGCTTGATCACCAAGATTTTGACTTTATTGCAACAAAATATTAAATCCTACAAAATAAAATAAAACATATTAATTTAATAAACTAATATAATTAAAAGGACAAAATTAGGGATAATAAAATGTATGAATTATGTGCTTATCAGTAACGACCTATGAATTTTGTTACGAAAAATGAAAACCTTTTACAAATTGCAACGAATGACAAATTTTGTAGCTAAACATGCATTTTTGGCAACGACAAATAAATTTTGTTGCTAAACATGTATTTTTGAAGACGACTTTATAAGTCGTTGCCCAAAAAATCGTTGCCAAATGTCCATTTTTTTGTAGTGGTTTGTGATTTTTAAACACACCATAGTTATAAACCAAACTGATATTGGTCTCGTGTCCGCCTTGGTGGAGAGATGGCGGCCGGAGACCAATAATTTTTACCTAAACCGTGGGAAAATAACAATAACCTTAAAGGATGTCCACTTTATTTTTGAGTTATCGGTGGTGGGAAAACACTTAACTTGTTCTCTATTTGGTACCCCACTGGCTCATTTTAGTAAATGTTTTGGTGCTGAACATGTGGCTAAATATTAGCAATCAAAAAAATGAGGTTCTATTTCATTAGTGTGGCTGCAAGAACATTTTAATAGCTGTCCTCCTAGAGCAAGTAAGAAAATTATAGGCCGATACACAAAGGCCTACATTCTTTAGTTGTGTGGCAATATTGTTCCCTAATAGGTCCAAGAATATTGTTCACCCAAAGTCTATGTATTTTATTACCAACGTTGAAGATTATGTAACGTATTCTTGGGGAGCGGTTGTGTTAGGGTATTTATATAGGTTTTTATATACGCCCAGCGGAAAAGGAGTGAAATATATTAATGGTTGTGTGATATTGTTATAAGTGTGGGCGTATGAGCGTTTGATAGTTGGAAGGCCCAACCCTTGGCCACAATCAGAATTATGGTTACCTAAGGCCATAGCTTGGACATACTCTTCAACTCATAATTACCCTGGTAAATGAGATAATCCCCACTACAATTTGACATTTTACCGAGGAGAGTTAGATGCCTAGCCTTCATGGTAGGTAGTTTGGTTCCTTTACATGAGGTTGGATAATAATCTGAAAGGTTTTAATTTTGAAGGAAGGTTGTTGGGATCAGGTAGGGTCATCTTGATCCATTTTGATATCGTGGAATACCAGATGCTAGACTGGGTGATGAGACAGTTTGGGTTCCTGCAAGGTATACCCCTCTTCGGTCAAAAATCACGACGACCTAAGAAAGGTCAAAGAACATAGATTTGACGTCGATGATTGCATGGCCTTGAGACGAGAGTACATCGTGCATTGGGAGGCTTACATGGATCATCTCGAGGGATAGTAGTACGAGATTTCTAACTATGTGACATTTGATAAATACATAGACTGGTACGAGAGAATTACATGTAGGAAACTGCATTGACCTTGACCGGAAGGGGACCCAGACCCTATTTATAACCCTCGGGCCGTTTACAACTAGAATCACCTTATTAACATGGTACACAAACATCATTCATTTTAACTTTTTGACATTCTAGTATCTACATATTACATTTATTGATCTTATTTATTGTTGATAATAGTTGTGTTCATCTTACATGCATGACAAGTTGAGAGTGTAAAGTTATTACTTGATAAGTGCCTTGCATTTATTTAGATACCTCCCTATTATATTCTGGAGAAATAGGGATGGGACCACTATTATGGCGTATACAACTTTGACGTTTGGGGATAAAAGGTACCTCAGCAGGGGGGTCTCAATAGTGAAGGACCACAATCCTAATTCTCCCAATTCAAAGAAGATCAAGGGAAACCAACTGATTTTGCACTATAAGAAAGCTACATTCCCACCACCCAAGCATATGTTCCCCCTATTCATCATTTGAGGGTGCTTCTGACTTTATACGGGAGGAGGAACTTTAACTACATGACGTAGGAAGGCACATCTCTTATGACACAAAGGGTACCCAACCAAAAAACTTAGGGAGCACAAGGTCGCGTTCATAAATGAACAATTATTTGGAGACATGGTGGTGGATAAAGAGATATTTCCTGTAGCACATCCGCGGAGGTGGTATACTTTAAACCACGACACATTATATGCCTTACGCCTAGATTTTCAAGCATGTACTGGATGCGTACATGCTGTTACTGCGACCTGATAGGGAGGACTACTATAGAGAGTGGGGAATTAAAAGGTTGGGCCAATTTACTTTCTTGGGGTCATTTTTCATGCATCTTGGCAAGAACTGTGTACCTCTTACTGAGGCAAATTGTGCGGTGAGTTTTTGTCATCCATATGTCTACCCGGATGTCGGCCCGCCTTTACACGGATACGACTATATATTCATGTTGGTGTATAATCCAGATAATCATTATTTTATCTTGATAGTATTCTAGGTCGCAAAATGGGTAGTCACCATCCTTAACCCACTATATAATGATACTAAGTATATAAAGGTCCAGGAAATGTACAAAGAATTCGTTGACGTAGTGGTATGTGTAGTAATTGTTATTCTACTGTCATAAATGCCAAACATTTTTCGTGTTAGTAACTAATATTTTTGTACATACAACTGATACCATTTTGTTTACAAATTAGTGATCTGATGCGCTAGTGGCCCACTTCTAATGTGCGGGTGCACGTACCAAAGAACCGACCTATACAACATAACACATCAGATTCTTGGATTTTAGTCTGCAATTATGTTAACTATTTCATTAAGGGAAGTGTTGATCTACGCAAAGAAAATTGGTCCATAGAACACGTAATGGTCTTTATATATCGGATCGCGTGGAAACTTTACGAACGTCAATCGAGACTACTTTCAGCGGATGAGATATAGGAAATCTTGTAGTTTTCATTAATAATTGAGGATGAAATAATATACATTTATACATGCAAGTTTAATTTTATTGGATGAAGTTTGATGGTAAATTTAATGTTTCGTACTGAATATGTTTAATAGTTGTGTACATGTAAATAAGATTATGATAATATTTTGAAAGTTTTACATTGATATAATTGTAATGGTTATGTGAATAATATTAGTTTAGAGTTGATGAAATGGTTGATATAGTAGTAATGGTTATGTGAATGAGATTGGTTTAGATTGGTTGATATAATTATATTTGTTATGTGAATGATGTGAGATTGCATTTGTAGGGGCAGCAAAAAAAAAACTAAGTATACTGAGCTTTACATTTTGTATTTATTGCAACAAGCTGTTGCGGCAGGGAGAAAGAAAGAAAAAACTAAGTGTCAAAGGCATGGGTTCTACATGTGCTACAACAAGCTGTTGCGCTAGGGGAGAAGGAAAAAAAAACTAAATGTTAGGCTCTACCGGCAGGGAGAAAGAAAAAAAACTAAATGTCAGGGGCTATTGGCATGGGGCATATGCCGCAACAGCCTGTTGCGATAGAGGAGAAAGAAAGAAAAAAGGTTACTATAACAGGTAAGAAAGAAAACAATAGCTAAGGCATATATGACGCCTCTTTTTAGGTAGGGTTTATACACAACCCATATCGCTTTTAAGTTGGCTTTAAAGCATGCATAAAGCCTCTTTTAAGTAGGCTTTAAGGCAGGCATGAAGCTTAGTTATTAGTATTAATAATATTCGTAATTCCTATTATTAGTATTAATATTAATATTAGTATTAATACTAATAGTCATTACTAATATTAATATTAATACTAATAATTATCCGGCAATATCTTTTAAGATTCAGTAAAGTATTTTTACTTGTATTGTATTGTATTGTGAAATGCTATGAATAGTAATTTTAATACATGTATAACACTTGACAATGTAATACAATGCAAGTAAAATACATTACGATATCTTAAAAGATATTGGCTAATAATCTGAAAAGCCATGTTAGTACTAATATTAATATTATTTTTTAATATATATTAGTACTTATTTGATAATTATTATGACTACTAATATAAATTTAATATTCATTACTAATATATATCACTTATATATATATATATATATATGAATACTAATTGTTTTCACCTATAGCATTTAATACATTTTAGTGATATTTGGAGAAATGGAGAAATAAATGATATTAACTCAACATATAATTTAACCTCTCAATAGCATGTCCATATAAATTTTACAAAAAAACATAGCATAAATAATACAATATTGAATATACTAAACTGGAGGCTATTTTTTAAGCTCAGGAATCCCTAACACTCGATAGTAATTGCCCTTATCGTGGTCAATTTCAAAATCGCAAATTGCACATTCTCAATGAGGCTTAGTACCCACAACTTTCTCGAGTGTACTTTTAAATTTAGATTGCTTTTTCCAGGCATTTATTTGAGAAACAATTGGTGGCAAGAACTCATTTTTTTTTGCTTCCTTCGTTTCATCTTCATTATCATTATCGAAACCCATATCCTGATGTGTATCTCTGACCGTGCATTCAATGTCATCGTTTGCCAATTCGGTGATATTCTCATCCGGATCATATTGCTCAACTAGGGCTTTTCCTCGTGCATTCAGTTTAAGAACAGTTTTGTAACCTCACACTAAGCAAGCAACTTTGTTCGCTAACTCTTAGTAATCATTCATTAAATGATTATAGCGCATTGTTTGATCCTGTTCAAAGTCGACAGTCGTTGGGTTAACGAGTAATTCTTCACCATCGCTCTTGTTCGCGTCTCTTGTCTACTAAGGAAGAATCATGTCGTCCGGTATTTGTGAAATACTCTTAAACATGAAATATCTTAAGATGTGCCTGCATATTTCACCAAAATGAGAAAATATTTGGCAATTACATGTTACCGACTCCAACTGACGATTGTTAACGATTTTTTATATCTCTGACCACTTTCATTTGTATATGTCATATACACTGCATAGACCTTAGTATCAGTGATACACAACTCACTAACTTTACTAACATTGTAATTCATGGAATCGACGAGTTGACGTTGAAAACGTCTAAACATCTTTTTTATGTACACCTTTGTAGTATGCACTTCCAAAGATGACTCACATACCATATTCCTTTTCCGATGTTTTGTTATATAGTCTGTTTTCCTCTCTCTGATGAATTATTTTTTATAACCTTCTGACTCTGCACTACGAATTTTTTCATGCCTGTTGAAGCATTAACATACTCATCAAAAAAATGGTTCATACTCTCGCTTCTTCCAGTGGTTGTCATTCCCGCGGTAAAATATCTCTTTGTATACGCAGGAATCTATTTCTATCATACATTATACAAACTTCTAAGTCACTCATTGTTATACAATTCATAATTCCTCATCAGAATCTGTCAACGCTCTTCAAACTCCCTGATGAATAATGAATTATACACAATTATTAAAATGATTTTTGAACGATGGGTGCTCAAAATAAACCTGATGCAATTTCTTAGGAAATTTATTGCTAATATGCTAATAACACAATACATAATAATTGGAAAGGAGTATCGTAGTAATAGCATTACTCATGGCTTTATCTTGGCCAGTGATGATGGTTTTAGGTTTCTTGTAGTCTATGGCTTCGAGTCACGTCTCTAATACCCAAACAAAAGTGGCATCTGTCTCGTCCCTTAACAATGCAAATCCAAACAATATAGACTGATAACGGTGGTTAACCCCAGTAAATGGAACAAACGGCATGTCATACTTATTTGTCTTATACCTAGTATCAAATGTCACAACATCTCCGAACCGTTGATACATTAACCTTGATTGGGCATCAACCCACAAAATACATGCTATGCAATTGTTTTCACCAGGTTTCACACGGAAAAAAATTTACTTATACTTCCGGATGCAAGTTTTTTCAAATGATTTACAGCAGCGTGTGCATCATTTTCATCTGCAGAATCACGCCTTAAATCTCTCACCACATTCTGAATATTTACATCAGAGAAAGGAACATTTTGCATCCCGCTACCCATTGTACTCAAAACGTTCATCATCCTATTAGGTCTAATACCAAACTTATTTTAAAATTTCAATTAATTGTCTTACAACCGGAGTAATATTCTTGTATGTCTCAATCAAATCTACCTTGGTAGGGGTCACTAAGTGATAATTGTGCTCTAATTCAACGGCAAAAATGCACCAATTGTCTTTTTTCTTATTATGGACAATATATATTCTATCTTTGCATAATGTGCGCCCTATAGAGTCTCTTTGTCTACTAATTTTATTATTACCATCTTCATCATCTGGTAACCTTTTTACAACAATTAGTGTACCGATTTTTTTTTATACATACAACCTAAAGGAAACATCATTCGTATGAACATGTTTATGACCTGTTGCAATTCTAATCTCAAATCCATTTTTTTGAGCATAGGCTCTATAAAAATTTTTAACTTCGCACTACAAGAAAAAAACTTATTTTCCACAAAAAATTCTATTAGAAATAGCCTACTTCCGTTAGAAATAAGTTATTTTCGACAGAACAGTTCGTCGGAAATTCGGTCGTAACTAAGTTGGTCAGAATTAAGTCGGCCAAAAATTTCGTCGGAAATTAATAATTTCCAACGGAATTATTCCCCACAGAAATTTCGTCGGAATAACTTATTTCCCACAAAAATTCCGTCGAAAATAAATTATTTCCCCCGGAATTATGTCGAAAATAACCCTTCTTTTTGTTAAAAAAAAAGAGGGAAAGAACTGGACTCTAGATAACTGTTGTAGAATGGTGGATATAAAAATATGGGAACAAATGTGCATGGTCTTGCCATTTCTAAGACTACATTGATAGAGAAATTAAAGGTAACTAAAACAACACAATCCAATACAAATTCATGTAAATATGTTAATATAAAATAAAACAAAATAAAACTTAGACCATTTAATTAAAGCTTTAAGTAGGTAGCCTGTCAACATTTATGGTAAGTAATACAATCCAATATGAATTACCTTAACATTACCATAGAATTCAAACAATGGGACAAGAAGGAAGTATTAACTTATAATATCAGTGTATGGACTGTTTTATACATTCATCACTAGTTCTATTTAAATTCCCTCCTTGTCTTTTGAGATATACTCGACTCTTTGAAGGTCAACATATTGATTGAGCTTCATATGTTATTTTAGACTCCCATTTTACGTCACACATACACGAACTCATTTTAAAAAATAAAACATTGATGAAATAAGATTGCTATTTCTAACTCACTAATGATAACAACAATCCATTGTGAGAACAAGGCTTCAAGTTGATGAAGTATAATCTCAAGAATGAAAAGTGATGTAAAATCTGTACAAATAAGGCTAATTCACTCCAAGCATATTAGAAGGCATGTCAAGAATATATTTACAGTAATTATCTAGTGTCAAAGAAGCAAACCTGAAGCTTATTAACAGCAGACCTATCACGATATAGAAGAACACGCATGCATTTCTCCAGTAACTTCACACCTTCCTCAAAAGTCAAGTCCTCTTCCTTTCATCACGGAGAATTAGTTATGCAAGGTGATTACTAAATCCAATTGCCACATGATTGTCCTCAAAATGTACTGTGACATCCCCAAATTTGGGTACTTCAATTTCACAGGACTTGGTGTTCACTATCCAAATAAATCACATCTAACTAACCATGAAAATGATATAAATGAAAACTCTTAACTGAAATAGAAATCCTCCCATAAAAGGGTTACAACATCATAATAAAATCAATCCAAGGTCATCTAACTTTAAATAAAATATTAATGCGGACACATAACATAATTAACATAAGTCTTATACATAAACATCTTTCAAATAATTTAAACGAATCTTCATCACTTGTTCACCTTGCCTTTTCCCTTACTAGTGAAGGCTCATCAACTCTTTCGACCTTAGCTGTAATGTTATTATGTAAGAGTGAGCAAACAATTACCCACAAGTATAACAATAATAGTAATAATAATATGCGAGTAATCAATAGATATTGAACAATAAAAAGCTCGGCTTTTGAATCAAGATTAGAAAATAAGAATTAAAAGTACATCTGAGGGTCACAAGACCATGAACTATGCCCTAAGTTATTAAGTATTTCTACTTTAAACTTTTAATAGTTGTAAGACTATATGGACCTTACTTCTCGTACTTAGGGGGATCAGCCCTTCGTACCATGTATGTGCACAAACATCTTAACGCTATCGCATAATATAATCCCCTATAATAGGGTTGTTCATCTCAGTTTTGATATAAGAGTCTGCACTAAGGAAGTTTGGTTTAGATAAGCTTCAACAATAGTTCTAGAATTTAGAATGCTCATCAACTATGAACTAGTCAAATCAAAGAGGGTTCGCTAGCCACTAAAGAATTTGATACAACAATATAAGATTATACAATGATATTTATGATCAAGGATTGAACAACAATAATTTATAGTTAAATAAACATTTTATATCAAGGTAATGCTTTCATAAGAATTAGAAAGCTTAAATGGATATTATAGACTTTGAACAATATAGGCCTCTCTTGAAACAAAGAAGCAAATGATATGAACTTGTACTATGGAAGAATAAAGTTAGGAAAATTGCGTAAAAGAGAAGTAGGGTTTAAGAACTTGTCTTGTGCGTTCGCTACAAAATTACAGTACACTTCCTTTAAACACCCTATACATTCAAGCCACATTGATACAGCGATCAGTCACAAAACGGTATTCACTAATCGCTTATATGAACCCCATTCTATGACCCATCAATCTCTAATTGTCATATAATATCATCATATATGATTACAACCTGTTATTAAGTTTAATAATACATCTTACATTCTGCTATAATCATCTAATGAAGTTATAAAAACATCCATACAATCATAAACTTAAAATCCCAATACTGGCTTTGAACAGGTAGCAGCGCAGCTGCGCTGCTTTTACTCTTGTTTCAAGCGTAGTTGTACCCGACTGCAGAATCAGATTCCTAGTGGCAGCGCAGCAGCGCTATTTTTACACTTGGTACTAGCGCAGCTGCGCTGGTGCACAGACTCAGAATCTGCAGTTCGCGAACAAACTCTGCTTCCTCTTAAATTCAGAACTACCTCATCTAAAGTCCAATTTGACTGGTTTATGACTTAACAAATTCGTTAAACACGCCAGTAGACATCTACAGGGCAATTTTAACACTTCAGAAACTTCAATAAATCAATTTAAGGATTCAAATTTAGTGTCCATACTAATATTTCACATTTTGACATACTAAATGTAATCACTCATCCCGGATTCGTTTCTTAAACAAATTAGTCCATTAAACTTGCATTCTTTTCGTTTCTTAATATATAAACATAATCCATCATCAATTTACAGATTATCATACGAATTAAGCATCAATTTTTTATACATATAAGCCATGTTCGTATATTTTTCACTATAAATTCAAAACTCCATTTTTAAACATAATTTCATGGATTAATTCAACCAAAACAGTTTATAAACATCATATAGTAGATCATACATGCATATTAACAATTATAAACAGCTTCCCAATGATTTAATCATGAAAACTTAATTACAGAGGACTAAAAATCAACTTCCAGTTAAATCATGAAGAACACAATTAAAAGTTTTGAGATTAAGAATTTTACCCTTAATTCTTTGTTTAAGCTAAGCAAAGATGATAGAATACTTCTCTTGATTCTCCAAAACTCCTTCTTCAATCTCAATTTCTCTCAAGTTTCCTTTTTTTTTTCTCTCTGTGTGCTCTTGTTTAGCAAAGTGAAGACATAAGACTGTTATAATGCGTATATAATAACTGATATACGTGGGTATCAGTTAAGCGCATTATGGCCTTAACTGATCCCATGATCTCAAGGCCATGTTTGACCAGCCTTTAAAAGGCTCCTTCCAATTTATTTTAATTAACTCACTTATTATATAGTTTATTTTTCACGCCTTAATTAATCAAATTATATTCTTTAAATTCAGTTAAATTAAAACCAATATTACTCATTAAATCAAATTATCACATAAATAAAATTCTTATTTTCTTAATTTTAACAAATCAATAAATCTCTAATTAACCATTAAATTATTTAGAACAACATTATAATTATTTAATAACTCATTTAATTTAATTATCCCAATTAAATTCACACTTCGAACTATAAAATTATTCCACATTAATTTAATTAATGTAACACATTTAATTAATTTACAATAATTTCATCAAATATTTATTTAACTCAATAAATAAATCAACACAAATATTTATTTAATTCAATAAATATCTAAAGATCAAATATAAAAATCCCGTTCGTTACATATACACCAATCATACTAACCTGAATAGATTTATAAGCATTAAATTAAGTCTACTGCCAAATACATATGGCTTTTTACTAAACATCAGATAGGGGCATCAGATAATGGTGAACCAACAAAAAATTAAGTTTACCATTCCAAGATACTTATGTCCATTTTTTACTCCACCAAGCACAAGTGAGTTCCATAATGGGTTAAACTTGTTGCGGCGATTGTACATTAGCTGAGTTAAATAGTTGTACACTTCTTTAAGGCCTAGTGAGTTCCCATCATCCCACATATTGTCATGCAAGCTGCATAAGTAAAGCACCCAAATTTCAGTCAGTCAGAATTTGATAAGCGAGTTTGATAAAAAAAAAAGACAACACATTGATTATGTGGCCTTTTGTATGTAACAAGAGCAAAGTGGCAACTGATCCACTCACTTCAATAATTATATATATACACTACTAGAAAAATAAGAATACGTGACGGAACTTTGTGACAGTTTTAAAAAGCAATCACAAAAAATAATAATTTGTGATGGACTTTTTAAGCAATCACAAAATAATAATAAATATGATGGCTCTTAGTGATGGCTAATTTTACCATCAATGTATTATAATTATGATGAACATGTCAATCACTAAATTTTTCACGCAAAATAAAAAAAATTTTGTGAGCATTAAGTCATAACTTATAGATATACCCTTTTCGTAATTGCATTTAAGCTATCACTAATATTTTTATAAAAAATAATCAAAATAATATGTTATGACGATCATAATAATCACTAAAAAAGATATATTTTTGTGACGACTTTTATTTGCAATTACAAAAAGAAGGTATTTTATGATGGAATTTTCAAGTCATCATAAAATAATAAAATATATGATGGCTCTCAGTGATGACTAATTTTACCATTATTATAGAGTATTTGTGACTGCTATTGCAATCACCAAATCTTATGTAAGACTAATTTTGTTTAGTAAGTCAACTCATATATGTTTCCTTTTATATTTTGTTTTAAAATTATAATCATAATTTGGGCTTTGGTATAGTGGTAATACTTGTTATTTAGTTTGCAAATAGGGGGAAGGTTCAAATCATACAAGTATCATTTGATACAATTAATATATTACTAAAATAAATTGTCTGTAAAAAGAGATTCACATTCTTACATTTGATTCCTAAAGTCATGTATTTTTTGTGATGGCTTTAACAAGCACAATAGATTACGTGCTAATGTGATTGTATTAATCATCACAAAAGCATTAAGCGTTTGCGTGATTGTCAAAACCATCACAAAAAGGCTTTCATGATAGGGGTATATAAGATGGCCTTCGTGACGGCTAAAGTCATCACAAAAATCTTTTGTGATGATTTTTTGAATTTATATGATGGAATTAAGCCATCACAAAATGCCATTTTTTTTATAGTAATAATCAAAATTAAGCAAGTTGGTTAACAAATAAAATTCCAAATATATAATGAATGCTACTAACATTTATGACATATGAACGAATAACACAACAGTAGAATGAGTTAAAGGTCTTAACATCAAGCTAGTTAGCTGCTGGGGCAAGAGGTTTATATTTGAAACATGAATCACAATGTTTGTCATTATTTATTACTAAAAAACTTGGCATGTTTAATTCAAATTTGGAAAATCATTGCAGAATTTATTATTTGTAAATTGACACAATGGAATATTACAACATTTTTCAGCAACTTGGAATTTTCGAATGTGCCAAATTTGGTGGAATTTAACGTGTACTTGTGGAAGAATTTAACAATTCACATAACATCCCGCAAAGGTAGATACAGGTAGTACTCAATTCAATTTTTTTGCCATGGGAAAGGATCCCAATTTTTTGAATTCATACCTTAAACAGCAGCTATGCTGCTCGACTTTTTGATTTACAAACTTCACTGAAAACAAAAATAACTAACACATTGTGTCACCATTTGCCCTTCTCACGTTAACTTTTCAGGAAAAATAAAAAAATATTGAACAGTAGCATGACAATAAACCAGCAGTACACATAAATGAAGAGCTACTCAATAAATTTAGTTATCTAGGACAAGCATATCTGAATTTCGAGTCCAATTTAAGACAAGTTTATACAAAACTATAGCCTATAAAACAAATTCAATGTCTGATTATGAACATGTCGTGGTCCAACAAAATGTAGCACATTGTCAAAAGCTAATGAATTTATACAGAAGAACCATAGCTTTTCCACTATTACAATGGTCTCTTTGAGAGCAACTCTAATAAATAGTTGAAGATAAAGATTGTATAGTACCTTAAAATATAAACATGTATTCTGTTCTTTCAATCAATCACGCAAACCTGCCAAACTTGAAAATCATTCAACCAACATACAATGTGTGCTGCCACAATCATTAAGCAAACTGCTACTCCATATATGATGCGAATATGCACCTTTGGCCCTATTTATTGGGATATGTACTTCTACAATTTCTTAAATTTATTTCGTCTTTTCAATAAAATAAGAAACTTTCACAAATTTTATGCGAGAGAAAATGGGATTACTGGGTAGGATTTTATTTTTGCATGACCTTGGACAAAAAAGATATAAAGGAAGCAATTCTATAATTACAAAAATTTGAAATTATATATATATATAATTGAACTAATTAACAAATTAATAATACAATCATTCATATTGTAACTCAAATTAGCTCTAAATATCAAAATTTCTAATTAAAACCTAAATTTTAGGGAAAACTAAGCAGGGAGAGGGAAAATTAAAGGGAGAAAATTAAAACCTCATTTTTAGTGGAGAAGAATGAGAATATACCACTATACTGCCACCGCCGCCACCACTATGATGCTACTACTACTAGGGTTTGAGGGAGTGGAGAGAGGAATGAAAAAAATGTGCTGCAGATCTGAGATATCAACTTTGAGCCGCCGATCTACTGCTAGGAAGTTCAGTCGTCGATCTACTGCTAGGGAGTTGGAGGGAGTTGCCGTCGGAACTACTGTTAAGGACTTATAAGGAGTTTTTTCCTTTCTTTCTATACGGCTGCTGAAATGAGAGAAAGAGAGAGAGTGAGGGCTGAGATGCGATAAAGTAAAAGGAGGGTTTATTCCGACGGAATTAGTTCCGTGGGAAATAATTATGTGGGAAATAAACATTTTTCTTGTAGTGTTCTTCTAACTTAGAGAACAATTGACCAACGTATGGAACCATTTCAGATTTACTATTTTCAACTTCGCTTACAAACTTAGATGTATTTGTACAATCTAAACTTGCAACAGAATTTGAAGATCTAGATAAAAATAGATTATGTATAGGTATTTTTCTTGTCATCTCTGAAAAACTTACTTGTAAATAAGAAGGAACTTGGTAATTTTAATCGTCGGAACACAAGTTAGGCTTGAACTTGGGACTGAGAGTCGATGACGAAATCTGAGAAAGGAAAGGAAAGGAAGATATTTAAGAGAGGAGACCAACATTCTGAGAGACGAGACCAAAGTAGGAATTAAGTAGGACCACCCTGCTGCAAAAGCTTGTGCCAACATGGATTAATTAAGTATTTCCTCACCCTGCCGCAACAGCTTGTGCCAGCAAGGGATTAATTAAATATTTCCTCACGCTGCCGCAACAGCTTGTGTCGACAAGGGTGCTTGTAATTGAAGGCTTAATGACCTTTTGCCCTATCGCAATAAGTTGTTTTGCTACCGTAATAGCTTGGTGCGGCAGGGGGGAAGATGAGTTTATTCTCGACCATTCATTATCCAAATCAACGGCTAGGATCATGGTTGCTAGAATAATGTCTATAGCAATTGGTCACTATGGATGGAGACCCATATATACATATATATATATATATACATACATATATATATATATACATACATATATATATATATATATATATATATATATGTGGGTAATGATCCATAACATGTATTTGTTATGGATCTTTATAAGACATTTAACATCTATATTATTAAAAATAAGAAAAAAGGATCAAGATTAGAAATTAAAAATCGACATTTACTACTAATTAATAACGGACGATAAAAAAAAATATTTAGCGTCCGCTACTATTAGTAACGGATGCTAATCAGAATGGGTTTGATTTAACCAATATATATATAAAATTTAACCATCTGGTCATAATCTATTAATTATACTAAAACGCAGTTAACATGACCACATCATGACATTTGTCAATCCTACAATTCAACACTTGTCATGCCTCATTAATGCTCCCCAATCTATTATCTACTATCTATTATCTATTACCTATTATACATACTAAAATACACTACCGCTCATGCAACATTAATTACCCCTCACACAACATTATGTAATAGATTTCTAACCAAAATTTTAACAATTACTAAAATAAAAAATTCCTTAAACAAATACTACCAAAAACGAATCCAAATTACAAATAGATTTATAATATTATTTATATTATACATGCTCACATAACAATCTTTAATATAAATTTATATCCAACTTTTAAAAACTACCAATATAAAAAAAATCTAAAATTTAAACTATTCTAATATTATCAACTAATTTAATTTCTCAATATTTTAACATAAAAATCATAAATTGAACCATTGAATTTAATTTACATATAATTTTCACGTCTAAAATTTTCCAATTTTTTTAAATTTTATTCTCACCCTAAAAATCTAAACTGATATTTAACTTCATTCTCACCCTAAAAATCTAAATTGATATTCTTATTTTATGATCGTATTATTTTAATTCTTTGGGATAATTTTTATTTAGTTATATTGATTGAGTACTATCTTATTTTTATAATTTTTTATGTACATTAATTTTTCTCATGTGCGAAAGACTTATAATAATTACGTTGTAATTAAACAATTACATAATTAATATTTAATTATTTATAGGTATTATAATGAATCAATTTTAATTTAAAAATACCATCTTAAAAAAAATATTACAGTATCAGATTATCAAACAAGAAACAAACATACTAAGGGTTATTTCATAAAATACAAATTTATAATCAACAAACTAAATAACACCCCGTCACAACGCTTGAGTTTGGACTTTTGAATTTTTTTTATTATCCCATTTTTGCACATAACTCGAACATAAAAATATCTGATATTATCCAATAATTTGATTTTTGAAATGATATCAAATAATATCTCATAAAATCACCCAAGAAATATTTATATTATAATTATTACTCTCTATTTTTTATTATATCTATTAACTAAGGTTAGAATAACAAATCTAAATTGATATTATATCCCAAAATTGCACCAATTCCAAATTGATATTATTCAATAAATTGGTTTTTCAATTATGATAATTACATTTACATTTTTGACAATCATAATAATACTCAACTCCCATCTAAATTTGTAAGTATCAGTTAGTACCCCTACAAGTTTTTAGAGTTGACTAAATAAATAAAATGACATATTTATCTTTACATGTCATCAAATTTTAATTCATGAATAATATATATATTTTAAACCATATATTTTAATGGGGTTGTTCTAATTAGAGTAATTGAGTATGTTGATAGTTTAGTTTTTGGCGTTTAACAACAGAAAATATTATTTGTCTTATAATCAACAAAATGAATAATCTCGCCGCAACGCAAAATTATTACTGACTGTTAATTGAAAAACTAGAGGGGTGACAAAGTTATTATAATTATTTACATGGGGTGTCAGTGTATTTTACTCTTTTTTAGTTCTATACTCACATAAAAAAAATGTAACATTATCCCATAAATATGTAACGCATACAAATCTAAACTGATATTATATCCCAATATTGCAGCAATTCCAAATTGATATTATCCAATAATTTGATTTATAATTTTTTTTTACTATCCCATTTTTGCAAATAACTATAACGCACAAATATTTGATATTATCCAATAATTTAATTTTGAAATTTTTTTATCTCATAATTGGGTTTTTTGTTATACATTTATCAGATAAATTTTTAATTTACATATATACCATCTTCTTATTATAATTTAATTTATTAATTACATATATAAATTTATAATTAACAAAATAAATAATCCCTCCGCAACGCGCAGGGTTGTACCAAACAATATATATCTTTTATCTTTAACTGCATTTTAAAATTTTAATAATTTAAAACTTTTAAAATAAACACAGATATACATCATTGGTTGCACTTCAAGTACCAAATAATATACACAGATATTTTAATAATTTAAGATATACACAGATATACACTAATTTAAAATTTTAAAATTTAAAACTTTTAACTGCATTTTAATATTTTAATAATTTAAAATATACACAGATATACACTAATTTATATAACTGCATTTTAAATTTTTAGTAATTTAAATCTTATTAAAATTTGGAGATTTGAATCCTATTAAAATTAGGAGAACTAATAAATAAAACATAATTTAATCCGTTATTATCACAATTTGTTTTCTTCATCCTACTACTGTTGTATATCAAAAAGTTATAACTTCCACCTATAAAAGTTTACATAATCTTTTATCCGTCATTATCACAACACAAGTATTCTTTTATCACAACACAAGAATTCTTTTAGCCTACTACTGCTATATTTCTTTTCTTTAGCCTACTATTGCTATTTATCCGTGATTAGCACAACACAGGTATTTTTTTAGCCTACTACTGCTATATTTCTTTTCTTTAGCCTACTATTACTATTTATCCGTGATTAGCACAACACGGGTATTCTTTTAGCCTACTACTACTATATTTCTTTTCTTTAGCCTACTACTGTTATTTATCTGTGATTACCACAACACATGTATTCTTTTAGTCTACTACTACTATATTTCTTTTCTTTACTCTACTATTGTTATTAATCCGTGATTAGCACAACACAAGTATTCTTTTATTCAAATTAAAAAATAATATTATACTTTTCTACTATACAATAATATTACTTTGCTTCTTTTATTCTTCTTTTTTGTACTACTAACAAATTTTATTACTTTTTTGCTAACACAATAATCTTTTACTTGGAGGAACTCCATTCTAATACACTCACTCCTCCCAAAGATCGAATTTCAAAGAGTGAAAGTGGATAGATTTTTGTGTACTCGAGGAACTCCATAACCCGCTCGGAAGATTAATTTTGCACACATTTAGGTATTTTCACATCTTTCATTTTATCTCTCATACCCTAACATTAACAAAAAACCTTAGTTTTTTAATTTCGATTTTACCATGATATATGTAATTATGTCAACATGAGATATAATATGTAGTGCACGTTGCAAAATTGTTTGATTCATGTTTGTCTATATGCAAAGATCGTGTTTCCAAAAATTGGGGAAATCAACCATAAACCATAAATGTCAAAAAACAATGAAAAACATGAATTTATTGTCAACCCGTGGGACAAAACTACCATCTTCTTATTATAATTTAATTTATTAATTGCACATACACATTTATTATTAACAAAATGAATAATCCCGCCGCAACGCAAGGGTTTGTATCTAGTTGTTGGTTAATATAACAGAATTTTCTAACCTAATCATGGTTACAATAAGTAACTCTCTAGTTATAAGTTAGTTATATAATAATATTATATTATTAGAATATTAGAATATACATTCAAAAAAAAAGAAGTTAATCTAAGAATATAAGGGCTTGATTCCCTGCTTCGCATGCACATTGCAATGAAGATGTTTGCTGACTGAAGTAGCCCTTCAAGAATTTTTTTATATTCGACAAAATGACAATCCAATTCAATATGTTTTGTTTGTCTTGAAAGTGTTGACAACCTCATTATAAACCACAGTCACGTTAAAAATAATATAAGTATTTTAATATATATTTTTGTCAAAAAGCAAAGTGATTTTACTGCGTAAGAGAATTTAATATATTCATTGGAGTAGGTATGTTTATTTATTTTTATTAGCAGACATCTCGTGAATCAATCAATATCAAAATATAACAAGACAAATAAAATATTATGTTATTTTTATTAGGCTCGATTCAATTCAGTAGTCTAAAAAATAATTATTTTTTTTTGTGACCCAATAGTACAATTTTTTTAATTTTTCTATTTTTGCATGTCATATATTCATTTAAAATAACTTCTCAAATACATTGTATCTATTTTTTCTTAATCTTATTCCAATTAAAATGACATTATAATGACTATATTTAAAATTAAACAAATTATTATGATTATTATTATTATTATTGTTATAATTATAATTATAAATATTGCCACTCAAATATGTTATAAAACTTATCAAATAAATTATTTTTAAACTTACCTGTGCTATGCACGGTTATTAAGTTTGTGGTGCTAAAACTTAATTGGTTGACACCAAAGTCATATTAATTAGTTTTTGATTTCACTAATTAATTTATAGCTTTCATATTTTTTTTTTACTTCTTGGCATTTTAACGTTTAAAAAAAGAATAGTACTTATTGTACTAACATGGATCAAACATGTTTATTTGTATAAAATGCATTTTTCATCTCATAGTGCTAAAAATTAATAAGGCTAGACGGTCACTTAATGTGGTACTTAGCGGATTATTAAATGAATTTGGTGCTGGCACATCATTTTCAAAAACACCAGATACAGATGAACAACCGAGTCATGACATGAATCTCTCTATCTTTATGCTAGTGCACATGATACACCAGCAATATGTTTTAATTGAGGGAATAAAATAAAATAAGAAATAAAATAAAAATAATATATTTAATAATTATTTTAGAGGATAAATTATTTTAATGGAATGAAAATTTATTTCATCCCTTATTTGAATATGTGGAGAAGTTGGAAAAAAATTAATTCTAATAGAATAAATATATGTGATAATTTTGTCATTATATGACAACACTCACTGTTACCAACAACCAACATACACTTAAAATACTTTAAAACTATTTCATTATCTCCACTATTCTATTTTTTCAATCTAAGCGCAGCATAAAGCTCTTCATTGTTTTTTAATACAGTTGCTGCAGTCTTCTAGGTTTAAGCAATGCATTTTCTTATCATTTTTTCACTCAACTTCAACTTATCAACTTTAAATTTAAAAATGTCTCAAACTGACTTCAAAATTAATCATATATTTTAGAAAGAAAGGAGTATAAATTAATAGGCTCCGCTTGTGCTGCTACCTACCCTAGCTTTCATTTACATATCAACCCAGTTATACCTTAAATTTTTCCTAAGAACTTTAGGAACTATTTTCCTTATAAAAAATGATAATAGTTGAGGACATCATATACGAATTTTTGAAACGAATATCAGATATTTTGGATTGCATTTACTGCCCTAGTTTAGGGTAGATATATCAATCAAGAATGCTAGTAATTTACAGGTTTCTGCATGAAGATGAGGACATAGAACTAGCAACTACTGGCAATGAAGTATATAACATGGCCAAGGGATTTTACTTAGACATTTCCATGTTCATATGTTGGTTAGTTTAGCAGATAGGTTCCAGTACTTAATTAGCGTACAATTAATTAGTTAATAATTATGCTCACACCAAAATATAATGATACACACACACACACACACATATATATATATATGTACAATTAATTAGTTAATAATTATGCTCACACCAAAATATAATGATACACACACACACACACACATATATATATATATATATATATGAAATGATCCATAGCGAAAGTAGGATGGAACTCCTATTATATCCAACGCAGATCCTACTGTACATTTATTTGATTTAAAAGTTGGAATTACTCCCGTTTACATAACCGTTGTGCTAATTGTGGACCCCATCCGTACAACTATTGTGCGGATGATATATCTCATCCGCATAACTATTGTACGAATGAGAATCCAGAAATTATATCTCATTGCGGATGGTATATTCTTTTCGCGTAACTTTTGTGCGGACGAGAGTAATTTCAGCTTTTGGATTAATGAATAAACGGTAGGATCTACATTGAATAATAAGGGCTACCATCCAACTTTGACTATGGATTATTATCCTATGTGTGTGTGTATCATTCTATTTTGATGTACGTATATAATTATGCACTCCCGCTGTTCTTAAAAAGAGTGCCACTAAAGTTTATTTTTAGTTAATTTGTGAAATCCTAGAATTCAAAATTGATGAAATTTTTTATAATGCAATAGTCTATATATATAATAAATAACACAAAATCGTCGTTCAAACCTAAAATTTAGGAATAGTCATTCAATACTAATATTTAAGAATAGAAACCTAAAATCTAGAAAAAGAAATTACTTTTTCATCTTTTTTTTCATTTCAAAATCTTTTTATCTATATCTACTACTATATAATTATGTACTTATTGCTATCTCATATTTCCATACATTTTTTAATTTAGTTAGTATTCTTTAAAATTCATGTTCTTGATAAAAATAATATGTAATAATATTATAATTAATACATTAGTATATTATAATATAGAAACCTAAAGTATAGGAAAAGAAATTATTTTTCATCTTTTATTTCATTTTAAAATCTTTTTATCTCATATAATTATATACTTATCGCTATTTCTTATTCTTATATATTTTTAAATTTAATTAGTATTCCTTAAAATTCATATTCTTGATAAAAATAATATTTAATAATAATATAATTGATATATTAGTATAGTATAATATAGAAACATATAAAAAAAATTATAACAAAATCCGTGCTTCACACGGAATCGTGAGGTAATTAATATAAACTAATTAAATAATGTCACCAAGAACAGAATTATTATTTCTAAAATTTAAACAAATTTACATATACATAATTTAAACTTTAAAATTTCACAAATTAATTAAATAGAAAATGCAAATCTTGTTGTGGAATTACCACTAATGATAGAGATTTTTTCCTATGTCTATGTAACTGATCAGCTCTACTCCTGGAACATGCACGAAGCAAGCATTTTTTTTTTAATGATTTCCATAATAAAATAAAATAATATATCATTAGTAAATGGTGTACCGACTCTCTCTTTTTCATCTACCATTTGCCTTATAAAAAGGCTACACATGCAAAGCACTAAAAAGCATACAAACTCCAGTTTCTTCTCTTCTTGTTGCTTCAAAAAAACACAAAATCTTGTCTAATTAAGTACCCTAGATCATAAATGGCTTTCTCATTCACAGTGAGACGAAAAGAACCACAACTCTTAGCTCCAGCAGAGCCTACACCACGCGAAAAAAAGCAACTTTCGGATTTAGATGATCAAAAGGACCTTCGATCTCATTTTCCGATCATAATGTATTACCCTAGTAATCCTCTGATGGAAGGGAAAGACCAAGTTAGGGTTTTAAGAGAAGCAATAAGTAGGGCACTTGTGTTTTACTACCCCTTTGCTGGTAGGCTTATTCAAGGCCCTAACAATAAGCTTGTAGTTGAATGTAGGGGCCAAGGGATCTTGTTCATTGAAGCGGATGCAGAAATCTCGGTTGACATGCTTGGAGACACAATCCAGCCTCCATGCTCGTTTGCACATGAGCTTCTATATGATGTTCCTGGCTCTCAAGGGATCTTAGAGTGCCCGTTGATGCTTATTCAGGTAATTGGCCGAGTTATAATTAATATATAGGAATTAATGCCAATAAATTGTTTTGGATTTAGATTTTACCATTTATCTTGATTGCAACCCACCCACAAAAGAATATTAGGTCAGGTGTTACATGTAATAGATAATCATAGTAGACACTTCTCCTTAGATATGTAGATACCAAAATACCAAACAATGGTACCAAACAATGGTAGAAATGGTCTGAACTCCATGTATATATTCCCTCCTTTCTAAAAAATATCTGATTTTGACTTTGTTCATACGTAATTTGCGAAATCTTCAAATTCGAATAATTTAAAATTTCAAAATAACATTGGGTTCATTCTCTTTTAACTTCATGTACTAATTCTCTATATGGCATTTCAGTGTTATTATACTTTTTAAATAGTTTATGATTGACATTTGGTTCATTCTCTTTTAACTTTGTGAACTAATTCATTCCTTTTGTCGAAGTCAGGTAACCCGGTTTATCTGTGGAGGATTTGCATTTGCCATACGCTTAAACCACATAATGGGAGACGGAATTGGCTTACTCCAATTTTTGAGCTGCATTGCAGCACTTGCACGAGGTGCAACCAAACCTACAATTCTACCTGTTTGGAAAAGAGAGCTCGTAATTGCACGAAGTCCACCACAGGTTACATGCAAACATCACGAATACGAAGAGGAAGGGAACAATCTTATCACAACCATGGACGAAAGCATCTTCATCCGCCGATCTTTCTTTTTCAGCAGTAACCAAATTAAAGCCCTACGTAAAAATCTTCCCCCAAATCTTCAAAAACGTTCGACATTCGACGTAATATCTGCATGTATATGGAAAGCTCGCACAATTGCACTTCAAGTAGGTAAAAATGAGATTGTTAGGCTCACATGCGTTGTCAATGTGCGCGGTAAGGACCACTTAAACTTGCCTAGTGGATATTATGGCAATGCACTTGTATTCCCAGCTGCAATTTCTAAAGCTGGAGTTTTGTGTAACAAACCAGTTGGATATGCACTTGAGAAAATAAGACATGCAGCAGTGGCTCAAGTGAACGAGGAGTACGTACGATCCGTCATGGATCTTCTGGCGATAAGAGGGCAGCCTTGTTTATCGAATTCATGGAATTTTATTGTTTCGGATACATCGCGAGTCGGGTTTACAGAAGTGGATTTTGGATGGGGGAAGCCTATATATGGAGGGCCTACTGTTGGGGCTATTTCATTTTCAACTAGTGTTTATGCCCGGTTTAAGAACACTAAAGGAGAGGATGGGGTGGTTGTACCGGTATGTTTACCTGTTGAAGTCATGGTTAGGTTTCAGGAGGAAATCCGGAAAATGACTCAAGCCCAACAGCCTGAGCTGGCTCCGATTGTTTCTATGCTCTGAATCAAATGATCCGTTTGAAGAGTTGTTACAATATATATGCAGCTCATTAGAAGCTTGTATATACGTACTTTATTATTTGTAATAAAAATTTCTGCTTTGGAAAAGTGCATCAATTTGAGAAATAGTTAGAAAATACTTCATCCGTTCTATATTATTTTAGTTGATCATTGTTAACTTTTTAAAGTCAACTTAAAATATTTTTAAACTCAAAATTGACATAGATTCTTTTGATTTTAATCAATACAACAATAAATATTGTGAACTATTTAAAAAATATTACTCATAGTAAATTTTATTGTTTTTATAATTTTTATTGAGTCATCTCAATTTGAATTTAAAAATGCATCAAATTGACTTTCAAAAGTCAATAATAATTGTATATTTTGGAAGGAAAAGAGTACTACATTACTAGTAAATAATTTGTGAAAATTTTTTATATGGGTAATAACTTAAATAATAATAATAAATAAATAAGTGAAAAGAAAAAAAAATTGAGTCCAACGCACTCCCATTGGACACGTCTTATAATAAAGTGACGTTGAACATCGTAAAAAGATTTAGATTAAATCTTTTCGATATGTCTTTATGTTACATCTGTGTATCAATTATACACAGTTTCTAGCTATACAAGCTATTATGAAATAGGGTAAATTGTAAAATTCTCTCTAAATGTTGATATTGAATCCCAATATAAATGTCGGTGTTTAATTTTTACAATATGATTTAATATTTGACAAAATTTGTGAATTGTGTAAATATCATGTAGGTCTTTAAGGAGTTAAATAATTAGTTTTCTCTTTATTAGCCGACAATACTGATCTATTTGGAGAGAATATAGTTTACTGTATAAATTGACTGTTTTGCCTCATAACATACAACTGCCTCGGATATATACTACAAGAAAATAGGGCTATAGCGACGGTATGAGCCCGTCGACATAGAAAAAAAAATCGTCGCCATAGGATATGTCGACGGTACCCCACCGTAGCCGATAGTGCCGCGGCCATAGACATATGCCGACGTTATGATACCCCTATGCCGACGGGTCTACCGTCGCCATACAGTTTTTCCCGCTAAGCGTTAAAACCCAAATGGTGACGGCCTCGTCACCAACACCGACGGGTTTTATCGTCAGCATAGAGATAATAACATCTGGTGTTTATATATAACATTATAGCGACGGTGCTACCGTCGACGTAGATATAATAACACCTATTATTTATACACCTATAGCGACCACAATATCGTCGGCATAGACCTTTTTTACATTTTTTTTCCTATTTGGCAGGTAACGATAATATAGATCTGTTTATTTAAAACCATATACATTAAATTTAAATAAAAGCCAACCAATTTCAAATATTAATTATATAAATTCACTGTGCATGCATAACCATAGTAAATAATTAGTTAAGCTCCATAAAAATTATCTAAGATTCAAGTTCTAGCTAGCTATACAAAAGATACTCAATTCACTTGTAGCTTAAATTTTACATACAATTGGCAAATACTTGACAAAAAGTGCCATGAATATACAAATGGTATACACTTTAATAAGAAAAACAATGTCAATATATACTGTGCAATATTGCTTTCTTCATTCTCACAAGCCGGGATAACCATTGTTCCACCTTGCAACAATAAGGCCCTTTGCCTCAGCATCTGTAATCATACTATAACCAATCCTGCACACCAAAAAGAATGCAGAATCACAATAATTTTAAACCCCACCAATATGTATATGCTTAAAGACACTAATTTTAACAAATCAACAAGGAACATCAGTAACATTAAGTACATGTCTTTAACAGTAAGTACCTGTCTGTAACATTAGTGACAGTAAGTACATTTCCATTTAATAAAATTACATTTCTTTTACATAGATAATGTAATAGAATAACGCAAGCAGCCTAGATTTCAAATGCAAACATTTGCCTCACTAAAACCAAGTAATATCACTTGAAATGTAACTGTAAACAGAAAGTCCAGCCATCTGTATATAAACTCAATCATCTCGAGCTTTTATATGCAAAGAAACCAAACTTCATTATTATCAAGAGGAAAGCAACTTACTGCAATAGCCTTAGCTGAATCTCTTTCTGTCAAAATCAAGGTGCATTTATGAGATAGGCCTCCTCCAGCATTATTAGCATCTTCTAGCTTAGGAACCCCAGTGATCTTATTTTTCTTTGTTCCATCAGTTTTCTTAAGGTCTTTGCTCTGCTTGAAATCTGCCCATGCGAGCAGACTTTCCACCACTCCAGACTTGGTAACTGCAGTTGAGTTGATAAATAATCAATAACAATAATGCCAAACTAAGGCTATAATGATTTTTGAATACAAAATGTAAACACATATTAAATTATAACTACATACCTTTCTTCAAGACTTCCTGTGACAGTTCACATTTTGAACCAAAACTACTTTAGCGAATAGTTAAAGTCTCCTTAGTTTGAGAATCAAAAGCAGGGTTATCAATAAGAGAATTAACAAAAACCCATAGGTCACAAGGAGAAAATGAGAGAATGAGAGAATTTTTTTCATTTTAGCATTACCACATATGAACATTTCTACAATCCCTTTCTACAATTATAAATAAGAAGGGAATCAAATAAAAAATTTATATTAAACAAAACCTCAAAAAAAAAATTACAGTATACTTAGAATTTAAGACCCAGAGTTCATGAACCAAGTACAATTCAGATACCATTGATATACGTCTAAACAATAAAAATAAAATAAGAAACGAGAAGCATATTTCAATATATGAAACCCCTGTATGAAAAATCTAGATACAGTTATCAATCAATACCTAGAAACATCAAACAAAATATGATTATGATATTTTATGATAATTCCCAAAAATAATAACCTTATTTCATTAAAGTTACAAATACATGTATTTTGTTTAAGTTAACAATTCATATATATAAATAATGAGAAATCAACATGATCCATGCTTATGTGGGGTGGGGGGGGAGGTGTGTGTTGTTGGGGTGGGGGTGGGGGTGGGGGAGGGGGAGGGGGGCTAAAATAAATAATAATGTTTAACTTAATATAACTTAATACAATATAAGACCAATTAACATGATTCATGCTTTAAATATATCTATTGAGCACTCATATTTTTGTATAATCATTTGTGCAATTTATGGACTGCTCCCCGTCCACACAACCACTGGTCTTTACAGGATGGGAATGAAAATTTCTCATAGCAATTCACTGTGCTATAGGAAGAAATAATTAAGTACACATATTCTTTGCAGGAAATATGCATCATTGAAACAAATAAAAAAATACCCAGAATACAGCTAAGTTGCACAAAGAATTTTGATATTAGAAGGCATTGAATTAGAAAGATTAAAGTCTAAATTGATCGGTGTTCCAAGTAAAAGGTTGGAACAACAAGTAAAAGATATATGAATAACATGCAACTGTTTTCATGGAAAGCTGGCTCCAATAGAAAGGACCAGAAATGCCTGATTCATTTAACTATATACTATTCAGGAGATAACAATATGGTGATGAGTTTAGTTTGATGACGGTCACCTTAGAAAATAACTAAAGCAACTAACACTATAAAAAAATGGGCATTTAGCAACGATTTTTCGGGCAATGACTTTATAAGTCGTTGCTAAAAGTATATGTTTAGCAACGAAATTTGTCCTTCGTTGCAGATTGTGTAATATCCCAGATATTTCAGAAATTTAAAATAAGAATTTAATAAATAAAATTCTTATTAAATGATAAAGTAGATTTGAACATATATGTACATATGTGTTTCATATATATAATCCCAAGTATGTGATTTTATGTAATGGACTAAATGTATATATAGATGTAAAATATATACATATATTGGAAAAAGGAGATTTAATATTTAATTAAATCATTAAGAAAAATGGATGAAATTAATTAAATAATATTAATTAGTTGAGATTAAATTAAAATTATATTATGAGATAATATAACTTGAATATTGAGCGTTGGACGGCTATAGACTTATTATGAACTAAATTTCATATACGAGTTAATTAATTCACTATTTGAAAATTAGTGAGTTAAAATATTTGTTTTAATTAATTGAATAAAGAAATTTATTTAGTTAATGATGATAATTTTATTTATATTACAATAATTATATGTAATATGAATAATGGTATGATATTTAATGTGAATTAATAGTTGGTTAAAAATAATTAATTTAATTAAAATGAACTAACTAAGAAACGAATATTTGCATATAAGACAAGAATAGTGGTAGAAAGCTCGAATTTAAGTTCATAGTGGAATTTGGAGACGCGGACTAGACGGTTGAGTCCGTAACGTCGAAAATAGCAAGAATAGACTGAAAACACAAAATGTGTTGGGGTTGACTTTTTGGTCAAAAAGTTAACGGTTGATTTTTTGGCAAAAGTCTAATTCGAAATTTGGAGATGAATTTGAAGAAACGAATACTCCCACGATGTTCAAAACGTCGAAATTAGTAGGAATCGACTGTAAGTTCGAAAAAAATTAATTTTTAGAACCCAAAATGGTCCAATGGATAATTAAATGAATAATGTAATTAATAAATGAGGAGGAATTAAAATAATGTGTCATGGGCCCCAAGTGGGCTGCTGAATCTTGAAATTTGAAGGAGAGATGAATTTTAATTTTGGACAAAAAGAGAAACAACCCGTGAGATTAGGAAGTGGTTTCTTCATTTTCCATATACTTCTAATTCTTTCCCATTTTCTTACCAACCTCTCCTCTAATTGGTTACTTGGTTAATTAACTATAAAAAGGAGCCATAGGAGATTTGAAATCTGATGGCTTAGAAGAGAATGGATGATAATTTCCATGTGCATCCAAAACTTCCCCCAATTCCCTCACCTTTCCTTTCATTGATTGGTTAATTCATTTGGGTGGGACATGGAGATTTTAGCTAAAATGATTGTGGATTGTTAAAGAAAAATTATCAGCCTTCTCCCTCATTCTATACTCCCGCACCTCCCCAAATTGATCAGAGAAAGTAAGAGAGAGAGAGAGAGAAGGGAGAGAAGAAGAGAGGAAGAAGGAAGAAGAGGAAGAAATGAAGAAAATGAAAAGATAATTCTTAAATCTTAATTAAGCTTTTGATTTAAATGTTACGTTTTATGGAATTTTTGTAAGGAGGATATGTTTAAGTTGATGTGTGATGGTTTAGCCATGGATTAGCAAGAATCCAACAAAAGAATTCAAGGAAAGAAATGAAATGAAAGAAGAACAAAACCAGTTTTTAAGCCTAAAAGCACTCAATTTCAGTCCACTTTAGACTTTTACCATTTGAAATCTATAACTTCTTTGTGTGATCCGTCAAATAGGAGTGTTAGATCTATGAGTTATCTGATGAACCCAAGTGGAATCACTCAAAAAGATTAAACGGATCAACTGTGGTGTTATTTTTAGTAAAACAGTTCCTGCTGCAAAAATTTGAAAAATTCTTAAAAGTTTCTTGGCCAGTTTATGTTGAGGGCTGTTTTGGCCACTTTTGAAGCTCTAAAAATTCTAATCTTTTTTGGTATATTAGTATATAAAGTTAATAGATGATGTCCAAAGATGAGAAGTTTTCGATGTCCTGAGAGGGAGTTATGACTTTTATAAGAAAATACGATTTTAAAAGTAAATTGTTATAACTCACTGAATACAACCCAGAAAATTGTGAAAATTTAACTGGAACTAGTACATGGTAGTATGACTCTACCGTGTAAATTTCAGAATTTTTGAACAAAAGAATAATTTATGATAAATATAGTCATTTCGGAGTATTTTAGCCTATTTAAAAATAGGAAACGAAATTGCAAAATTGCAGAAAAATTATTTTATAACTAAAATATCATATACGGATATTTTCTAAAAGATAAAAAAATAATAAGTTGTTTAATTAATATTTTATAACTAAAATATCATGTGTAAATGTGATTTTATTGCTTAATGGCCTTTAATATGATATATTAAGATTTTATATGGGTAATTTGGTCATTTTCAATAAAATATTATGTGTATTAACAAATATGTATGTTAACTAAATTAAATAGTAAATGATAAACAATTAAATTAAATTGTTCATGAGTCTAATAAATGATTAAAATATTATTAATTAATTAATAATATTAGATTATGGTATTTTTCGATGATTAAAATATTATTAAAAGATTAATAATATTTGTAATGATTAAAACATTAATAAATGATATTAAGTGATCAAAATATTATTAACGGGTTAATAATATTTGAAAAGTGAATTAAAATATTATTGAATGATTAATAATATTAGAAAGTGAATAAAATATTATTAAATGATTAATAATATTTGTAAATGACTAAGATATTATTAAGTGATTAATAATAAGAAATGAATTAAAATATTATTAAATGATTAATAATATTAGATGAGAGTTTTAAAATGATGATAAAGTGATTGAAAATATTATCAAAGGACAATAATAATATTTATGGTTTAAAGTGTTATCTAACATTTGATTATGTGGCTAAATGTTAGATAATTTATTTTATAGAAGAAGTAGTATTATGAGGTGTGATATGATATGTTGATTGAAAGATCAATCTTGTAAATGATAGGTCTTTCATAAGAGATTAAATTAGATTGTGTAGCGGTAATCGACGAACAAGGCAAGTTCCTAACCCTAAAACCTCTTACGTTATAGCAAGTTTCCTAATTCAAACTTGAGTTAATATTTTCAAGCATGATAGTGGTTTAATTATTGTCAATTATTCCATATCAATAAAATTTATTATTTAATCGCACTTAGTACAAGTTGCATATGTTTACTAGGTATGAAAGGCTCATCACCTTGATTACCAAATTTGTTCATGGTCATTGTAGGCCACTCAGCGTTATTGATTCAGTTATTCAGTTATTGAAATTTGATTATCGTTCTTTCACAACTATTATATATTGTTGAAAATTCGAAAGCCTATTCTTTTTCAATCATGATATATCTTTCTTGTATTTAAACTTGCTGAGCAAAGTAGTTGCTCACTCTTGCTATATCGTGATAATATTTCAGTTAAGCTCGAATGCTTCAGGAAGGACAAAGACAAGAGGAAAAGTTCAAGAGTAACTTAATATGCGTTAACTATTATGTTATCTTATGAAAATGATTATGTAAATCTTTTGAGTTATTAAGGTATGAATTAAGTTAAGGTTGTAGACCTTGGGAAATGTTGTAAAATCATTTGAAATAAACAATGTATGTTTATATATTCTGCGTTAGTTTATAGAGTGTGTACGAAGATGATGTATCGTGACGTACCAGGTCTGAGGTTCAAGGGACCCGGATTTGGGGGGGTTACAGGTTGGTATCAGAGCTGATAGGTTATGCTTAGGTAGAAGTACCTTCGGCTATAATCGTAGAAATGATGATAAGGATGATAAGGAATAAACTCGGATAGAGTTTTAGTACTAAGAGATGAATTTAGAAAATTCATTATTAAGTAAAGAAGAAGATAATTCAAGAAGATTCAAAGAAGAATCTTAAAGAGTTATAAATATAAGAATTCGGAGTTACCCGACTCTGATAATAAAGATGACGAGTAATGATGAATAGACAAAGTCTATAAGACTAAAAGCATAAAGGAAATCATAATATAACATGATTAAAGGGAAAGATAAGAAGATCGCAAAACAAAACGATCATGAGATAGAAAAGAATCGTAATATAATACAATTATAAGAAAGATCACAACGTGATCTAATTAAGACATGGAATGATAGATGATCAATCGAATGATTGAAAACTTTATAGCAGAATTGTTGTACGAAAAAGGTACTAAAGGATAGTACGAAGATAAAACTCAGAAAGAGTTATAAATGATGGGATACGAATTAAAATTTTGTATTGAGCAAGGAGCAAGATAAGATTAGGAATATGTGGGTTTTAAATTGAGGACTCATGTTAGTGGCTGAGTTGTACGATTCCTTGTATGGGCAGGGAATTTGTGCTTGGTTTGAGAACCACTTAGCTTCCTATATTGATATAGTGGTTGAGTTGAACAATTTCTTGTATGGGCAAGAGATTTGTCCTTGGTCTAACAACCGCTTAGCTTCCTATATTGATTAGTGGCCGAGTTGACCAATTCTTTGTTTGGGGCAGGGGATTGTGTTTGGTTCGACAACCACTTAGCTTCCTATATTGATAATCATTGGAACCTGGTGTCGCGCTATTCGCTATATGTATGTTGAGAAGGTGATTCTTTTCTCATGTGTATAACGGATAGGTAGATGATGTAAGATTAGGTGTCACGCTTATGGTAAGTTTGTGACTCATAATCTTATGGTATGTTTTTGAACCCCTAAGCGTATGGACAGTCCCTGATTAGTTCTTGGATTACGTATTGCTAGGACAAGTTCCTAAACTCGTATTATTGTGGTAAGTTCCTAAACTCATAATGTGTGGTAAGTTCGATAAACAATGCTTGTGGTATATTATTACAGACTATAAGAGAGGGTTATAAATTAAAGTGTGATTTAAGAGTTCTAAGTGATGGGCGAACATTAGTAGAATCAGAAGTGAATAGAGATGTTAAGTAAAATTGAGATGACAAAATATAGATGAGTGAAGATTCTAGGTATTCCCAATCTTCTAGCTATGCTAGATCCTAAATCGTGCTTATATTCGCACTTATACGCCTTTGAAAAATCCTGTCATTTGTATGTCTATGCCACCTTGCTCAGCTAGACAAAAATTATTTTAACATCAAAATGTATTTTAAAATCGCCAATGCACCATTGCAAAGCATGGTGTTGAGATGATAAATGACGACATCCTAACACACTGTTACAACAGTGCAGTATTATGTTGTCCTATAAATGAATTTTAGTTATATGAACCGTTTTATGAAATATGTCCATGCTAATTGTGTTGGCTGGACAAAGCTTGCTTTGAAAACTTCAAAATGTATTTAATCATCACTTACCATTAAAGCCGTGTTGTAGAGATGATAAAATGACGGAATTCTAACACACTGATTGCAATAGTGCAGTATTATGACGTCCTAAAAAATGAATTTCAGTTACATTAAATACCTAGAATGACTTTCAGTTCGTAATATACGAACAGTTTATTAATGCTAGTCTAGGCCAATTGTTTTGGCTAGACAAATATTGAAATGTTTTTATCAAAATGGCTGATGTGAACAACCCTAGAAAATGGGTAACTTATGTCGGGAAAATCCGACTTCACGCGCGAAAAGCATGTATAAGTGTTATACACAACACCGGGTACAATAGGTGGATCCCCTAAAGTACCAAGAGATATTCTATAAGGTTGTACAGTTGAATAACTGTTAAGCCCCGTAATAAGTTAATGGGTCTTTATGACCACTCAGCATAATTTGAAAAGTATTTAAATGAATCTTTTACTCCTAGTTATTCAAACTACTTCACAATTATTGAACAATTGTTGAAGACTCTTGAAAGTTTAGAAAATGTGAACTTCTTAGAGAGAAGTGATCGTGGAATGCGATGACTAAAAGAGAAGCTTTTAGAGAAGAAAAGAATAAAGGCTAATATGAAAACCTAGTTTTGATCAATAGAATGAGCAAAAAATTAATATGCTATAATTTCGAGGACGAAATTCTTAGAAAAATGGGTGAATGTGATAACCCGAAAATTTATGAGACTTGTAAATAGGATCTCGAATAATTAAATAAAGGTTTAAAGAATAAAACCTAGATTTAAAAATAAAGGAGTAGAATGAATAAAGACGACTATGCCTTAATTTCGAGGACGAAATTCTTAGAAAAATGGGTAAATGTAATATCCCAGATATTTCAGAAATTTAAAATAAAAATTTAATAAATAAAATTCTTATTAAGTGATAAAGTATATTTGAACATATATGTACATATGTGTTTCATATATATAATCCCAAGTATGTGATTTTATGTAATAGACTAACTGTATATATAGATGTGAAATATATACATATATTGGAAAAAGGAGATTTAATATTTAATTAAATCATTAAGAAAAATGGATGAAATTAATTAAATAATATTAATTAGTTGAGATTAAATTAAAATTATATTATGAGATAATATAATTTGAATATTGAGCGTTGGACGGCGATAGAATTCTTATGAACTAAATTTCATATACGAGTTAAGTAATTCACTATTTGAAAATTAGTGAGTTAAAATATTTGTTTTAATTAATTGAATAAAGAAATTTATTTAGTTAATGATGATAATTTTATTTATATTACAATAATTATATGTAATATGAATAATGGTATGATATTTAATGTGAATTAATAGTTGGTTAAAAATAATTAATTTAATTAGAATGAATTAACTAAGAAACGAATATTTGCATATAAGACAAGAATAGTGGTATAAAGCTTGAATTTAAGTTCAGAGTGGAATTTGGAGACGCGGACTAGACGGTTGAGTCCGTAACATCGAAAATAGCAAGAATAGACTGAAAACACAAAATGTGTTGGGGTTGACTTTTTGGTCAAAAAGTTAACGGTTGATTTTTTGGCAAAAGTCTAATTCAAAATTTGGAGATGAATTTGAAGAAACGGATACTCCCACGATGTTCAAAACGTCGAAATTAGTAGGAATCGACTGTAAGTTCGAAAAAAATTAATTTTTAGAACCCAAAATGGTCCAACGGATAATTAAATGAATAATGTAATTAATAAATGAGGAGGAATTAAAATAATGTGTCATGGGCCCCAAGTGGGCTGCTGAATCTTGAAATTTGAAGGAGAGAGGAATTTTAATTTTGGACAAAAAGAGAAACAACCCGTGAGATTAGGAAGTGGTTTCTTCATTTTCCATATACTTCTAATTCTTTCCCATTTTCTTACCAACCTCTCCTCTAATTGGTTACTTAGTTAATTAACTATAAAAAGGGGCCATAGGAGATTTGAAATCTGATGGCTTAGAAGAGAATGGATGATAATTTCCATGTGCATCCAAAACTTCCCCCAATTCCCTCACCTTTCCTTTCATTGATTGGTTAATTCATTTGGGTGGGACATGGAGATTTTAGCTAAAATGATTGTGGATTGTTAAAGAAAAATTATCAGCCTTCTCCCTCATTCTATACTCCCGCACCTCCCCAAATTGATCAGAGAAAGTAAGAGAGAGAGAGAGAAGGGAGAGAAGAAGAGAGGAAGAAGGAAGAAGAGGAAGAAATGAAGAAAATGAAAAGATAATTCTTAAATCTTAATTAAGCTTTTGATTTAAATGTTACGTTTTATGGAATTTTTGTAAGGATGATATGTTTAAGTTGATATGTGATGGTTTAGCCATGGATTAGCAAGAATCCAACAAAAGAATTCAAGGAAAGAAATGAAATGAAAGAAGAACAAAACCAGTTTTTAAGCCTAAAAGCACTCAATTTCAGTCCAATTTAGACTTTTACCATTTGAAATCTATAACTTCTTTGTGTGATCCGTCAAATAGGAGTGTTAGATCTATGAGTTATCTGATGAACTCAAGTGGAATCACTCAAAAAGATTAAACGGATCAACTGTGGTGTTATTTTTAGTAAAATAGGTCCTGCTGCAAAAATTTGAAAAATTCTTAAAAGTTTCTTGGCCAGTTTATGTTGAGGGCTGTTTTGGCCACTTTTGAAGCTCTAAAAATTCTAATCTTTTTTGGTATATTAGTATATAAAGTTAATAGATGATGTCCAAAGATGAGAAGTTTTCGATGTCCTGAGAGGGAGTTATGACTTTTATAAGAAAATACGATTTTAAAAGTAAATTGTTATAACTCACTGAATACAACCCAGAAAATTGTGAAAATTTAACTGGAACTAGTACATGGTAGTATGACTCTACCGTGTAAATTTCAGAATTTTTGAACAAAAGAATAATTTATGATAAATATAGTCATTTTGGACTGTTTTAGCCTATTTAAAAATAGGAAACGAAATTGCAAAATTGCAGAAAAATTATTTTATAACTAAAATATCATATACGGATATTTTCTAAAAGATAAAAAAATAATAAGTTGTTTAATTAATATTTTAGAACTAAAATATCATGTGTAAATGTGATTTTATTGCTTAATGGCCTTTAATATGATATATTAAGATTTTATATGGGTAATTTGGTCATTTTCAATAAAATATTATGTGTATTACCAAATATGTATGTTAACTAAATTAAATAGTAAATGATAAACAATTAAATTAAATTGTTCATGAGTCTAATAAATGATTAAAATATTATTAAATAATTAATAATATTAGATTATGGTATTATTCGATGATTAAAATATTATTAAAAGATTAATAATATTTGTAATGATTAAGACATTAATAAATGATATTAAGTGATCAAAATATTATTAACGGGTTAATAATATTTGAAAGTGAATTAAAATATTATTGAATGATTAATAATATTAGAAAGTGAATAAAATATTATTAAATGATTAATAATATTTGTAAATGACTAAGATATTATTAAGTGATTAATAATAAGAAATGAATTAAAATATTATTAAATGATTAATAATATTAGATGAGAGTTTTAAAATGATGATAAAGTGATTGAAATATTATCAAAGGACAATAATAATATTTATGGTTTAAAGTGTTATCTAACATTTGATTATGTGGCTAAATGTTAGATAATTTATTTATAGAAGAAGTAGTATTATGAGGTGTGATATGATATGTTGATTGAAAGATCAATCTTGTAAATGATAGGTCTTTCATAAGAGATTAAATTAGATTGTGTAGCGGTAATCGACGAACAAGGCAAGTTCCTAACCCTAAAACCTCTTACGTTATTGCAAGTTTCCTAATTCAAACTTGAGTTAATATTTTCAAGCATGATAGTGGTTTAATTATTGTCAATTATTCCATATCAATAAAATTTATTATTTAATCGCACTTAGTGCAAGTTGCATATGTTTACTTGGTATGAAAGGCTGATCACCTTGATTACCAAATTTGTTCATGGTCATTGTAGGCCACTCAGCGTTATTGATTCAGTTATTCAGTTATTGAAATTTGATTATCGTTCTTTCACAACTATTATATATTGTTGAAAATTCGAAAGCCTATTCTTTTTCAATCATGATATATCTTTCTTGTATTTAAACTTGCTGAGCAAAGTAGTTGCTCACTCTTGCTATATCGTGATAATATTTCAGTTAAGCTCGAATGCTTCAGGAAGGACAAAGACAAGAGGAAAAGTTCAAGAGTAACTTAATATGCGTTAACTATTATGTTATCTTATGAAAATGATTATGTAAATCTTTTGAGGTATTAAGGTATGAATTAAGTTAAGGTTGTAGACCTTGGGAAATGTTGTAAAATCATTTGAAATAAACAATGTATGTTTATATATTTTGCGTTAGTTTATAGAGTGTGTACGAAGATGATGTATCGTGACGTACCAGGTCTGAGGTTTAAGGGACCCGGATTTGGGGGGGTTACAGGTTGGTATCAGAGCTGATAGGTTATGCTTAGGTAGAAGTACCTTCGGCTATAATCGTAGAAATGATGATAAGGATGATAAGGAATAAACTCGGATAGAGTTTTAGTACTAAGAGATGAATTTAGAAAATTCATTATTAAGTAAAGAAGAAGATAATTCAAGAAGATTCAAGGAAGAATCTTAAAGAGTTATAAATATAAGAATTCGGAGTTACCCGACTCTGATAATAAAGATGACGAGTAATGATGAATAGACAAAGTGTATAAGACTAAAAGCATAAAGGAAATCATAATATAACATGATTAAAGGGAAAGATAAGAAGATCACAAAACAAAACGATCATGAGATAGAAAAGAATCGTAATATAATACAATTATAAGAAAGATCACAACGTGATCTAATTAAGACATGGAATGATAGATGATCAATCGAATGATTGAAAACTTTATAGCAGAATTGTTGTACGAAAAAGGTACTAAAGGATAGTACGAAGATAAAACTCAGAAAGAGTTATAAATGATGGGATACGAATTAAAATTTTGTATTGAGCAAGGAGCAAGATAAGATTAGGAATATGTGGGTTTTAAATTGAGGACTCATGTTAGTGGCTGAGTTGTACGATTCCTTGTATGGGCAAGGAATTTGTGCTTGGTTTGAGAACCACTTAGCTTCCTATATTGATATAGTGGTTGAGTTGAACAATTTCTTGTATGGGCAAGAGATTTGTCCTTGGTCTAACAACCGCTTAGCTTCCTATATTGATTAGTGGCCGAGTTGACCAATTCTTTGTTTGGGGCAGGGGATTGTGTTTGGTTCGACAACCACTTAGCTTCCTATATTGATAATCATTGGAACCTGGTGTCGCGCTATTCGCTATATGTATGTTGAGAAGGTGATTCTTTTCTCATGTGTATAACGGATAGGTAGATGATGTAAGATTAGGTGTCACGCTTATGGTAAGTTTGTGACTCATAATCTTATGGTATGTTTTTGAACCCCTAAGCGTATGGACAGTCCCTGATTAGTTCTTGGATTACGTATTGCTAGGACAAGTTCCTAAACTCGTATTATTGTGGTAAGTTCCTAAACTCATAATGTGTGGTAAGTTCGATAAACAATGCTTGTGGTATATTATTACAGACTATAAGAGAGGGTTATAAATTAAAGTGTGATTTAAGAGTTCTAAGTGATGGGCGAACATTAGTAGAATCAGAAGTGAATAGAGATGTTAAGTAAAATTGAGATGACAAAATATAGATGAGTGAAGATTCTAGGTATTCCCAATCTTCTAGCTATGCTAGATCCTAAATCGTGCTTATATTCGCACTTATACGCCTTTGAAAAATCCTGTCATTTGTATGTCTATGCCACTTTGCTCAGCTAGACAAAAATTATTTTAACATCAAAATGTATTTTAAAAATCGCCAATGCACCATTGCAAAGCATGGTGTTGAGATGATAAATGACGACATCCTAACACACTGTTACAACAGTGCAGTATTATGTTGTCCTATAAATGAATTTTAGTTATATGAACCGTTTTATGAAATATGTCCATGCTAATTGTGTTGGCTGGACAAAGCTTGCTTTGAAAACTTCAAAATGTATATTTAATCATCACTTACCATTAAAGCCGTGTTGTAGAGATGATAAAATGACGGAATTCTAACACACTGATTGCAATAGTGCAGTATTATGACGTCCTAAAAAATGAATTTCAGTTACATTAAATACCTAGAATGACTTTCAGTTCGTAATATACGAACAGTTTATTAATGCTAGTCTAGGCCAACTGTTTTGGCTAGACAAATATTGAAATGTTTTTATCAAAATGGCTGATGTGAACAACCCTAGAAAATGGGTAACTTATGTCGGGAAAATCCGACTTCACGCGCGAAAAGCATGTATAAGTGTTATACACAACACCGGGTACAATAGGTGGATCCCCTAAAGTACCAAGAGATATTCTATAAGGTTGTACAGTTGAATAACTGTTAAGCCCCGTAATAAGTTAATGGGTCTTTATGACCACTCAGCATAATTTGAAAAGTATTTAAAGGAATCTTTTACTCCTAGTTATTCAAACTACTTCACAATTATTGAACAATTGTTGAAGACTCTTGAAAGATTTTCCATGGTTTTGGAATTTGAAAGTTTAGAAAATGTGAACTTCTTAGAGAGAAGTGATCGTGGAATGCGATGACTAAAAGAGAAGCTTTTAGAGAAGAAAAGAATAGAGGCTAATATGAAAACCTAGTTTTGATCAATAGAATGAGCAAAACATTAATATGCTATAATTTCGAGGACGAAATTCTTAGAAGAATGGGTGAATGTGATAACCCGAAAATTTATGAGACTTGTAAATAGGATCTCGAATAATTAAATAAAGGTTTAAAGAATAAAACCTAGATTTAAAAATAGAGGAGTAGAATGAATAAAGACGACTATGCCTTAATTTCGAGGACGAAATTCTTAGAAAAATGGGTAAATGTAATATCCCAGATATTTCTGAAATTTAAAATAAGAATTTAATAAATAAAATTCTTATTAAGTGATAAAGTATATTTGAACATATATGTACATATGTGTTTCATATATATAATCCCAAGTATGTGATTTTATGTAATAGACTAACTGTATATATAGATGTGAAATATATACATATATTGGAAAAAGGAGATTTAATATTTAATTAAATCATTAAGAAAAATGGATGAAATTAATTAAATAATATTAATTAGTTGAGATTAAATTAAAATTATATTATGAGATAATATAATTTGAATATTGAGCGTTGGACGGCGATAGAATTCTTATAAACTAAATTTCATATACGAGTTAAGTAATTCACTATTTGAAAATTAGTGAGTTAAAATATTTGTTTTAATTAATTGAATAAAGAAATTTATTTAGTTAATGATGATAATTTTATTTATATTACAATAATTATATGTAATATGAATAATGGTATGATATTTAATGTGAATTAATAGTTGGTTAAAAATAATTAATTTAATTAGAATGAACTAACTAAGAAACGAATATTTGCATATAAGACAAGAATAGTGGTATAAAGCTGGAATTTAAGTTCAGAGTGGAATTTGGAGACGCGGACTAGACGGTTGAGTCCGTAACATCGAAAATAGCAAGAATAGACTGAAAACACAAAATGTGTTGGGGTTGACTTTTTGGTCAAAAAGTTAACGGTTGATTTTTTGGCAAAAGTCTAATTCAAAATTTGGAGATGAATTTGAAGAAACGGATACTCCCACGATGTTCAAAACGTCGAAATTAGTAGGAATCGACTGTAAGTTCGAAAAAAATTAATTTTTAGAACCCAAAATGGTCCAACGGATAATTAAATGAATAATGTAATTAATAAATGAGGAGGAATTAAAATAATGTGTCATGGGCCCCAAGTGGGCTGCTGAATCTTGAAATTTGAAGGAGAGAGGAATTTTAATTTTGGACAAAAAGAGAAACAACCCGTGAGATTAGGAAGTGGTTTCTTCATTTTCCATATACTTCTAATTCTTTCCCATTTTCTTACCAACCTCTACTCTAATTGGTTACTTAGTTAATTAATTATAAAAAGGGGGGCCATAGGAGATTTGAAATCTGATGGCTTAGAAGAGAATGGATGATAATTTCCATGTGCATCCAAAACTTCCCCCAATTCCCTCACCTTTCCTTTCATTGATTGGTTAATTCATTTGGGTGGGATATGGAGATTTTAGCTAAAATGATTGTGGATTGTTAAAGAAAAATTATCAGCCTTCTCCCTCATTCTATACTCCCGCACCTCCCCAAATTGATCAGAGAAAGTAAGAGAGAGAGAGAGAGAGAGAGAGAGAAGGGAGAGAAGAAGAGAGGAAGAAGGAAGAAGAGGAAGAAATGAAGAAAATGAAAAGATAATTCTTAAATCTTAATTAAGCTTTTGATTTAAATGTTACGTTTTATGGAATTTTTGTAAGGAGGATATGTTTAAATTGATGTGTGATGGTTTAGCCATGAATTAGCAAGAATCCAACCAAAGAATTCAAGGAAGGAAATGAAATGAAAGAAGAACAAAACCAGTTTTTAAGCCTAAAAGCACTCAATTTCAGTCCACTTTAGACTTTTACCATTTGAAATCTATAACTTCTTTGTGTGATCCGTCAAATAGGAGTGTTAGATCTATGAGTTATCTGATGAACCCAAGTGTAATCACTCAAAAAGATTAAACGGATCAACTGTGGTGTTATTTTTAGTAAAACAGTTCCTGCTGCAAAAATTTGAAAAATTCTTAAAAGTTTCTTGGCCAGTTTATGTTGAGGGCTGTTTTGGCCACTTTTGAAGCTCTAAAAATTCTAATCTTTTTTGGTATATTAGTATATAAAGTTAATAGATGATGTCCAAAGATGAGAAGTTTTCGATGTCCTGAGAGGGAGTTATGACTTTTATAAGAAAATACGATTTTAAAAGTAAATTGTTATAACTCACTGAATACAACCCAGAAAATTGTGAAAATTTAATTGGAACTAGTACATGGTAGTATGACTCTACCGTGTAAATTTCAGAATTTTTGAACAAAAGAATAATTTATGATAAATATAGTCATTTTGGACTGTTTTAGCCTATTTAAAAATAGAAAACGAAATTGCAAAATTGCAGAAAAATTATTTTATAACCAAAATATCATATACGGATATTTTATAAAAGATAAAAAAATAATAAGTTGTTTAATTAATATTTTATAACTAAAATATCATGTGTAAATGTGATTTTATTGCTTAATGGCCTTTAATATGATATATTAAGATTTTATATGGGTAATTTGGTCATTTTCAAGAAAATATTATGTGTATTGCCAAATATGTATGTTAACTAAATTAAATAGTAAATGATAAACAATTAAATTAAATTGTTCATGAGTCTAATAAATGATTAAAATATTATTAAATAATTAATAATATTAGATTATGGTATTATTCGATGATTAAAATATTATTAAAAGATTAATAATATTTTTAATGATTAAGACATTAATAAATGATATTAAGTGATCAAAATATTATTAACGGGTTAATAATATTTGAAAGTGAATTAAAATATTATTGAATGATTAATAATATTAGAAAGTGAATAAAATATTATTAAATGATTAATAATATTTGTAAATGACTAAGATATTATTAAGTGATTAATAATAAGAAATGAATTAAAATATTATTAAATGATTAATAATATTAGATGAGAGTTTTAAAATGATGATAAAGTGATTGAAATATTATCAAAGGACAATAATAATATTTATGGTTTAAAGTGTTATCTAACATTTGATTATGTGGCTAAATGTTAGATAATTTATTTATAGAAGAAGTAGTATTATGAGGTGTGATATGATATGTTGATTGAAAGATCAATCTTGTAAATGATAGGTCTTTCATAAGAGATTAAATTAGATTGTGTAGCGGTAATCGACGAACAAGGCAAGTTTCCTAACCCTAAAACCTCTTACGTTATTGCAAGTTTCCTAATTCAAACTTGAGTTAATATTTTCAAGCATGATAGTGGTTTAATTATTGTCAATTATTCCATATCAATAAAATTTATTATTTAATCGCACTTAGTGCAAGTTGCATATGTTTACTTGGTATGAAAGGCTGATCACCTTGATTACCAAATTTGTTCATGGTCATTGTAGGCCACTCAGCGTTATTGATTCAGTTATTCAGTTATTGAAATTTGATTATCGTTCTTTCACAACTATTATATATTGTTGAAAATTCGAAAGCCTATTCTTTTTCAATCATGATATATCTTTCTTGTATTTAAACTTGCTGAGCAAAGTAGTTGCTCACTCTTGCTATATCGTGATAATATTTCAGTTAAGCTCGAATGCTTCAGGAAGGACAAAGACAAGAGGAAAAGTTCAAGAGTAACTTAATATGCGTTAACTATTATGTTATCTTATGAAAATGATTATGTAAATCTTTTGAGTTATTAAGGTATGAATTAAGTTAAGGTTATAGACCTTGGGAAATGTTGTAAAATCATTTGAAATAAACAATGTATGTTTATATATTCTGCGTTAGTTTATAGAGTGTGTACGAAGATGATGTATCGTGACGTACCAGGTCTGAGGTTCAAGGGACCCGGATTTGGGGGGGTTATAGGTTGGTATCAGAGCTGATAGGTTATGCTTAGGTAGAAGTACCTTCGGCTATAATCGTAGAAATGATGATAAGGATGATAAGGAATAAACTCGGATAGAGTTTTAGTACTAAGAGATGAATTTAGAAAATTCATTATTAAGTAAAGAAGAAGATAATTCAAGAAGATTCAAAGAAGAATCTTAAAGAGTTATAAATATAAGAATTCGGAGTTACCCGACTCTGATAATAAAGATGACGAGTAATGATGAATAGACAAAGTGTATAAGACTAAAAGCATAAAGGAAATCATAATATAACATGATTAAAGGGAAAGATAAGAAGATCGCAAAACAAAACGATCATGAGATAGAAAAGAATCGTAATATAATACAATTATAAGAAAGATCACAACGTGATCTAATTAAGACATGGAATGATAGATGATCAATCGAATGATTGAAAACTTTATAGCAGAATTGTTGTACGAAAAAGGTACTAAAGGATAGTACGAAGATAAAACTCAGAAAGAGTTATAAATGATGGGATACGAATTAAAATTTTGTATTGAGCAAGGAGCAAGATAAGATTAGGAATATGTGGGTTTTAAATTGAGGACTCATGTTAGTGGCTGAGTTGTACGATTTCCTTGTATGGGCAGGGAATTTGTGCTTGGTTTGAGAACCACTTAGCTTCCTATATTGATATAGTGGTTGAGTTGAACAATTTCTTGTATGGGCAAGAGATTTGTCCTTGGTCTAACAACCGCTTAGCTTCCTATATTGATTAGTGGCCGAGTTGACCAATTCTTTGTTTGGGGCAGGGGATTGTGTTTGGTTCGACAACCACTTAGCTTCCTATATTGATAATCATTGGAACCTGGTGTCGCGCTATTCGCTATATGTATGTTGAGAAGGTGATTCTTTTCTCATGTGTATAACGGATAGGTAGATGATGTAAGATTAGGTGTCACGCTTATGGTAAGTTTGTGACTCATAATCTTATGGTATGTTTTTGAACCCCTAAGCGTATGGACAGTCCCTGATTAGTTCTTGGATTACGTATTGCTAGGACAAGTTCCTAAACTCGTATTATTGTGGTAAGTTCCTAAACTCATAATGTGTGGTAAGTTCGATAAAAAATGCTTGTGGTATATTATTACAGACTATAAGAGAGGGTTATAAATTAAAGTGTGATTTAAGAGTTCTAAGTGATGGGCGAACATTAGTAGAATCAGAAGTGAATAGAGATGTTAAGTAAAATTGAGATGACAAAATATAGATGAGTGAAGATTCTAGGTATTCCCAATCTTCTAGCTATGCTAGATCCTAAATCGTGCTTATATTCGCACTTATACGCCTTTGAAAAAATCCTGTCATTTGTATGTCTATGCCACTTTGCTCAGCTAGACAAAAATTATTTTAACATCAAAATGTATTTTAAAATCGCCAATGCACCATTGCAAAGCATGGTGTTGAGATGATAAATGACGACATCCTAACACACTGTTACAACAGTGCAGTATTATGTTGTCCTATAAATGAATTTTAGTTATATGAACCGTTTTATGAAATATGTCCATGCTAATTGTGTTGGCTGGACAAAGCTTGCTTTGAAAACTTCAAAATGTATTTAATCATCACTTACCATTAAAGCCGTGTTGTAGAGATGATAAAATGACGGAATTCTAACACACTGATTGCAATAGTGCAGTATTATGACGTCCTAAAAAATGAATTTCAGTTACATTAAATACCTAGAATGACTTTCAGTTCGTAATATACGAACAGTTTATTAATGCTAGTCTAGGCCAATTGTTTTGGCTAGACAAATATTGAAATGTTTTTATCAAAATGGTTGATGTGAACAACCCTAGAAAATGGGTAACTTATGTCGGGAAAATCCGACTTCACGCGCGAAAAGCATGTATAAGTGTTATACACAACACCGGGTACAATAGGTGGATCCCCTAAAGTACCAAGAGATATTCTATAAGGTTGTACAGTTGAATAACTGTTAAGCCCCGTAATAAGTTAATGGGTCTTTATGACCACTCAGCATAATTTGAAAAGTATTTAAAGGAATCTTTTACTCCTAGTTATTCAAACTACTTCACAATTATTGAACAATTGTTGAAGACTCTTGAAAGATTTTCCATGGTTTTGGAATTTGAAAATTTAGAAAATGTGAACTTCTTAGAGAGAAGTGATCGTGGAATGCGATGACTAAAAGAGAAGCTTTTAGAGAAGAAAAGAATAGAGGCTAATATGAAAACCTAGTTTTGATCAATAGAATGAGCAAAACATTAATATGCTATAATTTCGAGGACGAAATTCTTAGAAGAATGGGTGAATGTGATAACCCGAAAATTTATGAGACTTGTAAATAGGATCTCGAATAATTAAATAAAGGTTTAAAGAATAAAACCTAGATTTAAAAATAGAGGAGTAGAATGAATAAAGACGACTATGCCTTAATTTCGAGGACGAAATTCTTAGAAAAATGGGTAAATGTAATATCCCAGATATTTCAGAAATTTAAAATAAGAATTTAATAAATAAAATTCTTATTAAGTGATAAAGTATATTTGAACATATATGTACATATGTGTTTCATATATATAATCTCAAGTATGTGATTTTATGTAATAGACTAACTGTATATATAGATGTGAAATATATACATATATTGGAAAAAGGAGATTTAATATTTAATTAAATCATTAAGAAAAATGGATGAAATTAATTAAATAATATTAATTAGTTGAGATTAAATTAAAATTATATTATGAGATAATATAATTTGAATATTGAGCGTTGGACGGCGATAGAATTCTTATGAACTAAATTTCATATATGAGTTAAGTAATTCACTATTTGAAAATTAGTGAGTTAAAATATTTGTTTTAATTAATTGAATAAAGAAATTTATTTAGTTAATGATGATAATTTTATTTATATTACAATAATTATATGTAATATGAATAATGGTATGATATTTAATGTGAATTAATAGTTGGTTAAAAATAATTAATTTAATTAGAATGAACTAACTAAGAAACGAATATTTGCATATAAGACAAGAATAGTGGTATAAAGCTGGAATTTAAGTTCAGAGTGGAATTTGGAGACGCGGACTAGACGGTTGAGTCCGTAACATCGAAAATAGCAAGAATAGACTGAAAACACAAAATGTGTTGGGGTTGACTTTGTGACGCCCCCAAATTCGGGTCTCCAAATACCTGGATCTGGTCATCACGATTCAATACAACATTCACCTTTAACAACATATGATATCTAAAAGTGCGGAATATAATAAACATACATTGTTCATTACAAGGTGTCACTAGTCCCAGAATACGATTAACCTTAAACATTTACACAATCCATACCCTAAATAGCTAGCAGGGTTTAAATTACATCAGTAAATAACTAACACATGAATCTAAGGTCAGCTACAAGAAGTCTATCATTTCATCTTTTCTTTCCCTTTATTCTTCCCTGACGTCTCGGGTTTAGCTGCAATGAAATCATGATATAGCAAGAATGAGCAACGAGTTTGCCCAGCAAGTTTAAAGTGCAACAATAAGGATATATCATGATGAAGGGATATAAAAAGGGATTTCAACAATAGAATAAATCAGAAGCAAGAACAATAAATGCTTTTAGAACAATTGATAGTCAAATAGACTTTGAACGATAACTTCCAGAGGAGTCAATAGCTGGTTGACCCTCTGGTTACTGGCTACAGAATAACGTACTTGAGGGGATCAGCCTCGCGTACCCTATGTATATGCATAACATTTAATTCTGCTATTTGTACCTTATATACGGTACGTGGGGTACTCCCCTATAAATAAAGGGGTGTTCATACAGTCTAAGAATCCTTACCATTGATTGGTTCGGATAGCTTTTATAAATTTTCACAAAATTGTCTGACCGAACAAGGGTTCAGACTTAACCATGAATGGTTTATAGATTTCTGAATTTAAATATACGAATTCGAATGCACGATTGTCAATAAATATACAGATGTGGAATAATTTTAAAAGTAATTAGACCACTTAAAGCGTGCTCGGAAATAAGATTCAAGCTTAAAGAATAACTTGCAACAATATATACCTTTTTGCACGAATTAAAACAATGCATAAGGTTTAAAAGCTTGCTCAATGCCAAAAATTGAGTGAGAAGAACTTGCAAAAATGAAAGAAGTTTAGGGTTAGGAACTTGTCTGTTTGCTCAGCTACAAATTAAATCTTAGCTTTAATTAATTGATCTCGAGTGACCTATCATCGGGTAAAGTCGATTTATCAATTAACAGTTGTATATTGGCACCTCTTACTATGCCTTTTGCTCAACAGGTAAAATTCATCATCTATATTTAATTACTAATTGACATTAGCTAAACAGAAATTTATTAATGACCTTTAGCTATTAGATAATAATTAATCATGATCACTATCATTCGAATACTCAATTTATTACCTTTAATTGTATCTAGGTATGGTTTAATAAATTTATTTTGGTTTAAAGACAACAGAAAACCGTTGATCAATTATTTAGTTGATCCACTCTTAATCACTATTTACCTTAGGGGTAATTTAGTAATCATTAACCTTGTCTCTTATTCAACATTGATTTAATACTTGACACACTTAATATATTTAACTAATCATTAAGTGTTTATAATCACTATTTATTAAGGGTCAAGGCTAAATAATTAACTTATAAATCTCCCTTATACTTAATCATTATTTCATTAATGATTAAGTAGTTAATTTCCTTCTTATTCAATAACTTTATTCATACTTAGTTATTATTATTAAATAATAATCAAATACTTAGTACCTTTATTTACTATTTATTAATAAATAATAAACAATTATTTTATTAACTTTATTCATATTTAATTATTATTATTAAATAATAATTAAATATTTATTATCTTTATTTATTATCTATGGATAAATAATACATTATTATTTTACTAATTTTATTTATTGTTTTACAGTGGCTAGTCAATCTACAAATGTGCCATCAGCTCAATCTAATAACCAACATAAAGCAACAATTTCTATTTAGTTTCATAGCAACCCTGACTTCAAATTCAGTACCTATCCCAACAGGAACAAGGCTTAATTTTGGCATCAATACACTGGAAAAGAACTTTCAATTGAATCATCAAAAATTCCCAATTCCAGAACAGTTTCATCTAGCCCAACATCATGACACAATATATATATACTGTATCAGCACAGAAGGGAAACTATGAAATAATCATTACTTTTACAATATCAGGCTTGTAAGTTCAAACAAGAACAACATAATATAATTCAATTCCATACATACTATAGCCAATCACAAAACGATTGTCTGTTAGAACCCTTGAGGTTCACCAGTTTATTCCAACACAAGAAACCAACTGCCTAATATAGAGAAACAGCAAATCCAGATTTCTTAATCAAAATAACCCACCCATACAGTATAATCCCAATACAGAACAACCATAAGCCCAATACAGTATTATAAGTCAACACCATCGGCAATTACACAGAACACCAACCGTATCCCAATTTAAATAAACCGAACTAAGTACACAAGATGAAATTCGTACAAAACCCATTACAGATAATTTTCATAGAGGTTTAATAAATCCTTGTTGTACCTGGGTGTTGACCGGACTGCTACTCCCCTCCTCCTACCGAAATATGTGACCAAATTTGACATGTACAGTGGTTTCCTTCTCCAAGATTGCAAACCCTAATTTTTCTAATTTGGAACTCACAACACGGATTCGGCAGCTTGGTTTAGGGGTTTGAGGGGTTCAATTTATAGAGAAGATTTTCCCCCAATTTATTTGGGCAATACCCTAACAATTTGGTCAATGACCGTCGGTAGGAGGGGAGTAAACGGACGGTGGTCTCATCAACCCTCGAGCCGCGTAATCCAGGTGGTCGAATCGCTGATTTCCTGGAACCCTTGGTCCCTTCGATGACCGCCTCTGTCGTCGCTCGTTTGCCCGCTGGTCGCCGCTCGTTTCCCAACCTATGCCGCCGGTCGACGCTCCTCTTTTCCTAAGTCAGTAGACTCGAACTGTTGCCGGCGATTGACAGCCTCGACTGGTCCCTTCTTGCCCTCACGTCGCTCGTTCGATTGATCGAAGCCTAGGGCAAATGATTTCCCCCTTTTGCTTGGCTGGGTTTGACGTGAAGGTTTGATTTGAGCGTTAGTGTTTTTCCCCTTTTCCTTTTTGCTCGGTTCTCTTTCTCAAATCAACTCACGCTGATATGAACCCTACCCAAATGACCGGTTGTCCCAATTTAATGGAAACGGGTTCGACCCGCTTGCTTGACCCAGCCTGCTAGAAATTGGTTTGGGCTCAACCCAATAGGGTTGGGCCGGTTGATTAATTCAAAAAGGGCGGCCCAAAAGGAAGATAACAGAATTTGGGCTTAACTTAGAATAAAGAAATGGGCCAATCTAAATAGAGGAATTGACCCAATTTAAATTACCCACCTTGAATTTAAAATATTTTAAATTTAATTAACAAACCACTTAATTACTTATTTTAAATATTTATTCTTATCCATACTCCCTTATTTAGATTATTTAATCCGACAATGAATTTATTTATAAATCTTCTTTCCAAATTTTCTTGAAATTAAATGCTAGGGTTAATTTATAAATTTGAATAATACTACTCACATGGATCCAAATTAAATTTATAAAATTATATAAAATGAATTTGTTTATAAAAATAAATTTGATACAATGTTTAAAATTTCCTAGACATTACATCCTCTCCCCCTTATAAAAATTCCGTCCTCGGAATTTCAATCTAAGGTTACTCGAATAACTGGGGGTAATTCGCTCTCATTTTCTCTTCGAGTTCCCACGTAGCCTCCTCTACCGCGTGGTTTCTCCAGAGAACTTTCACCGAGTGAATGATTTTATTCCTCAGCTTCTGCTCTTTTCTATCCAGTATTTGAACAGGAATCTCCTCGTACGATAGATCTTTTTCGACTTGAATTGGTTCATAGGAAATAACATGTTTGTAATCTGGCTTATACGGACGCAACACTGATACGTGGAACACGTTGTGGATGTGCTCAAGTTCAGGAGGTAATGCTACCTCGTACGCCACTTCGCCTATTCTTCTCAGAATCTCGAACGGTCCTATGAACCTAGGGCTCAGCTTGCCCTTCTTCCCAAAACGGATCTTCCCCTTCCAGGGAGATACCTTCAGAAACACAAAGCTACCAACTTCAAAGTCTCGTTTCTGACGATGTAAGTCGGCATACTTCTTCTGGCGATCCTGAGCTGCTACTAACCGCTGTCTTATTACCTTAATAATTTCCACGGTTTGTTGTACCAATTCTGGTCCCAACAATCTCCGTTCACCAACTTCATCCCAACACAACGGTGTTCGACACTTCCTTCCATACAATGCTTCGTACGGTGGCATACCAATGCTAGCATGGTAGCTATTATTGTAGGCGAACTCTACTAGCGGCAAGTGATCGTCCCAGCTGCCACTTAAGTCCATCACAACTGCCCGAAGCATATCCTCTAAGGTCTGGATTGTTCGCTCACTCTGACCATCAGTCTGGGGATGATATGCCGTACTCATTCTTAACTGTGTTCCCAGTCTCTCCTGCAGACTTCTCCAAAAATTTGACGTGAAGCGCGGATCCCTGTCAGACACAATAGATACCGGCACTCCATGTCGTGATACTATTTCCTTCACATAAAGTTTTGCCAGCTGTTCCAATTTGTACCTGATCTTGATCGGTAGAAAATGGGCAGACTTGGTCAACCGGTCTACGATCACCCAGATGGCGTCTAGACCTTTTTGCGTTGTTGGAAGTCCCACCACAAAATCCATTGTGATGTGCTCCCACTTCCACTCGGGAATCTCTAAGGGTTGCAACAATCCGCTCGGCCGTTGGTGCTCAGCCTTGATCCTCTGACAAGTTAAACACCGGCTGACGAATTCTGCAACTTCCCCCTTTCAAATGCGGCCACCAATAATGCTGACGAAGATCTTGATACATCTTGGTGCTACCTGGATGTACCGAAAATCTTGTATTATGGGCCTCCTGCAAAATTTCTTCCCTTAGGTCCGGTACATAGGGTATCCAGATCCTTCCCTCGAATCTCAGCAATCCTGCGCTGTCAACCTTATACTTCGAGGCTTTTCCCTCCGATAACTGTTTCTTAATGCCAATACATTCCTCGTCAAATTCTTGAGCCTCCTGTATCTTATCCAGTAGAGTTGGACCTACCGTCACGGCGAACACCTTTTCGTCCACCTCCATTGGATACCTAACTTCCAGCTCTAGACGTTCAAAGTCCCGTATCAACTCCTCCTGGACTGTCAGCTGCATCAGTTTCACCTTGCCTTTCCTACTTAAGGCATCAGCCACTACATTTGCTTTGCCCGGATGGTACAGAATTTCACAGTCGTAGTCCTTGATCAATTCTAACCATCGGCGTTGCCTCATGTTCAGCTCCTTTTGAGTGAAGATATATTTCAGACTTTTGTGATCTGTATATATCTCGCACTTCTCCCCGTATAGGTAATGTCTCCAAATCTTCAAGGCGAAAACTACCGCTGCTAACTCCAAGTCATGAGTCGGATAACCCTTCTCATAGTCCTTCAGTTGCCGTGATGCGTACGCCACGACCTTGCCATGTTGCATCAGTACACAGCCAAGTCCCTTGTGTGATGCATCGCTATACACTACGAAACCCCCAGTATTGTCCGGTAAGGTCAACACTGGTGCTTGGCTGAGTCTCTTCTTCAACTCCATGAAACTCTCCTCACACTTCTCCGACCAAACAAACTTGACTGTTTTCCTGGTGAGATTGGTCAACGGCGATGCTATCTTTGAAAAATCCTGGATGAATCTCCGATAGTATCCCGCTAATCCCAAGAAACTCCCCGGATCTCTCCGTCGGCGTCTTCGGCTGTTCCCAGTTGATAACTGCTTCTACCTTTGCTGGATCTACCGAAACACCATTCTTGTCTATGACATGACCCAGAAATTGTACTCTCTGCAACCAAAACTCACACTTAGAAAACTTTGCATACAACTTCTCCTTCCTAAGAGCTTCTAATACAATCTTCAAATGTTCAGCATGCTCCTCCTCCGTCCCTGAATACACCAGAATGTCATCGATGAATACAACTACGAACTTGTCCAAGTACTGCTTGAACACTCTGTTCATCATATCCATGAATGCTGCTGGTGCATTTGTCAATCCAAAAGACATTACCAGAAACTCGAAGTGCCCGTAACGAGTTCTGAATGCAGTCTTCGGGATATCTTCTTGCCTCACCTTCAGCTGATGGTAGCCTGTTCTTAAGTCGATTTTTGAAAAGTACTTCGCTCCCTTGAGTTGATCGAACAGATCGTCAATTCTAGGAAGTGGATACCTATTCTTAATCGTAACTTTGTTCAACTCTCGATAGTCGATACAAAGCCTCATTGAACCGTCTTTCTTCTTTACAAACAGAACTGGCGCTCCCCACGGGGACACGCTCGGTCTGATATAACCCTTATCCAACAGTTCCTGCAGTTGCACCATCAATTCTTTCATCTCTACAGGTGCCATTCGATATGGCGGCTTCGATATTGGTGCGGTTCCCGGTGCCAAATTGATAACGAACTCGATTTCCCTGTCCGGCGGCAGTCCCGGAAGCTCTTCGGGAAAGACATCGGTGAATTCTCTCACGACTGGTATTTGACTCATCCCATCCCCTACTCGACGAGTATCAACCACATGGGCCAAATAACATTCGCAACCCTTCTTGAGTAATCTCCTTGTTTGCATCATAGTAAGACAACAAGATTGGCTTGGTGACTTACTGCCGTAAAATACCACCTTTGACTTATTAGGAGTCTTTAGGTGTATACATTTCTTCTTACAGTCAATAACTGCTCCGTGGGTTGATAGCCAATCCATTCCCAAGATTACATCGAACTCTCCCAGTCGAATTGGTATCAAATCCACTTTGAGCTTAAATCCTCGAAATTCAACACAACAATTCCTATGAATGTATTCTACGGGGACAATTTCTTTGTTTGCTACTTCTACGTTCATAGGGTGTTCTAACTTTTCACAAGGTACATTTAACTGACTAGCAAATTCTTCGGAAACAAAAGAGCAAGTAGCACCCGAATCAAATAGCACATATGCATTTATATCATTGATTGGGATGATACCTGACACCACGTCCTTGGATTCCATGGCATCCTGCACCGTCATGTTGAACGTGCGGGCTGTTGGCCTGTTGGCTTGACTGGATGGTGGCCCGTAGTTCAACCGGTTGTTGTTTCCACTGTTGTTGTTGTTTCGGTTGCCACTCCCGGCGTCGCTTTTCCTCTTCGGACAGTCCTTGATCTGGTGGTCAGGAGATCCACAGGAGAAACAACCTCCTTTCGGCTTATTAGGGCACTATGGGGCCATGTGCCCAGGTTGTCCACAACGGTAACACACGCTCTTCCCCTTCATGCATTCCCCCGTGTGGTTCTTGCCACAGTTGTTGCATCTGCCTGGCTTCTTTACCTCCCCTACAGATTTATTTCCCCCAGAGGACTGACTCTCGATCCATTTCCGTTTGTTGGGGTTACTGCCCCCACTGCTTCCTGCCTTAGGGCCCTCATGTCCCTTCTTCTTCTCTTGGTTGTATTTGGCCAGGGCCTCACTGCCACCCTCTGCAATGATTGCCCTCTCCATTAATTCTGCGAATGTTCTGATTTTTAATACCGCCACAGAACGGTATAACCATGGCTTCAACCCCTGCTCAAACCTGCGAGCTTTCCTTTCCTCGGTGCTGACTTGGTGAGCTGCAAACCGTGCCAACTCATTAAACTTAGCTGCGTACTCAGCCACAGACATGTTCCCTTGTTTTAGTTCCAGGAACTTGATCTCCATCTCCTGCTTCATGCTCTCTGGAAAGTAATTTTCCAAGAACATTTCCTTAAAACGATCCCAAGCGACAGTGCCTTCTTCCACTCGGCCTCTGTTGGCCTTCCACCAATAGTTGGCTTCTCCTTTTAGCATGAAAGTGGCAAAACTTGTTTTCTGTTCCTCTGCCACCCTTGCTACTTCAAAGACCTTCTTTATCTCTTCTATCCAGGTCTGCGCCTCGATTGGGTTAAGAGTTCCCTTGAACTCAGGTGGTCCGACCAATTTGAAATCTTTAAAGTTTGCCAGATGATGCGTTGGCTCAGCTGCAGCTTGGGTTCTCTCAGGTGGTGGTCTGGATTGCATAGCCTCGGCCAGCATTTCCGCGAACATTCTCATTGGGTTGGTTTGGTCTCCAACCTCACTTTCTGACTCTTCGACTTGTCGGTTACGTGGCCTTCCCCTTGGCATGGTTTAGAATAAGAAAACTGATAACTTTTACCTATAGATTCACATTTTACAACATATGTTATTAAAATAGACAATTAAAGGTAAAATATTTATCAACACATTTGATTTAAGCGAAACATCTGCATTTATATTCATATACCACCGTTTTGTTACAATGACTAAACCTGTGGCATACTTCTATAAATGCGCCACTATCTGTCCTATCAACAAATCATCCCCTTAGACAAAAGTGGGGAATCCTAACCTTTCCTCCTTCCAGACCACAAAAGTTGGGGTTTTAACTGCTACCCCAATCATAACAACAAATATAAAGTTTCATAAACAAACATGACTATGTCCCTAACATAAACAAAAGTGGGACCGACTGTACTAGCAACTAATCAACCATCCTATCCCATCACTATACATCATGACGGATCCGAGCCTGCTGACCAGAAGAGACTGCTCCGTCCCCGATCCTGCGGCGAACCGAGCGGCTGGACTCCCCTACCTCAGTCCGGGGTCTACGGTAGGCTGCATCCAAGGCATGCCCCAGGGTCTCTATCCTCACTGCCCTGGCCTCTAGCTGGTCCTCCAACTGATCAACCCTCCTGGCCTCCCTGGCCCAGGCCTCCTTGACGCGCATCCTTGCAGCCACCTCGAGTCCGGCCTCAAACCTCATGGCCTCCTGTTTCGCCCTCAAGTGGGCGATCTGCAGATCCCGCTGCTCCAGACTCTCCCTCAACTCAGCGTTTCGGGCCACTAGCTGATGTAGCAGTGGTCCGACCTGCTGTGCTGAGGACTCGTAGCCCTGCAGCTGTACCTTGGCCACCCCTAAGTCATGCTCGAGCTGGTAGGCCAGGTCTCTGTACTGGTCCTCCATATACTGATGGGTCTGGTTTTGCTCTTCCAAATGAGCAATCCGACCCTCCAGCTCCTCGGTCCTGCTGGTCAGTCCCTCGATAATATCGTCAGCAGTGGATCCCATGCCATCCACATAAGCAGGTGGCTCCTCCCCCTCGGTCTCAGGGTCCTCCTCCTCTGGGTCTTGACTGCCCGACCTCATCACTCTACCCACAACGGGCTCCGGTAACTCCCTCTGGTAATCCTCCTCCGGCTCGGACTCCTCTAGCGGTACTCCTGGGGCAGTAGGAGCATACCCCACCAGCTGCTCAGCAACTACTGGGATGTCTATAAATACCTCCTCCTCCTCACGGGCTCCACTGGTCCCTCCTATATCAGCCATCCTACAAACACACAAAAACTAACATTAGTAAAGCAATAAAATATATTCATTGAAGAAATGAAGTTATATTTCATTGGGTACTACTCGACTCGATGAATTCCCCAATTCATCAAAACCACATATGATAAATCTCCTCGATTTATCCCCTAGCACTCAATACGAGTTTACTATGAAGGTTATAACCTAGGTTTCGCGATCCTAAAGTTTATAACCTACAGCTCTGATACCAACCTGTGACGCGCCCAAATTCGGGTCTCCAAATACCCGGATCTGGTCATCACGATTCAATACAACATTCACCTTTAACAACATATGATATCTAAAAGTGCGGAATACAATAAACATACATTGTTCATTACAAGGTGTCACTAGTCCCAGAATACGATTAACCTTAAACATTTACACAATCCATACCCTAAATAGCTAGCAGGGTTTAAATTACATCAGTAAATAACTAACACATGAATCTAAGGTCAGCTACAAGAAGTCTATCATTTCATCTTTTCTTTCCCTTTATTCTTCCCTGACGTCTCGGGTTTAGCTGCAATGAAATCATGATATAGCAAGAATGAGCAACGAGTTTGCCCAGCAAGTTTAAAGTGCAACAATAAGGATATATCATGATGAAGGGATATAAAAAGGGATTTCAACAATAGAATAAATCAGAAGCAAGAACAATAAATGCTTTTAGAACAATTGATAGTCAAATAGACTTTGAACGATAACTTCCAGAGGAGTCAATAGCTGGTTGACCCTCTGGTTACTGGCTACAGAATAACGTACTTGAGGGGATCAGCCTCGCGTACCCTATGTATATGCATAACATTTAATTCTGCTATTTGTACCTTATATACGGTACGTGGGGTACTCCCCTATAAATAAAGGGGTGTTCATACAGTCTAAGAATCCTTACCATTGATTGGTTCGGATAGCTTTTATAAATTTTCACAAAATTGTCTGACCGAACAAGGGTTCAGACTTAACCATGAATGGTTTATAGATTTCTGAATTTAAATATACGAATTCGAATGCACGATTGTCAATAAATATACAGATGTGGAATAATTTTAAAAGTAATTAGACCACTTAAAGCGTGCTCGGAAATAAGATTCAAGCTTAAAGAATAACTTGCAACAATATATACCTTTTTGCACGAATTAAAAAAACAATGCATAAGGTTTAAAAGCTTGCTCAATGCCAAAAATTGAGTGAGAAGAACTTGCAAAAATGAAAGAAGTTTAGGGTTAGGAACTTGCCTGTGTTTGCTCAGCTACAAATTAAATCTTAGCTTTAATTAATTGATCTCGAGTGAGCTATCATCGGGTAAAGTCGATTTATCAATTAACAGTTGTATATTGGCACCTCTCTTACTATGCCTTTTGCTCAACAGGTAAAATTCATCATCTATATTTAATTACTAATTGACATTAGCTAAACAGAAATTTATTAATGACCTTTAGCTATTAGATAATAATTAATCATGATCACTATCATTCGAATACTCAATTTATTACCTTTAATTGTATCTAGGTATGGTTTAATAAATTTATTTTGGTTTAAAGACAACAGAAAACCGTTGATCAATTATTTAGTTGATCCACTCTTAATCACTATTTACCTTAGGGGTAATTTAGTAATCATTAACCTTGTCTCTTATTCAACATTGATTTAATACTTGACACACTTAATATATTTAACTAATCATTAAGTGTTTATAATCACTATTTATTAAGGGTCAAGGCTAAATAATTAACTTATAAATCTCCCTTATACTTAATCATTATTTCATTAATGATTAAGTAGTTAATTTCCTTCTTATTCAATAACTTTATTCATACTTAGTTATTATTATTAAATAATAATCAAATACTTAGTACCTTTATTTACTATTTATTAATAAATAATAAACAATTATTTTATTAACTTTATTCATATTTAATTATTATTATTAAATAATAATTAAATATTTATTATCTTTATTTATTATCTATGGATAAATAATACATTATTATTTTACTAATTTTATTTATTGTTTACAGTGGCTAGTCAATCTACAAATGTGCCATCAGCTCAATCTAATAACCAACATAAAGCAACAATTTCTATTTAGTTTCATAGCAACCCTGACTTCAAATTCAGTACCTATCCCAACAGGAACAAGGCTTAATTTTGGCATCAATACACTGGAAAAGAACTTTCAATTGAATCATCAAAAATTCCCAATTCCAGAACAGTTTCATCTAGCCCAACATCATGACACAATATATATACTGTATCAGCACAAAAGGGAAACTATGAAATAATCATTACTTTTACAATATCAGGCTTGTAAGTTCAAACAAGAACAACATAATATAATTCAATTCCATACATACTATAGCCAATCACAAAACGATTGTCTGTTAGAACCCTTGAGGTTCACCAGTTTATTCCAACACAAGAAACCAACTGCCTAATATAGAGAAACAGCAAATCCAGATTTCTTAATCAAAATAACCCACCCATACAGTATAATCCCAATACAGAACAACAATAAGCCCAATACAGTATTATAAGTCAACACCATCGGCAATTACACAGAACACCAACCGTATCCCAATTTAAATAAACCGAACTAAGTACACAAGATGAAATTCGTACAAAACCCATTACAGATAATTTTCACAGAGGTTTAATAAATCCTTGTTGTACCTGGGTGTTGACCGGACTGCTACTCCCCTCCTCCTACCGAAATATGTGACCAAATTTGACATGTACAGTGGTTTCCTTCTCCAAGATTGCAAACCCTAATTTTTCTAATTTGGAACTCACAACACGGATTCGGCAGCTTGGTTTAGGGGTTTGAGGGGTTCAATTTATAGAGAAGATTTTCTCCCAATTTATTTGGGCAATACCCTAACAATTTGGTCAATGACCGTCGGTAGGAGGGGAGTAAACGGACGGTGGTCTCATCAACCCTCGAGCTGCGTAATCCAGGTGGTCGAATCGCTGATTTCCTGGAACCCTTGGTCCCTTCGATGACCGCCTCTGTCGTCGCTCGTTTGCCCGCTGGTCGCCGCTCGTTTCCCAACCTATGCCGCCGGTCGACGCTCCTCTTTTCCTAAGTCAGTAGACTCGAACTGTTGCCGGCGATTGACAGCCTCGACTGGTCCCTTCTTGCCCTCACGTCGCTCGTTCGATTGATCGAAGCCTAGGGCAAATGATTTCCCCCTTTTGCTTGGCTGGGTTTGACGTGAAGGTTTGATTTGAGCGTTAGTGTTTTCCCCTTTTCCTTTTTGCTCGGTTCTCTTTCTCAAATCAACTCACGCTGATATGAACCCTACCCAAATGACCGGTTGTCCCAATTTAATGGAAACGGGTTCGACCCGTTTGCTTGACCCAGCCTGCTAGAAATTGGTTTGGGCTCAACCCAATAGGGTTGGGACGGTTGATTAATTCAAAAAGGGCGGCCCAAAAGGAAGATAACAGAATTTGGGCTTAACTTAGAATAAAGAAATGGGCCAATCTAAATAGAGGAATTGACCCAATTTAAATTACCCACCTTGAATTTAAAATATTTTAAATTTAATTAACAAACCACTTAATTACTTATTTTAAATATTTATTCTTATCCATACTCCCTTATTTAGATTATTTAATCCGACACTGAATTTATTTATAAATCTTCTTTCCAAATTTTCTTGAAATTAAATGCTAGGGTTAATTTATAAATTTGAATAATACTACTCACATGGATCCAAATTAAATTTATAAAATTATATAAAATGAATTTGTTTATAAAAATAAATTTGATACAATGTTTAAAATTTCCTGGACATTACAGACTTTTTGGTCAAAAAGTTAACGGTTGATTTTTTGGCAAAAGTCTAATTCAAAATTTGGAGATGAATTTGAAGAAACGGATACTCCCACGATGTTCAAAACGTCGAAATTAGTAGGAATCGACTGTAAGTTCGAAAAAAATTAATTTTTAGAACCCAAAATGGTCCAACGGATAATTAAATGAATAATGTAATTAATAAATGAGGAGGAATTAAAATAATGTGTCATGGGCCCCAAGTGGGCTGCTGAATCTTGAAATTTGAAGGAGAGAGGAATTTTAATTTTGGACAAAAAGAGAAACAACCCGTGAGATTAGGAAGTGGTTTCTTCATTTTCCATATACTTCTAATTCTTTCCCATTTTCTTACCAACCTCTCCTCTAATTGGTTACTTAGTTAATTAATTATAAAAAGGGGCCATAGGAGATTTGAAATCTGATGGCTTAGAAGAGAATGGATGATAATTTCCATGTGCATCCAAAACTTCCCCCAATTCCCTCACCTTTCCTTTCATTGATTGGTTAATTCATTTGGGTGGGACATGGAGATTTTAGCTAAAATGATTGTGGATTGTTAAAGAAAAATTATCAGCCTTCTCCCTCATTCTATACTCCCGCACCTCCCCAAATTGATCAGAGAAAGTAAGAGAGAGAGAGAGAAGGGAGAGAAGAAGAGAGGAAGAAGGAAGAAGAGGAAGAAATGAAGAAAATGAAAAGATAATTCTTAAATCTTAATTAAGCTTTTGATTTAAATGTTACGTTTTATGAAATTTTTGTAAGGAGGATATGTTTAAGTTGATGTGTGATGGTTTAGCCATGAATTAGCAAGAATCCAACAAAAGAATTCAAGGAAGGAAATGAAATGAAAGAAGAACAAAACCAGTTTTTAAGCCTAAAAGCACTCAATTTCAGTCCACTTTAGACTTTTACCATTTGAAATCTATAACTTCTTTGTGTGATCCGTCAAATAGGAGTGTTAGATCTATGAGTTATCTGATGAACCCAAGTGTAATCACTCAAAAAGATTAAACGGATCAACTGTGGTGTTATTTTTAGTAAAACAGTTCCTGCTGCAAAAATTTGAAAAATTCTTAAAAGTTTCTTGGCCAGTTTATGTTGAGGGCTGTTTTGGCCACTTTTGAAGCTCTAAAAATTCTAATCTTTTTTGGTATATTAGTATATAAAGTTAATAGATGATGTCCAAAGATGAGAAGTTTTCGATTTCCTGAGAGGGAGTTATGACTTTTATAAGAAAATACGATTTTAAAAGTAAATTGTTATAACTCACTGAATACAACCCAGAAAATTGTGAAAATTTAATTGGAACTAGTACATGGTAGTATGACTCTACCGTGTAAATTTCAGAATTTTTGAACAAAAGAATAATTTATGATAAATATAGTCATTTTGGACTGTTTTAGCCTATTTAAAAATAGGAAACGAAATTGCAAAATTGCAGAAAAATTATTTTATAACCAAAATATCATATACGGATATTTTCTAAAAGATAAAAAAATAATAAGTTGTTTAATTAATATTTTATTGCTTAATGGTCTTTAATATGATATATTAAGATTTTATATGGGTAATTTGGTCATTTTCAATAAAATATTATGTGTATGACCAAATATGTATGATAACTAAATTAAATAGTAAATGATAAACAATTAAATTAAATTGTTCATGAGTCTAATAAATGATTAAAATATTATTAAATAATTAATAATATTAGATTATGGTATTATTCGATGATTAAAATATTATTAACAGATTAATAATATTTGTAATGATTAAGACATTAATAAATGATATTAAGTGATCAAAATATTATTAACGGGTTAATAATATTTGAAAGTGAATTAAAATATTATTGAATGATTAATAATATTAGAAAGTGAATAAAATATTATTAAATGATTAATAATATTTGTAAGTGACTAAGATATTATTAAGTGATTAATAATAAGAAATGAATTAAAATATTATTAAATGATTAATAATATTAGATGAGAGTTTAAAAATGATGATAAAGTGATTGAAATATTATCAAAGGATAATAATAATATTGATGGTTTAAAGTGTTATCTAACATTTGATTATGTGGCTAAATGTTAGATAATTTATTTATAGAAGAAGTAGTATTATGAGTTGTGATATGATATGCTGATTGAAAGATCAATCTTGTAAATGATAGGTCTTTCATAAGAGATTAAATTAGATTGTGTAGCGGTAATCGACGAACAAGGTAAGTTCCTAACCCTAAAACCTCTTACGTTATTGCAAGTTTCCTAACTCAAACTTGAGTTAATATTTTCAAGCATGATAGTGGTTTAATTATTGTCAATTATTCCATATCAATAAAATTTATTATTTAATCGCACTTAGTGCAAGTTGCATATGTTTACTTGGTATGAAAGGCTGATCACCTTGATTACCAAATTTGTTCATGGTCATTGTAGGCCACTCAGCGTTATTGATTCAGTTATTCAGTTATTGAAATTTGATTATCGTTCTTTCACAACTATTATATATTGTTGAAAATTCGAAAGCCTATTCTTTTTCAATCATGATATATCTTTCTTGTATTTAAACTTCCTGAGCAAAGTAGTTGCTCACTCTTGCTATATCGTGATAATATTTCAGTTAAGCTCGAATGCTTCAGGAAGGACAAAGACAAGAGGAAAAGTTCAAGTGTAATTTAATATGCGTTAACTATTATGTTATCTTATGAAAATGATTATGTAAATCTTTTGAGTTATTAAGGTATGAATTAAGTTAAGGTTGTAGACTTTGGGAAATGTTGTAAAATCATTTGAAATAAACAATGTATGTTTATATATTCCGCGTTAGTTTATAGAGTGTGTACGAAGATGATGTATCGTGACGTACCAGGTCTGAGGTTCAAGGGACCCGGATTTGGGGTCGTTACAGATTGTGTCAGACTTTCACTTTTTGCAACGAAATTCATAAGTCGTTGCAAAATTTTGTTGCTAATTCATTGGCGGGAAAAAATTTCTTTAGAAATTCGTTGCAAGATTTTCGGCCACTTGATTTCCCGTCATCGTGGGCAACGAAAGTTTTTTTTGTTGCTAAAAATGGGGCTTTAGCAACGATTTTTCAGGCAACGACTTTTGCTAAAAGTATATGTTTAGCAGCGAAACTTGTCCTTCGTTGTAGATTGTGTCAGGCTTTCACATTTTGCAATGAAATTCGTAAGTCGTTGCAAAATTTGGAAACAAAATTCATTAGAAATTCTTTGCAAAATTTCTAACCACTTGATTTCTCCTCATCGTGGGCAACGAAAGTTTCTTTGTTGCTATATTTCATTGCCTAATATGGACCACATTCATTGGCAACAATTTTTATTTTCATTGTATATTTTATACAACGTTTTGCAACGACTATTAAAATGTTGCCTAAAATTAAGATAATCTCAATAAGCATGTTTTTGTAAGACCATATTCTGTATTCGGAGAATGGTCAAAAAATATTCGCATTGGGTATTTAAAAATTATGTCCAAATGCAGAAAATATTCGTTTCTATTTTTTATTCGAATAAACAAATTATTCAAATATCCGAATTCAAATGTCAATCACCTAATAAACAATTTATTCAATTTATTTATAAAAAGTAAAAATAAAAAAATATTGACCAATTACTAACAAATCACAACCATTTAAAGTTGTAAAAATACATATCATAAATGGGAGACATATCAAATACATCATCATCCATAATTGATCATAAAAATCAATTAAAATTTACTAATATAAATTGTACATATAAGCTGTATAAATTGTACTTGTAAGTTATTCCATATTATTTAATTTATTTTTTGCTAAATTTAAATGTATATAAGAGAAAAGAGATACATATACTTAGGGGCATTCCCCAGATCAATACAAAATGTCAAGAAAGGGAACTCAACATGACAAACAGTGAAACTCAGATTCTAAGACAATACAAGAGTATAAGGCCAAAACAGATCAAATGAGCACTGCATTGGACTTCAAGAACACTGCAGAGCATCCAACCAACAAAACAATAAACGGATGGAATGCTGACTGTGCATATTGGCCCATTATTTTTACTGACGTGGCCCGTTATTGCTGACATGGAGGACAGAAATGCCTGACTTAAAATTTTCCTTAAAGAAAATGTTGCTCACAAGTATCAAACTCCAAACCTCTCCAAACTAGAAACCTTATATTCCAACAAAATCCACTAGATCAACTACCTATTATGCTAAAATAATAATAATAATTAAAATTTTAAATAATAATAAAATTATTATTATTATGGTACTAAGCCCGTCAGTATTAAGACTTGAACAAAATACAAAAGATGATATATTGAGATATAAATTTCAACATAGATTTGGCAGCCATGAAATAAGTCATGCTGTTACATGCCTACATTTACCAATGTTAGAAACTAAAAAGTGTTCACAAGACAAAAGTGTTTACCAATGCGATAATTAAAATTTTAAATAATAATAAAATAATAATAATTATTATTATTATTATTATTATTTTAATTATTACAAGTATTATTATTATTACAATTATTAGTATTATTGAACTCTGACAAATCTTTCTATTATAGTGACTATTTTTAATCATTGAACTCTGGCAAATCTTTCTATTATAAATATTTGTTATTCGCTAATGTACTCATCTTTGTAATTTATTAGATCAATTCTTATACTTACCCATGGGTTTTTTTAAATTTAAATTTAATTTGATCAAGTCCTATAACAATAAAAAGAAAAATCTGTCAAAATTATAAATTTTACTCGAAAAACATTGATACCCACATGACTAGTACAAAATAAATAAATAAATTTTGATTCAGTGGTTAAAAAACTTTGAATGTAATTTTATTTTTAGGGTATTTAATTTGTAACTGCTTTATATTATTTTAGGGTATTTTAATTATTATTATTATTATTTTAATTATTATTATTATTAATACAATAATAATTATTACAATTATTATTATTATTATTATTATTATTATTATTATTATTATTATTATTATTACAATTACTAGTACAGTGGCCAAAAAGTGTATTATCTCATTTTCACATGCATAGAAACGATGCTAGGTGGTTTAAATATTAGAGTTACATAAATTTTAGTATGATAGGTAGTTGGTTCAATGGGTTTTGTTGGAATATAAGGTTTTTAGTGTGGAGAGGTCCGGAGTTCAACACTCATGAGCAACATTTTTTTAAAATAATTTTTAAGCATGGCAAGCCCAGCTCCACGTCAGCAAAAATATGCACAGTCTGCATTCCGTCCGTTTTTTCGGACGGAAATTAAAAATAATGACCATTTTATAATTTTTGAGAGTACAATTATTCGATTGTAACAAAAAAAATTCGGTAACCACAATGAAAATCGGACCATAGTACATTGACCAAAAAGTGTATTATCCCAACAACAAATAATGAAGAAACAAAGTATGATAGACATTAATTTTTATTTTTATTTTTGCAAGTACACTGCCAAAATAATAAGTCATTTCAGACTATTTGCATTTTCTCAGCCAAATTTTGTTATGTACTGATTGCGTTTGATTTTTCTTTAATAAATTAGTAACTAATTTAATGAAAGTTGTTATAATCTTTTGTTTTAATTTTATGGACCGATAAAATGTTATTAATATTTTTTAGTTTTTTTTTCGTAAAATTACATTACTAATAACATACTTCATTAAAAATTGTTCAAAAGTTTATATGTTTGTTTGACTCATAATTGAATTCTACTTGTTTGTTTTATTATTTATTTAAGTATATGTATATGTGTGCTCACTACAAGAAATTGGGGCTCTTGCGAAAGAAATTTTGTGAGTGAATTGTTTCCTTCCCAAATAAACCTTTTTTGTGAGGGACTAATGAAAAAAAAATTATTTATGAAATAAATTTTATTCACAATATGTAATTAGTGACAATTATTTTGTTAGGGAAAAATTCTTCATTACTTTGCTTGAAGTAAATCTTAGAGAATCAATGATATATTTTCACAAAAATATTTCTAATTTTAAAGATAGATATTAAATTAATATAAAATAATTTTTAAAATTTTAAGTATATATTCTATTAAAGGTACATGTTAATCCTTTTAATTACATTAACTAAAGTTTAAAATTATAAACTATATTTCGTATACATATATACATAAATATTTTTAGAATTATATAGAGGTACAAATCATACGTTTACGAATAACTGAATGATATAATTTAAGTATTTGAATAAGTAATATCAATATTATTGATGGAGTTATTGAGCATTTTTTTTATGACAGAGTTACACAAATTAATTATTAACACTAAAAGTAACCGTCTAAAAAGTGGTCGACTTTATAATATAGATATATACATACCTTCTACGAATGATGAATAATAAATGATTTTGACCCTTCATTTTAAATGAATTTATTACCTTGATTATCCTTATCTACTTCTGAACAATGCTGGAATTTTTTTAAAAAATAAATAAATTATTGAACAAACACCAGTACAAAACCATAAATAGACAACACTTAAAAGATGACGTTTTTCTAAAAAACGTTGTGGTGTTTTTTTTACAATGTTTTTTAACAAAATGTTGTAGATACATATAAGAAAATATTATGTATTTATAAGGAAAATTTTTGGTTTTAAACATATAAGGTTTAAAAAAACGTTATCTATGTAAAAAACACGAGCAAAAAATAAAAAGGCAGAAGTGAAAATTTGAAATTAAAAAAGGAGCATACGATTGGGTTCGGTCACTTACTTCCTTCTAAGTACTAAGCCACAACAATCCTATACTCAGACCTTATTCTCTCTCTCAATCGAACTGCCAAACCTTATCATACCTCTTAATCGAAGTCCTAGTGTGATTTCATACCTTATCATACCTCTCAATCGAAGCCCTAGCCCTCTCAAGCCCTCCAAGTCCATCAATTTTATCTCAGATCTTGTTTATTTTCATTTCATTTCAGATCTTGATGATTTGAGCAGCGGTGCAACCCTTAGCCGAACTTCAAGTGCCATCTTGGGACGCTCCTTCTCCTTCACCGGCTTCACGCTGCCTTCTGAAGACATTGCCGATTCAAGGCCATTTACTAACTTTGTTGATCCGTTATGGATTAAGCATGCAGTACCGACCGCCTCCCAGACGGCGACGACGAATTGCGGGCGTTTGAAAAAGCTGCAGTCGTCATCGGCGAGGAATTGGAAACCGGAACTGTCAGTGATATTTGAGAATAGTGTGGTTGTGTCATATGTAAGTAAACAGATGTCGATCAGATCTGACAAGAACAAATCGTCCATGAAACCCAAATCGAGGGTCAGATCTTCCTCCTACGGCGGTGATGAGTACGGGTAATTAATTTGTATTAGTGTTCTACTATGTATATTGGAATATTTGGTTCTTATGATTTCTCTTATAGTTGAAAAAACCCATCATTGCTCTTTCTTGCATCTTTTGCGTGCTCACTTATATCTGCTTCAGTTGATACAAACTTGGTAAAAGTTAGATGCCTAAAGTGTGTCTTGCATGAGATCATGCTGATTCATGAAATTTGTATGGTTCAGTGATGTTCTAATTCAAAGAACTGAAATTTTCATGACTGAAGGAAGAGGTGGGAATTAAATAAATAGTTATGCTGCTAATAGTGAAGTGCCATCAGGGGTGTCCATGCCAGCTTAGTCTTTATGTTCAGTTGTTATTCATCTTCTTTGCTTGCAGCAATATCAGAAAATAACAACCCACCCGCACTTGATATGTACAACATTTCATCTTTATAGCTAGAGCCCAGCTCTTGATTGCGGATGGATTTCCAATTTCTATTAGAAGATAAAACTTTTCACCCAAACACCAGAAAAAGAATTATTTTACCTGATTTTACTTTGATCCTCAATTTCAAGGCAAGGCTTTACACTATTTCTGCTTAAACTCTTGATGTTAATTGTATGTTGGTATATCTTTTAAAAAGAGGCTAGCATACTTTAGGCATATTTCAAGTTGATTATAAAGTATGTTTTTTGTATTAACATATTATCCTCTTATTTCAGGTGATGTTTCCTTCTACACTTCTTGGAACTGGTGAAAAGTGAACGTTGATGAAGAGCATTAGCGTGACAGAATATTTGAACTATGAATCAAGTGTGCTTTCTGATATGGATGTTAATATATGGATGTGAATATATTACTTACTAACTAACAGGCCTGAGGTGTGTTTTTGTTAATATATAATTTGTTGTTTAACTCTATATTTTGTTAACAGTTTGCCAACTCCATTATTATATCTTATTACTAAGAGAATTTTTACGTTCATACATCTTATTTAGGCATCAGACACACTATTCACATGGAAGGACTTGCAAGCAAAATTAAACACCGAGTTGCTGAATAATTTGGGCAATTATGTTAATCGGGTCTTGTCCTTCATCGCCAAACCCCAAGGTTAGTCACCATTTTGTGGTTAAGTTCTGCTACTACATGTTTTTTTTGAAGGTTCATTGTTCATTTATCTATTTCCTTGGGTTATCATTGGAACTTAAAAAACTCGAAGGATAATGAGCTGTAATATAGAATTAATCCCAGTTGTTCCTGGGTCATGCGAAACCTTACTTCTCACCCCACATGCCTTATCTTTGTTACATTTCTCTCTACCTTCTATGGTTCCTTCATAGGACTAGGATATGGATTTGTAATCCCGGATGCTCCCAGGGCAGAAACTCATTTCTTGACAAAGTCGTTGGCGGAAAAGATTGGTAAATATATGGAACAATATTTAGAGGACATGGAGAAGGTAATGATGCAACTCTGACAGAAGTTTTGTTGTCACAACTAAGTTTAACTTAATTGTTCTATACTGCATTTCATATTATGTGACATAGATTAAACTAAAGTAAGGACTTAAAATCAGAATGAGTATCTCAAGTGAAGGAAATGCATATCTACAAGTAAGTCTTTATATTGTAAATATATTGACTTTTGGAACTTGACTTCACATTTATGTTTGTTAAATATTCCACTTTTAAATGTAGAATACCAAATTTTGGAAGCTGTACAAGGAAAATGAAGCTTCCTACTCTATTGTTATAAGAACTTTAGTTGGGCTGGTTTATTTAATAGCTTGCTTGCTAGAACCTTTCATGCCATCATTTACTATTGAGGTATGCATTGCATAATTTTACAAGCACAAGCTATTTAAATTGATCTTTCACTGATTTTCTTCTGTTGTTATGCCAATCAAGGTACTAAAGCAACTCAACTTGCCTCCTGAGAATATACTATCGCTTTCTGATGAGAACGGAGATTTAGGCAGGGCAATTAAACCCTGGGATTTCTTACCTGCTGGTCATGTAATTGGGACACCCGCTCCTTTATTCAGAGAATTGGTATTTTTTTGATATCATCTCTACCATCACACACACTGTCGTACATACTGATGCCTTACACGGAGTTTCTTTAAATCCAATTATTGGAGTTGAGAAGACTACATGTGCTGAGAAATATTTACTCTTTAAGAAGTTTAGCGAGTCTGGACTACGTCGTCTTGGTCTCCATGGTTTGAAGGAAATTGATTTGGCTAGAAAATGGAATGAATGTGAACCATTTGCTGTAAGTTTATCCTAAACTTTTAATCTATTTTACAGTCTGTATATGTAATTATTTAACATGATTTATTAATTAGAAATGTTTGTCATCATCAATGTTAAATCTATATGATGTCATTGACTTCTTATACAATCGTTTTTCTTGCGTCTTGATATCTGCAGTGGTGGTTCTTTATTTTTATTTTGTTCAAATTTTGGGAAGGTAAATTCACCATTTCAGCAAATGTACTATCCAGTTATACCAAACATATGCATATCCGTTGATATAATCTATATTATTCAACACTTGAGATTTCATGTCATTTTCTAAAAGTATACATGTTGATCTTGGGACCTATAAATTTTGAGAGGAGATTGGTACAGAGAAGTGTTGAGGGGAGTTTAGGTAACAAGAATCCATCACATGTGATTATGCCATGATGACAGACAAGTTGGTTATGGACTTTACTATAGTCAGTCTCACTGAATGTTTTACTAATTATAGTATTTTAAGCAGCACAGTTATTTTTCATTTCTGAGGAGTGCAAGTATTGGTTATTGACACCAATGTTTTAGGAACTAAATCAAACCGGCAGGTAGGACTGCTCAGACTGGGAACTGGACAACAAAACGATCCAGAGAAGAAGATAATGGCCCTAAAACCCTTTGTTGATCGACTTGGGTATGTTGCGAATTCATGAAGTATTGTTCTATTTGGTCAGATTGTTGTCAGAGTATTCACTTTGAATTCTTAATGCAAGTTACTTTTTGCTCAGGTATGATAATGTTCCTCCAGAAATCAATAAGTTGAGGTGCAGGATACCCTGATATTGTCACACGGTAGCGTAAAAGTTTAAACAGTTCATGTGAACAATAAAGCTAGTATTGGTTTGTTTCTAGATCTTGTCCTGAAAGTCTATTATTTATTAATTTCTAATTAGGTTAATAGACCTGTTCATGGATTATAAATAATATAATAGCAATCAATACGAATTCATTTGTAATTAAATCTATGATGTCTGTGATTATAGCTAGCATCTTTGGGGCATATACTGTATGGAAATTTGTTGTCTCAAGAAAAGTTTTTCCACATTGACTAATAGCCGTAACTTTTCCATAATTGTTGTCCTTTCTATATAGAAATCTAAACATTGTTATTTAAGATTGTGTGATGCTTGTGGTTGTTGAATGTGACTGAATTCTGACTTGAGGTCAACATATAATAATAATCTACAAGTCTTGTAACAGAAAATATGTTTACCACTATGCTTACTGAAATTAATTCATGAAATGGCTGATTAAGATTCCAATTTTTTCTTATAACAGAGCAATCATATAGTCGCACTGAAGGTTCTTTTTCTATTTGGATTTGTAGCAAAAGATATTGTGATTGCCTATTTATCTTTTTTTGCTTATGAGCAATACGGTGTACATTAGTACCACGTAGCAACTCTATTGTCCTTGATTTTGGCATTAAGTGCCTCTAGTGACCTATTTGCTTCATTTTCCTGACTTGCTATTATTTTTAAATATGTGCAGGAAGACTGTTTCTATGACCTGCCTTACAATACTGGGGATCAAATTTTTGTGCTACGTTTACAGAAGATAAGGTACGAAATTATGAAGTGTACTCTCTCTATATGTAGATATATACTTTGATTGAAGAACTGTGGTAGCTTTAGATGGTTAATTGTAAAGATAATGAATGATTATGTAGTGGATGATTTTATTAAGTTAATAATATTTTAGTTTTTTGTATTTTTGTTATTATTTGCAATGGGGACATTGAGCCAGCTAGGTAAAAAGAATGTCAAATTTTGATTTGGTAACAATATAATTTATTACCAAAGCATTGAACAAGTTTTAATATAGCAACAATTTTTTATACATTTAGCAACAAATTTTCGTTGCTAATGACATTAAAAATATAATATTTGGCAACGAAAAATTAACCTAATAACAACGGAGAGGATATTGTTGCTAATACAAAAATAAAAGGTAACATATAATGTCGTTGCTATTGAAAAATATAAAGAAATGACAACATATAATGTCGTTGCTAATCGACGACTTTTGTTGCTATTGAAAAATAACCAGCAACAAACATTTTCGTTGCCGATTCAGCATAATGTCGTCAAATAATATAATCAGCAACGAAAATCGTTGCTAAAAAGTTTACATTCCGCAACGAAAGCAAGCTTAGGCAACAATTTTCATAATTTACTGCAACGAAAAATGTCGTTGCAAAATGGTGTCAATTGCAACGAAAATGTATGGCGTTGCAAAAAAAAAAAAAGAGTTCATTTCGTTGCCAATTAGCAGGCTTTCGCAACGAAACGGGGTTTTTAGCAACGAAATTTTAATTATTCTGTAACAATACATTTTGTTGCTAAAGGATCGATGTCTCTGTACGAAAGCCAAATTTCGTTGCAAAATGTATTACTTTTGACAACGAAACAAATACGTTCGTTGTGGAACAATTAGCAACACTCATTGCGCAACGATAGACGCAACGACAGTAAAGTCGTTGCCAAAACCCTTTTGCAACGAAATTTGACACCTTTAGCAGCGAAAATCGGTTGTTGCTGAAGCCCCATTTTTTTTGTAGTGATAAGCCATATATTTCAGTTGAAGGCCCCACATGGTGCAGAAAGTTATATTGTTCTATTACACAGATGGATATTACATTCAGAAGACAAAGGGTACTCTTTGTAATGGTAGATAAATAAAAGGGTAAAATTCAGATGACCACCTCTGGTATCTGACATTTCCCACATAACCACCTGTATTACGTAAACCTACATTTAAACACTCGTGGTTTTGAGTTGAAGTGAAAAACTGACAGTTGCCATCCAATTTAACTGTGCGTGAAGTGTACTCGCCAAAAGAGCGTGAGGTATGAGTGTAACAGTCAAATGAGCCAGGAAAAAGTCGATAATGCCCTCATCTTCAACAATGGTTATTAAAGGCCTGTTAGTCGAGCACAGAATACAGAGGCTGGCTATGGAGCTGCTCCATTAGCATTAAAAGGAGCCCAGTAAAAAACCAACTCCCTTAAAATGCATAATTATGTTTTCTACCAATAAAAGAGGACAATAGGACTGGGGCTACCAAAGGTAGCCATAAATTCTACTATCAGATAAACTAAAATGGGGGAATTGAAGTAGCATAGCCTTTCCGGCGGCCGCTAAATGTGGGCTAACTCGAAAATCCCTTTTCCAATCTATGTTTTTCCAAGTCCGAGGGTGGATAGATTGTGGGCCTTCTTGTGCGATTAGTAGGGGAGTGTTGTTTGTTTGTGCTGGACTTTGGAATTTTGATCTGATTTGGGGGTTTTTGGGCTATATGGTCAGGGGATTTTGGTTGGATCTTGGTGTGCTTCGGATTTTGGAAGATGGCTCTCCTTGTTCTGTTCGGATCTGGTTTTTTATGTGATTCCCACTCATCTTTCTTAAATCAGATTTGTGTTGTTGATTGTTGGTTGTACCGTGCCCTCTTTGGGTCGCTAGGTTGCTGACTTTTAATATGCTTGCATTCAATTTCAATTTTGTTCGTCTTGTTAATCCCAAATATTTGATTGTTTGCCGTTTTTAGTTTTTGTTCTTCCTATCCAAGCTTGTCCTATGCTTATTGTTTATCCCCTGCTTGGATTGTTGTGATGTCTTCTTTTTGTTTGGGCCGGAGTGTTGTGCCGGTGATTGTTGCTGCTCTGCTTGCCGACTTTCATAGTGGTTTCTGTTGGTGGCTGCGTTTCTGCAGTCCTTTGCCATCGGTTGGCTCTGCTCTTGGTCGGTAGTCATGGAGGTCTTCCCCTGCTGATTTCTTGCGAATTTAATGCCTCATCCCCTCCATTAAATCAGCTTAGGTGTTTTGTTGATCTGTTTGATTTGTTCAAAGGGATATAACAGTTTTCGGCGTTTTTGTCGATTTTTCCTCGGGAATCATTCTTACGGTTTGGTTACCATGTGATTTTTAATTGGCTTGATCCTGGGATTTTCAGCTCCTTCTTGGTTTGACTGCACATATGGATCAAATCAATTTGTCTTCTAATTTCAAATTATGTTTAGTTCTGGACTGGTTAACTCAGCATGCCCGGAATCTGTTTGTCGGCCTCCATGGTGTTTACCGGCTGGTTAGTGGCAGCACATGGTTTTACTTTCCGGCTCTTGCTTGGGGTAGTGTGTTGCTTGAGAGAGAGAACAAATATCTTGCTATAATCACATAAATAGATAAATATCAATACTTATTTAGTATATACTATATAGAGTAGCTAATAATAGTAGATGCGTCAAAAAATAAATGTAATTATGTTAGAGAGAGAATTTTGTAAGAATTTTATTATATATATATGAAGGGGCAAAAAAGTTATTATCCATTCTCGTTAACGACGTTTAGACGAAAAGCTATTTTTCACTTCAATTCAAAACCACGAGTGTTTAAATGTAGGTTTACGTAATACAGGTGGTTATGTGGGAAATGTCAGATACCAGAGGTGGTCATCTGAATTTTACCCTAAATAAAATAAGAAGTACGCTTGCCCATCTTTAATTTCCAACATTTTAAGCTATTAAAACCCCAGCAAATCTAATTTCTTCCTCTTCTATCAATCGCTGCACATTCCTAATATGTTATAAACTTTAAACAGAACTCAACCTTAATTCTACATTGAAGTAGTGAGAACTTTCAGTATTAGAAATGATGAAAGGTACAATGATACATGTCAAAAAGAAGAAGGAAACAACCTTATGTTGGCAATAGGAAAACACATCCCTAATACTTTAAAAATAAAACTTAATATAGGGACTCTGTTTTAAACAAGTTAGCTTAAAATTCTTGGTTAGGATTCTACCTCTGAAGAATAACTTATTCATACATTGACCAAGTAAAATGAACCCATCAATACAACTATAGATGTAATGATACGAAATTTTCAAGGTTCATTATTAATTAAATAATGAATTTAATTTCTAATGACTTATTTTGCATCTAAATTTTTTTTTTTGGGAACCAACATGAGCTTGGTTGTAATACCCGAGAAATTTTTTTTAAAACTTCGTTATTACTTAAATATAATATTTAATCTCTAATGAGTTAGTTTTGTACGCTCATTTTAAACCTAGGTATGTGATACTTTTATTTTTGTGACTATGCAAATTAATTTTAAGCTTTAAAGGGGTCCACGAATGGTCGGATTAAATTAGTGGTCTAACCCTAAGGTTTAGTAGCAAGAAACTTGGGGAGTTGTTCAATAACTAAGTACATTGATTAATTCATTAAATTCAAATTAGTAAAAATTGAATAATTTGAATGTGAGTTTTACAATTAAATAATTTAGCTAATTATTTAATTGTAATACATAAGGTATAATATAGTTATTAAACCCAAGCTAATAATCTATCAAGGGTAATTAATTGTAAAGAAAAGATTTATGAAATTTCTTTGGTCAATTTAGTTTTAAATTAATGGGCAATGGTTGGAAGTAATTAAAATGGACCAACATTATTAAATTGGACACAAATCCTTTACATTTTCCGGATGGGCCGAATTAATTGGGCTGGGTGAATTTTCTTCCTTAGTTGGCTTAGGAATAAGGGGTCCGGTCAGTTAATAAGCCCAATTGCCTCACTCCCTTCATCTGGTTTCAAAATTGATACGCAATAGGGACTAGGGAGCTTAGCCAAATCCAGAACAGCTTTGAGCTCATAGGGGCTACTGGGCGTGCAACTGTTCGGACCAGAGGAGAACCCAAGCTTCCTGCGGTTCCTCGATTTGGGGAGGATACGAGTCTGAAAAGCAAAAGAAGGGCTGCCGATTTTCCCACCCCCTACGCGGACAGCGAGCGGCGAACGAGATAGCTGGAGGATTCGGCATCGGGCAGGGGAACTCCCTCTAAAACCCAAAGGATTCAGCAATTATACAAGGGACTTGTCAGCCGAAGTGAGGGATTTGACATGGCAGTCGCTCCAAGTTGCTCCTCTCGGCCCAGCGGGTGCAACCGATGGTTATTGTGCTGCAATTGGGGTAATAACCAACCAATTGGGTGAGCACCCTCCCTATAAATTGTAACCCAAGAACCCCTTACCAAGCTGCTGAATTTGTTTAGTTCGAAATAACCCAATAACGTGTGAGCTTGAGGGTTCGGAGGAGCAAGAAGGACAACATCGAAGGAGCAGCTTCGGCCTAAGCAAACCTTAAGGTACTAATGGTCATGTGTTTAAACCCAGCTGCGTGGCTTTCTAATTTATTTATTTTATTTTTTTTTATTTTTTTTCTTCTTCTTTTGTTTCGATTGGGTTCTGTTGTGGCTTGGTTTGGAGATTGTTATTGGGAAGTCTGTGTATGTGGTAGGCCATGAAGGGCCAGGCGTTATAACGATGGTTGTGGTTGTAGCATTGTGAATGTTGTATTAAATCATTCAAGATTTTGTATGCCTACCAACTGTTTGTTTTAATGCCTGAACGAACCAATTTTGTTTTTCTTCCTTCTTGGTTAAGTGTATGTACAGCAAACTGTTGGTCATATGTTTGTTTGTTGGTCATGTGTTGTGTTTGATGTTGGTTGCTGCAGATTTATAACAAAGGTGTTTGCATAATAACTTATTAGAACAAAGCTTGATCCTTGGATTTATTGTTTTGGTTGTTCACAAATCTTAGGACCAAGCCTTGCTATGTTTACGGTTTTGCTACCCAGAGTGTTATTCTGGATCAGTGATTGTGATGCAAGAATGGGTAGTTTTAGCCCTTGTCATTTCGGTAATGTGAGGGTTGGGGCGGCGCCCATTCGTTGGCGTGTGCCATGGTTGGATTAAAATGTTAACTGAATGACAAACGCTTAGTTCTTAATGGGTGAATATGCCATTTGGTATTTACTGTATTGTTAGTTTATTTTAATAGTACTATGAAGTAATTAAAGCATTACTGATTAGTTAACAAAGATAAATATGTATGAGAATATTTTCGGAAAACGAATAGCATGGGTCACTATTAAAATAATATTAAGTACCTGAAAATAATATTTAAATATACTATTAGGCAAATATAATAAAATTGTTGGGTAATTTAAGTGTTAATTGGAATACTTGATAACCTTTAGAATATTGTGAGTATTATTCAAATGGAATAAACAACGAATGCATTTTTATAGCTAAGGATAAAGTCTATTTAATTATTTATTATTTAAATTTACATTAAAATAATAAATAAAGGTATTGATTATTACCTAATTAGTGTTATTTAATAAAGGTAAGGACTAATTAATTATTATTTAATAGTAAATAATAATCAGAGATAGAACAAGGAGGAGAATAAAGTCTAATTAACCATTTATTATTTAACACTCGAGCAATAAATAAAGATATTAATTATTATCTAATAATAAAGGTAATGATTAATTAATTATTAGTTAATCTTAAATAATAATTAAAGATAAATAATGTCTAATTAACTATTTATTATTTAAACATTTAAATAGTAAGTAAAGGTAATGATTAGTTATTATTAAGTAATAACTAAAGACTTCTTAAGGGTATGAATAAAAATTTAGTATTATTTCGTGTCGAATATTAATTTAAAACTTATAATTTAACTACTTATTATTTAATTGCTAATTAAATAATAAGTAACCATAACTAGTTATTATTTACTTTTAGTAATAACTCAAGATAATTACTATTTGAGTGATATTAGAGGGTAAGTAAAGGGATTTAAGTTAATAAACCATTAATTAAACAAATTATAAATTGTTTAAGGTTTAATATGTACTTACCCTTCATGTTTGATGTTCTAACTTAATAAATCATGAACTTAAGGTTCAATGGTATTTTTTTTTAGGTCAACAATAGGGTCATGATTGGTGTGGTTTACTTATGTGTTAGTTGATTTGCCTTAATAAGCGTATCTTATAACTGTACTCAGTACTAATGGATAGGCCGACTCTATTAATGGTAGGTCTTCCCAATCAAGTTAATTAAAGCTAGAACTATTTGTAGCTGAGCAGTCAGGCAAGTTCCTTATACCGAAACTTTACTTTATTGCAAGTTTCCTTGAACCGAATCTTGTATTTATTTTTATAATGCAAATTCCTTAACCATACTCATTTTTATTCAAGCAAGTATTATCGTTGTACATGTTTCTTATCATACTCCTTTCATTATTGAGTAAGTTCTAACTCTTGTTTACTTTAATATTAGACAAGGTTTCTATAGTATTGCAAGTTCCTAACTCAAACTCGAGATTATTATATTACAAACATGTCAGTGGTTTAATTATTAACAATTATTCCATATCCTTGATAATTAATGATATTCGCACCTTGTGCAAGTTGTTATTGACAAACAAGTTTTCTTTAATCTTACTCCATTGTACTTTTAGTAAATTTCTAATCCCGGTTGAATTTGGTAGTACATAAGTACTCCGTACTATTGCAAATTTCTGAACTTATTATTTATTACAAGTTCTCTAATCTAACTGAAATTATTATTCAGCGGGTTCTATCTTACTCGATTTGTTTATTGAGCAAGTATTCTATTATTATCGCAAGTTCCCTATTTGAACTATTTCTTGTGATTCTACACATTCTAAATTTATGCCTTGTCCCCACTCATGTGCATTTGAGATATTATCAGATTCTTGAATCGCTTGAACCCAATAGTTTTATGCCTTTTTCTTGTAGGGTACCCTTGTTCGGTTAGACCAAGTATTGAAGTATGAATTTTGAATTCATAAATTGTTTGCTAGCTTTCGTTAATCCTACTCATTGTATATTCGAGCAGGTTGTATTGTTATATTACGACCAGTTCTCCAAACCTAAATTGTCGGTCTCTTTATAGATCGTTCTTAACCTTGTACTTTAAATCGTACAATTATTTATAAACTCTAAATTATTCGAGTATACTAGTGGTTTAATTATTGTTAATTAGCCACCTCATTGACGATTATTGGTATTCGTACATAGTGCATTTGCATTCCTATTCATTATCGAACATCTATTACTTGAAGTTCTTTATTCCTGAACTGTTTGAATAGGAGGCTACGCCACTAGTTCGGCTAGTCTTATGCATGAGATTATAAGAATTATTTTAAAAATGTAGTCTACGCCAATTGTTTCGGCTAGACATTTGTATATTTAATTCATTTGATTGAATATTGTTGCAGCTGTCCAAACCATTGATGGTACGAACTCTTCTAATCAGACTGAGCAGAACAACCCATATAAAAGGGGTTTGATGTCGATTTATTCGACTTAGCGCGCACAGAAGATAGTTAATGTTATGCATATACATTGGGTACAAGAGGTTTGGCCACCTCGCGTATCCACCTGAGTGTTTACAGTAGCATTAGCTGTTACACTACTCCTGAGTGTTTACAGTAGCATTAGCTGTTACACTACTTCGAGATGCTCAGCTAAGACCTGGGTAAGTTTCTCACGAGGTGCTCTAGGTGAAACGCCTGGTTAAGCCCTCAACCATGTTCAGGGTCTATAGTGACCAACTCAGCATTAAATACTCTTTACCATTGATTTCGAATATCAATTCTTAAAGTTATTCAATCGTGCAAGTGCTATTTGAAATTATCATTATTGATATCCCTCTTGAAATTAATATTGTTAAGATTATCAGTTTTTCAGTTAATCTTCTAGCAGCATTATTGTTGACAGTTATTCATAATTATTGTATATTGTGAAATCCAAAGAATTGTATTCTTTTCATTCATGATATATCTTTATTGTCTATTTTAACTTTCTGAGCAATTTGTGCTCACCCTTGCTATATCGTGAACCATTTTCAGTTAAGTCCGAGTTCGTACAAGACGCCAAGGACGACAAAGGAGAAAGACAAAATCCGTGTTTGACTTATGTTTAGTGTATTTAGTTTACTTATGTTGTAAACCCTTTTGTGTTAAGGTTAGAAAACCTGGGATGATTGTAAGTTGTTACCAATAATTATATTCCGCATTTTTATTGGGTAGTTAGAATGTTTGTTAAGTTGGATCGTGAGCACTGGATCCGAGGTTCAAGGAACCCGGATTTGGGGGCGCCACAATAGATATGAAGGTCATACTTGACCTTTCAATTCTTAGAGTGATTCTTAAATTTATTTAATTTCATATTAATATAAGATTTTATATAATATAATTTAAGTGAAAGTGTCCTTGGATTTCCTAAGAAGCTTGCATGCATTCAATTATAATGTCTATTGAGTTATTTTACTAGGTATCATGTAGAGAGAGAACTTTAGATTTGTATCTTAATATTGTTGTAAAAGTATAAAAAGCACCAAGGTCCTGCACGGTAAAAGTACAGAGTCTACAGAAAGTAATACAGAAAGGTTTACGAGGCCTCTAGTTCAGATCACAAAAACTTGCCACTTCACACGAGAGCATACTTGGCCATGTCTCACTAGCCCCTTATTATTTCTTTTTGAGACTCGCTAATTCTATTATCACAATATAATGTTTAGTTTAAACTAAATTACAATATCACTATTTTATACTTGATGTGGCTATTAAACTAGAATAAAGGTTCTGACTGAAATTTTTCATGGGGTTAAAGTTGTTACCTCTTCCCATCACTCGTGCAATCTAGACCACTTTTGATAAGTTATCAGCATTTGAGGTTTGACAAGGAGTTATGTGGATATTGACAGGGATAAAAGTTGGACAATATGAGAGAGACCAAATATATAAATCCAGTATAAAATATATGGTATGTGGATGCAAAAGTGTCCCTTATATACCAATGTGACATCAATTGATCTACTCATATTACAAATAGACATACCTTATCAATTCACTGTTGGGGAACATATGAAGAGTTTTTCTTAGATGATTTACTCCATTTTGAATCCCAAGACAATCTTCTGATCCATGTTTAACCTGAAAAGGCAAAAAGTATATTGGATGCTGTGACATCTTACCTGACATTTCATGAATTGGGACAACCCCAACTTGAGTGTAAGATACATAGATTGCTAACGAATAGAAAACTTACCAATTTACCAAGTGCTATTAAGAAATGCATTCCAGTGATTTCTTCAGGGGATGCAAGAGAAGAACGGCTACTTGAAACAACCGACTCTAGCTGATTAAATCGATCTAGAGCATGGATGGCAGATACTATAAAGCTAACTTTTGAACTCTGAAATAAATCTTTGGGCATTTTTAAAATGCTTATAATAGCTGAATCTTGTCCAAAAACATAGAAAAATAATCTACAGATGAAGCTTATTATAGAAGAAGCCACTGATGTCCTATCAAGAGATAAAATACTTGAAGCCAGAGTTCTCACAACCGACAGAGCTAATTCCTTCTTTCCAAGTTTCTATAACGACATAGTATATATCTGCAAACCTTTCGAATCAAGTAGACCTAGAACATTAAGATGACACAGTGTATATGGAAATAGAATTTGGAAGCTTTAACCTATAAATTATTCAACCTCCCCAAGTTAAACCTAAACGGATTTATAGTTAATTTAAATAACTATGAAAATTAGTTGCAAGGAAAGTTTTTTAACTGGAAAACTAATGATTGCAGCAAATCTTGTCAACAAAAGAGCATCCAGATTGTAAAACTGAAGACCATTTCCTTGCCATTTCTTTCTCTTTATTGATTTTGTTAATCTGCCTCACAATATTTAAGATGGGAGAATTGATATTATGATAAGAATGTTTAATGTACAAAATTATAATCCAGTTTTATATGAGTAGGGCTTTCTCACATGGCAATCAATGAAGGTGTAAGTAAGTAGTGAACTATTGCACTAGGTAAAGGGATAACGTGTATGTTTGTCTCTTAACACCTTAAAATGTTTTTCAAGTTATTCTCAAAAGTTAACAAAATGATACAGTAATATATTTCAAAATCTTATAACCAAATAAAATCTTTTAGAGAGTTACTTTCTGCCTTCTTTTAGACTACTCTCAAACTGTCAATTATGTTGTCTACACCCCGTCATGCACACCGATTGGGTCATACTATTAATAAGACCGAGTAGATGGGAACTAATGTTCTACCATATAACCATCATTCGGAACTCCTCATAATTGCAAAGTAACATTAATAAATCTTTTAAAGGGAGTTGTGGAACACCACAAATCAATTTTAGTATTAGCTTAACAAGACTGATAAATAAGTTCAACCTTCTTTCTTTAAATCTTTACATTCTAGTATTGCATCAACAACATTCCCTACCTGCACCAAACGAAAGCATTTGTTTTAGGCATCACCTTTTCAGAGGAGGGACACTAGGTATGGAAAGAAGTTAAACTAAACTATTCTTACGCATCAAATTGAATTACTTGTGGACCAAAGGTAGTATACTAATATCTAATATGACCATAATATAACAATTTGGTACAACATTCAAAAACAATAATCAAGTCAATAACAAAACTGCTACCAGAAAAATCTTAATTATGAATTTCGAAACTATTCTAGGACTTGGCAAACGGGGAAAAGGCTTTATATAGGAATCACCATTTTTGGAGCACAAATACAAACAACTGCCTCACAATGAAACAAAAATAACACAATTACAAAACGTAAACCAAAATCGCATGACGAATTATTTTTTTAATAACAAAAACTACAAAGACAAACCAACCTATTCAATACTCAAATTCTTCTTCCCCAATACCAAAAACAAATAATTAACATATAATCAAAAAGACAAAGGATTCTTACCAACTTGCTTAGATTTGAATCACCCTTTGCCAAATCTAAATCGTTACAATAGCCCAAATTAGAAAAATTAGAAATAAGAAACACAAGATAGGGATATGCGTAGTGAAGGAAGAGGAATTTACATGAATTCAGGAACCAATGAATAGATTCGCGAGGCTATATAGGAACATACCCACAAAAAAAAAATTAGACGAACTCTGCTTTCACAAACGCGATAAGGCGATTTAGGGGTTTTGGGTTAGGGCTGAGAGGGAGAGGGAGAGGGAGAATTAGAGAGAAAGTATGAAAAACTAAATTTGGCGTTGAATTAGAATGTTTTAATTTTAAAAGACTCTATAGCGACGGTACTACCGCCGCCTTATGTTTTTTTACTAGTCTTCCGCCTAATCTGGGTATAAATTTGTGTCGCCTTATAACCCTATAATGACGGTACTACGATCCTATAGCGACGGTACTACCGTCGTCTTATCTTTTTTAGCACCAAATAATTGGCGCCAGTCTTCCCGCTGTCCACGCTGGGAAGGATCGCTATCTTATGCTAGTTGTTACCCTTTCCAATTTTTAGCCTTTTGGTTTAGATGATTCTTTTGGAAAAGGTCGGCATTAATGTCGACGGGGTTTTAAAAGATCGTCTTTTATGATGAGCCAATTGACCAGAGTCGCCAGTTGGTATATTTGAAATGGATGTACCAACTCATCCGAATTTTGTTTTTTGTAAATCGCTGGCTCATATGTGACTCCGAATTAGTTGGTCTGCGAACCGAGATTCATAGAGTTCGGGGGCTTGCTTAAGCGAGGGGAAGGTGTTAGGCACCCCCCGACTTCCGTGAAACACGGTTACTGCAATCTTGATGCTTTTTCTATCCTTTTAATTTTTAAAATGTGTATGCGTGCGCGTGTGTGTGTGTGCCTATGTGAATGTTGTGATGAGTTTGTATGAAAGAATCAATTGGATTTTGATGGAAAGTCGTGCTTTGAGAGTGCTTTAGAATGTCCTTCGGCTTCTACGAGAAAACTTTATTCTTTATTAGAAAGGTTTGATTTTGATTGTCAAAACTGCAAGGTTTTCATTAGGTGTCGTTTTGGCAAAACAAGAGTTTTTTAAACCTTCGTAAAAATAGGAATTGAGACCTATACGTTGATTTCATAAAATGACGGGCAATTTCTAGAATCTCTTTAACCCTATGCACATTGGTTTAACAAAACGTCATTTATCTCACAAAACCATTTCTTATGATGTTTGAAAACGATTTTCTTTAGCCTTCTCGTTAAGTGGGAATCGACATTCATTAGCACTTCCAATTTCTTATCCTCGTGATGCTAATAACCTAATTTGCTTGATCTTATGAAAATCTTTATCGTTTTAGCTTTGAAATCAATTTTTGGTGTTGCAATTCAAATAAAACATTATAATGCGTAGGAGGTTATTCACGGGCATGTAAGCCATCAAAATAACCCCGAACGCCCACAATCACATATATTCACTATGACGGGGCCTTAAACACGATTCTCGCATTGGCGTCGTTTTAAGGCCCGACGATTACATATTTACAATAAAAACTACATCATTCCTACTATCTACATCAAAAGATGTCCATCATCCGATTTGGACCACGGGGTCGCGTTCCTAGGCTCACACCCGAAATTTTCACACACCCACAAAACGGATATTACAAGAAGTAACCAACACGGATAATCTAACAATGCCAAGACATCCTAAAATAGCAACCTAAAGGAAACACGCCCAATATATCGCCTTAAAACAAACAAAACAAATCAATAAATGAATATAATCGGGTTATTAGGAAGAATTTTGTTCCGATGGAACCCTCACTAATAATCCCTAATTCATTATTCCACCATAAATTACATGAAAACTACATTTTCACATAACCCAATTGACAAAAAGATTGACAAAATGATATACAAAAATTGCTATAGAAATGGTCTTTTCACCTTGCAAATAATCCTCACAATGTGTATGAATTTGTATATTGAGTAGAATAGAAAATATATGATATATAATCTTACATAAAAGATATAATTCCTCACTTTTTTCTCCCTTTTCTCTCTATTTTTCCTTGCAATTTCTGTTGTTTTCTCCTTCTTTTCCGAGCTGCTGCTGGTTTCTTTCTTCCTCTTCCGAACCCTCTGTATGCTGAGTGAGGGATGAGCTGAAATAGCCTGGCCAAAGCCAGCCGCAGATGGATCTGCGGCTGGCTGGCCGCCACCCCTCCACTCAGCTGATTTTCGAGTTTATGTGTTTCGAGTTCCGTGTTTTCAAAAGGCGCACTCATTAGCTGCAGATCAATCCGCGGCTAGCTGGCTTGACTTTCTCGATTTTTGTGCTACGCCTCGATTCTCGTGTCGTGACGTCGATTTTCGCCGATAGGCTCGTATTTTGCAGTCTGGGAATTACTGGGAGGCGTGCCACATCCTCCTGGAATGCTCAATTCGGACAGCCTTGTTGTCATGCTGGTTTTGATTTGCAATTCGTCGCGGTGGCGTTGAGTGTTCGTATTGCACCCATCATTCGCTCTCGCAGGCCGGTTCATTTCCCGAATTTGCCCTCCTGTCAGGGTTAGTATATGAAGTGCAAAATTTAGGTGTCTACACTCGCCTAATCTATACCGATGGGGTATAAATACCCGTCGGGTTATGGGTGATATAGCGACGGTACTACCGTCGCCTTATATTTTTTAGTTCCAAATAATTGGCGCCGGTCTTCCCGCCTAATCTATACCGACGGGGTATAAATACTCGTCGGCTTAAGGGTCATATGGCGACGGATTTTAACATTGGTCGCCATTTCTCGTCGTCGTATCCCCTTTTTCTTGTATGTCACTAATATTTTCTAAAACACTTTTACAACCATCTAATCAAACACTATTTCAACTTTCTTATCAAAGTTATTTTGTTAAAAGTTTTGAATTTAGAAGTGTTTCATCTTATCACATCATATAGCATGCACTTCGTCGAATGAATAATAGCTAATGTTCGAAATATATTATCAAATTTTAGAATAAAGGGAATATATGTTACAAATACGGATGAATGGCATCAAGTTGTAATTTGTGCTTCTGTCTATCTTTGTGCAGCTCGTTACCAAGTACTGGCACAAATAAAGCTTCTAATCTAAAAGAAATTTGACTTTCTATGTCCTTGATCTTGCTGTAAAATAATGATGTTTTAACAAAATCTTATTTTCAAGCTGCTGACAGTGAGTGACAGCTACAAGTCGACGGCTAACAATATATAATCATTTTTAATCACCTTACCGATCGTTTAATGAATATTGATGAGTATGCAACTGGATTTTGGATTACTACATAAATATATGTTTGAGATATATAGTCCATGAACTTTGAAATTAACCATTACGGAATATCCAGAGACAATCTATATCACTTTATTTTTGATTTGTTACATAAATATTGTTAATTTGGGATTTGTTTACAATCTCTGTCATTGTATCTACTCACAACAAAAGTCATAAACACATGTTCGCAATATATTGACAAGCAAGTAGTTTCAAAATCTCCAAAAAAGTACTCATTGCAACAAAGAAGGAACACATATACCCCTTGTTATCATCATCCAACTGTGGAGCAAAAAAATCTAATCCAAACAAAAGGGCCCTTTTCCCTTTGTTTCTTATCGTCTTTTCCCATATCTAATCGGGCAAAAGGTATATTCTGACCAATTATGTTTTTATCATTTTTCATGTTGTACATTATCCAGCCACTATCTGAGCCCAAATCGTCCTAAAAGAAAGAAAATGATAATCATTATCTGTCACACTCTTGAATTCAAAATCATTCAGTTTTTGTCCATTGTTACTTCCAATTCTAGTGTTACAAAAGGGCAAGGTTTGTGTATAAATTTGGCACGCAATTTCAATGCTAATATTAGTTATCAATTTATCTCTATCAAGAAAAGAATAGCGGAGAGAATTGGCAGTAAAAATGTCAAATTGTGATCGAAACAGAGAGTTAAAAGCTTTTGATGATACAAAAGCTGGCGTAAAGGGGCTAGTAGATGCTGGAGTTACAAAAATCCCACGCTTTTTTATCGATGAACAAGCTAAGCTTGTAGAGAAAACAAGCTCTGGATCCTCCCTGTTTAGTATTCCAGTTATAGACTTGAAAGACATCGACAACAATGCAACTCTACGTGGAAAAACCATGGACAAAATTAAGGATGCTTGCAAAAATTTGGGATTTTTCCAATTAGTCAATCATGGAATTCCGGTTAGTGTTATGGATGAAATGATCCACGGTATACGCCAGTTTTATGAGCAAGATACTGAGGTGAAGAAGCAATACTATTCGCGTGATAACACAAGAACATTTATATATAATAGCAATTTTTCTCTGTATAGCCCACCACCAGCAAACTGGAGGGATACCTTTGAAGGTATTATGGCGCCACATCCGCCTAACCCCGAAGAGCTTCCAGTTGTTTGCAGGTATGTAATCAGTAATCAGACATTTTATTATGTCCCATATTGAGTCCTAACCGAACTAGTTTGGGATAAAACTTAATACATCTCGTTGAGTTGACTAGTGGATCTCTCTCTTTTTTGTACTTGCAAAACTTACAGAGATATAATGATCCGAGTACTCGAGCCACACCATGAGATTGGGGATTACTCTGATAGAATTGTTCTCGGAAGCTCTTGGGCTAACATCTAATCACCTCAAAGATTTGGATTGCGTCAAGGGACAAATGCTCGTCGGACATTATTACCCAGTATGCCCTGAACCACAATTGACATTCGGAGCTAGTAGCCATACGGATAGTGGCTTCTTTACTATACTTCTACAAGACCAAACTGGAGGGCTTCAGATGAAATATGAGGATCAGTGGGTCGATATCCCAACCCTTCCGGGAGCTTTAATAGTAAACATTGCAGATCTTTTACAGGCAAGTTTTTATTTACCTTGAATTTCGTTTATATCACCAACTTGTTGATAATTTGAAAACCATACTCTCTTTTTAGTTTTTTATTTTTATTTTTTATTTACGTCTTCTAACCTTCCTCAGACCTTGCTATTTGCAACAGCCTTAAGCACTGTGTTGGGATATTCACATGAATCCCACATTGGATAAATTGAAGAGTGTAGATGGGTTAATAAGTATGTTGGAACCTCAACCTAATAGGTTAACCTTTTAGGTAAGGAGGTGGTCCAACATGCTTATTGGGCCAGTCTGATGAATTGATGTGGGGCGTAGATAGTGCAATTTTCCCTACAATTGGTATTAGAGCTCATGGTTCGATGGGCCCAAGTGTCAGGTGGAAATAGAGTTGAATCAGGTGGAGCACAATGGTTTGAGTCAGGTGGAACAGGCTCGAGGATGACTCTAAAAAAAAAATTGCTCAAGGTTAGGAGGTTCACAAGGAGCAAGGGAGAGCAGGCTCTGGGGATAGCTCTGAAAAAAAAAAACAAAAACTTGCTCAGGGTGAGGGGTTCACAAGGGGGCAAGGTGGAGCGGGCTCAGGGGGATGACTCTGGAATTTAGAGTTGATCGAGTGGAGGCTCTTGAAAGACTCAAAGAAGGTGTGTTAATGGTAAATACTCTAATATGATACTTGTGATGGGTATTCAAGTGAAAGGTGGAGATTGTTGGGATATTCACATGAATCCCACATTGGATAAATTTAAGAGTGTAGATGGCTTAATAAGTATGGTGGAACCTCAACCTAATAGGTTAACCTTTTATGTAAAGAGGTGGTCCAACATGCTTATTGGGTCAGTCTGATGAATTGATGAATTGATGTGGGGCGTGGATAGTGCAATTTTCCCTACACACTGAATATGACCTTTTATAAAAATGTGTGTTTTTGCAGCTCATCAGCAATGATAAGTTCATAAGCGCCCCTCACAGAGTGTTGGCCAACAACAAAAGCTCAGCAAGAATATCAGCAGCTTGTTTTTTCCGAATGCATTTTCAAGAAGCAAGTGCCTCAAGACTGTATGGTCCAATCAAAGAGTTGCTATCGGAAGAAGATCCCCCAGTCTACGGAGAAACCACGATAAAGGACTTCCTCAAACATCGGTACCTGACAGGCCTTGATGGAACCCCCTCATTGTCCTATTTGAAGATTTAGATTCAGGTATTCTAATAGGTTATGGACCTGCTGTTGTTTATTGTGCTAATATTCGTTCTCTTTGCTCCTTTAAAGGCTGAAATTATGGGATTGCGGCTCCGCATTTGTGACAAATGTTACAACTCTTTCCTTGTGTTTGAAATTCAGTACGTGTGTACACTTAGAAGGGGTTGAATAAGTGTTTTTGATTTAATTGAATAACAATGACACTTTTAAATTTTCTGCTACAAAAACTATGCAGATAGGAGGGACTGTCTGCAGAACCTTATATTATTAACTACAAAAGCTACCCAGACAAGTATGATCTGTCTATTTAAGTGTACATATGAACCTGTTATGCAGAATGCAAAACTTTCTTTGATTTTAACTAAGTAGTGTATTAAACTATGCAGACAAGGGTACCTGTCTGCTTAGGTGAACCTGTTAAGCAGAATGCAAAACCTTCTTTGATTTTAACTGAGTAGTGTATGAATAATGATATAATGTAGAATTAAGCAAACCACATAAGATAATCAGCAAACCATAACACCAAGATTTTTTACAGCCCCTATTATCTAACTTAATGGCCTAATCCACGTCCAATATCAACTGGTATTGGAGACTCCTTTATTAAAAAATAATATTCAATCAGTTACAGAATAACTCCCTGTACAAATTAGCTTTGAACTCTGTTGGACACCATTGTTCCCTTTGCACAACTGCAACTGCTTGCACCACTACAACCTCTTGCATAACTGCAACCTTAGAGCTTTCTTTGTACAATCCTATCCACCATTGGATCAATTACAAAACCAATCTAGGCTTGTATACAAGTTTTAATATGAACGAATATGATTACAATATATATCTATGAATTTTCAGCAATAAGAGATTAAGAATAAGACAAAGAATAATTTGTTAGAAATTTTTTCTTTAAAAGCTCTGAGTGTTTCTCTATTCGTTAGATTTCAAGTTTAGCCGAGAATGAAATATATAGAGAGAAGAACCAACAACAGGAGGGATCAAACTTCTCAATTTCAGCAATCCCAATGGAAGAAAAAATCAAACAAATAAGGAAGGGATTTGAATTTGAAAAATTAATCAGCTTGAATCATGGGATAAGATTTTAGCAAAATCAGCAACTTGAAATAAGGAATAATATTCCAGCAAAAATCAACTCAATCAACTTTATGGGAAAGATCTTTGATATTGATATAACTTTAGAAATCATGGCTAAAGATATGCTCAATTGATTTGGTTTCCAAATAAATATTTTCAGCTTTTGAATTTGAATTTTCAGCATTTGAAATAAGGGATAAGATCTTTACTTTGAAATATAGTTTCCAAATAAATATAACTTCTTAAGGATTTTGAATTTTAAGCTCGTGAGATTTTGTAAAATTATTTCTAGCAAAATAAAATTATCTTGCAATTAATAACTCAAGCTAGAAATTCTTGCATTATTTTCCTAGGCGATTTCCAAGAGACATAATCCAATAGTGTCTCTATGGACTCTTTCATTGAAGGCCTCTTGAAATTCAGAACCATATAACAGCCATATATGATCAGCCCAAATCCAAACCTGAAAAGACCGTGTGTTTATCACCAGTGACTTCTAAAAGTATGGTTTAGATTATATTTCGGAGGCGTAATATAATAATTCAAGTAAACTGGAGCTATAATGACTGCGTGTATACAAAATCTTTTTCGCTTGTTTTATTAAGGATATTTACGTTCCATCAATGGCGAGGTCATCAGGGAGAGATCGTTTGTGTTTGTGTTTGTGAATTTTTAAAACTGCAAAAAAGGTGGGGAAAAGGAGATTTATTCCAAATCTGATGTTTGAGTTTTCTTTAAAGCAAAGAGTTTTCCAAAACATTTCACAGATTTGAGTACAAAGTAATTTGGCACCTTTAAAGAATTTCATTATTCTCCCTTCCCCTTCAAAATAACCACCATTAACAATTTGATTTCTTTCAAGTCCACCTTCTATCTTCTTGTTTGTAAATTAAATTTTGGAAGAAAAAGTACAAGTAAAAGCACTAATAAATTACTATTTTCCGGTTGTAAATACTAATAAATATGGTAGAAGTAGACCACTATAATAACACTTTTGGTATATCCTAAAATGTTTGGTTAGAAGTGGAAAATTATTGCAGTTAAAGTATGGGTCTTGATTGTGGATTAGAATGGATAAAAAGTATGAGAACACAAATATCGGTACTTGACCACAGAATTCTCCGATGGACACCCCTGTCGCTGGTCAACTCTCAACCTACACGCCGCCGTATTACAACCGGTTACAAGAACTCAAATCATTTGACGAATCAAAAGCCGGCGTCAAAGGTCTCGTAGACGCCGGCATCCAGAAGATTCCTCAATTCTTCATCCGACCCTCCCACGAAGTCGACGGAGACTACCCAGTTTCCGACACCCACTTCCCGATTCCGATCATAGACCTCGCAGACATAGCCAGACGGAGAGGGGTTGTCATAGAGGCCGTCCGACGGGCATCGGAGACCCTGGGATTCTTCCAGGTATTGAATCATGGGATACCCACAAGGGTTTTGGACGAGATGTTAGCGGCGGCGCGTGGGTACCACGAGCTTCCACGTGAGGTGAAGAAGGAGTACTACACGCGGGAGATTGAGAAAATGGTGAAGTATGGTAGTAACTTTGATTTGTACCAGTCGCCCTTTGCTAATTGGAGAGATACTCTGTTTTGTGAAATGGGTCCTCAATCTTTCAACCCATTAGATTTGCCTGAGGTCTGCAGGTATTTTCTCAAAATATCTATTGAAATTCTATTAAAGAAGGTATGATTAGAGAAACAGTACAACTTTCTTAATTTGCATAAAAATTACACTTTTTTAGTCATTAGGACTGAGGTAATCTATGTGTATATATTTATTTTTTATTTGCATAATCTTGATTTTAGAGGATTGATACGCGTTGATATTGTATATTATTTGTTTATAAGATTCTTTGAATCTCTGAAATTGCCTATCAGAATATTTAATTTGTGACCCTTTAATTTTATTTTGGTTTCAATGCTTCCAATATTTTTTATTTAAACTTTCTATGTTTTATTAAGTTTTCGGCCAATGTTTGTAGTATTGGCCGGATTGGATTTGCATTTTAGCATATATTCCTTACATTCTACTTTGGGCTTGCGCACCATGTTTGGAGTAGTGAGAGGAAAATGAAAGGGAAAAATTAATTTGAAAAAAGAAGAGAAGTAAAGTATACGAATCCTAGGATCACTAAGGGCTTAGTGATTTTATGTTATTTAATTTTCCGTTTTTGGACGGAAAAGTTTGGCAAAAAAAGTGGTTAAGTATTCTGTTCATTTCTTTACTTTTTTGTTTATTAAAAAACTCAGTAACAAAGGAATTGGATAAAAAACTTAAACTTTCTGTCTATTTTTTTTTTCTAGCAATTTTAAAACTAAGTAACAAAGTGTAACAAACCAAATGTAAGAAAGTATAGAGGAAATTGATTCTAAAAGTTGGGTAAGAACGGCGGTAAATAATTATAGTTTGTAAATATTACTTTTCACATGCAAGCCTTTTACTTTTATTTTCCTTCATAATTAGTAGGAACATTATAGGTATTGTAAAAGTTTAAAGAGCAATTCTTTGGTTTCTGTTCTGCTCCTCTCACTTTTGAGGGGAAACAACATGTTAGGTTACAACAGGAAGAAACGCAAATGTGTAACTATTAAGTATTAACGAATGGAGCTTGATTCATACTAAAAAATGTAAAGAACTGAGTAATTTGCTTTTTATTGTCAATTGACACTAGCGTACATAGTTATGGGGGCTATAATGATGTGCTGTGTAATATGTAGAGATATAACATTGGAGTATATCAAGCAAATTAGGACATTGGGGAGTATTTTGTTTGAACTCCTATCAGAGGCACTTGGTCTCAAACCTGACCACCTTACTGGAATCGATTGTGCAAAAGGGTACGCAATTCTGAGTCACTATTACCCTGCATGCCCTGAGCCTGAACTGACTTTGGGAACTAGCAAACACTCTGATCCTGATTTTCTTACAATCCTACTTCAAGACCAACTTGGTGGACTACAAGTACTTCATCAAAAGCAATGGGTTAATGTTCCTCCTGTGCGTGGAGCTTTAGTTGTTAATATTGGGGATCTCTTACAGGTAAGCTTCCTTATTTTGCCACCTCTTTGAAGTGTCTTTTCTCTGCTCTATCTGAATTCACCTCACATGTTTGTTGATTATCTATTTTGATAGTTACTACACGTTAATTTAATGGGGTTTTATTGCCCATCATACTCGAACCAATATTAAATTTAAGTAACGTCTCGTGTCCAATAAGCGAGACTATGCCATCATTTTTCTTCATTAAAAAAGTGCATAAGGGTTAGTATAAAAGGTGCATGCTTGACTATTATGTTTCGTTGTTAGGGCGGGGTGCCTCATTCTGTGTGAGTAATTAGTTGAAAGTTGCTTATGAGGTGTTGATATCCTTCTGCTTGATTACAGCTTATATCTAATGACAAGTTCAAAAGCGTGGAGCACAGGGTGTTGGCTAATCGTCTCGGACCTAGAGTGTCCGTTGCATGCTTTTTCACGCCTCACCTTTTCCCATCGTCAAGGTTATACGGCCCAGTCAAGGACTTATTGTCAGAAATTAATCCCCCTGTATACAGAGAAACCACAGTAGCACATTTTGTTGCCTACTATGATTCCAAAGGACTTGATGGAAACTCAGCTTTAACGCATTTCAGATTATGAAGGTACCGGTACTGAGGTTAGATATATCGAACTATGTTGTCAAGGCTAAGCTTATTAAAATAATTGAAGTGATAGAATCATGTTGTTGTAAGCCTCTATATATTTATATGTATATATGTAATGTGTTCAGCAGTTTCTTTACTAGAAAGATCCTTCGCAAATCAGTTGAAGATGTCGGTGCGTTTCTTGTACATATATATATAGATAGATACCAAGTATACCTTTTTTAGTGACGGACCAGGCGACGCTTTGATCCGTCGCCATAGGTCCGGTTCTTCGCTATAGCTGTTAGTCACGGACAACATATAGCGACAAACAAACATATATAGTGACGGACCGAACCCACGTACACCGTTGTTGTTGTATTATGATTTATAAAATCTTCATGGTATGTTAAATTGTGGGATGATGGTGTTACAAATGTTGCAAACCTTTCTCGTGTTAATAATCTAGAAATTAGAGTTTCATTTTGTATACAACAGCAATAATTATGTACACCAGTTTGCATGTTATTTATCAAGAATGTAATAAGAGCAAAGTTGAACTATATATATTTTCTTGTTTAAGATCTCCTTCGTTACACTAATTTTTCAATTTCCCACAGTTCACATTTGTCGATACAAATATTACGTTTAGTGACACAATAAAATTTGTCGTGAACAATTAGCGACATAATAAAATTCGTCATAAACTATTATGTCGTTCTAACTGTCGCAAAATAAATTTTGTGTCATTAAGTGTGTATTGAGGAAATAAAAATAAAAATAAGAGAGGAAAAAAAATGTGACACGACTTAAATAAAGATATTTTTTTCCCTCCCTCCCTCTCTCTTTTATAAAATAGATAGATTGATAAAAAAAAAAAATTGAATGAAAAGTTTACTATTTTCCAACCACTAAAACTAAACTTGGTAGACCACTACAATAATATTTTGGGAGCCGCTATTTTCACATCAATTTCTTATAATTCCACACGTAAAACTTGCATGTTAACCATGATTGAGTCAACTGTTGAAACTTAACAACAATACACAATTTATTTTCCAAAATTACCCTTAGTTAACCCTCGCGTCCTCTCTCAATCTCCTGCCTCCTGCTCCTCTCTCAATCTCATCTGCCTCACTACTCCCTTTCCCTCTTTCTCCTCCCACTCAATATTGCCCTACTTTAGAAAAAAAAAAAAGGTCCCAATTTCGATTTCTACAATTTTCGGCGATAGCTGCGGCGGTGACGACTTCTATTCTTGTCTTAGCAACTCACCATTCTCACTCAAGGTATCATCTCTGCTCAAATAATACGTGTATTTGTAAAATTTCTTGTAGGTGTGTTGTATCTGATTATGGGTTAGTTGAGGTTCTTTGGGTAATTTGTTTTGTTTCTTAATCAGGGAATTTTTGATTTATCCTATTTCTTCAATTCCAAAAGTTAATTGAAGGTTGGGGTTTTGGTATGCTTGAATTTGTTTGCCCCATTGTGTGATTTCGTGGTTAAGGCTTTTAGAGGAGTAGTTATTCGTATTCTGAAAACCCCGTACACGATTAGCTCGCATTATGTATTATACATATTTCAAGGGACAAGCTCCCCAAGGACTACACTATACATATCATTACTGCAAAGCATACATGTTTGGTTAATTATGTACTTTGTAAAACAGACTGGTGTTGTAATATATGTGGCAGATGATTCTTGGGTTCTTCTGTTGGAAGAATTGTGAAAGTATATGTTTTTGGTGTAGCTCAGAGATATATCCTCAGGATTAATCTTAATTACACAACTATTATGCTTTCTGCCCTACCATCTAGAATGATCAGATTATTGAGGATCATATGCATATTGACATCCTATTAATAGGGTGGTTTATGGACTGAAGGGAAGTCAAAGTATTTTGGCTGAATATTTTTTAGTGCTTGGTTTTGTTTTGGTTCCAATTAATTGGACTCTTTGCCACCGTCTCTTGTATATGATTTTTATTGGCTTTTTATAAATATTTTCAAATGTGTGTATCAATTGCCAGATCTATTGCTTTATTTGGTTGCTTTTTAGTCTGATATGTTTTCGATTAAGGCTATGTATTTCATTTGTTAGGTATTTATTCTATGTATTACTGATTTGTTAGGTATTATTGATATCTTTTGCTAAGAGAAAGGATTCTATATTCGTGTTTTTGCAGAATGGTTTGGAATACAACCTTTGATTCATCCATACTTTCTGTAGCCATTTTTCTTGTAGCGAGAGAGGGTCCAGTCAATAAAATTATGGTGGTGGTGAATTTCATATGACAGTAAAATTCATCTTTGCTCATTCTTCTAAGGCTATATTCCTTATAAAATGTTATTTTTAAGATGTTATTTTTAAGAGATGTTCAAGGAATTCATATTGAGTCGATATCTTATTTGAGTGCCAAATTAGAATAAAAGTTATCTGAACTTTTACCTGGGTTAAAATTTTAACATCTCTTTGATATTCATAAGATGCTAACCAATAAAGCTAGAAATCTATCCAATTTTCAGCCTGAAGTAGGGGGGAAACATGAAGGAAAAAAATTTGATTGATTAAGTAATACTAATATTAGTTTACATACAGTAGTATTACTATAATATTATTTAGTTTTCTTTAACTCATTTTGATCTTTTAGTACTAACGAAGGTGATGGACTATCTGATGTATCCTTATTGTAACTCATTCAAAAAAAAGAAAGATACTTTAAATGAAATTTGTTTATATATAATTTGAATTTATTGAAAATAAATATATTTTTAATGCTTTTATTTTCCTATTGTGTTCATCTATGTCTACAGTTTTTGTGCCAAATTTGGACTGATGATGCACCTGTAACAAGTTTACATGATGCCACTTTGGAATTTTGAAGAAATTGAATTTGATGATCCAAGAGTGGTAGAATTTAAAATTTATTAGAAGATGTTATGTTTAGCGTAATATGTTTTTGAAATCTCAATAGAACATGTTTACTGTAATATCAATTCCTGAACATGAATTTTTTTTAAAGTAATGTTGTCTGTGTATTCGTTTGAAACAATGATATTGGAGTAATCAATCTATGTTATGCTATGTATTAGGTGAGGGTAGTTTTGAAAAATGAATTTGATATTGTTGTTAAGTTTCAGCAGTTGGGTTAACATATGGGTCCTACGTGTAGAATTATAAAAAATTGATGTGGAAATATCATCTTCCTAACATTTTTGGTTATCCTAAAATGTTTTGTTTGTATTTCAATTTATCACTTCTTTTTTTTCCTTTCTTCAAATCTTTACATTTTTCAGAGGGAGGTTTCAAAAAGAAAGTCCGGATTATTTCTCTCCTTTCCGATTCTTTTCTTCTTTTAAGTCTCACTAGTCACCCGACACGCATTATTATTTGTGCTCATAAAAAAGAAAATAGAAGAAATTATGAGATGTTGTGAAATGATAGATATAACAAAATGTATATCAACAAAAATGTATATTGATAAACTCTTTATTTAAGTGGTCATCCACAATTTATTTGATATCTATCAAACCACTTGGATGAGTTTTACATTTTCATTGAGAGAATTGTTCTACTATCTACTTAGCTACAACTTCATTACCATATATGATATATATATAGCACAAGTAAGGTTGCTAATGAAAAGACTTAAGTCTTTTAATATCCTTGTGTGTCTTACCATTTACTTTGGTTGCAACCTTTCAAATATACTACCTTTTCATTTTTCAAACTTTCCAAATTCCCATTACTTTATTTCTAACACTCCCCCTTGGATGACCACTTTCTAAGAATATATCTCGTTAAAAACCTTACCAAATAAAAACCCTGTGGGGAAAAAAATTTGGCTAAGGAAAAGAGTACAATATTCTTGTATAACTTCTAGTGCCTTAGGATTGCCTCATTAAAACCTTGCAAAGGAAAACCCGATGGGAAAAAAACCTTAGCGAAGGAAAAAGAGTACAATCAGCACATATCCTTCAGAAAATTTACTCCCCCTCATGAGTACTACTGTTCATGGTAAAAATATCCTTAAGTCGACGCATGCTAGTGTTATGCATCATCTTCTTAAAAGTCGCAGTTGGTAGTGGCTTAGTGAATATATCAGCCAAATTATCACATGATCGTATCTGCTTGACATCAATATCGTCACTTTTCTGGAGCTGATGTGTATTTAAGAATTTTGGTGCAATATGCTTGGTTCTATCACCCTTGATATAGCCTCCCCTAATTTGAGTGATACAAGCAGCATTATCTTCGTATAATATCGTTGGACTATTTATGATTGATGATAATCCACAGTTCTCACGAATGTGTTGAATTACTGATCTCAACCAAACATATTCACGACTCGCTTCATGAATTGCGATAATCTCTGCATGATTTGATGAAGTAGTAGAAAATGTTTGCTTAATAGATCTCCATGAAATAACAGTATTTCCATAAGTATATAAATATCTTGTTTGTGATCTGCCTTTGTGTGGATCGGAAAGATAACCTGCATCAGCATATCCAACTAACTGTGGTTTTGATCCATTTGGATAAAATAATCTCAAATCAGTAGTTCTACGAAGATATCGCAAAATATGCTTGATTCCATTCCAATGTCTTCGAGTTGGTGCATAATTGTACCTTGCTAGTAAGTTAACTGCAAATGCTATATCAGGTCGTGTGAAATTTGCAAGATACATCAAAGCACCAATTGCACTAAGATATGGTACTTCAGGACCAAGAGTTTCTTCATCATTTTCTTGTGGTCGAAACGGATCTTTCTTGATATCAAGTGACTGACCTATCATTGGAGTGCTCAATGGATGAGCTTTATCCATGTAAAAGCGCTTCATGACTTTTTCTGTGTATGTTGATTGATGAACAAAAATTTTATTTGGAAGATGTTTAATTTGTAGGCCAAAACAATATTTTGTCTTATCAAGATCTTTCATCTCAAATTCATTCTTTAAACAATTTGCTATATTTGTTAACTCTTCTGGAGTCCCTATAAGATTTAAATCATCAACATATACTGCAACAATAGCAAATTCGGATTCTAATTTTTTGATAAAAATACATGGACAAATTAGATTATTCTCAAATCCTTCTTTCAAAAGATATTCACTGAGGTGATTATACCACATGCGTCCAGATTGTTTTAACCTATATAAGGATCTTTGTAGCTTGATAGAATACATACTTCGAGATGTAGAATTATATGCTTCAGGCATTTTATATCCTTCAGGAATTTTCATGTAGATATCATTATCTAATGATCCATACAGATATGCTATAACAACATCCATTAATTGCATATCCAAATTTTCTTTTGCTACCAAGCTAATTACAAATCTGAATGTAATTGCGTCCATTACAGGAGCATATGTTTCTTCATAATCAATACCAGGTCTCTGCGAAAAACCTTGTGCTACAAGTCACGCTTCATACGTTATAATTTCATTTTTCTCATTTCGTTTACGTACAAATACCCATTTGTATCCAACATGCAATTACACCTTCAAGTGTTCGGACTACAGGTCCAAAAACTTCACATTTATTTAGTGAATTTAATTCTGCTTGAATCGCCTCTTTCCACATTGGTCAATCATTTCTACGTTGACATTTATCAACAGTTTGTGGTTCATATTCATTATCATTACTTCTGGTAATGTCAAGAGCATTTTATAAAAATATGTTATCGACAACAATTTTATTTCTATCCAATACTTCTCCTGTATGTACATAATGTATCGAGATCTCGTTATTTTCAGGTACCTGATCCTCTTCAGGGGATAACTCTTCAAGAGTTTTATTTGCAGGAGATTTTTGCTCATTAGTTTTGGATAAATCAGTTATTTCTGTGGCCTATTTCATGGGTATAGCCTCTTTATAGGCTGTAACTTGTTTTTCTTGTACTTTCCTCTTCCGGGGAATTTTATCTTTAACACCGATCGGTCTTCCACGCTTCAGGTGTAGTTTTGATTCATTTGCTGCTGTATTAACTGATTGTCCAATTGGGACTTCAATCCGTCCTGGAGTATTAGCAGCTGGAATGTGAGATTTTACTATTTTCTTATTATTAGCGAATACATCCGATAATTGATTTGCAATTCCTTGCAAATGAATAATCCTTTGAACTTCTAGTTCACATTGATTTGTACGGGGATCAAGATGAGATAACGTCGAAGTATTCCATGTAATCTCTCGTCCTGCTTCAGGCAAACGTCGTGCTTCAGGCAAACGTCGTGCTTCAGGCAACGACTTTTCTCCCCCTAATAGTGGGAAGATTGTTTCATTAAAATGACAATCCTCAAAACGTGCTTTAAAAATATCACCAGTTAGAGGTAGGGGTGCTCATCGGTAAAAAACTGAACCGGTACCGAAAATACCGAACCGGTACCGATCCGAAAATAACAAAAAAACAAGAACCAGTACCGGTACCGAATTACCGGTTTCGGTACCGGTTCGGTACAAAATCGGTACCGATTTTTTGGGTTCGGTTTTCGGTTATACCGCAAGGTAATATATATAATTATTAATAATAATTAAATAATTTTTTTATATATTAACAATTTCACTTATCTAGTTTCCTGCTTGGGTATTAATTATTATAATATAATAATTTTTTTAACTATTAATTATTATATTATTAAATTTTGGTATTTTCGGTATTTCGGTTTTTACCGAATTCAGAAAATTCCTTACCGCTACCAGTACCAAAAAATGTTAAAATACCGAAAAATCGGTACCGAAAAAAACCGGTATCGCTGGTACCGGTATTAACCGGTTCGGTAAAAAACCGAAAAAACTAAATTTTTTGAGCACCCTTAGTTAGAGGTTCAAGATATCTAATGATAGATGGGGAATCAAAACCCGTATAAATTCCATGTCTACGTTGAGGACCCATTTTAGTGCGTTGTGGGGGTGCAATAGGTACATATACAGTACAACCAAATGTGCGCAGGTGAAAAATAGTTGGTTGTTGGCCAAGTACAAGTTACAAAGGTGAAAATTTATGATAAGCAGTTGGTCTAATGCGAACTAATGATGCAGCATGTAAAATAGCATGACCCCAAACAGAAACTGGTAATTTTGATTTCATAAGCAAAGGTCGAGCAATAATTTGAAGTCTCTTGATAAGTGATTCAGTTAAACTATTTTGAGTATGTGTATGTGCAACAAGATGTTTAACATCAATTCCAATAAACATGCAATAGTCATCAAAAGTTTGAGATGTGAATTCACCAGCACTATCTAAACGAATTTTTCTAATTGGATAATCAGGAAATTGCGCTCTCAACCTAATTATTTGAGCAAGGAGCCTAGCAAATGCCACATTTCTAGTAAAAAGTAAACATACATGTGACCATATGATTGATGCATTAATTAAAACCATAGAATACTTAAATGGACCACAAAATAGGTGTATTGGTCCATATATATCACCCTGAATTCTAAGAAAGATGGACACTCAACAAAAATGTTTGAATGTGATGGTTTGGTAATTAATTTACCTTGAGAACAAGCACTACATGGATAATCAATAGGCAAAAGAATCTTCTAGTTCTTTAAGGGATATCCATGAACGTTTTCAATAATTCGACGCATCATTATTGATCCTGGATGACCAAGACAATCATGCCAAAGCATAAAAACCTTTGGGTCTGAACACTTCTGGTGTATTGCAACATGTGTTTCAACTGTTCTCATTGTAGTATAATATAACCCAGAAGAGAAAATATGCAGTTTTTCTAGTATGAGCTTTTGGCCCGATACTATTGAAGTAATATAAAAAAATTCTTCACTGTCTTCGTTATTAGTTTCAACATGATAACATTATAACGTATATCCTTAAAATTGAGTAAATTTCTGCTTGACTTAGTAGAATACAAAGCATCATTAATACAAAGTTTTGTGCCTTTTAGCAACATTATAATCGCTCTTCTAGAGTCTTCAATTATAATCGCTCTTTTCCAGAGCTTTGATTAAGTTCAATGAACCTGATATGGTATTGACATTGGCTTTGCATAATTTTAAAAATTATTCTATATGGTATTCGCTCTTCCAGAGCCTTTAATTACCAATAGGACCCATGTTTCTTTATATATGTAAAACATAAATTAAACTTTATTACTTGAAACATAAATCAAACATATCAAAATAAAAATGCTTATTATAATGCCATAATATAATGAAAGCAAAATAATTAATTGATACGATAATTTTCATTTGGAAAGTCAAGATAATTCATGAGATCTTCAAGATCATTATGATCATTCATGGGATCTTCAAGATCATTATGATCAACAAAGTTTGTTTCAATTTCCTTTCCCTTTTCTTTTATGGAAGCTTGGTACAAATCTATCAAATATTTAAGAGTGCGACAGGTACGTGACCAATGACCTTCCATTCCACATCTACGACTATGACCATAATTTCCTCTATGTTTATCAAATGAGGTTCCATTCACTTTAGGGAATGGAGTAGAACTGGTTGAACGAGATTGGTGAATTTTTTTATAGCAAAAGCTCATTATTTTGTTCAGCCACTAGAAGACATGATATCACTTCAGGGAACATAATTTCCTCTATCGCTTCAGAGAATATTTTGTGAACTTATGCTCTCGATATTGCTATTGCAGGAGCATATTTGAGGCATGAAATGTATTCAATGTTTTCTCTAACATGTTTTCATAAGAGAAATGATGGCGAATAAAAATCATTAATTTTGCATGATCCTACATGGATGCATGATTGTCAACCTTATTTGTATCTCCAAGGTTCTTTGCCTCTAGATGAATTTCAGCATCAGGAGTCCATGACAAATAATTATTGCCCGAGATATCGAGGGAAACAAATTTAAATTTTGTAAGGTTCGACATATATATAAAAGTTGGTAACGACAAGTGCTTTTTTATGTCATTACCAAATAATTAAACCATGGCCACACAGAGACCATGCATAAGCATTAACATAACAACTGTTTTCAATAAATGGAACACTTTTTCCTGGTATGACGTTGACATTTTTTGTTTTTATGTATTAGGCCAAACAAGACAGATAGCTTACATATATATTGTAGGTTACTAGAACATAAATACAGTTGATTCATTGATATTAATAAGCCCACTTAATGATATCTAACGTGCATGATTTTCACTCATTTGATTTACACATTCATATGCAAACCTTTTTTTTTTCTTTGACCATTTATTTATTGGTCGTGCAATAGATGTCATATATATATGTATGTATGTATAAGTATTTCATAAAATAATAATTTGTATTTTAAGTAGCATGTTTCTTGGCAGTGACCAAATGGTACACTAGTTAGTGTTTCAAAAGAAAAATTATATACCACTCTATTTCTTATCTTGATCATGCTTCATCCAACCAAGAATTTTTATTATTTGTTTTCTCTATGGCTTATAGAAATATATATCAAGTGATTCCAAAGCACTTAACTAATTTCCTAAACCATTTACCTGTTGTCATCCATCTTGTTCATGTGTGTGTGTGTGTGTATATATATATATATATTATCATAAACAATTTTAATGAAACAATACTACATATACATGATCAAATTTAATTGTAATGAAACAATACTTACAGTGAGTTGAGACAACTTTCTTTTCAAAATTGGGTAGAAAATCGTGCTGATAACATGTTGTGAAATGATCGATATAACAAAATGTATATCAACAAAAATGTATATTGATAAACTCTTTATTTAAGTGGTCATCCACAATTCATTTGATATCTATCAAACCACTTGGATGAGTTTTACACTTTCATTGAGAGAATTGTTCTACTATCTACTTAGCTACAACTTCATTACCATATATGATATATATAGCACAAGTAAGGTTGCTAATGAAAAGACTTAAGTCTTTTAATATCCTTGTGTGTCTTGCCATTTACTTTGGTTGCAACCTTTTAAATATCCTACCTTTTCATTTATCAAACTTTCTAAATTCCCATTACTTTATTTCTAACACGAGAGAGTGAGGGGATAAAAGTAAGAATAAGATTGAAAAATAACGAGAAAAAGAGTGACACAGTATCAAAAAAGGTAATTTTAACAATGAAGTTGAGAAATTGACTAATGAGCTAAAAATGCGAGACGTATGTATTGATGCATTTAGTGATAAATCTCTGAGTAAATCTATTCCTTCTGATGAACTTCAAAAGGAAGTAGATTCATTAAAACTATCTCTCGCTAGATTTGTCCAAGGTGAAAAGAACCTAACTGTTATGTTGGGAAAGCAAAAACCTAGTTTTGACAGACAAGGGATAGGTTATAATCCCACTCGTAAAACCGGGAATGTGCAAATGCTTAAATCCAAGTCTCTTTTCAAATTGAATTATTGTTCTCCTTTCACTACATGCAAAAATTGTGACATTAAAGGTCACTTAGATATAAATTGTTCTAAGAAACAGAAGGTTAAAAAGGTATAGATTAAGAAGGGTGATTTATGTACAACTAACACAAATGGACCCAAAAAGATATGGGTACCAAAAAGATGAATTAATTTTTCTTGACAGGTATGCTTCAAGGCAAAAGTTCCATCTCAAAAATGGATTCCTGATAGTGGATGCTCTCGTCACATGACTGGTGATAAATCGAAGTTCGTGGAACTAAAAACCAAGAAGAAAAATGGGACGGTTACTTTTGGAGATAATCGAACCTATGAGATTATCGGGAAAGGTAAAATTGGTAATGGTAAGGTCAATATTGATAATGTTCATCTTATTATTGGATTTGAATTTAATCTTATAAGTGTTAGTCAATTAATGGATAATGGTCATCAAGTTAGTTTTGAAAAAGAAAAGTGTACAATTTCTCATGGTACTAACAAAACTACTTTAGTTGCACAAAGGGAAGGAAATATATATACTATTGATTTTGAGCAACAGGATGAAGAATTATATCTAGCAACTGTGCAAGACGAGGCTAACCTATGGCATAAGAGGATGGGACATGTTCACATGGATTTAATCAAGAAATTATCCTCAAAGTATCTTGTCAAAGGGTTGCCAAAGATAACGTATGAAAAAAGAGGAATATGTGTTCCTTGCCAACTCGAGAAACAAGTAAGAACTTCGTTTACAGCAAAGAACATGGTATCAACTTCTTTTCCTTTACAATTACTTCATTTTGATTTATTTGGCCCAGAAAGACATGCCAGTATTAATGGTAAATTCTATGCATTTGTAATAGTTGATGATTTTTCTAGATATACTTGGGTATTGTTTTTAAGAACCAAAGATGAAGCATTTAAAGAATTTGAGAAATTGATAAGAAGTTTAGAGACTAAGTATAGTCTCAAACTTATAAAAATTCGGAGCGATCATGGTACGGAATTTCTAAAGGACTTTACCATGTTTTGTGATAAAAAAGGAATAAGTCATGAGTTTTCAGCTCTAAGAACTCCTCAGCAAAATGGAGTGGTAGAAAGAAAGAATAGAACACTTCAAGAAACAGCTAGAACTCTTTTATAAGAAAGCAAACTTCCAAAAAAGTTTTGGGCAGAGGCTGTCAATACTTCTTGTTATGTATTAAATAGAGTTCTTATTCGTCCTATTATTTTGAAAACTCCTTATGAGCTTTTGAACAACAAAATTCCTAATATAAGTTATTTTAAAGTATTTGGATCTAAATGTTTTATTCTAAATACTAGTGATAACTTGGGAAAATTTGATGCTAAATCCTATGAAGGGATTTTTATTGGTTATTCACAAAACAGCAAGGCATATCGTGTTTTTAATGTTAACAAGCTATGTGTTGAAGAATCAGTACATATAACATTTAATGAAACTAACAATGATCTTCCAAAAGAAAGAGAAGAGGATGCAGGTAATTTGGAGATCTCAGTAAATCCGGCAAACCAGAAAAATCTATTCAGCAAGCCAAATGATCAAATTCAGCAAGCTGAATTGGAAAATACACAAGGAGTGGAACAAGAAACAACATAAGAACTTGAGGAAAATTTCCCCCAACAAGAAGTAATACACGATGTCCAAATGCCAAAGACTACAAGGTATCTCAAGAATCATCCACCGGAAAACATTATCGGAGATATAAACAAAGGAATCACCACACGAAGAAGTTTACAAAATCAATGTGCATTCTCTGCGTTCTTATCACAAGTTGAGCCAAAGAATGCTAAGGAAGCTGTTCTTGATGAAAGTTGGCTAATGGCAATGCAAGAGGAACTTCAACAATTTGAACGATGTCAAGTTTGGGAATTAATGCCTCCTCCTAAAGATGTTTCTGTCATTGGAACAAAATGGGTGTTTAAAAACAAGCTTGATGAGCATGGGACAATCACTCGTAACAAAGCAAGGCTAGTGGCTCAAGGATATAATCAACAAGAAGGGATCGACTACGAAGAGACTTATGCCCCAATCGCAAGACTAGAATCTATCCGAATTTTATTAGCCTTTGCATGTTACAAGAAATTTAAGCTTTATCAAATGGATGTAAAAAGCGCGTTCCTAACTGGATACATTAATGAAGAAGTCTATGTCAAACAGCCTCCTAGATTCGAACATGAGAAATACCCAAATCATGTTTTCAAGCTAAAGAAAGCTCTCTATGGTCTCAAACAAGCTCCAAGAGCTTGGTACGAGAGGTTGAGTAAGTATCTACTTTCTAGTGGTTTCACTAGAGGTAAAATCGATTCCATATTATTTATTATGCATGATAAAAATGATATAATTGTTGTTCAAATATATGTGGATGACATAATATTTGGTGCTACTAATGATTTCCTTTGTGAGTGGTTTTCAAAATGTATTCATAAGGAATTTGATATGAGTCTTATGGGAGAGCTAAATTACTTTTTGGGGCTTCAAATCAAGCAAACTAAGGAAAATGTCTATATTCATCAAACCAAGTACACAAAAGAGCTCCTCAAAAGATTTGGCTTTGAAGGATCCAACCCAAAGGCTACACCAATGAGTACTTCAATAAAACTTACATCAAATGATAAAGGTATAGATGTAGAGTTAACCAAATTTCGAGGTATGATTGGGTCTTTATTAATCTTGACTGCATCTAGACCTGATATAATGTACAGTGTATGCCTTTGTGCTCGATTTCAAGCTAAACCCAAAGAATCCCACTTACAAGCGGTTAAAAGAATTTTTAAATATTTAAGTGGTACTATAAATTTAGGGTTATTTTATCCAATAAGTAATCATTTTGAGCTAATGATTTATTCAGATGCAGACTATGCAGGGTTTCAAGTTGATAGAAAAAGTACAAGTGGTGCTTGTACATTTTGGGGACAAAGTCTTGTTTCATGGCATAGTAAAAAACAAACTTCAGTTGCTTTATCAACAACTGAGGGTGAATATTTAGCTGCAGGGAGTTGTTGTTCTCAAATATTATGGATGAGACAAACTTTATGTGATTTTGATATAATTTGCAATAATGTGCCTATATTTTGTGATAATTCTAGTGCTATTGATATTTCAAAAAATCCTGTTTTGCACTCACGTATAAAACATATAGAGGTAAGACATCATTTTTTAAGGGATAATGTTTCAAAAGGATTAGTTAAATTAGTTTTTATTCCTACAGAAAAACAATTAGCAGATATTTTTACTAAACCTTTGTGTGAGAAAAGGTTTTGCATGCTTAGAAGAGAACTTAGAATGTGCATGGTATAAATGTGGATGACATATTTATCATATTCAGTTAATATATTCTGCACAATATCTGTTGAAATATATCTGTTTTGATATTCCTTATCTGTTTACATTATTTTCTGGATACATGTATCTATTGATAACCGAGGATTAATTGCCGATTACTTAGGTTACGTAAAGTCACAAGTTTATTTTGAAAACCAGAAAAGTAGTCGAACAGTCATTGAGTTTGAAAAGACACACGTCTTTTAATATCAGTCTCCTACTTAATTTCTACTTCTATGTTATCTTTCTTTATAACTTCAGTTCTCTCTTCTTCCGTAAACAAGATCAAAACCCTTGATTTTTTTTCCCTTCTCAAACCCTTAAAGCTATGAAAACCAGATCTAGCAAACAATCCTCCGGTAAATCAACGGATGAAGGATCCTCTTTGAAGAATGTTTCCGGATTAAAGATGAAATCCAAGCGAAAGCTAAAGAAATCGTCAAAGCATGTGTCGTCCGATGCCACCATATTATCCGACGACTCAGATTCAAGTTTCTCTTTCTTAAAAGCTTCAGAAGACGAACCGATTCAACAAGTGAAGTTAAAACAACCAGTGCATGAAGACCATATCACTTTAAAAATTCAATTGCTACAAAGCAACTTGTCTATGAAAAATCTCTGGATTTGTTCTATTTCAAAAACTCTGTTTTGGAAAAACTTTTCAATTCTTGTGAAATATCTTTTATGTTGTTTCCTCCTACTATTGCATATCCTAGATTAGTTCAGCAGTTTTATACTAATCTTGAGTGCAATGGAGATTGTTACACGACATATGTTCAAGGAAAATCATTATTTTTCACTAGTATTGATTTTGGGAGTATTCTCGGTATATCTTCTGCTGGACCCTGTCCGTTTACTCTAAAAGGTGCTGCTAACATTCCTTTTCCACCTATGGAACAACTTCATATTGTCATGAATGATTTTTCTCTAACTACTTTGTTTCTTCCAAAAACTGTGAATGTGTGTCCAACTGCTTGTGTGCTACATAAAGTAGTTAGGTATAATCTGTTTCCACGACTTGGTGGTGGAGCAGATTTTACCTATCAAGACTTAGTGGTTGTGGCTATGATTCTTAAAGGAAAATCATTCAATCTCTCTCAAATGATGTTGTCTCATATGCTTAGTTGCATTCGTCAATCTAAAAAATGTCTTCCTTACAGTAAGTTTCTGACAACGCTTTTCAAACATTTCAAAATATCTCTTGATGATGAAATTTTTGTTTCCAACAATGAGTTCATATATACTGCTAATCTGACACAATCACACATCACTTTTCTTGCTGGTGAGTTTGTTCGTCTTCATCCTCCTCCTATTTCCCCTACTCCAGAATCTTCTTCAACCTCTCTGCTAAATTCTCATGGAACTGATATTTTGAATATTCTAAATGAGATTTTACAAAATCAAAATTCTATGAAAGCTGACTTGGCCGAAATTAGAAATCGAGTTGAGATTCTTGAAAAAGGAAAATTGCCGTTGGATGCACCAGATATTAATAAACTGTATAATCGTGTTGAAGATGAATTCATTGATCTCTAGGCAGGTTTTGAGATACAAACTTTGGCTGTGGTTGAGGCCCTTCAACGGAAGTTCAATAGGAATACATGCCAGTTAAGTCAAGAAATTAAATTTGTAAGTTATCAACTTGGAGAACTTGCAGATTTTATGGCAACCAGATTTAATGATGTTGGCAGGAAGTTACATTTTCAAACAATGTACTCCACTATTCCAGAATGGCCAATGTGCAATTGGACAGCGGAGTTCAAGGATGACTTTCTTGATATGGGGATTCCTCTTTCAACCTTTATCCCCAGACCACCTCGATTTGCCAAAGAACTCACACTTGCTGAACGTCTTCACCGCCTCCGGCACCATGCTTACTTCACCTCCTGCACTACACAAAAAGTTCACATTAAAGACATTGACTGAATTTGCTCTCTCTTTTTGCCTGATGACAAAGGGGGAGAGATTATGGTTGATTATTTCAATTTGGTTTCTTATGATGGGTTTAAAACTATGATACTGTGATTTCTCTAATGTTTTGGTTTTTGATAGGCATGATTGTTTTTAAATGCCTGCTTGTTAAGACAATTGGTTAAAATTGCTTATGGTATTTAGTTTTAATCATGTTGTTATGAGATGCTATTTGAATATGATATGATACTAACACATGCAGGTCATATGAATTTGTTTCCTGAAATTAGTTATGCATAAATTTAGGGGGAGCTTCAATGATTTATGTTGTCATCATCAAAAAGGGGGAGAATGTTTACTTTGTCATATTCTAAACTTAATGTTTTGATGATGATTTGGTTCAATGTTACTAAATTGTTTATTGTGAATTTCAGGAAATTAATTCAAGAAATTGTTTGATGGATTATTCAAGGAAGATTGAAGATTATTTTGAGTCTTAAGAATTATTATGTAAGGTCATTGCAAATACTTGATTTTTCAATTCAAGGCTCTAGGAAATCTACATGCATAATTTTATATTTGCACAAGCCAGATTTATGCAACTTGATTATTTTATTTTATACATGCTCAAAATTTGCATATCTTGATATCATGATACGTGCAGTAATTTAAGATATATCTCGTTTTGTTCAATCAGTTGGTTCAATTTTTAAGATATATTTGTAATAGGCTTTAGTTGTTAATTATGATAAGGTAGCGTGTGGCAGTATCCTTGGAAATCTAATTGACTTGGCTGTAGCTTTGTTGGAAATCTAATTGATTTGGTTGTAGCTTTGAAAAAGAGATAATCTTTGACATGATATGTTTTAAAGAGTAATCATTATCTCGTTTGACTCAGTATTGCTATTTGGCCGGATATTTTGATCAGATTAAATATTTTGTTTCCGGGTTAAATGCTAACAGCTGGTTATTGATAAGGTTTGTTTGCAGCGCTAAATCTTTTTACAAACAGAATCTTGATAAGGTTTGTTTTGATTACAACGTTGATATTAAAACTTTTTACAATCAGAAGGATGCAACGGATATATTTTTAAGTCTATAAATTGCATGGAGTTATCCTAGTTTGTAGATACAACTCCAACAGTGCACCGATCATATATAAAAGAAATATTCTTCATATTATCCTGGTGCAATTAAAAATTTGCTGCTGTGCTTCATATATTCTGATTTTGTTCAGCATATTTTCGTGAACTATAAATTGGTAATATCCTTCTTAAATTAATTGATCATTGCATACATTAGTTGAGCCTTGCATTGTTAAATTGCTTATTTGCTTTGATCATTAGACCTCTATTATTGTAATTTTAATTTTTCAGACTAAGTGTTGTCTAAAGGAATTTAATCCAGGTGGATTAAGATTTGTTTACATATAGATTCAAGGAAGCATAGGTGCTTAAGGAGTGCATTGGTGCACAAGGAGCAAAAGTGCTCAAGTGAATTATTGTAATTCAAAATTTGATAGAATCTGTCTTGTAACGGAAATTATTTTTAATAAAAGTGAGTCTCCAATACTAGTTGGTATTGGACGTGGAGTAGGCTATTATTATAGAGGGTAATAGCTGAACCACGTAAAAAATCTTGGTGTTGATTTTATTGCTTGCTTTATTTTAATTACTCAAAAGTTAGTTAATTATTTTTTAATAATTAATAACTTGAATATTTGTATTATTTATTATTATCAAGTATTTTCATTAAATTATATTAATTTATAAAATCACCAAGATATTTTCTTAAACTAAAATCCAATCCAGTTGACCGTATTCATTCAGTAAGCTGCATTCATCAATACAGTAGACTGTATTCAAAAGTTTGGTATAAATTTTTTAATTGGTAATAGTCTGTATCCACACTTATTCAACCCCCCTTCTAAGTGTGCCTTATCTGAATTTCAATTTTTTTCCCTCACTCTCCCTTTATAAAATAGACAAAAAATAGAAAGAAAATTTGTAAAAATCCTTCCTTTTTATATAGCGTCTTCCATTTTTAAAATCACAAAACACAGTGAACGAGTGAACTAACAAATATATGGAAATTTGCTGCAGTTAAAGTATGGGTCTTGATTGTGAATTAGAATGATCAGAAGCATAAGAAGTTAAGAACACCAATATAGGTACCGGACCACAGAATTGTCAAATCAAATGGCCACCCCTTGTGCTAGTCTCCTCTCAACCGATACGCCGTCGTACTACAACCGGTTACAAGAACTCAAATCATTTGATGAGTCAAGAGCCGGTGTCAAAGGTCTCATAGACGCCGACATCCAGAACATTCCTCAATTCTTCATCCGACCCTACGACGAAATCGACGGAGACTACCCAGTTTCTGACTTCCCAATTCCGATCATAGACCTCGGAGACACCGCATTCCGGAGTGGGGTTGTCATAGAGGCTGTCCGACGGGCATCCGAGACCCTGGGGTTCTTCCAGGTAGTGAACCATGGGATACCCATGTTATGATTAGTAGTCACAAATTGTGGAATTCAAAAGGAAAAATAGAATGATCAGAGAAAAATAAAGGAAAATGATGGAAAGATTTGAATTGATAAGAGGTAGTTGTACAGAATTAGGTTGAAACTCAGAATAAACACTTTCAAATTTTTCATCCCCTCCTATCTCCTTTTTTCTACTTTTATAGACTAACACTTTAGGCAACACTGCTAACACTACCAACTAACCTTCTTGCCTATTTTTATTATTTCTATTTTTGATATTATCTAACTGATAGACTTTTTCTATTATCTAGCTGTATCCAGCTGTAATATCCACGCTATCAACTATTGTTGATGCTGATTTATTTAAATGCTCAATAGCTGATCATAACACTACCCTGCCCTGAAAATTGTCCTTGTCCTCAAGGACTAAAATCAAAATCTTGAAATTAAGAAGTCATCTGTTGGCCATCTTCCCATGAAGCATCTTCTTCACTGCTGTTTGCCCAATGTATGAGGTATTCAATCTTAGGTCTGTTCTTGAAATTGATCATTCTCCTATCTAAAACAACAATTGGAGTCACCTTTGGCCTACCATCTGCAGCAATGGGAGGTAATGTAAGAGCTACTTGTGCATGAAGCCCAATCTATTTTTTAAGTAATGAGACATGGAATACATTGTGAATTTGGGCAGTACTAGGCAAGTCTAGCTTATAAGCTACTGATCCCAGTTTTTCCAACACTTTATAGGGTCCATAGTATCTAGGTGCCAGTTTAAAATTGGACCTTTGAGCCAGACTTGATTGTTTGTATGGTTGGAGTTTAAGATAAACTGATCGAGTCTCCCACTTCAAATTTCCTCTCAGTCCTATGTTGATCTGCATAAGTCTTCATCCGAACTTGAGCTTGTAGTAGTTTGGTCCTCAGATCAGCCAAAACTACACTCCTTTCCCTGATAAAAGTGTCAACAGCTGGAATCTTTGTAGTCTCAATCTGATGAAAATTCAAGTGAGGTGGAGGTAAGCCAAACAATGCCTGAAAAGGAGTACCACCATTGGGCCAAGCTTAACCAGTTCCACCATTTCTTTGGATGTTCACTACATATACACCTCAAATAACATTCCAAACACCTGTTTAACCTCTCAGTTTGGCCATCCGACTGAGGGTGATAAGCTGTACTCAAACTGAGTTTGACCCCTAGCTGTCTGAACAGAGTTTGCCAAAATGTACTCACAAATATTTTATCCCTATCTGTAACAATTTTCTGTGGCAATCCATGAATTCCATAAATGTGATCAATGAAAACCTTTGCAATGGTGCTAGCAGTGTAAGGATGGTGTAAACCAATAAAATGAGCAAACTTGGAAAATCTGTCTATGATAACTAGTATAACAGTTCTTCCCTCAGAATTTGGTAAACCTTCAATAAAATCCATGGAAATGTCAGTCCAGGGTTTGTAAGGTACCTCCAAAGGTTGTAACAGTCCTGAATAAGGAATGGTTTCAATTTTGTGTCTTTGGCAAACTTCACATTCCTTTACCCAAGTTTTAACATCTACTGACATAGTATCCCAACAGAAATAAGTTCCCAATCTTCTAATAGTAACTTGAATTCCAGAATGACCCCCCCAATGGACTATCATGAAATGTTGCAAAAAGGGTCTTTCTAAGGTTAGTTTGAGAACCTACATATATCAACCCTTTGTACCTTAAGATACTTTTTTTGCAAAATGAAGTGAGGCTCAGAATCTGGTTGAATACTAATTTGCTATATTATGTTTTGAACATAAGCATCTCCATCATAAGTATTGTTGATTTCTTGTATCCAAGTAGGAATAACCCTAGTAATTGCCATAGCCTGAACAACTTCTTCACCATAATCCCTTCTTCACCTACTACATTTTCTGTTCCTTTCTTGTAAGTGATTTCATAGTCATATCCCAACATTTTACTCAACCATTTCTGTTGTAAAAATGTGGAAAGCTTTTGTTCCATAAAGAATTTCAAGCTTTGATGGTCAGTTTTAATGATAAAACGAGTTCCTATTAAGTAAGACCTCCACTTGGTTATAGCTTGTAAAATTGCTAGCAGTTCTTTTTCATAGACAGACAAACCTAGATGCTTTGGTGCCAAAGCTTTGCTCAAATAGGCTAATGGTCTTCCCCATTGCATCAATACTGCTCCAATTCCTTTTGAGCTGGCATCAGTTTCAATAACAAATGGCTGAGTGAAATCAGGCAAAGCTAGAACAGAAGTTGAACTCATAGCTTCTTTTAGGGATTGAAAAGCATTAGTAGCTTCAGAGTCCCAATGGAATTGATCCTTCTGTAATAGCTTAGTCAGTGGTCTAGCTATCTCTCCATAATTCCCGATGAATCTCCTATAATATCCAGTTAACCCAAGAAATCCTCTGAGAGCTTTAATTGATTTTGGTTCTGGCCAATTTATCATACTAGCAATCTTGTTTGGATCTGCAGAGACACCATGTTCAGACACAATATGGCCTAAATACTCCACCTGGGACTGAGCAAAAGAACATTTTGAAAGCATGGCATATAATGTATTCTTTCTAAGGATGGACAGTGTCATAGTCAAATGTTGCACATGAGAGGACAAATTAGGGCTGTCGATCAGGATGTCATCAAAGAAAACAAGAATAAATTTTCTTAAATGCACAAAGAACACTTGATTCATGAGAGCTTGGAAAGATGCAGGAGCATTTGTAAGGCCAAAAGGCATTACCAGAAATTCATTGTGGCCTATGTGTGTCCTAAAAGCTGTTTTAGGAACATCAGGTGGGTACATTCTTATTTGGTGGTAACCAGCCCTTAAGTCTAATTTGGAATAGATTGTTGAACCTTTCAACTCATCCAGCAGTTCCTCAATTATAGGAATAGGAAATTTATCCTTGACTATGATTTTATTCAACTCTCTAAAGTCCACACAAAACCTCTAAGTTCCATCTTTCTTTTTAACCAATAAAACTGGAGAAGCAAAAGGACTCTGACTTGGCTGTATAATCCCAACTTCAAGCATTTCATGAACAATTTTCTCAATCTCAGCTTTTTGTATGTGAGGATATCTGTATGGTCTAATGGTGAAAGGATCTGATCCAGTCTTCAATGGAATGTGATGGTCATGATTTCTTTGAGGAGGTAAAGACTTTGGCTCTTGAAACACATCTTCAAAAGTATGTAAGACTTGCTGAATCTGAGGTGAAATATGTTCTTTTGTTTCTATAGCTTGTACTGCAAATATACATGCTAACAATGCCAGTTGATCCCTTTTCCAAACATCCTGTAAGCTAACAGCAGTGATCATGGACACTGCAGGTGAGTGCTTGTCACTGTTTCCCATTAATATGACCTTGTCCTTTCCCACAGAGAAACTCAAGGTTAGGTTATTAAAATTAAACACACAATCACCAAGAGTTTTTAGCCATTGTACCCCTAAAACAGCATCACAACCTTTCAATAGAATCAGCCTCATATCTGTACAGAACTTATGTCCTTGAGAAATCCATTCAAATTCCTTACATCTTTCTGTGCACAACATTTTATATTCATCTGCCATACTGACCTGCATAGGCTTATCCTCCTCTAAGGTGCAGTGCAACTTCTCAGCTGTGCTACTATTCAAGAAATTATGAGTACTACCAGTGTCAATAAGGAGTATGATTTCCCTTCCTTTCACAGTTGCTTTAATTCTTAGTGTGGTTTCTGAGGTATTTCCATTTAAGGCATGCAAAGAAATAGCCATTTCTGTTTGATGCTCTACACTGTCATTGATCACTTCAATATCTGGTTCTTCCTTGCATTCTTCTTCCCACTCATCATCTCCAATGATCATATAGATCTGTTTAAACTTGCACCTGTGACCTTGTTTGTAGACCTCATCACAATTAAAACATAATCCTTTTTCCCTCCTAGCTTGCATTTCACTATGTGTGAGTTTTTTAATTTGACCACCAATATTATCCTTTAGATTTCCCCCTCCCATATTATAGTTATTTCCTTGAAACTGTGGCTTGACCACTTTATTACTTACAATATTACTTTCTCTACTGTTTCCTATAGGTTTATGGAATGCTGAGATAGGTTTATTCCTCTTGTAAATAGCTTCAACAGTCATCTCTTGGACTCTAGCTGCTGCAATAGCCTCAGTCAATTTACGAGGCTTAAGTAAGCTGACAAATCCACCTATTTCATCCTTTAATCCTCCTACAAAGCATTTTACAAAATATGTTTCATCCAATCCTGGGTTCTCAGCCTCAACCAAAGCCCTAAGGTATTCAAATTTCTTTTGATACTGAGTTACTGAAGAAGTCTGAGTTAGTCTATTGAATTTAACCAATACATTGTTACAGGAATTGTCTCCAAATCTGGTTTCAACATCTTCAATCAATTGTTTTCAGGACACATTGGAGTTAGATTTAAAATATGCTAGAAACCAAGGCCCTGCCTCCCCCTCTAGATGAAGAGCTACACTCCTTAGTCTCATCATATCATTCATAGGATGAATTTGAAAAAAAATACTCGCACTTCATGATCCAGTTTTTAACATCTACTCCATTAAAAATTGGAAAGTCGAATCGAGGATAAAAATTCCTCTGATTCGCACTTGAATTAGTTTCTACACCTCCTCCAGCATTAATATTCATTTCTCCAGAAGATTCAGAATGTTGATCATGAGCAGGACCTTTATCTTTGAGATTTCGTTGAAATTCTGCCATCATAAGTTCCATGGTACTTTGCATCTGTTTCATTCCTTCCTTAACATCATCTACTGTGCGCTGCAGCTGATGGTGGCTATTCATCAATTCCTGCACACGTGAATCAGTGTTTCGCAGACCCTCCTCCAATGTCTCCTTCGAACGAGTTCCTGCCGCCATTGATGAGTTCTAACGCCAAGGATCGATAGCTCTAATACCAAATGTTATGATTAGTAGTCACAAATTGTGCAATTCAAAAGGAAAAATATAATGATCAGAGAAAAATAAAGGAAAATGATGGAAAGATTTGAATTGATAAGAGGTAGTTGTACAGAATTAGGTTGAAACTCAGAATAAACACTTTCAAATTTTTCATCCCCTCCTTTCTCCTTTTCTCTCCTTTTATAAACCAACACTTTAGGCAACACTGCTAACACTACTAACTAACCTTCTCGCCTATTTTTATTATTTCTATTTCTGATATTATCTAACTGATAGACTTTTTCTATTATCCAGCTGTAATATCCACGTCATCAGCTATTGTTGATGTTGATTTATTTAAATGCTCAATAGCTGATCATAACAACCCATAAGGGTTTTGGAGGAGATGTTAGCGGCGGCGCGTGGATTCCACGAGCTGCCCCATGAGGTGAAGAAGGAGTACTACACGCGGGAGGTTGCTAGAAGGGTGAAGTATGTGAGTAGCTTTGATTTGTATAAGTCGCGGTTTGCTAGTTGGAGAGATACTTTGTTTTGTGTAATGGGTCCTCAATCTCTCAACCCATTAGATTTGCCTGAGGTCTGCAGGTATTTCCTCAATATATCTATTGAAATTCTAATATACATTGTTTACAATTAGAAAACGGGTGTAACTTTCTTAATTGCATTAAAAATATAATCTTTAAGTCTGTGGGACTGAGTAATCTATGAATATATGTGTACAGATGTATTTTATATTTGTAGAATCTTGATTTTATAAGATTAGTATGTGTAGATATTGTATTATACTTGTTTATTAGAATCTTTGAGATTTCTGTCACAATGTTTAATTTGTGGGCCTTTAATTTTATTTTGGTTGCAATGCTTCCAATATTTTAGTATTGGCCGAATTGGATTTGTATTTTAGCATATATTCCTTTTATTCTACTTTGGGATTTAATAGGGAAAACTGAAGTAGTTGCACACTAAGTTTGGATTAACAAGAGGAAAATGTAACGGAAAGATTAATTTGATAAGTAAGAAGTAAAGTACATGAAATGTTGGTTCACTAACAAACGAAAGGAAATAAATTTATTCTGAAAGTTGGCTAGGAAAGGTAGTAATTACTTATACAAGTTTATAATAATACTTTCGCACACATAAGCCTTTTAATTTTATTTTCCTTCATAATTAGTAGTAAAATTCTTTGCTTTCTACCCTGCTCCTCTTATTCTCGAGGGGAAACAATATGAAAGGTTAACAAGAGATAAGCTGTTTCCTCCCTTATCTATATATTCCCTTCTCTTTCCATTGCTAATCCAAACAGTATGCCTCTGTCATATTCCTTTCTCTTTCCCCTCCACTACTTCAATCCAAATTTTACCGTTAGTTGTTGGGTTAAGTGGAGTAGTCACTAAATATCTAAACAATGTTATACTCAATAAGTATTAAAACTTATGATAAACTGGAACAAATGATATTTTCTATATATTCTACGACGGAATAAATGTAATTGTGTAACTATTAATGAAATGCAGCCTAATTCATTATAAAGTTTATGTAGAACTGAGTTAATTGCTTTTTACTGTCAATTGATTCTAGTGTAGTTATGGGAGCTCTAATGTTTTGTGTCTAATATGTAGAGATAAGTATTTGGAGTATATCAGGCAAATCAGGACATTGGGGACTACTTTGTTGGAACTGCTATCAGAGGCACTTGGTCTCAAACCTGACCACCTTATTGGCATCGATTGTGCAAAACGGTGTGCAATTCTAAGTCACTATTACCCTGCATGCCCTGAGCCTGAACTGACTTTAGGAACAAATAAACACTCTGATGCTGATTTTCTTACAATCCTACTTCAAGACCAAATTGGTGGACTACAAATACTTCATCAAAAGCAATGGGTCAGTGTTCCTCTTGTGCCTGGAGCTTTAGTTGTTAATATTGGGGATCTCTTACAGGTAAGCTTCCTTTTTTCAGTGACTCTTTTAAGTTCTCTTCTCTATCTGATTTCACAACACGTTTATTCATTATCTGTTTTGATAGTTACTATAGATGTTAATTTATTGGAGTTTTATTGCATAATCATACTCAAACTGATATTAGACTTAATTTATGTCTTGTGTGCGATAAGCGACTATGCCATTATTTTTCTTCTTTGAAAAATTGCATGAGGGTAGCATAAAAGGTGCATGCTTGTCTATAATATTCATTTTCTGTGCCCCACTTGGTTGACTAATCAGTCTAATAGTTCTGCTGTTAGGGGTGCCTCATTTTGTGAGAGTAATTATTTGAAAGTTGCTTATGAGGTGCTGATATCCCTAGTGTCTGATTTACAGCTTACATCTAATGACAAGTTCCAAAGCGTGGAGCACAGAGTGTTGGTTAATCGTCTCGGACCTAGAGTATCCGTTGCATGCTTTTTCACGCCTCTTCTTTTCCCATCGTCAAGGTTATATGGCCCAATCAAGGACTTATTGTTAGAAATTAATCCCCCTTTATACAGAGAAACCACAATGGCAGATTTTGTTGCCTACTATGATTCCAAAGGACTTGATGGAAACTCAGCTTTAACACGTTTCAAATTATGAAGGTAGCTGTACAGAGGTTAGATATATCGCACTATGTTGTCAAGGATAAACTTATTAAAGTATTAGAGTTTATAAAGCTGGAGCTGAAGTGATATTAATCGTACATTCTTGAATATATGTACACAATTCTTGTTGTATTGTGACTTATAAAATCTTCATGGTATGTTAAATACCCTTTCATACTTGTGAAAATGGTTGTTTATATAGGTCTTTTATAGAATGTGAAGCATGCTTCTAGATGGAGCCATAAGAAAATCGTGGTACTGATAAGATGATGAGTTACAAACTGACAATTGCCTTGACCAATATAATGTTGTTGACAATATAATGTTTATCTTTTTGATCTGATTTGCATTCTGTTTAAACTTTAAACTTATATTGGATGTGGCCATGAAAGCTTTTGGTCTTCCCAAAGAATTTTTAGTTTAGTATCAGTGGATATTGTCATTTATCTTTAGGAAGTGTAGCTTCCTGTTGGGCAACTTCGAGCTGTAAGTTTCAGCTTGGATGCCAACAAACCTTTCGTGGTATCATCTTTTCCAGTTAGTGGGATTTTTTTTGTAGCTTATATGTCCATGAGGTTTGTCAGAAGTTGAAGGTCCTTTTCCTTTGGATGAATAGAAATGGAGATTACGAGTGAAATTTAGTTCAAGTTAAGAGTTGCAATGTAAGGGCCACCAGAAGTCCACTCCAGTTCCTTGACCAAGCTTACTGCAAGTGCTTTTTTGGTAAGTAGCTTACCTATAGTGTTAATAGACCATGATTCCATCAGTAAATTTCTTATTTATTTTTTGTATGTTTTGACAAGCTCCCAGGTGTCATTTCTTTCAATAGCCATCATTTCTTCCTTCATGGATTGTTTCCATTTTTCTTCTTTTGCTGCATCTTCATGAGAAATTGGATTTTCCCCTGCATAGAAAGCAAAGAAAATAGCTCCTGCATCTACCGGCTCTGTAGTATCATAAATCTCCTGCAAAGTCCTTGTCTTGATTCCTTCGGGGCTGCTATTAGAAGACTCTCTTGTTGAGGAAGATGGAACATCAGATGGGTTCAAGGATGGAACATCTTCACTTGGCATGCTGCTACAATCATCCAAATCCTCCATGAGCAGTGGTGCCTCATCTGCAGTGTTTATGTCAGCATCATTGAAAAAAGATTTTTCATCAAATGTTACATCCCTGCTAATAATAATTTTCTTTGTTTTTGGATTATACAACTTGTAGGCTTTTGACCTTTCACTGTATCCAACAAAAATACATTTATCTGCTTTGTCATCAAGTTTTGTTCTTATTGTATCTGGCACATGAGCAAAAGCTACACTTCCAAAAATCTTCGAATTAACCTTGGCTCAGATACCACTTGTTGGAAATATATGAAAGAGGATAAATTATAGAGAGAAGTGAAATATAATTTTGGAGAATACTTGAGAACACTTTGATTTCACTTGCTTGAAATGATCCAAGTACATGACTAATTGATGTATTTAACTGCCACAAGACCAGATTTAATGTTTGTCATTAGTATGATTAGCAGGTTCATGGAGAAGCCTCACTCAGAACATTGAGAAGTAGCAAAAAGAATTTTGAGATATGTGAAAGGCATAATTGATTATGGAATTTTCTATGAAGCTGGAGTTCCAATTTGTCTTACTGGATTCACAGATAGTGATTTTGGAGGTAGCATTGATGATAGCAAAAGTACTTCAGGGTATGTTTTCAATATTGGAAGCGGAGCTATTTCTTGGAGTTCAAAGAAACAATCAATTGTCGCTCTTTCAACAACTGAAGCTGAATATATAGCGGTTGCACATGCTGGGTGTCATCTAGTCTGGTTAGAAGGAATTTTGAAGTATCTCAATCAAAAACAAGAAGCTGATCCAACATTGTTTTGTGATAACACTTCAACAATTTCAGTCACCAAAAATCCAGTTCTTCGTGGAAAGACAAAGCATATTCGCATTCGATATCATTTTTTAAGGGAACTTGTGAATGATGAAATTATTAATATCAAGTATTGTAAATCTGAGGAGCAGCTAGCTGACATTTTTACAAAGCCTGTTTCTGGAGAAGTTTTCAAGAGGGAAATCGCTAAGCTCGGAATGAAGAATAAATTTGGTTTACGGGAGGCCTTGTTAGCAACTAAACCAAATTAATTCTAGATTGTTCTTAAATTAATTAAGTACATGAATTGGTGATATCTAAGTACATAAATGAATGTATTTAAAATGTCTTGGAATATGTAATGATTAGGTTCATGTACATGAATGTGGTCGTGTAGTAATTATTATGGTAGTTCTAGAAGTATCCTATGAGTACTATAAATAGTCATGTACTTGGATCATTTCAAGCAAGTGAAATCAAAGTGTTCTCAAGTATTCTCCAAAATTATATTTCACTTCTCTCTATAATTTATCCTCTTCCATATATTTCCAACATGTTTTCGTTCTGGTTCTTTACAGAATTGTTTGAAATTTGTTCATATAGCTTTACGAATCAGGTTGAAATTTGATTGGATGGTAAGTTGGAATCAATGGGCTAATTTTTGTCGGAGATGGTTGAGGTTTCTTATCTGTGTTTGATCTTCGTCTCTGTTTATACTGCACCGGAATCTATGTATTGTTGTAATTGATGAAGTTCAATCACCTAGATATAATGAGTGTTTAGTTTAGTAGCAGTGACGTATATTGGAATTGTGATGGTAAATTTAAGCATATTATGTCATTTTATACTATCGTTAGTAAAAAGGAGATTCGTATTTTGAAAAAAAAATTGACAAACAGGACAATATTGTGGTTCAAAGGGAGTAGTATTTTAGTTATGTTTACAATCATGTTGTATTTATTTTACCTAGCTTAGTATATTTGTCATGATAAGAAAATTTTAATGATAGTGTCATGTTATACTATCATCAATCAATTTACATATGACTCTTATTTTTAAAACAGAAAAAATTGCAAATGAAACCCCTCTTTTTTAATAGTAGGAGAAAAGAAAGGGTTTGATCCATAGAGTTATCCTGTTAGGGATTGACTTCTGACAATTATTGTTTTGAAAGAATATTGTTTAGTTATGTTTGTCACGTACATGTAATATCTTACAAATTAAGCGCACTAAAATTCATAATAAATTATGTTATGAGTGGTCCCAAATAAGTTCATTATATTGGTGAAATATTAAATGCATTTTGAAAGGTACTTATCATTAAATTCACTACTACTTATTTTGGGTAAGAATTACTACAACGTATCATCTTCAACCTATATATATTCAATATTACTAGTGGTGGATGATATTGTCGGGCATAGTTTTTCCTAGTGCAGATCCATAACTTTGTTGTTTAATCTTGACTTGTTCAGTCTGTTGCCATCATGGGGATTCATGGTGATGGTGACCGAGGCTGACTATTGGATGTTATACGAAAGCTGGCATTCAACAAAAAGCCACGCTACATTATTATTCACATAATGAGTTTAGACTGATGACTAAAATCAAAGTACTTAGTCTGACATTCAATAAAGTCGATTTCGACAGTCATAATTAATTCCAATTATAAGGCAAACTAAATACAAAATTAACAAACAAGGCTGCTACAGGTGACACAAGTCAGAAAGCACAAACAAGGCTGCTGCTTGCGCCTCGCTGCGTTCAAGCAACAAACTCACAGCACCTTGAGCTGCAAATTGTTCAGTCTTTGCAATTAATGCATTAATGCTGCTACTAGCCAACATGTTCATGTGCAATGGACTTAACACAAGTTGGCAACTGGCAATACAAGTAGCTTAGAAAATATCCCAAGTAGTTGGTCCCATGTTAGCTTGGTACAGTAAGTTAGGCAGAAGATTGTAAAAAGTTACATGATGTATTAATAGAGTTGCAAATTTGCATTTTTGTATAAACAGAAATTTCAGCTTTATGCACAGGACAAAGAATGGATATTTCAAGCTCCAACATGCAGCCTGGGACTCCAGCTGAAACAGCTGTAAATTATGACCGAGTTAAAGAGCTCAAGGCTTTCGATGATACGAAAGCTGGTGTTAAAGGACTAGTTGATGCAGGGATCATGAATATCCCTAAAATCTTTGTTAGACCATCGGATGAACTTGCTGGTGAGGAGTTAAATGCTTGCTCACTGAGACAACTACAAGTACCGATCATTGATCTCAGTGGCAGTGACAGAGGCAATCGACTACGTGAGGAGATTGTTGAGAAAGTCAAGCATGCATCAAAGAAGTGGGGTTTCTTCCAGGTGGTTAATCATGGGATCTCTGTTAATGTGATGGACCAGATGATTGATGGAGTACGCTTGTTTCATGAGCAAGATCTTGAGGTAAAGAAAGAGTATTATTCACATGATCGGAAGAAAAATGTGAGATATGATAGCAGTATTGATTTGTATCGATCTAGATTTGCTAAATGGAGAGACACTTTGAATATATCTATGTTGGTTCCTGATCATTTTGACCCTGATGAACTGCCACCAGTTTGCAGGTATATTTATTTTTTTTGTCTGCATATGCTTCCATTTAGGGTATGTTTGACTATTGGCATTTGCAACCATAGTGTATAGTGCGTCTGGGTCCAAATGCACCACAACCAAAAGCTGAGTTTAATGTGAGTTAACTAAGCTGTATTTGGACCTCCTAACGCACGAAGCACCCCATGTAGACAAACAAGCACTTAATTAGTTGGTTTTTAGACTTTCACCCCTAACTTTCTTTGTGTCAGTATTCCTGTTAAAGTTGAAGTGTTTTTATGATCTCGTCACCAAGTACCTAGAAAAAAAAATACGATTTTACATTGATCAGATGATAATAATAGTTTTACCTAACCTGCAGAGATGCAATACTTGAATATATAGAGGATGCTACAAAGTTGGGAGATACTCTTTTTGAGTTATTATCAGAAGCTCTTGGCCTCAGAGCAGACCACCTAAAAGCAATGGAATGTGCAAGTGGCCGCAAATTTATCGGTCACTATTATCCCCCATGTCCAGAACCAGAGCTTACTTTGGGAGCTAACAAGCACACAGATCCTTCCTTCCTCACTATTCTTCTACAAGACAATATTGGTGGCCTCCAATTCCTGCATGAAAATCAATGGGTTGATGTTCCACCACTTGCAGGAGCTTTGGTTGTCAATATTGGGGACCTTCTCCAGGTTTGTTTCAACTTCAAGCAATACTACTCAGCAATATACTCCCTCAGGTTCCACAAAAAGTGTCGCACTGTAAAATTGTTACAAACTTTAAAACGTTTGCCCTTAATTTTTTTGTGTTAGTTTATTAGTGATGGCGTAATAACGAAATTCTGATAGCAAATTTGAGGACATTATGTGATTTTATACTAGTGTCAAAAGAAACGAGACTTTTTCTGGAACATAAAAAAAAGGCAAATTAGACTCTTTTTGTGGAACCAAAGGGGCTTCATTCTTTCTAATTAACCACTGAATGATGATATCATTTTTATTCAGATTATATCAAACAACAATTTTACCAGTGTCGACCACAGAGTGCTTGCCAACCGAGTCGGACCAAGAATTTCCGTGGCATCCTTTTTCACTGGTGGTGTTGTGCCGGAAAAATTGTATAGTCCAATCAAAGAGTTGATATCAGAAGAGAGCCCTGCAATATACAAAGAATTTGTAGTAGGTGACTATATCAAGAAGTTCTACTCTAGGTCACAGGACAAGTCTGGTGTTGACCATTTCAAGCTATGAGCCCTAGGAAATCTAAGCAATTTTGTATGTTGTGGTCTTTTAGAAAATAAAACACTGTAATTTTGTATCTGTATTTTATGTTTACAGGTCAATTTATAATATCCCGGATACTTATAACGAAAATGTCAATGACGAGCAATGTTAAACCCTAAGGTATTAAATTTATAAATTAAAGTTACCAATTAAAAGTAACTAGAAAGAAAAGAAAAGAAAAGAAAGGAAAATAAGAGAAAAGTTATATTATCCCAGAACTCAAATTTAAGTTCGGGGTGACATTTTGAAACTCGGATCACACCATTGAGTTCGGAACGTCAATTTTAGTAAGATAATACTGTAAACACAATGTAGGGGGTTGACTTTTATGGTCAAAGTCAAGTCAATAGTTGACGTTTAAGATTAAAAGTTAAATTTTGAGTTCGAAGGCGAATCTGAGAAAACAGACATCACAGTGATGATCAAGATGTCAAGTTTAGTAAGAATCAACTCTAAGCGTGAATGGGGTAGAAAAAGTTGATTTTTAAAAGTCAAAAGGTCAAATGGACAATTAAATGGATAAGTGAATAAATAAAAGGGAGATTGGAGGGGATAAAATCCCTTATGGTCAGCTGATGGAGGAGGATGTGAGCCTTGTTGGCCAAATTAAGTTTTGTGGTCCATGTTGGAGCAAAAAGAGAAGGGGAAATGTGGTCCAATTTAGGGTCACCAACAAAAAAACTATTATATATAGCAAAAAGCAAAGCAAAAAGGCAAAGCAATCACACAACTCCCACCCACCTAGCTCGACAACAATAGGAAGAGAAAGAGAGAGAGAGAGGGAGTTACCAAGAGGCAAAGAAGAAAGGAAGAAGAAGAAAGAAAAGGAAGAAAAACTTGGTAAAGGTAATACCCTAAAACTTTTCTATACTCAATTTATCTTATGAAAGACCTAAATTTATGTTTATAATCATGTATTATATATGTATGGATCTAAATATGTTGGATCATGGTTGAAATCATCATTGGTCATGGAGAAATTCCATTGGAGCAAAAGAAAGAACAAAGGAACATAAGCTAGATTAGTTTAAAAATATCATAATCTGACCCGAAATTGTAAAAGACATAACTCTGAGTGCTTGCCAACTGAGTCGGGCCCGAAATTTTACCAGTGTCGACCACTTAGTGCTTACCAACTGAGTCAAACCATGAATTTCTATGGCATCTGTAACGACCCCAAATCCGGGTTACCTTAACATTGGGTCCGGTTCGTCACGTTACTGCTTATATAATACAATTCTTACAACATAAATGTAATTTCTATAATAAAACAACACATCTCAGTCTAATCCTAGGTTTTCTAACCTTTAATCGTACAAAACATTCCAACTCAGAGTATGTAATACATCAACTATTGTAAATAATATTACAACACTAAAATAATATTATAACGTAACATAAACTTTAATTCTTCTTCCTTAACATTTCCTTTCTACCATCTTCTTTTGACCTTTTAGGTCCTTCGACGATAGCTGCAAAAATTTGGTTGGAGCAAGGTTGAGTAACCACATTACCCAGCAAGTTTAACAGTTACACATAATTCATATATCATGCATGCATAGCAACATACCCATGTATTACAGTTATACATGTCATCAAAAGTAATTAAACTTTCATCATCAGTTTAATAACAACAGTTTATAGCATGTTATAACATAACGACAGTTCAACTGAATATAACAGTTAACAATAACCGTTCATAGCATGTTATATAACATTTCACACATAGGAGCAAGTTCTGAAAAACTTACCTCGGTCCGTAGTTCGTTAGCTAGATTATTCGCATCCCATATTTTTTTTTCTTCCAGAATGAACGGATCGTGTATTGACATTTTTCAAGTATCTCATCTATGCTTATATGTGAATCTTTTATTAATATCTCATTCACATATAATATTTATTCCTTCAAATAATGACCTACTCCATGCAGTAAAGTTTGTTACAATAATTGCATTAGAAACACCAAACACGACCATGGCAAGAGCTTCACGATGGCATTATCATTTGTTGAAGCAACCATCAATAACCCTTCCATATTAAATCTAATACAAGGAGAAGCTTGTAACTCACCATATCTCTCTCTACTTTCTCTTTCTAATTATAAATATATTCAGGTAACCCACCAGTTCCCTACTATAGTTGTGTGGAGCATATACTGGTGTAAGAGTAACTTGGCTGAGGCATGTCTGTGGTTATTATCTCAGAAGCAACACTAGGGAATCTTGTTATTTCTTATAGAAACTACAATAAATTTGTCAGTGGAGTATAAATTCAACTCATACTAGGTTCCATTAGAAGCTCGTTTGAGATTCCTTATCAGTACAAGCATACTACGAACAGTCGGTGTTTGTAAACAAGTTGAGCTAACTGATGGGTCAGCAATGATGAAATATGTCAGCCTAGTTACCCCGCCACCCACCACCCACCACCATCCTTTTAACTTTCTCTCTCTAGAAGACTCCTTCTTTCTTCTCTCTAAATTTGATCTTTATATATATAGTCCATTTGTGTTCGGACGTGGCTTCTAAGAGGTCCAAATCTACCTTGAATACTAACACCATAACCCTTTTTATTACATCCAAGTCTTCCATCAAGGATCCTCCAACCAACCTCTGATCGCCGGCATGACATCTCTCATAATCAAGCTACCATTACCTCATCTCTTTTTTCTTTCTCTCATCTTCTCCATGTCTAGCTGAATCTCATGAGGCTCTGTTGAGAGGAAGCGGAGCCCCGATAACCGGACGAAAAGGAATTAGGGTGGCAGTGTAGCAAGCAGAACCCGGTGGGGAAAACCATAGGTGTTGGTCCGATGGTGAGGTTAAGTTTCATGCAGGAGGGTTCCTTTCTCTCTGTAAATATAACCCACCAAGGTCACATAAGTAATTCTTTTCTTGCTTTTCTTTTCTTTCCTCTAAAAATAGAGTACTCGTATGTGTGTGTGTGTGTGTGTGTATATATATAGTCTGTAGGTAACTTTAATATAAAAGTATGCATGTATCTGTAATATATTACTTAGCTTAGCTATTAAAGTAGGGTTTTGAGTGGCTTCACATGCATGTTGTAGGGTTTAACTTTTCTCTTTCGGTGTGCTACCACTTTCACACTTGTAATACCAAGAAAAATTAAATTTAGTGGAGTAGATGATGGTCTCCCACCACCCGAAGGAGTACTCCAAAAGTTCCCTTCATAAGTTTTTTATGGAGAGTGATGTGTTATATGTCTTGGTTAGACCACATCATGGAAATAAATAATGTAAACTCATGCACGGATCATCAACCATGCAAGTTATTCATCATCCATGCAAAGCATGCAATTCATGTAATAATAATTCATGCATCATTTTACTATTCTCTCTTTGTTTGTTTGTGTATGGATAAAAAGCTAGAGAGAGAATATTAATTAAGCCACCAGACGCATCAAATGAACAGCATCTAAGCCCCACATGCAAACTCACTAGCAGAATTTGAAATGCAATTCTTGAAAATTTGCAACCCACAAAGCTTAGCAGCCTCACTTTTTTCTTGTTTTGGGGCTTGGCCCCTTCTTTTCTCTTTTTCTTGCAAGTGACACTCGGTAGTGTGTGTGTGTGTGTGTGTGTGTGTATTACTTAGTTGCAAGGAAAAATATTAATATATGATTGTTATTATTGAACCAATTTCTTTGCTATACGTGGCTACAGTTCGTCAAATCATCCACCACCTTTAAATTTTAGACTTAGAATTTTAAGTGTTTCACATGCATGCACATTGTACCCTAGTTAGAATTTATTTGATCACTGTGTTTCCCATAAGCATGCACCTTAGGACTATTACTTGGTGGGTGACCCATGTTATAAAAACACATAGACCCATACTTAAATGCTTTGTATTATTGAAACTTTTAAATCTTCATAATATACAATTAACCAAAGTTGTTGTATAAGCTTAAAAGACCAGGTAAGCCTTATTGTTAGTCCAACATTGAAGATTCTTCCTTTTATGAAGAAATAACTAGGCAGTAAATGATAAAGAATACCCTGCTACATTGTTATAACTTATAAGTTTTGAAAAAAAAATGTTGACTTCCTTAGTTGAAACTAGTATGGACCAACTATTAAATTGCATCTCATCACTTTAATCGATATATTACATTCAATATAATTAATATCAATACATGTGATATTAATAAAAATATACTTGGGTAACTTTTATACATGTGTATAAAATCCTTCCATAAAAATGGAATTAACTAATTATATATCGAATCATTTATTTAAATGATTAATTAATATTTACTTCATTAATTAGTTTTAATAGCTCGTTTAATTTATACAATTAATATTGTATAACTAAATTTAATTATTCCTTCCTTCCATAGCTTGTTTTCAAGCAATTTATTTATACATTAAATATATTTATTTAACATATTTATTCATTATTCAAGTATGAATTTAATTTACTAATTTAGTTTCAATATATATATATATATATATATATATATATATATATATATTGAACCTCATTTGATATTTAATTATATCAAGTTGGCATAATATTATATATTAAGTCATCATGATAATATATTACATTTATGTAATATATTATTAAAAAATAAGTTTAAATTAACTCCCTCAACAAAATGCATACATCAATTCAAAAGTTTTAAATAACAGAATTCATTAGCTCATATATGAAATTTAATTCATCGTAATTTAATTGGTTGTTACACAAGACATATTGTTCAAATTATATTAACTTATAATATAATTTTATCTTATCCTTAATTAATTAATATAAATTAATTAACTTTCTTGGCTTCTTTTAAATGTTTAAATTAGCTAAGAAATGTAAAATCCATCCCATAAATCCCATATACATATATATATATATATATATATATATATATATATATAACACATATGTATTTATATATTAATTCAAACCAATACGTCCCATAATAAGAATTTTATTTATTAAATTCTTACTTTACTTTTATTAAAATATATAATTTTCAAAAACTCCGGGATATCACATTCATCCTTTTTCATCGGTGGTGTTATGCTGGAAAAATTATACAGTCCAATCAAAGAGTTGATATCAGAAGAAAGCCATGTAATATATAAAGAATTTGTAGTAGGTGACTATATTAAGAAGTTTTACTCTAGGTCACAGGACATGTCTGATGTTAACTATTTCAAGCTATGAGCCCTAGGAAATCTAAGCAATTTTGTATGTTGTGGTCTTTCTGAAAAAAACACTGTAATTTCGTATTTGTATTTTATGTTTACACAAAAACCTAGTGATGTGGGTCAATTTACCCACCAATGAGGGACTGCCACATGTAAGCCTAGTAAGCCCGTTAATAAAGGGAAGAATCATAATTACGTTCAAAGAATATTCTAGAGATATGTCCAATCTGATACAGGATAGAATCCCAATCTATAAGAGGTTAATAACCCACAAGGAGTCTGAGACGTAACTAGTAGGGTTCTGATTTCTATCGTTAAAAAGAGAGGACTCTCATGCTATAAAAAGGGGATACTCTAGCACAATTGAGGTACACAATTCTGACCCCCATAATAATTTTTTCTCATTATATCAACATTCTGACTTAAGCATCGAAGAGTCCTCCCAGAGCCCCTAGCGCCGTTAGACTTTTTGCAAGTTTTTCATTGAATTCAAGGCAGTCAAGCGGCGATCAAAGTCAAGATCCATGGACTGATCGAAACTTTAGTTTGAAGGTTGTTGATTTACGCATCACACAACATTGTATTTTCTGTATATTATGGATTTCTTTACGTTTTAGTTGAAAATTCTCTGTTCAAGCAAATAATTAATAAAGTGGATGCATGTGAAAATCAGATCAGCTCTTCTTGTGTTCAAGTCTGGCGATGATGTGAATTAACAAACCAATGATGTTTTAAGAGTTAGAGCTTCCAGTGTGACGAGTTCATGATCCTAGGTAATTAGTTAGAGCATTAGTTATACTGGTTGTATTCGATTGATATAGTTAGTTAACCATACAATCATGTGTTTGTGTGTGTTAAGACTCTATTTAGTTTTAGGGTAAGATTCCTATATATTCTTAACACCATCACAAGAAAGCACAAATAGTAAATTGGTGATCTATTGATTGTTTTTGTTGGAGAGAAACTTGTGGTTTGGGATTAGTAAACTTGAACGAGTAGAGAGTTGTTGGGAGTACATAGTCAAAGAGAGTGTGACTAGCCTTATGCATGTGTAAGTCTTATATATATATATAGACACACACACACACACATAGCGGTTCTCCGATGGACCGGCCCGTTAACGGACCGACTATAGTGACGGTTTTTTCCGTCGCTATAGGCCTATGGCGACGGCCCACATATGCGAACCGTCGCTATAGACCTATAGCGACGAAAAAAACCGTCGCTATAACCCGTCCGTTAACGGACCGGTCCGTCGGAGAACCGACCTCTATATATATATGTGTGTGTGTGTGTGTGTCACGTGTCTTGTTATGTGACCTTACACACTGGTGTTTGGTAAAAATTGTTCTCACTTACCTTTCACATTGTCACGTGCTGATTGTGACTCATTTAATGTATATAAATAACAAAAACTATATAAATAACAAAAATTAATCAACAATCTTATATTTCATATATACATAATAATTGACACTCGTACTCTGACCATGTCTTGAGATCCATACCATATAAACTAGATGGTGGGTTAAAGTGAGCCCTAAATTCAGGGCTGATCAGGAATAGCAGAGCTTAAGCTCAGCCCATCTTGAGGTGGGCTTCCAAATTAAGGTTTTACTCTTTCATCCAAACATTAAATAAGATTTAAGACACTGATTCCTTTCTTCTTCCTCCAACTACCACCACTTCACCACCACAAGTCAGAGCTCATAGCATAACCCTAAAAACTACCAAGACAAACACATTAGTAACTCTCAAATAACTCTAAAAACTACCGAGACAAACACATTAGTAACTCTCAAATAGCTCAATGGCCATTGACAAGGGGCAAAACTACATGTACTGTTGTGGGGTCAATTGACCCCACTGAAAAAAATAATTACTTTATAATGTAAGGTAAATTTTAAAATTTTTCTACTATATGGGGTTAAATTGAAAATTTATAACTTTGTCAATCAAATTAGCCACATATAACTCATATCCTCTCAATATATGTATATCTCTCTATAATATTTTAAACTAAATAATAATCTAATTTATATTATTTTTAAAAATAATTAATGAATTAATTACTTATGTACAGTTGTGATTAAAAAGTCTATTACGAGTCAATATAGTGTATATATATCATATATTATTACTTACTATATATATATATATATACACACACACACACGTGTGTGTGACTCAAAAGTATAAAAGTATTACAAAAAATTGGCTCGGGGGCGCTGCCCCCGAACCTCCGTCAAATTATTTATAGCTTAATAATCATTTTGGCCACACTCAAATTTTTCTCTGGCTTCCCACTGCCATTGACTCCTATGGCATGATCATCCCCTCCAATTGAGATCCATTCTATCAAACACTAAAGCTCAATGCTATGTTTGCCTCCAACCCATTTCAGGTTACAATTACATATGCCCCAAAACTGGCTGCAACTTCTTCCTCCACATATCTTGTCTAAAATTCCCCCTCGAATCTCTCCACCCACTCCACCACCACCATCCTCTCTCTCTCCTCTGTGAACCACCACACCCCGATAACTCCACCACCCAAACAATCTGCAACCAACGTAGTAATCCTTGCTCTGGTTTTACCTACAATTGTGCACCCTGTTCATTCTCTCTCCACCTCCAATGCGTGATAAAACAATGGAATTTCAGCTATGAAGTTCACAAACACCCTCTATCATTTTCAGCCTCACTCCCAAGTGGGTTTGAGTCATTTCTGTGCAATATTTGCGGTGAGTATGGTTATGGTTTCAGCTTGATTTGCAAGATCTGTCTCTTTGTGATTCATATAGAGTGTTCTGTTTTACCATTCACTGTTAATTACAAGCGCCATGATCACCCTTTTACAATGATCACTGTCCAATCTATTGAAGATGGAACTGGTGAATTTTATTGTGATGTTTGTGAAGAGTTAGTGAATATAAAAGGGTGTATTTATTATTGTGCAGATTGTATCTATATTGGGCATTTGGGTTGTATGGCCTTTGCCCAAAATCCCCATATAAAATTTGTTGTTGGTGCTTCAAAATTGTATTCCAAAACCTTTAACTTTGGCAAAGTCCCACATTGCCTATTTTGAGAACTTTTCCTTGGTATATTAGTAAGTACTAGTGTTGGACTTAATAACATGGTTGAGGAAAAAGGGATGGGCTCGCGCACATGAGGTTGGCTAAGGATTTGGGTTGGGCCAAGCTTGGATCTTGGACTTCCGGCCAGAAAACCTTAATGCGTGTGGGCGCGCGTTACGCCCGCGCAGGGGGGGTGCAAATTCGGACAATTTGGCCTCGCGGGTGCACCCAGATAGCCCAATGTTTTGCTAAAAACACTCTCAAATATTTTTTTGTCAGTTAAATCATGTTCCATGTTTATTAAGTTTCAAACACATTTCTTGTTGCCTAAAACCACATTCACGTTTTTGGTCACTTAAACTTCCTCCATGTTTTCCCACATTTTCAGATCTTAGATCTGAGATCTAATTTTCTCCTATATACATGAACTCGGATCTTAATGGAAAATAGAACTGAAACATATACAGAATACTCTCTTCTTTGAAAAAGAAATTCCTCTGTTCTTCAAAGAGTCAGGCAATCCACAAAGACGAGTCCAATGCCTCTTTCTGTGAGTACACACAATTGGAGGTTTCACCGTTGAATCCTGGAGGGTGACCGCCGGCAGCCCATTTGTACCTGAGGTTATTACCAGTGGGGGCGGAATCACTTTTTAGGACAGTAGCTTGCTACGCCTCGATTTTCATTCATCTTCCAGCTAAGTTCTTCTAATTTTATTCTTCTGTTGCTCTTGTTAATACTGCTGCAAAATCCAACAACCTAAAAAGTGATTCGATTTATTAACAAGATGAAATCTGCTTTAGACTTTGCTAAAATTGAACGATTTGATGGTTCGAATTTTAAGAGATGGTCTGAAGACATGTTGTTTTATTTGGAAACTATGAATCTGGAATATGTGTTATATATGGATCCTATTGTGGAACTTCCTGATACTCCTGCTAATGATGTTCTTGAAACTCTTGAAAAAACTTATGCTGATACTTCTGCTACAAGGGATTATGCTAAAGATAATCGTACATGTCGTAGATATATGCTGCATTACTTGTCTAATACGTTGTTTGAGATTTATTACCCGTATGATAGTGCTAAGAAGATTTGGGAAGCTTTAAAGTCTAAGTATGCTGTAGAAAACTCTGGACTTAAGAAATATGTTGCTGGAAAATTTTTAGACTTTAAGATGCAAGATGGAAAATCCGTAATAGAGCAAGTTCATATATATCAGACTATTGTGGGGGAGGTTATTGGGGAAGGAATGAAAATATGCGAGATCTTTCAAGCTGCTGCACTTATTGAAAAATTACCACCCTCATGGAAAGATTATAAAATGAATCTTAAGCATAACACTAAAGATTTTACTATGCAGGAACTAGTTGCACACATACATATTGAAGAACAAAACAGGGCAAAAGATAGAGGAGACATAGTTGCTCATCATTCTGCCAAGGCCAATCTCGTTGAAGAAAGGCCACAATGGAACACCCATAATTATCCAAATCAAAAACCGTCTTCCAAAAAAACCACAAAGGGAAAAATCAGAACTCAACCCGGGGGGTAAAAGACAATAGGTTCAAAACTCCCAATCAAATTCAGAAACCTTTCACCAAAGGTCCTTGTTTCGTGTGTGGCAAGCCTGGCCATATTGCTATGAAGTGTCACTTTCGCAAGGGGCAAGATAATAATAATAGTAATAGCTTTCAGCCTAAGCCCCAAGCGAACCTAGCTGAAACCGATGATATCATTGTTGCTGTTGTCTCGGAAGTAAACTTAGTTGACAACCTCACAGAATGGGTAGTTGATACCGGCGCCACTAGACACATTTATGTAAACAGAAATGTAATCCTTAATTACGAAACTGTGACTAATGGGGAAAATGTCTTTATGGGGGATTCTCGAACCACCAAAGTTGCAGGAAAAGGGAAAGTTTTACTTAAGTTAACTTCGGGAAAAACTATTGCTTTGCAAAATGTGCTTCATGTGCCTGATATTCGTAGAAACCTTGTGTCTGGTTCATTGTTGAACAAAGCTGGGATTAAACTTGTGTTTGAATCTGATAAACTTGTACTTACCCGTAATGGGGATTTTGTGGGAAAAGGTTTTTGTAATGGGGGTTTATTTGTTCTTGATGCTTCTGCTGAATTGAATAATAAGAATGCTTCTTTTGCTTATATTGTTGAATCTTTGGACATGTGGCATGCTAGATTAGGACATTTGAATGTGGCATCTATTAAAAAGTTGAAACAACTTGAGCTTATTCCTAATTTTGCAAATACTGAGTTTAATAAATGTGAAATTTGTGTGGAAGCAAAACATGCTAAGAAACCTTTTAAAAGTGTTGAAAGACATACTGAACTTCTTGAGTTAATCCACAGTGATTTAGCTGATTTTAAAAATACTACCAGTAGAGGTGGTAAGAAATACTATATTTCTTTTGTGGATGATTATTCTAGATATACTCAAATTTATCTCCTTGCCTCTAAAGATGAAGCGGAAGAAATGTTTATTAAATATAAGGCAGAGGTTGAAAATCAGTTAGACAGAAAGATTAAAAGAGTTAGATCCGATCGTGGAGGAGAATATGAATCAGGAAGTCTCAAAAAATTTTGTGAACTAAATGGTATTATACATGAAACTTCTCCACCATATTCTCCACAGTCCCAATGGAGTTCGCTGAAAGGAAAAATAGAACTCTTAAAGATATGATGAATGCCATGTTAATTAGTTCTGGTTTACCTTATAATATGTGGGGTGAAGCTTGTCTTTCTGCAAATCATATTTTAAATAGAGTTCCACATAAAAAGATAGACTCTACACCATATCATTTATGGAAGAATCATGCTCCTAACTTGGGGGTATCTTAAAGTGTGGGGGTTGTCTAGCTAAAGTAGTTATACCAGATTTTAAAAGAAATAAAATTGGGCCTAAAACAATGGATTGTATTTTTATTGGATATGCTTCTAATAGTGCTGCATACAGATTTTTGGTAATTAAAGATGAGACTAATAATTATCAGAATAATTCTATTTTGGAAACTAAAGATGTAGAATTTTTTGAAAATATTCTTCCAATGAAAATAAGAGACGTGGACAGTCCATCTTCAAATGAATTTCTTAAAAGGACAGATAAAGAGCCTGTACCTGCTTCTACTAGAAGTAAAAGGCAACGTTTTGAGAAAACTTTTGGCCCAGATTTTATAACTGCTTTTATAACTGAAGATGACCCTAAAACGTACGGAGAAGCAATGAAATCTATTGATGCAACATTTTGGAAAGATGCTATTAATAGTGAACTAGAATCCATTATGTCTAACCATACATGGGAACTTGTTAATTTGCCTAGAGGGTGTAAACCTATTGGTAGTAAATGGGTGTTTAAAAAGAAGTTAAAAGCTGATGGGTCTATTGATAAATTCAAGGCTAGACTTGTGGCTAAAGGGTATACTCAAAAAGAAGGGTTTGACTATTTTGACACTTACTCACCAGTGACTAAAATTGCAACTATAAGATATTTTAATTGCTTTGGCATCTATTCATAATTTGATAATCCACCAAATGGATGTTAAAACTGCTTTCTTGAATGGTGAGTTAAATGAAGAAATATATATGTGTCAACCAGAAGGATTTGTTGTTGCAGGAGAAGAACAAAAAGTGTGTAGACTTGTGAAATCATTGTATGGTTTGAAACAAGCACCAAAACAATGGAACGACAAATTCAATAAAACTCTCTTGTCTAATGACTTTGTGACAAATGAATCTGATACTTGTGTGTATAGTAGATTCAATGGAAACTGTGGTGTGATTATTTGCTTATATGTGGATGATTTACTAATATTTGGTACTGATGAGAAAGTTGTGAAAACCACAAAAACTTTTTTATCTTCTAAATTTGACATGAAAGATTTGGGAGAAGCAAATTTGATTCTTGGCATGAAAATTAATAGACATGCAAATGGTTTGGTCTTATCTCAATCTCATTATGTGGAAAATATTCTTAAGAAGTTTAATTTCTTTAACGAAGAGCCATTAGGAACACCTTATGACTCTAGTATACATTTAAAGAAAAATAAAGGGATTGGTATTGCACAAACTGAATATGCTAGAATCATTGGTAGTGTAATGTACCTAATGAACTGTACTCGACCTGATATTGCATATGCCATCAGTAGACTTAGCAGATATACTCATAATCCTTCACAAGATCATTGGAATGCATTGTCACGTCTAATGAGGTATTTAAAAGGAACAGTTAATGTAGGTATACATTTTACTGGTCATCCTAATGTTTTTAGAAGGATATTGTGATGCTAATTGGGTATCTGATAATGATGAAACAAACTCCACCAGTGGATATGTGTTTACTTTAGGTGGAGGAGCTGTCTCTTGGAGATCTGCTAAACAAACTTGTACTGCTAGATCTACTATGGAATCTGAATTTATTGCATTAGAATTGGCAGGTACAGAAGCAGAGTGGCTGAGGAATTTATTGGCAGACATACCATTGTGGTCTAAACCAATTCCTTCTATATCTCTGCATTGTGATTCTCAAGCTGCTATCGGCCGAGCAATGAACCAAGTGTATAATGGGAAACAAAGGCATATTCGCTTGAGACATAATATTGTACGAGGACTGATCAGTAACGGTGTTATTTCCATGGAATTTGTGAGGTCTGAAAAGAACCTAGCGGATCCACTTACAAAGGGATTGATTAAAAAGATTGTCCAAGAAGCATCCAGAGGGATGGGACTATTGCCAACATTTTGAGTAAGTAATGCGTGATGGAAACCCAACCCATGTGATTGGAGATCCCATGAATTGGGTTCAATGGGTAACAACAAGTCACGGAATTACTTAATTATAGCACTACAATTATTTATCCCTGTGTGTATGTGGTGCTTACTGACAAATTGTGATAGGATGAATCATTTAGATTCTTAATGAAACTCATAGCCCTAAAGGGTGGTGTATGTCAGTTTACACTTGATGGGTTCACCTATATAAAGGTGGAAGTGTGGGCCGCTTCCTATGAGAGCATGTGGCAAACTCTCTAGAGCCTTTATGAAAATCTGGGATATGGCGCATGGCTTAGAACGCGCCCAACCGCGGACTTGTGTGGATTCAAGATTTTTAGATATGTGTGTAAGTTCAACTGTTTGTATCACAGATAATGGGTTCAAGATTTTAATTCACCTATAATCTACATTCATGAGCTTGTTCCACTAAGTGTCGATTCAAACCCACAAGGTATCGACATGATGTATCTATAATCTATTGCCTGACTTCCTTCGTTTAATTTCTTCTTTGATAATTTTGAATCATGTGGGGGATTGTTGTTGGTGCTTCAAAATTGTATTTCAAAACCTTTAACTTTGGCAAAGTCCCACATTGCCTATTTTGAGAACTTTTCCTTGGTATATTAGTAAGTACTAGTGTTGGACTTAATAACATGGTTGAGGAAAAAGGGATGGGCTCGCGCACATGAGGTTGACTAAGGATTTGGGTTGGGCCAAGCTTGGATCTTGGACTTCCGGCCAGAAAACCTTAATGCGTGTGGGCGCGCGTTACGCCCGCGCAGGGGGGGTGCAAATTCGGACAATTTGGCCTCGCGGGTGCACCCAGATAGCCCAATGTTTTGCTAAAAACACTCTCAAATATTTTTTTGTCAGTTAAATCATGTTCCATGTTTATTAAGTTTCAAACACATTTCTTGTTGCCTAAAACCACATTCACGTTTTTGGTCACTTAAACTTCCTCCATGTTTTCCCACATTTTCAGATCTTAGATCTGAGATCCAATTTTCTCCTATATACATGAACTCGGATCTTAATGGAAAATAGAACTGAAACATATACAGAATACTCTCTTCTTTGAAAAAGAAATTCCTCTGTTCTTCAAAGAGTCAGGCAATCCACAAAGACGAGTCCAATGCCTCTTTCTGTGAGTACACACAATTGGAGGTTTCACCGTTGAATCCTGGAGGGTGACCGTCGGCAGCCCATTTGTACCTGAGGTTATTACCAGTGGGGGCGGAATCACTTTTTAGGACAGTAGCTTGCTACGCCTCGGTTTTCATTCATCTTCCAGCTAAGTTCTTCCAATTTTATTCTTCTGTTGCTCTTGTTAATACTGCTGCAAAATCCAACAAAATTTTCATACAAAGATGTTGATATTTTATCACTCGAAATTCAGATGAAACGAAAATTGAAATTTATCAAACAGATACATCTGAGCTTCAACCTTACCAAGTTGAAGAGGATAAGGGGCTAATTAAATTGAGGGAAAGTTTCAGTAAGCATCATATTGAGCAGATTGATAGTGTGCTTGAGCTTGAACATTTCAGCCACCAGCACCCATTGGTTCTCAGTGGTGACTATGGAAAGGAAAACATTAGTTGCTATGCTTGTTGGGGAGAAGTCAAGGGCACGGCCTATAGTTGCGTGGAATGCAAGTTTTTTCTTCACAAATGGTGTGCCGAATTGCCCAAAAATATTAAACATCCAATTCATTATTCACACAGACTCACACTCCTCGCAGGACAACCTTATCATCTTTCCTCTGAATGTCGTGCTTGTTATGAGCCTTGTGATGGCTTCACCTACAATTGTAGCCGTTGTGGTTTCAATATCCACGCTATGTGTGCTTCAATACCTAGCACGCTTATAAATGAAATTCACTCACACCCTCTCATTCTTTGTCGAAGACGGCCTTATTCAATCAAGTGCCAAGCGTGTTGCAATGACTGCACTGGCACGGTGTTTGAATGCAAGATGTGTAATCTTGAGCTGGATTTCAAATATGCATTGCTTCCATATAAGGTGAAGCACAAATGTCACACAGACCGTCTCGTTCTCAAGTCTCGTGTTCTTGAGGAGGATGATTCGGAAGAGTTTTATTGTGATGCTTGTGAGACACTAAGAGACCCTAAACATTGGGTTTATTCTTGCTGTGAAGATTGCGAGTATAATGCACATATGGAATGTGTAGTTTCTGAGTTTATTGGGGGTTGTCCAATGCCAGGGCTTATTGATTTTAACCATCATGAGCACCTTCTTAGGCTCATCACTAAAGCCCCTTCCAGTTCCAGTGCTTCTTGAGGAGGAAAACGGTATTCTACTGCACCTTCTTGCTACTGTTAGTTTGGCTAATTCACAACTGTAGAAAGCTTTGTGAATACAATTGTTAGTTAGAAGTATTATATCTTAGGATGATTATGGAAATTAAAAAATGGTTTGGAGTTTTTAACAAAATGCTCCCATATCTCTAAGCTTTGGTTATTTTTACCATTGCAGTGTTGTTTCTCGCAGCGGTGCTATGGCCTGAAATCACTTTTATTTTTAAAACAATTAATTCGAGAGAATTTTGGTAACATAACAAAATGGTGTAGCTGATAATTATACGACATTAGTATGCCATTTTGTTACTTCAATCAGTATCAGTAGCCATCTTCCTTAATTCCTCCTTAATGAAAGCGCGCCCCAAAAAAAATAAAAATTAAAAATGTTATGTCTATAAGTTGTTTGATGAAATGTTAGAGAGAAGTGTTAAAGTAAATTTGGGGGAAGTCTGAATGTAAAACAATAGTAAATAATCATTATTTATCTCCCCATTAATTTACCGGTGTTAAACCAGAATAGCGACGGTCATTTTTTAAAAAACGTCGACAGACCCTGGGATGGGATTTTGCATGGCGGGTAATTTTGATTTTTACTCGAAAGTTATTAAAAGAGATGCTATGATGTCCAAAAATTCTTTTAAGTATTGTACTATACAAACAACATAACAATTCTAAGTGTTTTTTTGGCAATTCGGCCACAACATCTCCGTACTTATTCCAATTATTAGACATTCTTATTAAGGTGGTAGGCCCGAGAAAAATATATTTAACTACATTATTATAGTAATGATGCTCCCACAACGTTAAATTATATGAAAATTTACTTGCTCATACATTTTTTTTTATATTCTTTCTATTGTCAAATGTCAAAATTAATTCATATTTAATCTGATCTTAGATGAGTTGTACAAAGTCAGACATTAAAATCTTTTTACCATAAGATTGATTGTATGTCAGATTTCTTAAGTAGTTAGTAATCAGAGCCGGCCCTGGATTTTTTAAGGCCCAGGGCGAAATTTCTCAAGCGTGCCTAGTGGCGGGGGTTCGGGGGCAGCGCCCTCCGAGCTAATTTTTTTTTAATACTTTTATATTTTTTTTTCAAATTTGACGGGAGTTCGTAGTGTGTCGAGATGAAATATTTTTTTTAATATAAAGATTTGACAAAAAAAAATTTCACAACATAATTAAAACAATGTTTTATATCAACAATTGTAAAAGTATTTTTAAAAAAATAAATTAAAAAATAGTAAGGTTGCCTTTGTAGTCAATATTGTGCTACATTTAAGGTCATTGTGTGAAATTAACCCTATGGTTAGTCATTTGTCATATTAGACTATTTCTTTTTTTTTTCTTTAAAATTTAAGCATTGAAAAATTATGTTTGATAGTGACTAGATAAATTATGTCAACTTTGAGGACGTAAATGATTATTTTTAAAAAAATTAGTTTTATCTACATGTCAACTCAGAAGAAAACTAATATTATGTACTCTCAGCTTCTCAAGTCTCATCTTGATGACGGGTAAAGATTGCAGAGTAAGAATTAATAAATTATTAAATTGTGTTTGTCTTTTTTTGGATTGTTAGTAAAAAACAATGAAAAGCAAAATGTAGCAGCTAAGAATCGAACCCAGGTATATACCTGGGACCAAGAACTATTCTACCGCTGGACCAATGAGGCTTTAGTTTTATGTACACATATATACATATATATACACAAGTTTATAATTATTTTTGGGCCCCCTTCCACTTTGGGCCCTGGGCGGTCGCCCTGGTTGCCCTTGCCCAGGGCCGGCTCTGTTAGTAATGCTATTCGTGTTTGCATTTGATTAGGCTCCAGGATGATAAAAACCATTCTTCTCTTCTCTTTTCCAGGATAAATTAAGTTTCCATTATTTTTTTTTCTGTTCCATACTCAGAAACAAAGTGTTAATGTAGAAAAGAAATAAAAAAAAAAAAAATCAAAGTCATCCCATTCAGTCTCATATTAAAATCTCATTCTAGGTATTTTCAAAAGAAATTTTAATTTAGTAGGAACGCCTATATAGTCATTTAAATAAAATAATTTAATTACGATAAATACTTGGAGACTTGTTTTGTATTTCTCCATTTACATTACGATTTTACTTTACATGAAAGATTCGGTGTAGTTAACATTCAGTCAAGTTGGTGAGTTGCTATATAAAAAAAATTACATTTGTATACACGAAAGTTGTATTTTCTTAGTCTTCTATGAAAATTAATAAGAAATTGACCGTATATGAATACAACTCCGTACTATACAAATGCAACTCTTTTTTATATAAAGTTCACCAAATTTACCGAATGTTAACTCCATCAAATCCAACTCCGTCTTACTAGCTTGCACTAATTTATGGATCCTAATTAAGGAAGACAAGGAGTTGGAATTACTAACAAATCATTTCTTCTCTTGGCTGTCACCAAATAGATTTCATTCATGTCAAGCTCTTCCGATTTGATTCCATTCGGGAGTTTCCAATCAAAATGATGTAGCAACTGAGCAAGTGGAAGCTCCACAGAAGAAATACCTAATGACACGCCCGGGCACATCCTCCTGCCACCCCCAAAAGGGATATACTCATAATTTGAATCTTGAAAACCTATTGAAGAATCAAGAAACCTCTCGGGGCGAAAACAATTCGGGTCAACCCAATATTTAGGATCCCTACCAATCGCCCACGCGTTAATGATGACTTTGGTGTTACCTAATATTTCATATCCTTGAATTTCAAAACGATCCCTCGATTCTCTTATCATTGCAGGAAGAGGCGGGTGTAACCTTAGAGTTTCTTTAATAACGGATTTTAAGTATTTTAGTTCTTGAATATCTGTCTCTTCCATCCTTTTCTTTTTCTTGATTGCTTGGCGGACTTCAGCTTGTGCCTTTTCCATAGCTCTAGGATTTTTCAATAGTTCTGCCATTGCCCATTCTATAGTTATTGATGGATTCTCGATTCCTGCAAGGAGCATGTCCTGCACAACCTATTAATTAGCCACCTTGCATATAAACTCCCATAATTCATGCATGGGTCACATTAAAGTCTTAATTAATATACTAAATAATAATAATAATAATAATAATAATAATAATAATAATAATAATAATAATAATAATAATACATGTTAGCCCCCACAAATAGTATATAAATAAAATAACAAATTGTTTGTGTATCGGAATTGTTAATAACAAATACTTGGAAACTTTTATACCGGTCTTATCATTTGTGCACATGCTTACATTTTTGTGTACATAAATTATTAAATATTCTTGTAAATTGATGATGCTTTCATTAGGTAATTTTAAAATTTCTCGACATATTTATGCCAGTTAAACTTTAGATTCTTAATAAATTAAAGTCTAATTACTGGCAGCGAATAGTTCATATACTTCATCCTTGTTAACCTCTTCAACAACAATTTTCTATTCAATTAATTAGGTTACTCTTACTATATCTTAATTATTCTTCCCCAATTTAGATTAATTGCAATTTTAAAATAACACCAGTTTTAGTTTAATGTACATGCATTGGATGCTCAGCAACCTAGAACTAATTCAAGATAATATTTAATCATGAATTAGCTACAAAAAAAATTAAGAAAAGGAAAATAAGTCAATTATAATAAAAATGGAAAATATACGGAGTTTTAATTAAGTAATAACAGAGAGCCATGCAAATTATATCCTACTTGAGTGTTTTTTCGTGTTATACCTTCGACCTATGTTTCTTATAAATGACTATATATTTTCCTGAAATTGCAATCTTATGGAATATAGCCCTAGAATGAGTAATCCTTTTAGAAAGGGATTATGTATAGATAGCTCAAAAGCCTGAGGTCATTTATCGATATAATGGGCTATATGATACTAGGTGAGAAATATTTAACACTACCCTTTTTAGAGTATTATGTTATCTTACTACTAATAGTCCATGGTGCAAATTGAGCACCAGAAAATATGCTAATCCTAGCCCTAGGTTTAGTATTTAGTTATCATTTTGCTTTTGGTAAAATTCAATTATCATTTGCTTATATATATGTACGTACCAGAATTACAGCTTTGATGGCATCCGTTGTAACAGGAAACTGGAGATCCACACAAGCCTGCAGTCCCAGAAGCACGTCAACCAAATTTTCCTCTCCTGATTCACTATCAATACCAGAGCTAGATACTCCAGCAGCTTCCCTTTTCGCCTTATGCTCATCGAGAATGTTTTGAAGGATCTTGTCCATTGGAATATGAATATTCTCCGATGCAGCTCTTAGGCCAGTTAAACCATGAACAAATTTAAGTGAAGGGAATATCTGATACACCAAATATGCCCGACCAAGTTCCATTAATTTGTTAAGCAATGAAACAAACTCGTCGTCTAGATAATCTTTGCTAATCCTTTTCCCAAATGTTGCCCTAGAAATAATACAATTGTTCAACCCTAAAAGCTTGCTAGTAAGATTGACAGCGCCATCATGTCTTGAGGACGACGAAATGGAGTTGATAAAATTGTACACCTCTTCTTCTCTAATGGATTTGAACGACTGGACGTGCTTTGGATTTAGTAGCTTGGCAATACAAATTTTGCGAAGAATTTTCCAGTGAGTTCCATAGGGAGACAAGGCAACACCAGAGTTGTTATAGGTCATGTTGTCTAAGAAAATATTTTGTGGCCTTTGTGCTAAGGTAAGGTCATGGGTAGTAAAGGCTTCTTGAGCTGCTTCTGGGGAGGAAATGACTATAGTGGACATTTCACCTATTTGTAGGTGCATGATAGGTCCATACTTCTTGGCTAATTTGGCTAGAATATGGTGTGGTATTGTTGAGCCTGAAAGGATCACTTGGAGTAAATTGCCGATAAGCGGCAATTTCCATGGCCCCGGTGGCATTTTCTTTTGGACTAAATTTGTTTTTCCAGCTTTGATCATCTTGTGTTTCACCAATACGGCAAGGGAGAAAAGGAAAGGAACGAGAAAAAGAAAAGTAGGAGGGAGTTGAGTCATTTTTTTTTCTTCGAGAGTTTCTCTAATTATATCCCTATAATAATGTACATGTGCACTTCTTTGTGTTTGATGATAATATATATAGGCACCAAGGGTGGATATTCAAGGCAATGATCAAAGGAGCTAGGACATTGTGTGACGCAATATCACAAATAAAACATGTATATTACATGAACACTTGCGTATGCTCATGTATGTAAGATCTGTAAGTTAATAATTTTATGTTTTATGAAAAGAAATCACTCCAATCATACATTATTTAATTTTTTCAGACAGTATATATTGCATTTTAAACTTGAATATATAAGCACTCATCCAAAAAATTTAATTAGACTCGTTGATTTTGTTCATTGAGAAGGACATTAATGTCAAGATTTTATTTTTATTTTATTTTAGAACCTATACTATATATTACAATTCAATTATAATAATAAATTTTAATTTCAAACATATGGTCTTACGCACTAAGAAAGAGAGAGATTTTATTACTAGGTTATCACGTTTACCTTAAGCTATATAATGAATTCATTTCTTAAACTGAAAAAATATCTGAGTAAATATTTGATAGAAAGATTCACCTCTACTAGAAGATCTAATGTGCAGTGCTTTTTTGTTTGTTTGTACTTTTATAAAGATAATTATTTATTATATCAATTTATATTTTTATTTTGATCCCGGATATGAATTTTGGGCAAGAACTAGGAATCCTCGTGTCGAATGCTTGTACACAACGTATAAATTATTTGAAATCCAACTTAATTTCAGAAGCTTAACACGTTAGGTCTTGAGCTTATTTATATATATATATATTAATCATTCATTCTTTTATTAATTTTTCGACTCCAATTTACTTCGTAGATTTCTGAAAACTAAAATTCCAAACATCTCTCCTCGTGCAGACATCAGCATATACACTTGATGCAAAGCCTCGCCAGTAAAATTTATGTTTTTATAAATCCATCTTCTGCGCGAACAATGTTGCTCATAAATATTGAACGCCATATTCTCTATGCTGTGGTGTCGATAATCTTGCCAATTTATGTGGAGTTATTCTTTCTTATTTATCGATCTTTAAGTATTATAAATCTTGCATTAGTTGTAAAAAATAAATGAGAATAAATTACTACAGGATTTGCGGTCTTTGGTTTTCATATATGCAGATTATCATTATATTTTTAATATTTTCTCAATCCCAAATTATAAAATCAATATTGACTTTTTAAAAGTCAATTTCAAATATTTTCAAGTTTAAAATTAGCATGAATTCATTTAATTATATCCATAAAATTATAAATATCATAAACTACATAAAAAATACTCTTAGTTATAAGAATTATTATTTTTAAAATTTAAATAAATCATATTAATTTTAAATTTAAAAATATTTTAAATTAATCTTATAATTTAAAATTAAAGGAGTACTTAGGTATATTCAAATTATCGTCATATCTCTTTAGGTATAAAAGTTTTATCAGTTAATAGTTACTGACATGCATGCTTTATGTTTCTAATTGGAACCAGATACATTCTATTGCATCAAGTTAAGTTGTCTTATGTTCAATTAAATATTAATTTTAATTGTTGTGTTATTTTCAGATAATACTTGTTGATATTTCTGTAGTGCGCAGACATTGCGTATATAACTAAACCGTAACGATTATGGCTAATTTAGTTTTGTACGACATTTGGCTGGAAAAGTAAATGATGCTGAGTGCTATATATATATATATATATATATATATATATATATATATATATATATATATATATATATATATGTTTAGTTTAGTTTTGTACGACATTTGGCTGGAAAAGTAAGTGATGCTAATTAAGTGCTATGTATATATATAAGTCGGTCATACAGCACATTGCTTTTCAATGATGCAAGACTTATATTAAAATCACCGGATTCTTTATCACCAAAAAAAGAAATAAAAAAAATCAGAGAATTCTTATTGAAGTTCCGAGATATAAGGGGGCAATACGTGTTAAAATATAGATAAGACTGACTTGCAAAAGATATAAGAATCTAATTATTTATTTATTTGTGCTTTTTTATACATAATATCAGGTGACAAATGTATTATATGTAAATTATGTGAGATAAAATAAAAAATTTATAAAATTTAAAACCTAAATAAAAAGATTAAAAAAAATTAATATAAAAAAGACAAAATAAGAACTGTCTTAAAAGTTGAAGGGTATTTTTAAAAATTAAAAAGATTTCAAAAATTGGTTAATGCCAAAACCTCCCTCCTCCTTTATATATTAAATTATAGGTTAGCCTAAAGTTATTTTTTAATATATTATAATAAAAAAAATTCAATTTTACGATTTAATAGTAAAAATAAGAATGAGAATAATAATGTATATCTAAGTGTGCCTCGTATTTTTGACGCCGAGAAGAAAATTTGGTGGTATATATTGGCATCAAAAGATGCAGCTTCGAATTCGAATGCTTACTTAGATATAAATTATTATTCTCATTCTTATTTTTACTATTAAATGGTAAAATTGAATTTTTTTTATTATTATAATATATTAAAAAATAAATTTAGGCTAACCTATAATTTAATATATAAAGGAGGAGGGAGGCTTTGGCATTAACCAATTTTTGAAATCTTTTTAATTTTTAAAAATACCCTTCAACTTTTAAGACAATTCTTATTTTGTCTTTTTTATATTAATTTTTTTTATTTTTCTATTTAAATTTTAAATTTTATAAAAATTTTATTTTATCCCACATAATTTACATATAATACATTTGTCACTGGATATTATGTATAAAAAAGCATAAATAAATAAATAATTAGATTCTTATATCTTTTGCAAGTCAGTCTTATCTATATTTTAACACGTATTGCCCCCATGTATCTCGGAACTTTAATAAGAATTCCCTAATTTTTCTTTTTCTTTTTTCTCAACTTTGGGAGGGGAGGGGGGACAAGAAGCATAATTTCATTTTCAAGGGCTTCTTTTTCTTTTCCTAATTTTTCTTTTTCTTTTTTCCCAACTTTGGGAGGGAGGGGGGGGGGGGAACAAGAAGCATAATTTCATTTTCAAGGGCTTCTTTTTCTTTTCCTTTATCGTTTCACTCAAAATATGTTTAGACAAAATAAAAAGCTCCTAAACCAACACTCGGCAGCTGACCGTCCATCTGTACTTTTAGGTATGGTTTATTTATCTCTTAATATATCTTAACAGTTTTACATCCTAATTTATTAAGAGAATAAAGTTGTACGGTAAAATTTTATTTATCTCTTATCATCTCTTAATCGATAAGAAAAATATATAAATAAATCATTAAAAGTTGTCTTTTAATAAAAAAAAAATTTAAATCTATGGAGCCTCTATAAATACTCCCTTCATTCCAAATTTTAAGATCATTATTAATTTTTAAAAAGTCAATTTGAAATATTTTTAAATTTAAAATTGATATTTTAAAATTTAAAATTCATTCAACTGTTTTATACTTCTTAGTTACCAAACAAGTTTTTAAGTTCAGATACTATTTTACTTAAATGATCTAATTTATTAAAATATACGATTTATTCATATCTTAATTATTCAATTTTATCAAATACTACCTAAATCTCAGTAATACACTTGTCCAAATTAAAATGTAATGATCCTGAAGTTAACCCACTTGAAGTGATATATTCCTGTATTAGCAGCTCAGGAAACACTTAATAATGGGACAGTACCCGTCTACGCGCCTAGCTAGAGGTAGAGATGCACAAAAGGCCTAAGGTCCACGGACTGGCCTTAGTCCGGCCTGGTCAAAGCCTGGACCGGCCTGGCCCGGTTTGGAAGGCTTAAAAAGGCTGTCATTTTAGCACAAAAATCTGCCCTGGACCGGCCTGTTCCAAAGCCTGGGCTGACCTGTGGCCTGAATTCGGCCTGGGCCTGGCCTGGTCCGACCCAACTGGCCTGCGTGTTGGCCTGTTAGTTGTTACGTGTTAAAAATGTGAAAGAGTTATTCTAAATCCAAAATCACAAAAGACAGCTTGAGTTCACTGCCCAAGGCGCATGCGAGGCAACTTGAGTTCAACAAGTAAAAAATAAATAATAAAAGAAAGGCTAACACACATTTATGTTTTAGCTTTTAGACCACCTTTAGGCTAGCACATGCAAAGGACACATAATTCATGAATATATATTATATAATAGTCACACACTTTCTCTGCTTCAAATTTCTCAATGACCAACGACAACAAAAAACTTAAAAACAAAAAAAAGGACACACTCTCAAGTTTCAAAAATAAAATTAACTTTCATGTACTATTAGTCCGTTATCAACCCAACGACTATAATTTTTATAACGGATATTTATTTCACTATAAAAATCGTATAATTTATTTCACAAAAATTACAATTCCTCACATTTTTCTCTCTCTATTCTCCATAAAAATCGTATAATTTACTTTCATGTATTAATATTTATTTTATTAGCACACTCATATTATTATAATGGATTCTTCCAATATTTCACAAGTGCCATTATTTATTCAAAATGATTCAAATATCTCGGGTTCGAGTACAATATTTCCACGTCCTACCAACGAGCAAAACAAACGTACAACAACTATTTGGGATCATTTCATCGAAGTGTGGATTGCTGAAAATGTTAAAAAAGCTCAATGCAAAATATGTAACAATTTTTTTGGGATTAAATGAAATAACACATTACTTCGTCACTATGAGTCGTGTTTGAAAACGCATAAAAGAACTGATGAAGGCTCTCAATCACAAATTGATCGTTCTGGTCACAATTGGAGTTACGATCAACTATTACAAAAGGAGTGGCAAGCTAAGTTAGTGATCGAGAAGGAGCTTCCATTCAATTTTTTTGACGATGCGCGTTGTACCGACTACATTCAAGGCGCATTGCAACCGAAATATAAACAAGTAAGTAGAATGACTACTAAACGTGATGCAATTAAATTATATAATACAGCTAAAAATGAATTAATTGAATGTTTTGATAATTTTGACAGTAAAATTTGTTTAACTAGTGATACTTGGTCTATTAATCATCAACCTGGAATTAGCTATATTTGTATTACAGCTCATTGGATAGATTCTGAAATGTTTATGCAAAAAAGAATTATAGGATTTGAATATTTTGAATTACCACATACTGGTAAATCAATATATGCTCAAATTATGTCAATAATTCGTACTTTCAAAATTAAAGATAAAATAATGAGTATTAGTTTAGATAATGCAACAAATAATACTAGTTCTGTTAATATGTTAAAAATGATTTAAAGTCTGTAGTAAATGGTGTATTTTTTCATGTTAGATATGTATATGCCATATAATAAATTTGATTGTACAATCTGGATTCACTTACTTGCAAACGACAATATAGAAAATTCGTGGTATGATTGGTTTTATATATGGTTCAAATATAAGAATGCAAGATTTTAGAACTTTTTGTCATGCAAGAAGTGAAAAATTTTAAAGGGTAAAATTTGATAATAACAGTAGATGGAATAGTACATATGATTTATTTAAAGATGTTTATAAGCGTCAAAATATACTTATGGAGTTTTATAACACACAAACTGATCATGAAATAACAAATCAAGACTGGAATTTATTATGCCAACTTTTAAATATTCTTAAAGTTTTCAAAAAATACACAAAAATATTAAGTGGTGTTTATTATCCTACAATTCATCATGTTCTGTTTGCATGTTTGAAAATAACAAATATGTTTCAACAATATAAATATGATCCTTTCTGGGCTGGCCTTATTTTTAATATGGAAGAAAATTTTTAAAAATATTTTGAAGATATGTTTACTGTTATTACTTGTGCAGCGGCGTTAAACCCGGTGATAAAATTAGAAGGTATAGAAAGTGTTTTAGAAGATATAGTACAAAATATAGGTACTCAAAATATTAATGACATTAAGCTAAATTTTAATACTATATTTACTGAATTTTATAAACAATACGAGTCTGTATATTCTACATCTACACGTACACCACCCCCCGCCCCCTCATCTTCTTAGTTTGCATCATTATTAAAATCATTATCAAAAAAATCAAAAACTTCAACACACACAAGCAGTTTAAACGACCTTAGTTTATATTGTAGTACTGATTTTAGAAGTTTTTTAACCGACCAAGAATTTAAAATTTTTGATATACTTGCATTTTGGAAAACACATAACCGACGATTTCCTACTTTGGCCGCCATGGCCCGTGATTTACTAACTATCTAAGTTAGTAGCTTCGGAATCTTGTTTTTCTTTATCTGGCAGGGTACTCGATGAAAAAAGAAGTAGACTTAGTCCAAATTCGTTAGAGATATGCATTTGCTATAGAGATTATCTTGCCGCACAAAGAAGTGTACAAGACGTAATAGACGATCGAGATAGTTCAGAAGATCTCGAAGTTGGAGCAGGAACTACCGAAAACACAAATCCATGAATATTGAAGATACATTTTCTTAAAGATTTAAGATTAAAGCTATATTTTTTGAAGATTTAAAAATAAATTGTAATTTTTTATAAGTTGTAATAACTTAGTTTTAATAAATACATCAATAAATTTAGTTACTCATGTTTAATTTGTTGTGAATATATTTAATTAAAAAATAAGTCTACTTTACTACTTTAGTAAATTAGTACTTTATCGAGAAAGAGAGAGAATGAGACCATTAAATAAAAACATGGTATACTTTAATACTTAATAGTTAATACTTTACTACCTAACATAAGTCATAAGTGGCTATGTGAGATGTGAGTCTGTGACTTTTGTCAGCAACATAAATTAGTAAATAATAAACCTATTGTGGCTATTAGCTTTGAGACATTGACTTTGCGGGTTCACCGTTCATACTTCATATAATTACACAAACTTTGGCTAATTGGTTTGTTTGTTTGAGATCTCCATCGCCTTCTTTCTTCCGCTATCAATCTTTCTCTCTCTTAGGCCTTTTCACCACTCTTTGATTACTTCAATTTCTCCATTGTTCTCTCTCTAAAAATTGGGGCTATTGTTTGAAAGTTCTATGGAGCACTGGGCGTGAATTCATGAAAATGAATTTACAAGGCTCCAAAGTCCAAGCTCACATGTCCGAAAAGCCCTACGAAAGTTAAACCTACGCAGCTATGCTATACCTTCAAGCCTTCAATATATGTCGGAGAAAAAAATTAGCCCCCAAAGATTAGAGGTATTTGGCATTCCTTCAATTCATTCTTGGAAAATTAGAATTAATATTTTTTTTTCTAATATTACATTTTTTTATAAAAAAAAAGATGCTCAGCTTGAGTGTTGGACCAGACCGGCATGACCTTCTCTGCAGGCCTCAAAAGATAATCTCTTCTATCGCTAAGCCTGGCCTGGCCTATATGCCTCAACAGATCATCGTTTCCATCGCCAAGCCTGGCCTGACCTAGCCTGCAGGCCCAAAGTCAAAGCCTGGACTGACCTGGTCAACAGCTAAAGCTTGGCAGGCTCAAGCCGGACTAAGCCCGGGCCGGCCTGTTGTGCTGTAACGACCGGGAATTCTGAAATTTCCTTGTAATTCGAATTTTTGAATATTAATGAATATTTTATAATTTATTAATATTATATTTGTGTTACGTGTTTAAAGGTTGTGTGACAATCTAGATCATGTGAATGTATGAATTTTATGTGTTATAGTTTTGTTAAGTGAATAATTGATTTCGTGTAGCGTCGCTGAATCACTATTCACGGGGCACGTTTCCCGAGGCACTATTCACGCCATAAAATTTTTGTGTCTTTTTCGAAGTTAATAAATTTCATAAATACGTGTATGCGTACGAATAATTTTTCCAAGTGTCGGAAATTTTATTTGAGCTGATACGTGATTTTATCCGTATCCAAAATGTGTTATATGGGTGTTCCAAATAAATGGACAAATCCCATAATAATTATTTTTATACATCCCAATAATTATGGGAGTACCCATTTTAATTTTGGGTATGGTTATTTACCAGTTTTGGTACAAAAGTGGGAGTTTTCAGATATATTTTTGGTATTTTCGGGTATTTATTTTGGCTTGTTACCCCAAGAGGGAATCAATCCCTCATTTTGGACCAATGAGAATTGAGCAAGAGGGAGGTTGCCGGCAAGCTCCTTGAGCAACCAACCCCATTTCTATTTTTCTTCCACTTCTCCCTAATTTCCTCCACTTCTCCCAATCAATCAACCAATTCATTTCTCTCTTGCAAGCCATCAGCTCCTCATTCAAACTCATTCCCATCAGCTGATAGTGAGAGAGAGAAAGAGAGAGAGAGCTGCAAAGAAGGAAGAGAAAGAAGTCGCCGGAAAAGTCGCCGGAAGAGGAAGAATTCGCCGGAAAAGAAAGGAGGAAGAAGAAGAAGGCTCGGGTGGAGGAACCAAGCAAGGAGAACCCCCAAAATAAAGCCTAGCCGAGCTTCTTAACATCTAGGAAGGACTTACAGAGGTAAACAATCAACCAAATCCTTTCCATTCGATTCCTTGCCAAGTTTTTCTTAGTTTTGAGCTCTTAAGCTCGTGGGTCGGATTTTTGGCGATTCTTAGTGTTTTTGTTTGTTGTGATTATTTGTAAATATTGTTAAGAGACTATGTAAGCCATTAATAACCTCAAAGTGGAACAAAAACGCAAGAAATCCTTACCTTGGCTTAATGGAGCAAGAACAATGGACTTTGGACATGAACTTGGACATTTGGACTTTTTAGAGGACTGTAAAGCTATGATTTTGTGTTTTTTAATTTTATTTGTTGCTATGATGTTGTAGTTCCATGGGTTATGAAGCTAACCCAGTTGAAATGGAGTAAAAAGGAGTTAAAACGAGTTCGTAGTAATGATTCTTGTAAAACATGTCAAGAACTCGAAGAACAGAGTATGAACTTTACACTTTGGCTTAGGATTTGACCATGTTAATGTTAATGGGTAGCTCAGCATTTTTGATATATTGTAGCCCCATGAGTTAGGAGTCCATAGAGTTCGGAATGGACCAATTTGCTTGTGTATTGAAGGAGATATGGAGGTTGGAGTGGCCGGAGGTCGGAGTCGCGTTCTGGAAACAAACCCAGAATCCGGCTACTGCAGAATGGCGCCGCAGCGCCACCCATATGCCCTGCAGCTCACGCTGCAGCGAGGGGCAAGTGGAGAAAAACCGGGACTCGCGCCGCAGCGTGAGGCCCAAGCTTTAAGGCTCACGCCGCAGCGTGAAGCCCGGTCATGGAGAAGACACGGGACTCACGTCGCAGCGTGAGGTCCAGTGCTTGAGCTTGGCGCTACAGCGCTAGCTCCGTGTTCGGTCCAGGTCGGGTTAGTCAGACCGGGTCGGACCTAATGAGCCCACTTCAGCATGGTCCAACACTTATATTTTTCCTTGTATTAAATGATTAGACACGTTAAATAAGCATATTTTGTTAAGCCCTAAATGCTTAATTATTTATTAAATGTCAACCAAATTAGTATTGTCTTAAGGCGAAAATTGTATAATCTAATTGCAATTTAGGCTTGGTTTCCAGGGGGCGCTGCCCCCCGACCCCCGCCAGCTCACCGGCGAGCTGGGCAGCCGCTCACTCACCGGTGAGCGAGACCCCCGACTGGGTAGTCGTAATGGCAATCAATGTGTTTTAATGATGCAGCGTCCGTATTGAAGGAGATATGGAGGTTAGGAAACTTGCCTGATGCGCTGCTACAATATTATGTAAATATGTACTTAATTGTGTAGGATATTAAGGAGCGTGTGTTATAATATTGTAGCAGCGCATCAGGCAAGTTTCCTAACGCTTGTTTAACCCTTGTGTTGGGCAAGTTTTCCTTAACCTTACTCGAATTATATTTTGAGCAGGTTTCATATTTTATACAGGTTGTATATTGTTGCAAATTTCATGACTCAAATTGAGTTATTACTTTTGAATCATATTAGTGGACTAATTATTGTCAATTACTCCACTTCCAAGATAATTATTGATATTCGCAGCTTATGCATTTGAATTCATTATCTATTGTTGGATTGTGAAACGTTTAAGTTCTTCATTCATGAACTGTTTAAGGAGATAGTCTACGCCATTTGTTTCGGTTAGACATGTACAGGTTATTATTTTAAAAGCTATCCAAACCGATTGTTGGTGCGGATTCTTGGACTGAGAGAGCAACCCTTATGTAGGGGATTATAATGTGTCGGTTATTCGATGCAGTCAGAGTTAAATGTTATGCATATACATGGTGTACGAGAGGTTGATCCCCTCGAGTACAACTGACGGGGCCAGGTTTTAAAAGAGTTAGTTGAATGATTGACTCTTTGGCCAAAAGTTCATGGTCGGTTGGACCACTCAGCAGTAAATAATCATTATTCATTGATTCATTTGGACTTTGATTATGTCATTTCAGCTATTTCATCAATGTTCATAAATTGTTGATCTATGCAGCTATTATTCTTATTCATTCATGATATATCTTCTTTCTTGCTTTTAAACTTGCTGAGCAAAGTAGTTGCTCACCCTTGCTATATCATGAACCTATTGCAGTTAAGCCGGGGAGTTCCAAAGCGGACAAAGGCAAAGGAAAGCTTAAGGAATAGTTACATATACTATCCCGTTGTGTAATCGTGGAATAGTTTTGTATTATTAATGTATTCTGCGATGTATTTATTTAAGGTTGTAGACCTTGGGACCGTAGTGAACCTTTTGTAATGAACAACATATGTTTATTTTATTCCGTATTAGTTAATTTATGTTGTTTAGAGGTGTATGGATGCATTTTATCGTGAGCACTAAATTCGAGGTATTGGTACCTGAATTTGGGGGTGTCACATGTGCACCCCTAGCTAGAAGCATATGATATGAGTCATGGGCCTACCATAAGATTTGAGAGGAATGAGACTGTAAAAAAAGTTTAGTTGTATTCCAATAATTTAATGAAGTCTATTTCAGGGTCTCCAATGGCTTAAAAACGGGGTGACTTAAAAAAATTAAGAAAGTAAAATAAGGATCGCACATGTAATTCAAGAGACTTTAATTAATACTCCATCAATTTTAAATTATACATTTATTATTAATTTTTAAAAATTAATTTGAGATATTTTTAAATTCAAAATTAAAATTATTTAATAAAAATTATGAAATAATAATACTTACAATGAGTAATATTTTTTAGATAGTTTACAGTATTCATTAGTGTATTGATTAAAATTAAAGGTATGTATGTCAATCTTAGTTTAAAAATCTCGTTAGTTAATTTTAAAAAGTTAATAATAATTAAATAATATGGAACGGAGGTAGTATAACTTACCCAACTTAATTATAAATCTAAACAAACCTGAAAGTCAAAATTACTATAAAAATTAATATTGAATTAACATAAAGGAATCAAACTCTAGACATAAACTTCTATACATCCCAAAAAGATCCCTTTATGATGTAAACCTCTTCCACCACTTGAAATTCCCAAACCTGATATAAATAAGGTGCACCCTTATCACCGATAAGAGCTTATTTTGATACAATAACTTCTTCATTTGTTATTGAAGAAAAGTCACACCCAACATTATATATATATACATATATACACACTTTGGTTTCAATATATACTACTAAACAAAACATAACCTAAATCTTCCACAAATGTCCTGAATTATTATGTTACAGAGATTCGACTGTAAGGATATTGAATTGGTTTTGGGGCTGCTTGATGGAGCAGTTTGAGGGTCTTTTTCAATAAAGATTGGGAATTTTGCGAGACATATATAATCTCGATTTTCCAATCAGATTTGATATTGTATCATGTAGGAAAAACATTTAGAATTTTTACTTCAAATCTATGATGTTATGTAATTCATTTTTAGTCATATACATATCTTTTTGATTTGTCACATTTGTATGACTTCGAGTTTTAATACAATTTCTTTTTGTCGAATATATGTTTTAATACATATATAACTATTTGGTATAAATTTTACAAGAATTGATCGACTGCTGCTAACTTCATCAAATCCAAATCCATCTATATTTATACTTAGCTAGCTAGCTGGTTAAAGTTATGGATGTCATCTTTTATAATGTCTCAATTAAGAGCCACTTTGTTTTGATTGTTTTTTTTTGAAAAAATGAATGAAGTTTCTAACACCATTCTATGTTTTTCCTCGGTTGCTCGTCAAACGCCACGTTAGGAGTGTTTTGAGCCTGAACGCAGTTGCCAGGTTGTTCGGCTAAGAAATCGCAGAAATTCAAATAATACGCTCCAAAACGCAAAGCAATAAATTCATGATCTTGCGTTTTGTTCTTCTAAACGTAGTACCAAAATAGATATATTTGTTGGTTGTGCTTCAAAATTGTGCTTCAAAATTGTACTTCAAAACCTTTAACTTTGACAAAGTCCAACATTGCCTATTTTGAGAACCTTTCTTTGGTATATTAGTATGTACTAGTGTTGGGCTTAATAATATGGTTGAGGAAAAAGGGATAGGCTCGCGCACATGAGGTTGGCTAAGGAATAGGGTTGGGCCAAGCTTGGATCTTGGACTTCCGGCCAGAAAACCTTCATGTGTGTGGGCGCGCGTTACGCCCGCGCAGAGGGGGTGCAACTCCGGATAATTTGGCCTCGCGGGTGCACCCAGATAGCCCAATGTTTTGCTTCCTCTATGTTTTCCCCCACATTTTCAGATCTTAGATCTCAGATCTAATTTTCTCCTATAAACATGAACTCGGATCTTGATGTGAAATAGAACTGAATAGATACAATACACTCTCTCTTCTTCGCAAAATACATTCCTTTGTTATTTAAAGAGTTATGCAATCCACAAAGACGAGTCCAATGCCTCTTTCTGTGAGTACACATAATTGGAGGTTTCACCGTTGGATCCTGGAGGGTGACCGCCGACAGCCTATTTGTACCTGAGGTTATTACTAGTGGGGGCGGAATTACTTTTTAGGACAGTAGCTTGCTATGCCTCGGTCTTCATTCATCTTCCAGCTAAGTTGTTCTAATTTTATTCTTCTATTAGTCTTATTAATACTGCTACAAGCTCCACCAATCTAAAAAGTGATTCGATTTATTAACAAGATGAAATCTGCTTTAGACTTTGCTAAAATTAAACGATTTGATGGTACGAATTTTAAGAGATGGTCTGGAGACAGGCTGTTTTATTTGGAAACTATGAATCTGGAATATGTGTTATATGTGGATCCTATTGTGGAACTTCCTGTTACTCCTGCTAATGATATTCTTGAAACTCTTGAAAAAACTTATGTTGATACTTCTGCAACAAGGGATTATGCTAAGGATAATCGTACATGTCGTAGATATATACTGCACTACTGGTCTAATACGTTGTTTGAGATTTATTACCCGTATAATAATGCTAAGAAGATTTGGGAAGCCTTAAAATCTAAGTATGTTGTAGAAAACTCTGGACTTAAGAAATATGTTACTGGAAAATTTTTAGATTTTATGATGCAAGATGGAAAATCCGTAATAGAGCAAGTTCATATATATCAAACTATTGTGGGGGAGGTTATTGGGGAAGGAATGAAAATATGCGAGATCTTTCAAGCTGTTGCACTTATTGAAACATTACCACCCTCATAAAAAGATTATAAGATGAACCTTAAGCATAACACTAAAGATTTTACTATGCAGAAACTAGTTGCACACATATATATTGAAGAACAAAACAGGGCAAAAGACAGAGGAGACATAGTTGCTCATCATTCTGCCAAGGCCAGTCTCGTTGAAGAAAGGCCATAATAGAAGACCCATAATTATCCAAATCAAAAACCGTCCAAAAACCACAAAGGGAAAAATCAGAACTCAACTCGGGGTAAAGACAATAGGTTCAAAACTCCCAATCAAATTTAGAAACCTTTCACCAAAGGTCCTTATTTCGTGTGTGGCAAGCCTGACCATATTGCTATGAAATGTCACTTTCGCAAGGGGCAAGATAATAATAATAGTAATAAGTTTCAACCTAAGCCCCAAGCGAACCTAGCTAAATCCAATGACATTATTGTTGTTGTTGTCTCAGAAGTAAACCTAGTTGATAACTTCTCGGAATGGGTAGTTGATACTGGCGCCACTAGACACATTTGCGCAAATAGAGACGTAATCCTTAATTATGAAACTGTGACCAATGGGGAAAATGTCTTTATGGGGGATTCTCGAACCACTAAAGTTGCAGGAAAAGGGAAAGTTTTACTTAAGTTAATTTCGGGAAAAACTATCGCTTTGCAAAATGTGCTTCATGTGTCTGATATTCGTAGAAACCTTGTGTCTGGTTCATTGTTGAACAAAGCTGGGATTAAACTTGTGTTTGAATCTGATAAACTTGTACTTACCCATAATGGGGATTTTGTGGGAAACGGTTTTTGTATTGGGGGTTTATTTGTTCTTGATGCTTCTGTTGAATTGAATAATAAGAATGCTTCTTTTGCTTATACTGTTGAATCTTTTGATATGTGGCATGCTAGATTAGGACATTTGAATGTGGCATCTATTAAAAAGTTGAAACAACTTGAGCTTATTCCTAATTTTGCAAACACTAAGTTTAATAAATGTGAAATTTGTGTGGAAGCAAAACATGCTAAGAAACCTTTTAAAAGTGTTGAAAGGCATACTGAACTTCTTGAGTTAATTCACAGTGATTTAGCTGATTTTAAAAATGCTACAAGTAGAGGTGGTAAGAAATACTATATTTCTTTTGTGGATGATTATTCTAGATACACTCAAATTTATCTCCTTGCCTCTAAAGATGAAGCGGAAGAAATGTTTATTAAATACAAAGCAGAGGTTGAAAATCAGTTAGATAGAAAGATTAAAAGAGTTAAATCCGATCGTGGAGGAGAATATGAATCAGGAAGTCTCAAAAAAATTTGTGAACTAAATGGTATTATACATGAAACTTCTCCACCTTATTCTCCACAGTCCAATGGAGTCGCTGAAAGGAAAAATAGAACTCTTAAAGATATGATCAATGTCATGTTAATTAGTTCTGGTTTACCATATAATATGTAGGGTGAAGTTTGTCTTTCTGCAAATCATATTCTAAATAGAGTTTCACATAAAAAGATAGACTCTACACCATATCATTTCTGGAAGAATCATTCTCCTAACTTGGGGTATCTTAAAGTGTGGGGGTGTCTAGCTAAAGTAGCTTTACCAGATTTTAAAAGAAATAAAATTGGACCTAAAACAATGGATTGTATTTTTATTGGATATGCTTCTAATAGTGTTGCATACCGATTTTTGGTAATTAAAGATGAGACTAATAATTATCAGAATAATTCTATTTTAGAAACTAAGGATGTAGAATTCTTTGAAAATATTCTTCCAATGAAAATAAGAAACGTGGGCAGTCCATCTTCAAATGAATTTCTTAAAAGGACAGATAAAGAATCTTCACCTACTTCTACTAGAAGTAAAAGGCAACGTTTTGAGAAAACTTTTGGCCCAAATTTTATAACTGCTTTTATAACTGAAGATGACCCTAAAACGTATGGAGAAGCAATGAAATCAATTGATGCAACATTTTGAAAAGATGCTATTAATAGTGAACTAGAATCCATTATGTCTAACCATACATGGGAACTAGTTAATTTTCCTAGAGGGTGTAAACCTATTGGTAGTAAATGGGTGTTTAAAAAGAAGTTAAAAGATGATGGGTCTATTGATAAATTCAAGGCTAGACTTGTGGCTAAAGGGTATACTCAAAAAGAAGGGTTTGACTATTTTGACACTTACTCACCAGTGACTAAAATTACAACCATAAGAATTTTAATTGCTTTGGCATCTATTCATAATTTGATAATCCACCAAATGAATGTTAAAACTGCTTTCTTGAATGGTGAGTTAAATGAAGAAATATATATGTGTCAACCAGAAGGATTTGTTGTTTCAGGAGAAGAACAAAAAGTGTCTAGACTTGTGAAATCATTGTATAGTTTGAAACAAGCACCAAAACAATGGAATGACAAATTTAGTAAAACTCTCTTGTCTAATGACTTTGTGACAAATGAATCTCATACTTGTGTGTATAGTAGATTCAATGGAAACTGTGGTGTGATTATTTGCTTATATGTGGATGATTTACTAATATTTGGTACTGATGAGAAAGTTGTGAAAACCACAAAAACTTTTTTATCTTTTAAATTTGACATGAAAGATTTGGGAGAAGCGGATTTGATTCTTGGCATGAAAATTAATAGACATGCAGATGTTTTGGTTTTATCTCAATCTCATTATGTGGAAAATATTCTTAAGAAGTTTAATTTCTTTCATGAAGAGCCATTAGGAACACCTTATGACTCTAGTGTACATTTAAATAAAAATAAAAGGATTGGTATTACACAAACTGAATATGCTAGAATCATTGGTAGTGTAATGTACCTAATGAATTGTACTTGACCTGATATTGCATATGCCATCAGTAGACTTAGCAGATATACTCATAATCCTTCATAAGATTATTGGAATGTCTTGTCACGTCTAATGAGGTATTTAAAAGGAACAGTTAATGTAGGTATACATTTTACTGGTCATCCTACTGTTTTAGAAGGATATTGTGATGCTAATTGGGTATCTGATAATGATGAAACAAACTCCACCAGTGGATATGTGTTTACTTTAAGTGGAGGAGTTGTCTCTTGGAGATCTGCTAAACAAACTTGTACTGCTAGATCTACTATGGAATCTGAATGTATTGCATTAGAATTGGCAGGTACAGAAGCAGAGTGGCTGAGGAATTTATTGGCAGATATACCATTGTGGTCTAAACCAATTCCTTCTATATCTCTGCATTGTGATTCTCAAGCTACTATTGGTCGAGCAATGAACCAAATGTATAATGTGAAACCAAGGCATATTCGCTTGAGACATAATATTGTACGAGGAATGATCAGTAACGATGTTATTTCTATGGAATTTGTGAGGTCTGAAAAGAACCTAGCGGATCCGCTTACAAAGGGATTGATTAAAAAGATTGTCCAAAAAGCATCGAGAGGGATGTGACTATTGCCAACATCTTGAGTAAGTAATGCGTGATGGAAACCCAACTCATGTGATTGGAGATCCCATGAATTGGGTTCAATGGGTAATAACAAGTCACATAATTACTTAATTATAGCACTGTAATTATTTATCCCTGTGTGCATGTGGTGCTTACCGACAAATTGTGATAGGATAAATCATTTAGATTCTTAATGAAACTCATAGTCCTAAAGGGTGGTGTATGTCAGTTTACACTTGATGGGTTCACCTATATAAAGGTGGAAGTGTAGGCCGCTTCCTATGAGAGTATGTGACAAATTCTCTAGAGCCTTTATGAAAATCTGGGATATGGCGCATGGCCTAGAACGTGCCCAACCGCGGACTTGTGTGGATTCAAGATTTTTGGGTATGTGTGCAAGTTCAACCGTTTGTATCACAGATAATGGGTTCAAGATTTTAATTCACCTATAATCTACATTCATGAGCTTATTCCACTAAGTGTCGATTCAAACCCACAAGGTATCGACATGATGTATCTATAATCTATTGTCTGACTTCATTCTTTTAAATTCTTCTTTGATAACTTTGAATCATGTGGGGGATTGTTGGTTGTGCTTCAAAATTGTACTTCAAAACCTTTAACTTTGACAAAGTCCCACATTGCCTATTTTGAGAACCTTTCTTTGGTATATTTTTATGTACTAGGGTTGGGCTTAATAACATGGTTGAGGAAAAAGGGATGGGCTCGCGCACATGAGGTTGACTAAGGAATTGGGTTGGGCCAAGCTTGGATCTTGGACTTCTGGCCAGAAAACCTTAATGCGTGTGGGCGCGCGTTACGCCCGCACAAGGGGGGTGCAAATCCGGACAATTTGGCCTCGCAGGTGCACCTAGATAGCCCAATGTTTTGCTAAAAACTCTCTCAACTAATTTTGTCAATTAAATCATGTTCCATGTTTTATTAAGTCTCAAACACATTTCTTGTTGCCTAAAGCCATTCACGTTTTGGTCACTTAAGCTTCATCCATGTTTTCCCCACATTTTCAGATCTTAGATCTCAGATCTAATTTTCTCCTATAAACATGAACTCGGATCTTAATGTGAAATAGAACTGAATAGATACAGTACACTCTCTTCTTCGCAAAATACATTCCTCTGTTATTTAAAGAGTCAGGCAATCCACAAAGACGATTCCAATGCCTCTTTCTGTGAGTACACACAATTGGAGGTTTCACCGTTGAATCTTGGAGGGTGACCGCCGACAGCCCATTTGTACCTGAGGTTATTATCAGTGGGGGCAGAATTACTTTTTAGGACAATAGCTTGCTGCAAACTCCAACAATATTTGCCTTTTTTTGCCCCCAATTTACATAACTTGAAACCATTTGTATGCAAATCTGATTATTCACAGCCAGTTGGTTTTGATTGTGAATAGATCCAAAATTTTGTCATTCTAGAACTGTTATGAGAGAAGATGGGTTTAATTGGGGGGAAAGAGAATAGATTAAAATTGATTAAGAAACTGGTGTATATGGAACTAGGTAGGGTCCACGGATGAAAATCGCGATTTGCAGGAGAATGGAGAAGATAAACAAAAGAGGGAGAAAAATGAATAAGGATTTGACCTTTCCATCTATCCTAACCCCTGGCCCAACTAATAATAACCTTTTTTTAAAATTGTACAACTTTATTTTAGTTTTGTGTATCCATGTGCTAGGATAAAAAAAATGGTTAGTAATAATTATTAAATAACTTTAGTACTGTAGCTCAAATATAAATTAATAAGTAAAAATGTGATATCCCGAATAATTATGAGTGTAGTAAACGATGATATTGAACTATTATGACAATTGAGGCTTACAGTGATCTATAGAAAAGAATGTGGATGGGCTAAACAAAGAATAATACTTGAATTATAATCGAGTTTAATAAAGATTATGAAATAAAATCTATAAGAATTAGTTAAGGGAATGAATTAATGAGATAGGTAATTTAAAACCTATATTAAAGCGATACGTTGAAAGGATTTAAACTATCAAGATTTCGGAAGAGAATAGACGTAGACTCAGTAAGGAGGTTTCGGTGATTCCGAGGACGAAATTCTTATAATAGGGGAAGAATGTGATAACCCGAATTTTCGAAAATTATTAAAATAAGAATTTAATAAATAAAATTCTTATTGTGAGTCGTAATGAGTTTGAATGTATAAATATATGTGTTATATATATATATGTGTGTGTGTGTGTGTGATTTATGTGGTGAATTTAATATGTATATATATGTATGGAATATATACATATATTTTGGAACTAAAGAGCTAATAGTTACTTAAACTATTAAATTAGTTAGCTTGAGATAATTTCGAAATTAGATATGGAAGTGAAGGAAATTAATTAGTTAATATTAATTAATTGAGATTAAATTTAAATTATATTATGCAATAATATAATTTGATTATTAAGCCTTGTACGACAATGGATCTATTATGAATTAAAATTTATAAGCGAGGTAATTAATTCACTTAATTAAATTAATGAATTGATATATGTATTTTGTTTTAATAAAAATGAGAGAGTTAATTAAACTCGTTATTTTAATATATTACATATAAATGTAATATGTGTATGTAATGGTTTAATATATTATATTATGCCAAACAAATATAAATTAAATATGAAATGAAGTAATTAGTTCATTATTTGAAAAATTGGTGAGTTAATATATTCGTTTTGATTAATTGAATAAAGAAAGTTATTTTCTTTAATTAGTGGATAATGAGAATCATGTTACCATAATGTAACATGTAATGGTATAATATGTAATATTATACTAGATGGATGTGAATTAAGAATACGAGGTGATAGACCAATATATATGTAAATGGATATTGGTGTCAAGAATTAATAAATTAAATTAATATTTAATTTATGATTTAATGCATGGGTTAAATAAATTGTTTTAAAACAATTTATGGGAAGAAGGGACAATGTTACTTTAATTTAATTATACAATATTAATTGTATAAATTAAATGAGTTATTACTAATGTAACGTTCGTTACACAAAAAATGTTAAATTTTGGAGTAATTCCATAATTAGGGGATAATTTTTATACATGGTTATAAATGTATAATATCCGATTTTAGTTAATATTGAAATTATATGTAATTAAAATACATAAATTAATTTTATGTGGGTATTGAAATTTTAGTATATATAATGTAATATATACATTATGTATATATATATATATATATACGAAAATCTTTTTCAACGGACCGGTTCGTCGCGAACCGATCTATAATGACAGTTTTTACTGTCGCTAAATATATGTATAGGCGGTAACATTTAGCGACGGTCAAAACCGTCGCTATAGACTGGTGCTGAGAACTATTAAGTGGGTTATGCTGGGAGTAAAAAAATAAAAATAAATTGTTGAGCCGATTAGTAAGCATGAGGTGTTAACTTTTAAGGTTAATAGCAAGGACACGTGTAAATGATTATCAAAGAAAGGACACATGTAAATGATTTAACAATTTACATGTAATTTCTTTTGGAACAGATGTCAAGAATTTTAAGCAAACAAATGTCTGATAATCAGAGAGAGGCAGAAGAAACTTAATACTTAGCATTCTTACTCCCAAACCATTCCTTCCTACTCTCTTTTACTTACAAAAGTCTAACACCAAAGTACTCTCAAATTCTACTAAATTACCGAATTCCTCCAAACTTGAAGCCATCAACTGAAATTAGAAGAGAAGAATTGGAGCAAGGTACAACTCAAAGGAGGAATTAAACTCAATCAAACGACAAGCTTGGAACAAGAATTCAATTATTATATCAAGCAAACAAGGTAAGATAACATCTATTCATAAAATTTATGAAATTGAAGAATATAGTGTTTGTTATTCGAAAATTGATGTAATTGAATTGTGATTGGGTTGTGAATTGATGTGAAGGGAGGTGGTATATGCTATGTGGAGTAATAAGGTTGAAAATTATGGCTAGAACCATGTCTAAACAACTCTGAAATTTTGGGTTTTCAGCCTTGCACGTATGATGTTTGATTAAATACCTCAAAGAGCTTTAATGCTTAAAAAGTGATAATTGGGCAGAGTTTGGGGTTAGAAAGTATACAAACATGAATTATGAGACAACTCTAATGGTTCAAGAGCATTGGAATCAGTCCAAAATGAGTTTCACAAGCTTTGTTAAACTTGTGTTTAAATCAAAATCTGTACCAATAGGGTACTTTCAAGCCTCTGTATATACATTTTAGAAAGTTCTTTTTAGCTAAGTATTATTTTTATAAAATACTATGTAGTACCAACTGGAGCATATCAAAATTTGAAGTCCATTGGATTTGTAGATTGTGATATATAAAATTACAAAGTAGCTAGAAAGGATGAACAAGATGCTGAGTTTTCTGGGTTTCTGGACAGCAGGTGCGGCCAGAAGAAAAAAAAACGTATTAATCATTAAACTTGAGAATTTGATGGAAATTCATATATTACTCCATAGCTTACAGTTCTTGAAGCATTAATATCATTAAGTCTTGATGGAAATTCGATGGTAATACATATTAGTTAATTAATATATGTATTTCACATCAAAGCTTACAGTTCATACTCATAGCTTAATGTAATATCCGAGTTGGTTAAGAGATTAATCTTGAAATATGGGAGTTTAATCAAAATTTGTGGGTTATTATACCGTTAAGCTATGTAATGATTCTAATTACATTACATAAATAATACAAAGAATGTTAACGAAACGAAGTAACCATAATGGATATAGTTGACTTGAGTTTAAATCAAAATTAGTGGAATATATATATTCATTGAGCTATGTAATAACCCTATGTATGTTACATAGGTGCGATACGAGGTAATATCGCTTCGGGTACGCGAACACAAATAGAACTAGTAGCATTTCGCAGTAAAGGCAAGTTTTTCAATATGGATTGTTATGTGAGAACTTAATATTGTTTATGTGTGAATGGTTTCATATCGTAATAAAGCTTTTATGAGTATGTTGAAATATGCGTTTTGTGCTACAAAGTTATATGAATTGTCAAAGTCAAATTATGACTGAAGTTAGTTGAGTTATGGAAACTCAATCTATCTATGATATGTGATATGTGAGAAATGGAATATATATCTGAAAAATGTCAAGCATGAACTATTTAATGCATGGATATAATGCACATCATAAAATGTATATAACATGCTGTAAAGCATGTATGCTATGTGAGACATGAAATGTGTTAACTGTTAGACTTGTTGAGCCGTCGCGCTCACTCTTGCAAATATTTCATTTGCAGATAAAAGTTGAACAATCAAATGATATTGGCGGTAGAGATTTGAAGTATGTTTGTAAAGACAATAATTATTGTTTAGTTAGTTGAATTTGTATCAAGTCAAGAGGACTATTATATTAAATTGAACCAAGCTGTATCAAACTTGTGTGATATCGAATAAAATTTATTCGTTTTGAATTGGTTGTGATTTTATATGAGAGATAGTATACGATAAATATATGGGTTGTTATATTGAGTATTTAGTTGTCATTTTGGAAATTCAGTTAATTGTATAATTCATTTAGTTTGTTGGATTTAAAAGAAGACATATAAAGGAATAAATATGATACTAAAAGTTAAATCTTTATGTTCAAATGAGATCTTGAAACGAATCATAATATATATGATTTATTAAATGAATGAGGAAAGATGAACTATAAAGGTCGCGATTTTGGAACCGATTAACCGTAAAGTTTTAAAGTAACTAAATTGTAATATCTATATTATTACAGACTGCTATGTACAATGAGAAATAAGTTGTATTGTGTTGAAATACAGGATAATGAAAGAAAGTTATAAAAGTTTAGATTTATATGCATTTTATCAACTATATTATTGATTAGTGTTGTAAAGCTAGAATGAGAAGGTATTGTTAACGACCAAAGTCGGGATTAGATATTGTCCTGATTTTGGGGTCGTTACAAAAAATATATTTACAAATATTTTTATTATTGATTATCATTATTCTATTATTAATAATAAATTAATTATTAGACTATTTATTATAATTTTAATTATAAAATAGAATTACACATGAAAATTGATTGACAAAATTAATTCCTGTCTTTTTTTATTATTTTGAAATGTTTCAACTACAATAGTCACAATTCTAGCCAAACAACAATTATATTTTTATCTATATAAGCTAGTGGTAACCGAACAAGATTCTAATTTTTAAACGCAGCTTCAATCATAAACACACTTTTAGTTGTGTTTGATAAATACTGTTACTGCTACTATCATTACAGTTGCTCAGTAACCGAACAAATCTTATTTGCTTCACTTTATTGGTTACATTGAAGCATATGGGATAGTGTTAGAAACTTCATTCATTTAACAAGAGCCACTTTGTTAAAAATGCATATAGGAAGGTGTTAGAAACTTCACTTTTCCATTCATGTCTCAAGCGTCATCTTCTATAATGTCTCAAGAGACACTTTGTTATTTTTTGTACTTCAATTTAAAATAAATGAAGTTTCTACATTTATATAAAATAATAATAATTAAAAAAAAGTATTGTTAACATATATCCAATGTGAAATACTCCTAACCACTCTGGGGAGTTTTAATTCATGAAAGCCAATGACAAATAGAATATGAGAACTGATATTTTTGTATGTGTTTTTGATATTTTCACATGGTTCTTTCTTACATGAGCATAAAGTGGGTCACACCTTCATGTGAGAGAGAATTATGTAAAAATATCAAAAATACACGTAGAAATAGTGCTTCCATAGAATATAACCAATTTAAGCCCTGACAATATATATAGCTGTGGATCACAAGTTAGTTTTCTCATAAATGTGGGAACCAACTTTGATTCAATTTTTATTACGCAGAAGTGGCGCACTGTATTTGTATGGGCCAAAATTAATTGCACGAGACACTTCAGTTTGTTTCGTTTCACTTTTCCAATATGGGCACATTATGGTTAGTTGTAGGGATTGAATGACCAATTAATGTCACCTTATCTTTAATTATATCGGTACGTTCCAAACCGATAGTGAATTTTTTTACGAAAACAAGTGATGTATTTAGTCGTAGTCATATTTAGAAGAGCATGGACAGATTTGAATTCCTCCCATGCACAATGGTGAGATACATTTTCGGATGTAAAATTTTTGGATATTGTAGAGTTCCTATCCGCTTAAATTTTCAACAGGTGCTATAAAAGATTAAAGATAAATTTCTTTAAAAGATATAAAAGATGAATAAATAAAAATATATTTGCTTTTTTAACTGTGAAGTAAGGTCAGTGTGAATATAGTGAGCACAATCTAAGAATTACTCAGCCCCAACTTGAGTTGAGCCTCACAAGTAAGGAAGGAGTGTAATTCAGTGTACGTGCACACCTAGAGGGGGGTGAATAGGTGAAAGTGATAAACGATGACAACTTTTTAATTTTAATTCTGTAGATTGAATTCAGACAAGAATGGTTGTCTGCTTTGTTGTCTGCTTTAGTAATTATTCTTCGTTTGAGTATTATCAGACAAGATACCATGTCTGCTTTAGTGTATCTTCAAGCAGTAGCAGAACAACAAATCCAGAAAATATAAAATGCAGAATTTAAAACTCAAATGCTCAAACCATACAAATTAGCAAACCATAGACACCAAGATTTTTACGTTGTTCGGCCCTTAACCTCTAAACTAATGGCATAATCCACGTCTAATATCAATTGATATTGGAGACTCCTTTTATTAATAATTTTGATGAAATAAAATACAAGTACTCCCTGTTCAAAGAAGCTTTGCTATGAGTTGGACACCACTGCCCCCCTTGTACCTTTGCAACCTTTCTCACCACTGAGACATTTGCACCTCTGCAACCTTGAAAGCTCTCTTTGAACAAATCATATCTACTACTAGATAGACCAAGCCAAACTAGGCTTACACTCAGAATAAAGTAGAAGGTATTACAATAGATTTCTTAATTTTTCAGCCACAAGGAATTAAAGACAATACAATATATTACTGGAAATAAAACTTTGAAAGCTTTCTAAAGAATTCTTCTCTGAATAGCAACGTGAAATAGCTTCTTGTCTTACTCTCCTCTTTGCCGTGGATGAAGGCCATATATAATCAGTGAGCTAACGGCTATAAAAGATTGTTAGCAATAAAGTCTTCATTTTCAGTTGGAAAGCCTCACGATTTCAGCAACAAATAAATTCCCAACGGATGTAAAGATTCCTTAAAATCAGCTATCAAAAGATATAAACTTCTAACCCAACTGAAATAGCTATTTTAAAAGAATGAAAGAGATATCAAATAAGTTTGTTTCAAACAAATAACTAACCCATTAGACAATTAATATATGTGTTGGGTGTGGGTCCTCACCCATGAGATAGAATCCAAGTTGGAATCAAATTATGGAGAGCCTGCTAATATTATGTTAATTAGTAGAAGTGTTATTGGAAACCAAGTTGAAAAAGGATTTACTTCTTAGATTGGTTGGTGACTAAGACAAGGAGATGCGATTCCTAATTTGATTAGGAGAATAAATTGTTTCTAATCCGTAATAGGAATGGATTAAGAAGAGTACTATAAATAAGGCTATGAGGGAGTCTTATTATCATATGAGAGAAGCTCGATAGCAAGAAGGTATCGAAAGAATAAATTGAGAGGATTACAGTTTGTTGCTCGTGGGTATCTACCGCCATCTCTGTTCAATTGAAAGCTTAGAGACTTTATTGCTTGGAGTGTTTTTTGGGTGGTGAAGTTAATTAGGTTTCTCAATCTAATTAAATGTAAATTTGTACTCTCTTGATTTATTGTGTAACGTCAAGTTTTATGGCGTAAAACTTGAGAGGATTTATTGTAAGCCCATTAGTTTGATATAGTGGAATTCGGAGTTTGACCCGTGGTTTTTACCTCTTAGTTTTAGAGGGTTTTCCACGTAAATTTGGTGTCTTGCTTGTGGATGGTTATTTGTTATTTTCGTTCTCATAATTGGTTTTGTTGATTTCATATTTAATTGCACAAAGACGGAAAAGTTATTACTGGGATAGAGATTATTTTAGGCGTACTTTTCCCAACAGTGGTATCAAGAGCTTGGTTATTTTTTTGTGGTTTTCTTGTGCGAATTAAATGGAGGATTGGACAGCAGGCTGCATGATTAATCTTAAGGCTGCAAATTATGCAATTTGGAAGCCAAGAATGGAGGATTTGCTTTACTGCAAGGATTTGTATGAGCCACTTGAGAATGAAGGAGTCAAGCCCACAAACAAGAGTGACACACAGTGGAACAAGATGAACAGGAAGACTATTGGTCTAATTAAATCGTGGATTGATCAAAGTGTGTTTCATCATGTTGCCACGGAAACTAAAGCCTATGCTCTCTGGTAGAAATTGGAGTCCATGTATGAAAGGAAGACGGCGCAAAATAAAGCTTTTTTGATTAGGAAGCTTGTGAATTCTAAGTTCAAGGATGGAAACTCCGTTGCAGAACACTTGAGTGATTTTCAGAGTTTGATAAATCAGTTGAGTACGATGAAGATGATCATTGACGATGAGATGCAGGCTTTGTTGTTATTGAGCTCTTTGCCTGATAGCTGGGTGACGCTGGTTGTATCGTTGAGTAACTCCGCTCCCAATGGAACATTGACTATGGATACAGTCAAGGATAGTTTGTTCAACGAGGAACAGAGGCGAAGAGATACCGTAGTGATTAGTGCTGAGTCACAAGTTTTTGTCGCGCAGAGTAGGGGCAGAAACAAAGAGAGAAACTCTTCTGAAGATGACAAATTCAGGGGAAGGTCGAGAGATCGAAAAGAGATAATTTGTTTTCATTGCCAGAAGCCGGGTCACATAAGGCGAGAGTGCAGATTTTTGAAGAAGGAGCAGTCTAAGGAAAAAGATGAGAATAAAGATTCGATTGTGTATCTATCCGACGTTGATGTAGCCATTGTTTGTGGATGATAAACCCAAGTGCCATGTTAATGATTGGATTATTGATTCGGGTGCTTCGTTCCATGCTACTTCGCGTGGTGAGATCTTCACATCCTACACTAGTGGTGATTTTGGCTATGTACGGATGGGAAACGGAAGTGCATCCAAGATTATAGGCATTGGAGATATTTGTTTGGAGACTAACAGTGGTTGCAGGTTGATGCTGAGAGAAGTCAGACATGTTCCGGATATCTGTCTTAATTTGATCTCTACTGGTAAACTTGATGAGAATGGTTATAAAAGTTACTTTGGTGAAGGTCAATGGAAGCTCACTAAAGGGTCTCTAGTGGTGACTAGAGGTAAGAAGGTAGACACTATTTACACGATGCGGGCGCATGTGAGAGGTGTTGAAGATGAGGGAGTTAGGCAGAAAAAGATGTGGCACAAAGCCGTGCAGGATGAGAGAAAAGCCTTGCATGAGAACCACGAGAAGAAAGCTCTTCGCTTTAAGTGGGTACCAAAAGTGAAGAAGGAAAGTAATAGCTTGCAGTCAGGGTACAAAGCGATTGTGAAAGAATTTGACAAGCAAAAATCTGTCAAGTTTGAGTTCTCCCATCGAGAAGAACCATGCCGATGAGACAAAGCCGGACATGAAGATAGGTGAAAATTCCAAGAAGCTTGAGTTCAGCCAAGATTTCGTTGGAATTAACTCCAAGTGAGGAGTTGTGGTTGGTGATCCCTCCTCTCATGGGTACGGAGGGGGAGATTGTTGGGTGTGGGTCCTCACCCATGAGATAGAATCCAAGTTGGAATCAAATTATGGAGAGCCTACTAATATTATGTTAATTAGTAGAAGTGTTATTGGAAACCAAGTTGAAAAAGGATTTACTTCTTAGATTGGTTGGTGACTAAGACAAGGAGATGCGATTCCTAATTTGATTAGGAGAATAAATTGTTTCTAATCCGTAATAGGAATGGATTAAGAAGAGTACTATAAATAAGGCTATGAGGGAGTCTTATTATCATATGAGAGAAGCTCGATAACAAGAAGGTATCGAAAGAATAAATTGAGAGGATTAAAGTTTGTTGCTCGTGGGTATCTACCGCCATCTCTGTTCAATTGAAAGCTTGGAGACTTTATTGCTTGGAGTGTTTTTTGGGTGGTGAAGTTAATTAGGTTTCTCAATCTAATTAAATGTAAATTTGTACTCTCTTGATTTATTGTGTAACCTCAAGTTTTATGGCGTAAAACTTGAGAGGATTATTGTAAGCCCATTAGTTTGATATAGTGGAATTCGGAGTTTGACCCGTGGTTTTTACCTCTTAGTTTTAGAGGGTTTTTCCACGTAAATTTGGTGTCTTGCTTGTGGATGGTTATTTGTTATTTTCGTTCTCATAATTGGTTTTGTTGATTTCATATTTAATTGCACAAAGACGGAAAAGTAATTACTGGGATAGAGATTATTTTAGGCGTACTTTTCCCAACAATATGTTACCTTTCTAGACTTCTTTTTCAAATCAGCAGCAATTAAATAAGGAATTCTTCACATGCTATATTTAATGAAGGTTTTCTAGCAACGAATTAAAATAACAGACTTCCCTGCATGCAAATAAAGAGAGCAGCAAATATTATATTAGACCAGCCCAAATAACATAACCAAGCCCATACATCAGATCCAATAAAAATATATGTCATCATTAAAATCACACAAGATATAAACCAACAATCTCTCCCTTTTTGATGATGACAATATATTATACTTATTAATTAACATGCTTCCCCTAACTCTATGGCTCCCCCTCAATTTATGCATATATTCATGACATATAAATGTCATATATACATGACATATAAATGAGAAATCAATAGAATTAATATGATAAGATACAGACCAATAGAATTAATATGATAAGATACAGACTGATACATTATAACATATAACACAATTGTCAAACTATCGTAAGACCTTATCATGAGATATCCAAATATATTATTCAAACCAATATATCTTAATTAAAGGAATAACGCATATTTGATAAGGTTTGTTTTAGTTACCTTATTGGACGAAATAGCTTAAATAAAGGAATAAAGAAATATATTTGATAAGAATGTTTCATTCCAATCACATACCTTATTAGGCTCCTTCTCAAATTTGAACAACTTTCATAGCTAACCATATTCCTTAATATATTTCAATTCAAAATCTAATTTGACAGAATATATTAATTCCAGTAAATTTGGGCCAACACAAACCAAACAGATTATGTCATTATCAATAAACCATTATTAATATTGTCATCATTAAAATCATAAACCAACCAGGAGAACCCATGAATAGGGGCGGACCTAGCATTGAGCCAGCTATGGTAATTGGTTTTAATTTTTCTCTTCTAATTTTTCTCTTCTATATATGCATGTACATGTATGGAAGAGAATAAAAGTTATTATGTTTTGATGGCATTTAGAGTAGTTGTCTAAAGAGTGGTTGTTCTCGATGCCCGCTGGGGTATCCCTCTTGCTTTGGAATATCAGGGTAATATAATAAATGATGCCCCCTTAAAATTAATTGGAGTAGATTTGCAGGGGCGGATCTATATATTGACCCGGGGGGGGGGGGGGGGGGGTTATTTTGAGAAATTTTTGTTAGTATAAGGGTAATATAATAAATGATGCCCCCTTAAAAAAAATATTTTAAATTATAGCAGTAGATAGTACGAGAAAGACAAAACGCTGAAAGATAATATTTTGTGCACAAACTGTACACAAAATATTATACACAAAGAGTAGGACGCATATATTGTTTACCAATAAAAATGTCTAAAACATCCAACGGTAAGTCGCGCTCCCTATTGTCTCTTTTTTTATACTGTTGTGCATAATTTTTTGTGTATAGTTTGTGTTCATAGTATTACTTAAACGCTAAAATACAAATAGAGAAACACGAGACAGGAGGGAATAATTGAAGAAGAGAACGGCGAAAAAAGTTGTTGCGCCATTGTAGTGACTTTTATGTATTTTTAATTGAAATTTTTATTTGATGATTTTTTTTTATCTTAGTTTAATTAAAAGAGTATCTACTCTTGCCGAAAAAACTTGTGTCTGCCCTTATAGATTTGCATATTTCTACCCCCTATAGATTTGCATATTTCTATATGTGCAATCAACCACAAAAAATTGCACCCTTTTTTTATTATTATTTTTATCAATTGTTGTTCATATATATTGTACATTGGGAACGATGAAGAAAAAAAATTATAGCCGAATATAGGAACAATGAAGAAAAAGAGTTAATGAAGGAAAAAAGTTGCACTCTTTTTTGTTTATAATAGATAAATACTATTGACTAATATGAAGACATGATTATTGCAAGACAATTTTATAAGAGCTTTAGTTTTTTTTTATAAAATAAATATAAAAGCGATTTTAAATAAAAATAAAATAAAACATTTGACCATGTATAAATCTAAGTCACCATAATGTGCTCGAAGTTGTTTGAGGTAATAGAGTTTTATCTTGGTAGCTAGGGCCAACTCACTCCATTCTTTTTATTTTATTGTTTTGAAATCTCAATTTTTAGAAATTATAACATAATTCATAATCAAGTACTTTATCTATTCCATATTATTTCATCATTATTGACTTTTTAAAGTCAATTAAAAAAAAAATTAAACTCAAAATTAACATAAATTCTTTTATTTTTAATCAATATAATGACGAATATTGTAAACTATATAAAAAGTATTACTCATAAGTTTTATTGCTTTACAATTTTTAATAAGTCGTCTTAATTTTGAGTTTGAAAATGTTCAAATTGACTTTCAAAAGTCAACAATAATCTAATAATTTGGAACGGAGAGAGTACATCATAATAAGTCTGAGACATAAAGGTCACAGTATCTCAATCTCAATTACTAGGCTAAGACCTCATTGGCCCCTCCATTGTAATATATAAGATTATTATTGATTTTTTTTAAATCAATTTATAGCATTTTCAAACACAAAACTAACATTGATTTTTTTAATTTTAGTCAATAAAATGATGAAATTTGTAAAATATATAAAAAAATACTACTTATTATTAAATTTATTATTTCATAATTTTGATGACAACCCAATTTTGAATTTGAAAATATATGGAATTAACTTTTATAAGTCAACAATGATCTCATAATTTGAAACGGATGAAATACCAAATAAGTTTGCTAATTTTTTTTAAAAGTATATAGAGTAGTGCTATGAGTCTCAAATTTTTTATTTCAAATGACATGCCATTTAATATTTTAATAATAATTTATGGGATAACCAACCACATGAAATCTACTTAAATAATGTAATGACAACACATCATTTAAGACGCTTTTTGAGATAAAAAATTTAAAACTTTTAATATTATCCAAATATATATTATCACAGCTAGGTAAAATTTCTAAATCCTTCACTGCCCATGAAGAGAGAGGTGGTCTAAATTAAATTCACATAACATAAGACAATAAGATCCGACTATTCTTTTTTTTTTTTAACATGAGAAAAAAAGAGAGACGACTATTTGTTGTGAATAGCCTCCACGTGGGTGACGCAAGCCCCAAATAAATAATATACTTTTTTCGTCTTTTGTTAAATATTGGTTTAGAAAAATATTTTTGTCTCTTAATATTTATTGTTTGAGAATTTTAATTAAGTATTAATTACTTAATTTTTAATATTATCTTAAGTATTAAATATAATTTTAGTTCTCTCGCTATTTTTTACTCAATAAATAACACCCTATTTTTCTAATATAAGGACAATATAAGAAATTAATATTATATTTAATATTGTACAATTATTTTCTTAATAGTTATGCACAATTCTAAAATAACATATACTAAGAGACCAAGAGAGTAATTTGTTGGGAGAAAAAAAAATCTGGAGATAACCTTTTGACTCTCCAAAGAAGAAATTCAGTTGAAGTTTTTTCTTGGAACTCCAATAAAATATTTATTGCTTTCAACAACTAATTAAAATTTGAAAGCATCATTTTGTATCTATAAAAAGATGTGATGATGGGTGGCAACGAGTCATATTAAACGAATTGGTGTTGTGTTAAATTATAAATATTACATTAAATAGATTAACATTAATGCTATTCATTTATTATCAACCCGTTTAACTTGTTTATTATATAAATTAAAATTTTTAAATAACAAAAATAAACATCATTTACTTATTTGTTGAATAATGTTATAATTTATTTATCACAAATTATTTATTTAACAAAATATAATATAACATGTTTAGAAAAGTAACTAAGAAAGTTAAAACTCAATATTTAGGATAAGTTATGATATATCATATATATTTTTAAATTATTTCAAATAAATATGTCTAATCGTATCAATCCGTTGATTATACATATTTGACCTATTTAAATTTTATATTGAACATATTAATTTATTAATGACACGGAAATTATTTGTCCAGTTAACTTATCGTGTCAAAAATTAAATTGCCATCGCTGATCATGAGTGAGTGTCAGAGGATAGAGAGATCCTTGTGCGTGTGATGGAAAGCCACACCTAGTGAGTGAGCGAAAACTTTACCTTGTGAGTGTGAGGGACAACCTCACCTTGTGAGTGTGAGTGTGAGTGTGAGTGTGAGTGTGAGTGAGAGTGAGCCAGACCTATGAGTGTGAGGATAGCCACACCTGAGAGTGTGAGGGTGAACGACCACACCTTGTGAGTGTAAAAAAGAGTGAGCCACACGTGAGCTAGTGTGAAGAAATTGTATTGTAATACTCTACGGTGTCTAGAGTAAAAAAATCCTCGAAATCCTATTAATATCATATAGTGAAAAAATTTGTTCAGAAGTTGGCTCGTGATTTTATTTTATTTTTTTATTTTGATGGGTTTTTCATGTTAAATCTAGTGTTCTCTTTTGAGTTCCTTACTCTTCTTACAATCACAGGGTACTTTACCTAAAGTCGTTCCAATTTTTGTATATAATCGCCAGGTACTTTAACTAAAGTTCTAGAATTATAATCTTAATGATCTGAATAATATAGTGCATTTGTATCAATATAATGCTAGTACATCTTCATTTTCAACTTTATTAAAGGAGCTTCATTCACGTTTTACTTTTTCAAAACATTTATTTATACCTATATTATTGGACTAGAGAAGGGATTTTCCCCTAAAAATTAAAATGCATAACCTTTTTGTGATACTCGGTAAAAATAAATAAATAATATTTTTTTTAAAAATATATAATAATTGGACTGTCATTTATTTGAATCAAAATAATCATTTAATTTATATGGGCTAATAATGTATTAATAAGTGATAGATAAATTAACTTGGTAAAATTGATCTTTAAAATTTATTCGATCCAATTTTGTATATATTGTGCATTATTAAATCCTATTAATATTAGGAGGGTTAATAACATATATCAATAAATAAGTAAAACCTAATTTTACACATAATAGGCTGATGCGAACAAGAAAAGGAACGGAGCAGCAGTGGCGGCATAAGAAAATAAAAAGGAGATGAATCGATTCTGTTCATCTTGTGTCTGCAATAAGAAGCTTAAGCCATGTAAGATGACTTTTCATTAATGAGAGTATGAGTATCATGTGAAAAACCATCTTTAATTGGTGTGTGTGTATATATATATATACACACACACACTCTCTTCAATGGTACGTATATGTATATAATTAAGGTACACATAGTGACAGCTTATGTAAACTTGATAATTTAATACGTGTATTTGCATGGAATCTATCATGGTTATTCTAATCCTGTGATGGTAATGGAATTGAAAAAAAAAAATATCATGTTCGCATATGGGTAATGAAGTCATCAGGAGAGTAAATCTTGAAAATATTTAATAAAACATGAAAGATGAATTTTGTAAGTTGAAACAGCTTGTATATTTATATACAACTGTTATACATGCATTATGCTATAATAATTTAGTTAACAGTTATAATATTTTGGCTAATGTATTACGTGGGATTATTCAAAAATATTTAAAATTGGAAGTTTACAAGAATAAATAATAATCATAATAATAATACTAATAGCAATAATAATAATAATATGGGTCTTGGGAAAAGTAAATTTGTAATTAGTAATTTAACTTATAGTTTTTAATTTATTTTTGTTAAATTGTGCAACTAGTTTGGACGGAGGAAATTTAACGAGTCAAATTTAGAATATAAATTTTGGGTATTACATTACTTATTCGAAGTATGGATTTCGTACTCCTTCAGCGATCATCCTTTTAACTTTGATTTGTACGCTTTGTTCTTCGTTTAGAAGCTAGTTATTGTTTCACATGATTGTTCCTTCTCAAATTCATGTAATAGTTATGTCTTGGCATTGACACTTAGAACTCGTATTTGTACTATTTGAACTAGTTAATCATGTCAATATAGTTTGGAGACTTTATTCGTTTGTATCCTTCTTCGTATATTTTCGTTCACATTCGGGAGTTATTTTGGTCGTTGATATCTTGTGATAGTGAAGTATGTTCATATTTGAAATAATTCGATGTCATTTGGAGATGATCATGTAAGTCTTGTGATTTGAACTCCTTTGGCTTACATTTTGTAGTTTGATCCCTAGGGTATACTTGAGTTAACCACCTGTGGGGATGCCACAAGCATGTCCTCTTGACACCAAGGCATGACACATTCTGTGGCGGTGTGACCAGTCCACGACGTATCCTTTTATATGTTGCCCTGGGTATGAGCTTTGGCCATTTGTTTTGTTTGTTCAAGATACGTATGGGTCGACCCAGTATTTGATTTGATTTGATTCATTTGGCGGATTAGTAACGTATGTGTCATGCGTACTATCTAGTTTAATTTGTATACATTATGGTACCGATGTATTTTGTTACCCTTTGGCTATTTGTATTTGAGCTCAGTATGAAATTGTTACCTTATAAACCTTTGATTCAACCTTATTTTGTTTGGAATCCTTTTGACTATAGTTGTCCGTTCGACGGTGATAATCATTTGTACCTTGTCTCACTAATATCGATATATTCATAGTTTGTATTTGTTCGTTCATTCAGCTTTTTTGGTTACATTATATATTGTGGTATATTTGTACATATATCTTTATATCTGTACTGGGCATTTAGCACATGCTTTGTTTTTCTTCTGGCAGGTTTGTAGGGACAATTTAGGATTTCGTGTGAAGAGAGCTACCTTTGACCGAATAAGTTTATTTGATTATAGGTTTTTATTATTCTGTCAAATTTTAGAGCATTGTATTTAATTCGACATTGATGGATTATCGACTATTAAATATTTTGAAGTTATTAGTGCGCTGTGTTGGTCGATTTCGCAATCGATAAACACACACAAGTATACGCGGTCAACAAGTAATAGAGTGATAAGTAAAAGTTAATCCCACGAGGAATTATCACTAATGTATCCCAATTATCAACTTCAAGTCACCTCGATCTTAATTAAACATTTATTTTAAAACATAAATGGATAGGTAAAGAGCTAAGAACACAATATCTACACACAAGCATTTTGTCAAACACTTGTCGTGCATCATTTTGTTCAAATCTCTTAACTCTCTTTTTGATCATGGCGGTCACAATGAATTGACAATACACAAATTATGTATAACACAATCACATGTCATTATATTCATGGTATGAATCTATAATCTATTTTTCAATTTCATATAGATTGCCAAGCTAATTCATGGTATGAATCTATAATAAATTTTTCAATTTCATATAGATTACCAAACTAATTATCAATTCCTTAGCAATTAAACATTATGCACAAAATATAAAGAACCAATTCATATGCCACCAATCAAAAGAAAAACAAGATAAAAGTTTAATTCATACAAATAAATCAAACTATTCCAAATATTAGGTAATCATCCATGGATAATACAAGTATTAAATAAAAATTAGAAGTTTAATTCAATTCCTTGTCTCCATTGGTGTTACAATTGTTTGCACTAGATCCCCAAGAATGAGTTCTAGCCACTAGAGGTAAAAGAAAGAAAGGATGGATTCCCTTAATTGGTAGATGAAACTCCACCATTGTTGCACATGAAGCTCCACCACTGAAGCACCATTGAAGCTCTTGAAGAACCATGGCATAAGGCCATGGCCTCCTCTCCTTGCTCCAAGCTCTTCCGCCTCCTCTCTCTTTTCTCCCTCTAGGTTGCAAGATAAAATGAAGTAATAATGTTTTTGGGTCATTAGGTTAGGCATTTAACAACCCTGTTCTGCCCAGAATCCGTGTCCGGCACTGCGGCGCAACCATTTGGCCTGAAACTGGCGCTGCAGCGCCACTCATGACTTTGGCTACTACAGGTTGGCGCTGTGGCGCCACCATTTACACTAGGAATTGGCGCCGTGGCGCGGGTCTAAAATTCAGGATTTTCTACTTCGACATCTGTTGGGAAAATGGCCATAACTTCTTCGTCCGAACTCGAATTTGGATGATTCAAGATGTTCCGGAAAGAGGAGACGTAAATCTACAACTTTCATTCTTTGAGCTCGAAAAGATACATGCCGGATCAAGGTTGAAATTGAGCATCAAGCAGCTGTTATGTAAATGGCAAGCCGAAAACGCGAATGTAGCAACCCCAAACATCGATCTAAATGACTCCCAATGACATTCCTATAAAATAAAGTAAAAACACATACAAATAATACAAAAACATATAAAAGTAATATAAAACTACATTGTATACCAAATAGATAAAAATACATAAAAATAAACATAAAGTACCTAAGAACATACAAATTCATCAAGTCGAAAGTACCCAATTCGTAGGTATAAAAATCACTCATCAAATACCCCCAAACTTGAATATTTGTTTGTTCTCAAGTAAAACCAAAATACAAAAACTTCACATACTAAATAATAACATATAACGCGAGCAATGAATCAATGAAAATCAAAAGATGGCCTCAACGATTTTCAAACCAAAAACTCTCAACAAAATCCAAGAGCATGCAAGTTTAACAGTTTTAACCTATACATTGGTTCCATGACAATCACGACCCACAATATTTGAGCACATCCAAACTGTATTCGCCATTATACTCAGATAAGACATATAACAAACTCTACATAAAAGACATAATACATCAACTCTTGAATCTTATTACCACATCAATCTCAACTACGATAACAGCATATAAATCTGGGGGAATAAGAAGGATATGCATCATCAAACAAGCTATCTTCCCTAGCATCGCATACAAATGCCATAGATTTCTTTTTCTTTTCTCTTTTTCTTCTTTTTTTTTCATTTTGAATTTAGTGAGTGCATCTTATGCTCTATCTCACCTTCAAATGAACGAGTGCGTTTTACGCTCCATATCGTTTCACATGTGTCCATGAGTGAGTACGTTTTACGCTCCATCTCGTTTCACATGTGTCCATGAGTGAGTGCGTTTTACGCTCCATCTCAACTCACCATATGATTCAAAATGCAACTCGGGAAGACAATTTTTTAAAAACAAGCCAAGATGCAAAACAATCCAAGAATACCCCCAAACTTATATGAATGCCAAACTTTGCTTTAATTGATGTTTAAACAAGATCATAGAGTCTCAACAATATCTTCTACATAAGAATAAGCTATGTAAACTCTCTAAGACACAATTGACTCAACAGTTGAATAAAAATGCCAAGAAAGCAAAAAAGGGTCATAACTATCGTAGAACCAACACGCAAGGTAGAATTTAAACTAGTATGCTCAAGGATTTCACGAGAGTTAGCTAAATGCTCTCTCAGCTCATATCATAGGCCCAACAAGGATTCAACCTAAACATTGCTCAAAATTCTAAAATTTTCAAAAAATTTCAAATTTTTATCTAATATGCATAACTAAACATACTACATCAAAATAACTAACATAATACTAACTCAAGCACCCCATGCATCATGAGTACACCCAAACTTAAGACAAACATTGCCTTCAATATAAAGATAGACAGAATTAAAATAGAGAACTTTCCTGAGGCTGTGTCAATCGTCATCGACGACATCCTCTCCACCGTAGACATCCTTTCCACCGTAAGTCGTTTGGGAGCCATTTGCATTCAAAAGCGCCAACAAAATGCCCTGCCTAGCTCGTGCCTTATTTTTAGCCTTGACTTGTGCCTTGTGCCTTGCCCCTTACTGTGCATGGCAATTCGTTGACGAATCGTGCTCGTAGCTATTTGGTGCCTGAAAGTAGCTAACACAAAACATTAAACTTGGGTTTCTCCCAAGAAGGGCTTGTTTTATAGTCTTCAGCCCGACTTTATTTAAAACAAGAAAATAAGACCTCTTATGAACTTCAAGAGCAAGAAGATAAACATTTTGATGATATTTCACATGATTATCACGAAGCTAAATCATTCAAATAAGTCTCGTTATTATTAATTATTAATATATTTATTTTATTTTTTTCTTTCTTTTTTTTAAGACGTTTCATGCAAAATCGGACTGTAAGGCTCCAACAGTTACGCTTAATCTTGCACAAGACCTATGCATCTACCTACAGTCTTGTCAATCCAATTTCGCAAACAATAACAATGAACAGAACTATGAGACCTCAGCTTACGCCAAGTCTCGCACAAGAGCAATGCAATTACTTACAGTCTTGTCAGCTTACTTATCACAATCGGTAAACACGTGCAACAATAAAATAAATACATGAATTAAAGATTAAATTAAGATCAAATCGATTGAAATTAGTATTGAAAAAGCACTAGAAAAAAATTCTCCAACAACGGCGCCAAACACTTGTTGGTCGATTTCACAATCGATAAACATGCGCAAGTATACGGGGTCAACAAGTAATAGAGTGATAAGTAAAAGTTAATCCCACGAGGAATTATCACTAATATATCCCAATTATCAACCTCAAGTCACCTCGATCTTAATTAAACACTTATTTTAAAACATAAATGGATAGGCAAAGAGCTAAGAACACAATATCCACACACAAGCATTTTGTTAAACACTTGTCGTGCATCATTTTGTTTAAATCTCTTAACTCTCCTTTTGATCATGGCGGTCACAATGAATTGACAATACACAAATTATGTATAACACAATCACATGTCATTATATTCATTGTATGAATCTATAATCTATTTTTCAATTTCATATAGATTGCCAAGCTAATTCATGGTATGAATCTATAATAAATTTTTCAATTTCGTATAGATTACCAAACTAATTATCAATTCCTTAGCAATTAAACATTATGCACAAAATATAAAGAACCAATTCATATGCCACCAATCAAAAGGAAAACAAGATAAAAGTTTAATTCATACAAATAAATCAAACTATTCCAAATATTAGGTAATCATCCATGGATAATACAAGTATTAAATAAAAACTAGAAGTTTAATTCAATTCCTTGTCTCCATTGGTGTTATAATTGTTTGCACTAGATCCCCAAGAATGAGTTCTAGCCACTAGAGGTAAAAGAAAGAAAGGATGGCTTCCCTTAATTGGTAGATGAAACTCCACCATTGTTGTACATGAAGTTCCACCATTGAAGCACCATTGAAGCTCTTGAAGAACTATGGCATAAGGCCATGGCCTCCTCTCCTTGCTCCAAGCTATTCCGCCTCCTCTCTCTTTTCTCCCTCTAGGTTGCAAGATAAAATGAAGTAATAATATTTTTGGGTCATTAGGTTAGGCATTTAACAACCCTATTTTGCCCAGAATCCGTGTCTGACGCTGCGGTGCGGCCATTTGGCTGGAACTGGCGCTGCAACGCCACTCATGACTTTGGCTACTACAGGATGGCGCTGCGGTGCCACCATTTACACTAGGAATTGGCACCGCGGCGCGGGTCTAAAATTTTGGATTTTCAGCTTCGACGTTTGTTGGGAAAATGGCCATAACTTCTTCGTCCGAACTTAGATTTGGATTATTTAAGATGTTCCGGAAAGAGGAGACGTAGATCTACAACTTTTATTGTTTGAGCTCGAAGAGATACAGGCCGGATCAAGGTTGAAATTGAGCATCAAGTAGCTGCTATGTAAATGACAAGCCGAAAATGCGAATGCAGCAACCCCAAACATCGATCTAAATGACTCCCAATGATATTCCTACAAAATAAAGTAAAAACACATACAAATAATACAAAAACATATAAAAGCAATATAAAACCACATTGTATAACAAATAGATAAAAATATATAAAAATAAACATAAAGTACCTAAGAACATACAAATTCATCAAGTCGAAAGTACCCAATTCGTAGGTATAAAAACCACTCATCACGTTGTTTAATTATTTTAAGGTTTGTTGTGCTTTGCCTTTCTTATTCGAGAAGAGAATGTTACAGAGATGGTATCAGATCTTAGGTTATGATTCTGTAGATTGCCTTTAGGCTTGACCTATGAGTTATGGGTAAACCACTAGGTAGACGTAAGAGTTTATTTCGATTTGGTTATCTGTTTGGTTGGTGTTGATTTTGACCAAATGTTGGTCTCTCTTTGATTTGTAGTTGATTTGAGGAAGGTAAAATAATTTGTCAAGGTTATTATTGTTATGCGATGGAGCAATGATATTAGTTAAGAATTGTGATTGGATCATTAAGGAGAATAAAGTTATATTTTGCACTAATGAGAAATGATCATATATGTAATGTGATTATGATGTTTGTATTTGTATCAGCAAGTATATGATTTTAGACAATTATTTGTTAAGAGTTATTTTTTGTAACAATTTATTATGGTCTTTGAAATAAGGATTTGGATTATACTTTTATTTTGTTAAGCTTATGGACAATTTGAGGTACGTGTATTGATGGGATAATATGATAAAGTGAAAATTATTGAGTAGAGATTATCTCCTGTAAACTTGATATATAGATACTCAAATTTTAAGGTAATTAGATTAATCATTTGAGGCTAATGATCAATAATAAGTCCATAATTTTCGATAATTTTGATTCCTTTATATTTAGTTTTATGACATGTTTTATGTGTATATGAACTTATTAAGGTGTTTATTGATTTCAGAAAAAAATGGAGTTAAAAAGAGAAAAAGATAAAAAAAAAGGATCAAAATGGGCGCGAAAAGAGCAAAAGAAGAAAAAGTGACAGAATGTTAAGGGTCGCGGCGCTCAGAAGGAAGGGTCACAGTGCTATAATCTGGGCCACGACACTGGGGTCCACTCGTGGGCGCGTGGCCGTTCGGCAGATTTTTCCCGACTTTGCAATTACTGAGGATTACGATTAGAATTTGGAATATTATTTCTTATAGCTTTAGGACTTTATTCTAGGACTATAAATAGATGTTCCTAGTCAGGTTTTACACACATTATTCTACAATTGCAAACCCTAGTTTTGGAGATTGAAGGCATGTCAGGCTAAGTATTTTATTTCAGTTCTAAAAGATGTTGAACCTTATTTATAATTAATGGTTTAATTAAGTATTCATTATTTATTTCTTCTCATATGAAATTCATTCTTGATAATCTGATATAATGTTTGAATGTTATTTATTTAGATTGATTTGATATGTCTAATTAAGTTGATCTAATTAATATCATCTGCTAGGTTAAGGGATAGTATTGCGTGTAATTGATATTGTTCCTAATCACGAGTAGTAATTAGTAGTATATGATTGTGGTTAAGCGTTTGAGTATTGCTAAGATTATCAGAAGACAGGTTAAATAATCCGAGCTTGTGTAATTATTGATTGGAATAGTCTAATTTTCTAGTTCTTAATGCTGCTATTATATTAAATCTAGAGAGCTTGTTCTAGGTTATATGATAGTTAGAATCTTGTGAAGAGCTTGTTTCATTGAGTGATAATCTAAGGAAAATTTCAGATAGTAGAGCTTATTGTTATCTAGGACTATTAGTTTCAGTGAAGGATAAATATTGTTATACTTAATTACTTCATGATTATAAAATAGCGATACTGAACTGAAGAACTGAATTCTTAATTCATTATTTATTCTACTTAATTATTTTCTGTTACATTAGTTAGTTTAATTCAATTCAAAACCCCCCAATTTAGATTCAGTTGTATTAGAAAATATTAGGATAAATATCAAACAATTCACTCTCTGTGGGATCGGCCCTTGCTTATTGCTATACTAATTCTTGAGTTAGGAGCGTAGAAGTATGATATTAATTTTGGAGTGTTAACGACAGCTCCCAAATTTTGGCGCCGTTGTCGGGGAGTGTTATTTATTTTTATTTATTCTTTGTTTTCGTATACTTATTTTCTTTTATTTTCTTTTGTTCCAATTTATGACTCGATCCTCTCACTCTCTTATATAAACTGAATTTTGATCCTGAAATAGAGAAAACTGCACGCACGTTAAGGAAGGAGGCTCGTCAATCTCGAAACACAATTGCAGATTCCAATGAAGCTCCAGCACCAGGCCTTAACATCGCACTGGAACTACTGTCAAACAAGTCATCCGCCTAATTAGAAGAAGAGGACGAGATGGCAGAGTCAAACAACAACAGGACGTTGAAAGAATCAGCCACTCCTAATCTCAATCAACAACCTTTATGCATTGAATATCTTACTTTGACTGCTGCTTTTGAACTAAAATTCGGACTAATCCACATTTTTCCTACCTTTCGTGGTCTTACAGGTGAAGATCCATACAAGCATTTGAAAGAGTTCCATGTGGTATGTTCCACCATGAAGACGCAAGGAATTACCGAGGATCAGATAAAGCTCAGAACTTTTCCATTCTCATTGGCGGACTTAGCAAAGGAATGGGTTGTCTTATCTTCCCTCCGGATCAATACAGTCTTGGAACAATATGAAAAAGTTGTTCTTGGAGAAGTACTTCCCTGCTTCAAGAGTAGCCAACATAAGAAAGAAGATATGTGGAATCCGACAGTTCAGTAAAGAAACTCTTTACGAGTATTGGGAAAGGTTCAAGAAGCTGTGCTCTAGCTGTCTACCACATCAAATCGATGATCAACAATTGATCCAGTACTTCTATGACGGATTTTGTCAATGGATAGGAGTATGATTGATGCCGCAAGTGGAGGAGCACTAGTTGATAAAACTCCAGATGCTGCAAAGAACTTGATTACACATATGGCGGCTAACTCCTAACAATATGGAACCAGGAATGATCATGCACCGAAAATGGTAAATGAGGCAAGCGCAATAATATTAAACAACAGATTTCTGACTTAACTGCTATGGTTAGATAAATGGTTACAGGGAACATGCCAGTTACGAAGGCTTGTGGGATATGCTTAATGACGGGTCACAATACAGATACATGCCCAACATTACAAGAACATGAGACTGTGCAACAAACTAATGTAGTGAAAAATTATCAGGCACATCCGAAGAGAAAGTATGATCCTTACTCAAACACCTACAACCCAGGTTAGAGGGATCATCCCAATTTGAGTTATGGAAGAAATAGACCACCAGCACAAGGTGCTTTCCCACCAAGGCAGCAAGGATTTCAGCCAGCTCAATAACAGTATCCTCCGAGGCAAACAACACCTGCTAACACTGGAACATCTCTTGAAGATATGTTCAAAGCATTCATGAACCAAACTGTCACGCCCCCAAATCCGGGTCCCTTGAATCTCGGACCTGGTGCGTCACGATGCATCATCTTCGTATACTTGTTCTATAACTAATGCGGAAAATATAAACATACATTGTTTATTTCAGAGTATTCTACAACATTTTCCAAGGTCTACAACCTTTATCTTGGTACATTCCTTTAATAACTTACAAGGTTTACATGATCATTTTCATAAGATATCATAATAGTTAACGCATATTAAGTTACTCTTAAACTTTTCCTCTTGTCTTTGTCCTTCCTGAAGCACTTGAGCTTAACTGAAATATTATCATGATATAGCAAGAGTGAGCAACTACTTTGCTCAGCAAGTTTAAATACAAGAAAGATATATCATGATTGAAAAAGAATAGGCTTTCGAATTTTCAACAATATATAATAATTGTGAAAGAACGATAATCAAATTTTAATAAATGAATAACTGAATCAATAACGCTGAGTGGCCAACAATGACCATGAACAAATTTGGTAATCAAGGTGATCAGCCTTTCATACCAGGTAAACATATGCAACTTGCACTAAGTGCGATTAACAATAAATTTCATTGAGGTGGAATAATTGACAATAATTAAACCACTAACATGCTTGAAAATATTAACTCAAGTTTGAGTTAGGAAACTTGCAATAACGTAAGAAGTTTAAGGTTAAGAACTTGCCTTGTCCGTCGATTACTGCTACGCAATCTAATTTAATCTCTTATGAAAGACCTATCATTTATAAGATTGATCTTTCAATCAGCATATCATATTATACCTCATAATACTACTACTTTATAAATAAATCATCTAACATTTAGCCACATAATCGAATGTTAGATAACACCATAAACTATCAATATTAAAATATTATTAAATGATTAATAATATTAGATGAGAGTTTTAAGATGTGATAAAGTGGTTGAAATATTATTAACGGACGATAATAATACTGATGGTTTATGGTGTTATCTAACATTCGATTATGTGGCTAAATGTTAGATGATTTATTTATAAAGTAGTAGTATTATGAGGTATAATATGATATGCTGATTGAAAGATCAATCTTATAAATGATAGGTCTTTCGTAAGAGATTAAATTAGATTGCGTAGCAGTAATCGACGAACAAGGCAAGTTCTTAACCTTAAACTTCTTACGTTATTGCAAGTTTCCTAACTCAAACTTAAGTTAATATTTTCAAGCATGTTAGTGGTTTAATTATTGTCAATTATTCCACCTCAATGAAATTTATTGTTAATCGCACTTAGTGCAAGTTGCATATGTTTACCTGGTATGAAAGGCTGATCACCTTGATTACCAAATTTGTTCATGGTCATTGTTGGCCACTCAGCGTTATTGATTCAGTTATTCATTTATTAAAATTTGATTATCGTTCTTTCACAATTATTATATATTGTTGAAAGTTCGAAAGCCTATTCTTTTTCAATCATGATATATCTTTCTTGTATTTAAACTTGCTGAGCAAAGTAGTTGCTCACTCTTGCTATATCATGATAATATTTCAGTTAAACTCAAGTGCTTCAGGAAGGACAAAGATAAGAGGAAAAGTTCAAGAGTAACTTAATATGCGTTAACTATTATGATATCTTATGAAAATGATCATGTAAACCTTGTAAGTTATTAAAGGAATGTACCAAGATAAAGGTTGTAGACCTTGAAAAATGTTGTAGAATACTCTGAAATAAACAATGTATGTTTATATTTTCCGCATTAGTTATAGAACAGGTATAAAGATGATGCATCGTGACGCACCAGGTCCGAGGTTCAAGGGACCCGGATTTGGGGGCGTGACATAAACTAAACAATTTCAACTAGAGACAAGGACTTCCATCCACAATTTGGAGAATCAGATGAGTCAACTTGCTGCTATAGTTGGACGATTGGACTCTCAAGGTTCAGGGAAGCTACCTTCTCAAACTGTTGTCAATCCAAGAGAGAATGCAAGTGCCATAACTTTGAGGAGTGGAAAATAAATAGATACACCAAAAGCTACTGTTGATTTTGAGGAGGAAAAAGCTAAGGAGGAAACAAAAATATCTAAGGTAATATCTCACCTTCCTATTCAGCTCAAGACTAATCCGTTACCTTTTTCCCCCACGAATCCTAGAACGTCAAAGAAGGTTGAGCAAGAGAAGGAAATTCTGGAGACTTTCAAGAAGGTAGAGGTGAATATCCCTTTACTTGATACAATTAAACAAGTGCCAAGATATGTAAAGATTTTAAAAGAATTATACACGAATAAAAGAAAATTCAAAAATAATGAAAGATTCACTGTGGATGAGAATGTATCAGCGGTTCTACAAAGAAAAATGCCACATATATGTATAGATCCATGCATGTTCACAATTCCATGTAAGATAGGTAATACCAGATTTGAGAAAGTTATGCTAGATTTAGAAGCTTCAATTAACGTTATGTCATTATCTGTTTATGCTTCTTTAAATCTAAGACCTTTGAAACAAACTGGTGTTATTATTCAATTGGCTGATCGTACTAACATTTACCCCTAAGAGGTAATTGAAGATGTCTTGGTGCAGGTGAATGAACTAATCTTTCCTGCAGATTTTTACATTATGGACATGGAGGATGATACATCTCTGAATCCTTCACACAGCTTATAAGACCCCGGCTTTTATGAAATAAAAGTCAAATTTAATTTGTGATTATTATTCTAAAACTATAAAATGTTAAATTGATAAATGAACAATTAAATGGATAAGTAAGTAAATAAAATTATTGGAGAAGTAGGCCAGGGCGGCTAAGAATGATGATTGTTGGAAGAAATGCTGAATTTATTTCCCTAATGCTCCAACTTTTTTCCTTATTTCCCTCACCAACCAAAATGTTGATTAGTTCATTGATTTGAGTGGGGCATGAAGTGATTGACCAATTATTCTAGCCTAACAAGGCAATAATCAGCCTTCTCCCTTATTCCCATCCCGCACTCCCCAAAATTTTCAAAAGAAAGATAAAAAAGGAAAGAGAAGAAGAGAAATAAGAAAAAGAAGAAAAAATCAAGAAGGTAATTCCTAAACTTTAGTTAATCTTTTGATATTTATGTATGGATGTAAGTTTTTATGAAGTTTATGTGTAGAGGACATATTTATGTTTGTTTGTAATGGATTAAATTGGTATAAATAAGAATCAAACAAGAGAAATCAAAAAATCAAATGAAAAACGAAATATGGAAATTTTCAGAAAAAAAAAATAGTTCGTTACCTTGTTTTTTTAAAGACCATAACTCTTTGTGTATAATGAGCTAGGAGATGAGCCTTATATCAAAAGAAAGCCATGGAAGTAAACTAAACACAAAAATAAGAATCACCCAAAAATTCTTTGTGGATTGTTCGTGGTGACTGTTTGAATGAAACTGGTCTGAAGGACTTATAGTCTGTCAGAATCTGAAAAAAAATCAGTTTTCTTAAGCTATATTGTGTGGGTTATATCTCTTAATATGAATGTTGGATTATTGCAATTTTTGGATATGTTATAAATATATAAGCTGAGAATATGTTCACCAATTTTGAATCGTTAAAGATTAACGTATGATTTGTTATGAATGATTTAGTAGAGCTGGCCAGATTTTTGTAATAATCTGACCTTGTTTGAAAAAGTGGAATGCTGATCAGAGAAGGGGTTAAAGTCGCCTAGATGAGGTTAAAGTAGACTGTATAAGCTTTAATTTGACTCAAGAATGAACAAAAATGGATAAGTAACGAAAGGGTTATGATAAAAACAAAACAGTGTTTTGTTATAGAAAAATTGTGAAAACGAGTTTTATAACTCAGATTAATTTTCTTATAATTATTATTCAGAATAGTAAGTTATTAAATTGATAAAATGATAAAGTTGATGATGATATGTACAAATTATAAAAGTATGTCGGGAATATTTGTAGGAACCTTTTTACCATTTATTAACTAGTGGGAATAACTTGACTACGCGAATTACCGCATGCTTGGTGAATATCCTTCGTATTCATTTCTTATTAGTATTTTGTGAAAATGATCTGTCTACGCAGATTACCACATGATGGGTGAAGATCCACTTGCAGTTTGTACATGTATATTTTTATGTGTATAGTAATACTAGTATATACATTAGTGATTGCACACTTTCTGACAAAAGGGATATATTAATAATATAAATGTTTATATATTTATGTTGTTGTATTTTATCATCGCTTGAGGCGATGGCTTAGTGGTAGGAAGTCGGATATAAATCCCCATTAATGTGGGTTCGAGTCTTGGTGAATTCCTCTATGCTCAAGTGGTCTCCCGCCCTAGATTTATTCGGGGGTAAGCTGAGTTGTGCCGATGAAGACACCACTGAGGCCTCCAAAATTTATTTTTTTTGTTCTCACGCAATTATAACATGCACAATTTTTTATCAATTGTCACGGCACAGTAACTTATATTATTTGATATGATATAATTAGACCAGTTGGTAGTATTGTGAGTCTATAATAATAATTGTGAATAATTGTTGAAGGATTAAAAATGCGTTAATAATTGATGAATAAAAGGTGTTGATGATAAGTAAATATTTGTTTAATTATTTTCTTTTTACATAAGTAAGTTTGGCAGGACTTGCCGACACTACTTTTTCTAAAGTAGTCTGGACCACAAATTTCACTACCATTATTTTATATTGCTCATTTAGTTATTTTGTCAAAGCGTGTGTGCTAGTTGTTTCCTCAATTTTAAGTATAAATAGGTTGCTCGGTTGAGCAACTAAACACACACCATCACTACACCAAAAATATAAAATTCTTCTAATACAATATTGTAAGTATAATATTATAAGTATTTCTTTTGAGTGTAAGGTTACTCCAAGGGTTGATAAAGAGTATAAGCATTGTTCAGGTTGGTCAATTTCATAGAAAGCTGCATCTAGTCACGTGATAAGGTAAGGGATGTTATTTTCTTTTATACTCGTAAAGGGATATCGTGTTGACAATTTAAACTTATTAAATTAAAAGTCGCTAATGTTTATTTTTTTAATTTCTTATTCTGATTTGTATACATTCATCATATCATTGATTTGTACTAATTATCAAGATTGAGTTCTTAAGAATGTCTTTGGCTGGATAGCAAAGACACGTGGTGCAAGTTCTCTTTGGCCGGTATCCAAAGAGTAACTGGTGTTTGGTATGATCATAACCAAAAGCTGTTATCAGGTATGGTCATGACCATTGGTGTTACAACTTACTGTTTTTGGCTCATAGTGCATAAACAATATGATTGTTGGGTATCTTTAGCCTGTGTGGCAAGGATACGTGGTGAAAAGTCCTCTATGGATTGTTGATTGGCATGACCATTGGTGTTACAACTTACTATTTTTGGCCCGTAGTGCATAAATAATATGATTGTTAGGTATCTTTAGCCTGTGTGGCAAGGATACGTGGTGAAAAGTCCTCTTTGGCCCGTAGTGAAAAGATGGATTGACATGACCACTGGTGTTACATTTGAGTATCTTTGGCCCAGAGTACAAAGATGAATTGATTGACATGATTATGAACAGAAACTGTGAATTAGTGTAACCATGATCTTTGGTGTTACAGGTAAAGACATGCGGTGAAAATTCTCTTTGTCTTGGGTACAAAGAAGAACCGTTGATGATATTATAGGGATAAAATATTGATGTTGAAAACTTTCAATTGGAGAAGATAGTAGATATTATGATCTATTTGACTCTTTTAATAGATTACTCATTCCGCGACAGTTATTTATTGAAAACTTATATTATCTTAAAATCTCTGATTAATTACTATTGAAGGCTATTGATAATTTATTTATCTTAGTCATGAAATTCTTTACTGAGCTATTTGTGCTCACCCTTTTTCTTCATAATTTCTTTTAGAAAATAAGAGTGTAGTTGGGGATAGCAGAGAGAACAGGGGTATAGAGTGATATTCCGAATTAGTAGCTGTCCTCGTCAAGTTATAGAATAGTGTGAGACAATAATTGTACTGAGAACTTAAAATATGTGTGTTGTCGTATTTTTGCACGACATTATAATAGTTGTAAATCTGTGGTGTTGGATGTGAGTCACAATTGGTATCAAAGCTTATATGTTTGTAGGTTGTATTCTGGCGACCCAAGTTTTGGGGTGGTTTTGGACTCCGAAATTTGGGGGCGTCACATATCTTATTAGGAAGGTCATTCTTAAAAACAGTGAAGACAATGATTGATGTGCACAATGGGACCTTGACCATGGAGTTTAATGGCGAGAAGATTCAGTTTAATATATATGAGGCCATGAGGTATCCTAGTGATATTATGTTTATTCTACTTAATTATTTTTTATTACATTAGTTAGTTTAATTCAATTCAAAACCCCCCAATTTAGATTCAGTTGTATTTGAAAACATTAGGATAAATATCAAACAATTCATTCTCTGTGGGATCGACCTTTGCTTATTGCTATACTGATTCTTGAGTTAGGAGCGTAGAAGTAAGGTATTAATTTTGGAGTGTTAACGACAGTTCCCAATCAATTTTGTGGCTATTTTCTAGTAAGATATTGGAGTTATGTTGTATGAAGTTTCTTTGTGATGTTAGAGTTTATGCCCTAGAGGCCAATTCTTTGATGTAATTGCTTAACATTTCTTTTGGTATTATATTTGATTGAATAAATGAATTATTTTATTATGGTTTTATTTACTGCGTTATAGAAATGATGGCATAATAAAAGTCCTTAGAATAATGATACAAATTATATAGCTTCAAGTATGTGACTTGAACATGAGATTATATAATTACAATTAGTATCATTACTCTTAAATGTCCCTAGTCGAGTATCATTGTTAATGGGACAACAATGATACATTGAGACTAGTATGTGGATTGACTGATGGCCAAATCTCATTGGTCATAAATATATGAGATATTGAAACAATGCATAGGTACATGTTAGAGAATAATGTACTGGACAGACCCACCATGAGAATTTTACGTGGAGCATTATGCAAAGTGTCATAAGCAATTCTCATAGTGACAATGATGTAATGATCCTTCGACCTGAAATCACTATATTACTACACGGGAATTTATGTACTTTGATATCATCAAAGGTCACCTTTAATAGGGTGGACAATAAAGGTGATTATTGGGTACATCATGAATCGTGTGAGGAATATGAGTGATCTAGATGGAATTTAACCCTCCTATATATTAGGGGTGATATCCATAGGCCTCTTGATTGAGTAGGACTATGAAATGCATGACCATGCTCAAATAGTGATTTGTTTCATATAGTCTGCTCATTGATCAAGAAAACTCAGATTAAATTATGAAGAGTATGACACATTTTATGCCTCGAGTTTAATCTAGGATGTCAAGGTTAAAAGGATTAAATTACATTGAAACATTGGTCACAAAAAGGTTGCATCGAATCACCGATCTTATTATCACTTGGGTAGCAGTGATGCATTACTAAATGTCACTCACTGTTTATAATTTTATAATATGATTTTAAAATTATTGCCAACATAATAATAACCTATAAGGTCACACACTTAGAACATAATTAAAAGAGAATTAATTTAAATTGTAAGGATTTAGATATGTCAATATGATTGATAGTATTTAAATTACGAATTTAAATTAATAGGATACTTTGTATATATGTATATTAATTAAGTAAGACTTAATTAAGATATAATATATATAAATTCGGATTTTACTTTTCTAATTGGATTAGGGTTTTGGTTAATTCTTTTTGACTGATATATATATATATATGATATATCAGCCGTTTTAAAGGTGTGTGAAAAAAAAAACCCTCTCCGTTTTAGAAAGAGACTAGAGAGAAACTTCAGAAAATCCAGATCTTGGCGGCTAGTACCGCAATTCTCTTTGCTGCTGATCGTGTGACGATTCGCAGAGCGTTCGTGTGGATACCGTAACAGCGCAGTTCTGTTGGATTGCGTTGAAGATTTGAAGTTGTTCCAGAATTTTCCATCATCTCCATTCAAGCTCGGATAATCGGTAAAATAAATCTAAACCTCTGAATTAATATGATTTCGCATAGATTCTATTTTAGGGTTTCGAAAATTGTTTTAAAACTTTTAAATTCCGCTGCTTTTATGTGCTAAAATCCCTACATGTGATAGTAAGAGGAGATATTAGAATTTGTTGTGTTAAGGTTTGCAATAAGAGAATGATTGATTTATTAAATGATTAGATAATAAGTAATGAAATTCAATAGATTTTAAGAGACCTTGAACAGTTTAGAATAGACAGTTTGCTTATGCAGATAGTAGAATATGTAACTTGGAGTTTGATATGGTGATGAAGAGATTTTAGTAGTATATTCTTTGGTGTAATAATATTTGAGAATTAATTTGGATTGATGTTTGGATATTTTGAAGCTTTTGAGGTGCTAGAGAAAGTTGGTAATATAGTTTGTATAGTTGCTTTATTTATCCGATGTCCTTAGAGTTTTGCATGAATTTATGTAAAATAAATAAATAAATATAAAAATAATTTGTTAGATCCGAGTCATGTGTAGGACATGAGCTTTTTACGAATTAAAGATAATTTTAATATTTTGGTTATTCAAACTCTACTATAGATGTAGAGAAAATTATGTGATTTCGAATTATGTTTTGAAGAGTACGTTTGCAAGAATGAAACTCAAAGAAATTGACGGTGGCCCGCACCAGCTGTGAAACATGTTGTCTAATTTGATGCAAGCCAAGAACCTTACGAGTACTTGACGCAGTAGTTGTCGAATCTTCTACTGGTACATGGACAACTGTATAGATCGATGGACTTATAGAGCTGAGCAAAAAACGGATAAAATCGAATAACCAAACGTAACCGAATTTTTTTAACCGAATTATTTTGGTTATTCGGTTATTTCCTTCAATTCGGTTATAACCGATTAATAATTCAATTTTTGGGTTTAGATACGGTTATTGAAAATGTGGTATTCGGTTTATACCCGAATAATCGAATAGATTTTTGTTAGCAGAATGGGCCAGACCCATAAGATTATAAGAAGTTAGTGAAGCCCATTCTGAAGCTCAATCTTAAATACCCATCATTATTACGGCCTCGCTCTTTAATGAAGTGAAAAGAAAACAGTCCCAAATTGCAGCAATTACCCGAGCTTAGACGAAACCCCAGCTGCATGTAAAATTGGAAATTTGCTGAGCAAATTTAATACAAGCAACTGCCACGTGACACCTAGAACATCCACGTGTCCACAAAGAAAGCCACGTAGGCTGCTAGCCCACTCCCTTAATTCATATATATATATATATAGCTAGGAAATGATCATAAACACTAGCTTGTTTGATTAAAGCAAATATGTTGAAAAAAAAGAGATCAGATTTTGTTTCACTATTTCGAATAATCTTGCTTTATTTTGCTCTAACTGTAACAGTAGCAACTTCTGACCATGATGATAATAAGGAAGTTTGGGATGTGGGACCTATGATGCCGAAATATCAACGTCGGTCACTCGTTTCAACAGAATATGGTGAGATCTCAGCCGCTAAAGTCACTGGTGGAATCAACGACTCTTATTATCTTCAGTTCATCACGCTGGAGCCAAATGCATGCAAATATGGTATTCTATGGAACTTAATTTTGGTTAGTAACCGAAATAACCGACTAGCAAAATCGGTTATTCGATTTTCGATAATTCGGTTATCTCTAAATTCGGTTAGTTGTTCGGATAGTCAAATTCAGAAAATTTCGTTTTTTCGGTTATAACCGAATGCTCAGTCCTATGGACTTACTAGTTATGATTGTTACAAATGGCGATACTATGTCTTAAGTAAAGTTCATGAACAATTATTCACTTTAAATAAAAATAAAACTTTCTATAGCTTATTTGAATTTCGAGGACAGAATTCTTTTTAAGAGGGGAAGAATGTAATAACTTGATTTTTTTTTGTTTTAATTTAATAAAATAAATATTTTTGAAATTATCCGATTTTTCTTTTTAATAATTAAAGTATGTTGATAAGCATAGAAGGACCTTAGAGTTTGAACCTAGTGAGCATGTGTTACTTTTTAAAAGTTTTTCCTTGCAAGGGCATTCGGTGATTTGGGTTAAAAAGGAAACTTAATCCGCTTTATATTAGCCTATTTGAGATTTTGGAGAGAGTTTGTGAGGTTGCATATTAGTTAGCTTTGCCTCCACAGCTAGCTCATGTGCATAATGTGTTCCATGTGTCGGTATTGTGGAGTTATCATTATCATCCGTTGCATGTGGTGAAATATCTGTTTGATAAGATTCGGGATGATCTTATTTGTGAGGAGCAAGCCGAGGCGATTTTAGATCGTGAAGAGCGGATTATGAGGAGGAAAACGATTCTATTTGTTAAGATTTTGTGGAGGAACCATTCAGAGCGAGAAGCTATTTGGGAGATAGAGAACTCTATTTGAGCGAAATATCCATATCTTTTTTGATAATTAGGTAAGTTCTTTCCTTTTGATTCCGAGGACGGAATTCTTTTTAAGGGGAGGTAAAGTAATACCCGGTAAAATAAATAAATAATAATTTTAAAAAAATATATATAGTAATTGGACTTTGTCATTTATTTGAGTCAAAGTAGTCATTTAATTTATGTGAGCTAATAATGTATTAATAAGTGATGGATAAATTAACTTGGTAAAGTTGGGTTTTAAAATTTATTGGATCCAATTTGTATTTTACATTATTAAATCCTATTAATATTAGGAGGGTTAATAACATATATTAATAAATAAGTAAAACCTAATTTTACACATAATAGTCTGATGCGAAGAAGGAAAAGAACGAAGCAGCAGTGGTGGCATAAGAAAATAAAAAGGAGAGGAATCAATTTTGTTCATCTCGTGTCTGCAATAAGAAGCTTAAGCCATGTAAGATGACTTTTCATTAATGAGAGTATCATGTGAAAAACCTTCTTTAATTAGGGTGTGTGTGTGTGTGCGTGTGTGTGCGCGCGCACTTCAACGGTAGGTATATGTATATAATTGAGGTACACATAGTGGCAGCTTATGTAAGCTTGATAATTTAATACTTGTATTTGCATGGAATCTATCATGGTCATTCTAATCATGTGATGGTAATGGAATTGAAAAAAAATATATCATGTTCGCATATGGGTAATGAAGTCAGGAGAGTAAATCTTGAAAATATTTCATAAAACATGAAAGATGAATTTTGTAAGTTGACACAGCTTGTATATTTATATACAACTGTTATATATGCATTATGCTATAATAATTTAGTTAACAGCTATAATATTTTGGCTAATGTATTATGTGGGATTATTTAAAAATATTTAAAATTAGAAGTTTACAAGAACAAATAATAATCATAATAATAATACTAATAGCAATAATAATAATATGGGTCTTGGGAAAAGTAAATTTGTAATTAGTAATTTAACTTATAGTTATTAATTTATTTTTGTTAAATTGTGCAATTAGCCTAGACGGAGGAAATTTAACGAGTCAAATTTAGAATATAAATTTTGGGTAATACATTACTTATTCTAGGTACGGATTATGTATTCCTTCAGCGATCATCCTTTTAATTTTGATTTGTACGTTTTGTTCTTCGTTTAGAAGTTAGTTATTGTTTCACCTGATTGTTCCTTCTCAAATTTATGTGATAGTTTTTTCTTGGCATTGACACTTAGAACTCGTATTTGTACTATTTGAACTAGTTAATCATGTCAATATATTTTGAAGACTTTATTCTTTGTATCCTTCTTCGTATATTTTCGTTCACATTCAGGAGTTATTTTGATCGTTGGTATCTTGTGATAGTGAAGTATGTTCGTATTTGAAATAATTTGATGTCATTTAGAGATGGTCATGTGAGTCTTGTGATTTGAACCCCTCTGGCTTACATTTTGTAGTTCGATCCCTAGGGTATACTTGAGCTAACCACCTGTGGGGGTACCACATGCATGTCCTCTTGACACCGGGGCATGACACCTTCCGTGGCGGTATGATCAGTCTACGACAAAACTTTTTGTATATTGCTCTCGGTATGAGCTTTGGCCATTTTGATTTGTCTATTCAGGATACGTATGGGTCAACCCAGTATTTGATTTGATTTGATTCGTTTGGCGGATTAGTAACATATATGTCGTGCGTACTATCTGGTTTAATTTGCATACATCATGGTACCAATGTATTTTGTTACCCTTTAGCTACTTGTATTTGAGCTCAGTATGAAATTGTTACCTCATAAACCTTTGATTCAGCCTTATTTTATTTGGAATCCTTTTGACTATAGTTGTCCGTTCGACGGTGTTAATCATTTGTACTTTGTCTCTCTAATTTTGATATATTCGTAGTTTGTATTTGTAAGTTCATTCAGCTCTTTTGGTTACATTATATATTGTGGTATATTTGTACATCTGTATATCTGTACTGGGCATTTGGCTCATGCTGTGTTTTTCTTCCGGCAGGTTTGTAGGAGCGGTTTAGGGTTTCGTGTGAAGAGTGCTACCTTTGACCAAATAGGTTTATTTGATTTTATGTTTTGATTATTCTGTCAAATTTTGGAGTATTGTATTTAATTCGACATTGATGGATTATCAACTATTAAATATTTTGAAGTTATTAATGCTTTGTTTAATTATTTTGAGATTTGTTATGCTTTGCACGTGACCTTCCTTTCCTATTCGGGAAAAGGGTGTTACACTTTTCTTTTAAGGAGTGAATTAATTTTCACTATTAAAGTCTTTTCTTAATTCTACTATTTGAATAATGAGAGAAAAGTTGAAACGGATATCTTTCTATTTCCGAAGGGAGCATAAGTTGCATGGGCATATAGTTATGTTGCGTTTGGATTGAAGGAATGGAATGGATGACGGAATAGAATGGATGACGGAATAGAATTATTTTAAAATATTTTAAGTGTATGTTTGGTTGTTGGTGGTGGGTGTTGTCATATAATGACAGAATTATCACATATATTTATTCTATTGGAATGAATTTTATTCCACGTTCTCCATATAGAATAAAAAAATAAAGAGATATAATGAATTTTTATTCCATTAAAATAGTTTATCCTCCAAAATAATCATCAAATATATTATTTTTATTTCATTTATTCCTCTATTCAATTCTCTTAATCCAAACCTATAATTAATTTTTGGTATCTTCATTTCTATTATGTTGGAACTTGGAAGCGAAAACGAGCACGAGTGAATAAAGTCACAAATTTATAAAGTAAAGTATCACTTTATTAAAAAACTTGATTACAATAATTCTCACAAAATTCTAATGCAAAAGCACTGGCAAAATATTTTGTTTGCCGCTACTAGCTTCGGCTAGTCACACAATCTATGAATAAAGCCGAGGCTTAGCTGAGGCTTACTTTTTATTCACTCGTACTGTCGTACATCAGAACATGATACTTGGATCCTATTTATAAAAGTATTAACCGGCTCAATTCTTTAGCTACGTGTGCACCACCTTTCATTTTTTTAGTCACAAATGTTTCACATCTATATCCCACGTGTGCATGCAGCATGTGGAGCATTATCATCCATTATTTCCTTAGCCTAGTGACGATGATTCTTAATTATTAAGATATATGGTCACCGATTCATGCATCCAATAGCAATTTAAGAGGATTTGATATTTCTTTTATATATATATATATATTATATATATATATATATATATATATATATATATATATATATATATTCTGCCACTATGTAGAGGAATTGTCATGGTTGCTAAGGAATGTAATCAAGAACCTAATGCCAACAACAACATGCACTAGGAATTTAACAGAAAATATTCTTCTTAGTTACATCATCCATCTCCTATATCTAGAGATGCATTTCTAGATGATTCAATACTTGTTAAAATTTAGGTAGCGAAAAATAGAAGCGCAACCATAAATGGCAGCAGAGGCAACTGGTAGCTTAATGGGGACTTACAGGAGGTTCAAGCCACATCTCCTCATGGTTTTGGCTCAGATGGGCTATACATTCTTATATTTCATCACAGAGGCTTCATTTGCTCATGGAATGAACCCTCATGTTTACATTACTTATCGACATATCGTAGCTGGTTTTGTTATGTTGCCTTTTGCCTACTTCCTTGAAAGGTAAACCAATCTCTTTCTGGATTATATAATAATCCCTACGTCCTACAAAAAGAGTCTCATTTAATTTTTTTTCTTAGTCACAATTTATAAAATCTTAAAATTCAAAATTGATGTGTATTCATTTGATTTTGATTGAATGCAGTAGTTAATATTCTAAACTGCTTACAAAATTAAATAGAACAAAATTAAATAAGAATAAGACTCTTTTTGCGAAACGGAGGGGAGGGGTAGTATAATGATATGCTCCACAAGAACTGAAACTTCGCTCACTTTCATGGATTAATATATAGTTTACCAACATATATATGATCATCTTCTGATCTGATTTATTCCTATATGCCCCAAATATAGGTGTTTCCTTTTTCAGAAATAGACTAAAATAGTAAAATGCCAGTTTAGAATTTATGGAGAATTTATTTCGCCCTAGGGTCGAGGGAGTCACCTCAAAAAGTGGTCAACTTGTCATGGTACAGAACTAGATTCCCATGAAACAAATATTCTGTGACATCTCATTTTCATTCATTTTTCCAGTGATACATCAACTAACTGTTACTAAATACTAGGTACTAATGCTTGATTAAATGAAAATGATTACTTCTATTTTAACACTAATTTAATCCTTTTCTATATTTTTCCCTGCAGAAAAACAAGGCCTAAATTGACACTAGCTCTATTTCTGGAGATTTTTGTGCTTTCTCTTCTAGGGTAAGACTCGCTCGTAATTCATAAAACTCTAAACAGGTATGCACAAATCTCAGTATTAACAGTTTCGATTTGTCAATAATCACAGGGTGGGTTTGACTCTGAACATGTATTTTGCAAGCCTAAATTACACCTCTCCAACCTTCCTTGCATCAATGGTCAATACAATAGCTTGCCTTACTTTTGTTATGGCAATTATACTAAGGTAATATTGTAATATTTCCTCCGTTTTAAAATTACAAATGTATTTTAAGTTTTAAATTATAAACATGCTATTGTTAATAGTCAACCTGACGTTCATGTAGGTTAGAGGTAATTGACCTCCGAAAGCCTCGTGGAATAGCCAAAGTTCTTGGAACCTTGATTTCTTTGGCCGGTGTGATGACCATGACATTGTACAAGGGCACCGTTCTGAGAAATCTAGGGCACCCTTTAATACATTTTACAAGAAATACTGGCACACAGGAGAATTGGTTCAAGGGTTCAGTTCTAACAGTAGCAAGCTGCGTAACATGGTCTATATGGTACATTATGCAGGTTATTAACTAAATCCACACACACACACATATATATAGGGTAAAGGAGGGTTTGATACCATTTGAGCTAATGGCGTCCCTATAAGGTAAGAGAATAAATTCTATATGGACCGTCGATTAATTAGTGATTTTTTATATTATCCAATCAAAACCTGTCAACTTTATATTTTGAGAGAAAATCAAGAAGTTTTTATTGTGTTAACAATATTTTATCATGGTAAATAATATTTTTTTATATTTTGAGAAAAAATCAAGAAGTTTTTATTGTGTTAATATTTTATCATGATAATAAATACTACACAATCTGTTAACACAATTAAAAAATTTTAATTTTCTCTGAAGATATAGAGTTGTCAAATTTCTATTGAATAGTGTAAAAATGTTAATTTATGAGCAAGTCATATAGAATTTATTCTCATAAAGTAATATCACAATAATGGTGTATCTTAATTTATTTATTTTTTTGTAAAAGTGCAGGCATATACATTAAGAAGATATCCAGCACAATTGTCACTAACTACATGGATGAATTTTGTTGGAGCAGCACAATCAGCTGTGTTCACTGTAATTGTGGCGCATAAACCAGCTGATTGGGCCATTGGTTTCGACATTGACCTGTGTTCTACCTTATATGCTGTGAGTAGGGATTAATTAATTTCTTATATGGTGTGACAAAGTTTAAGAGCAGAAGAATTTCTCAATTTGATTAATAATTTTTGTACCTATGAATAACAGGGGATAGTGGTATCTGGTTTGATAATTTTCATTCAGCTGTGGTGTACGGAAGAAAAAGGGCCTGTATTTGTGACCATGTTTAATCCCCTCTCCACATTATTAGTGGCAGTTCTAGCATACTTTGTTCTTGGTGAAAAGCTTTACATGGGCAGGTACATACTTGTTCTTTTTATTCATTTTTTCTTTTTTTTGAGGTGGGGTTTGGGGGGTTGTGTTTTTATGAGAGGACTAAAATGCAAAGATGTTCTTGTATTTGTGTCCATGTGTTGTTTTCTTCCTTGAGTTCAACCTATTAGTAAATCCCGCACCCAAGATAAAGTTATTAGTGCAAAACTGTCTTTTTTAAGGTATAATTAATTGTGCAAAACTTATAAAAATCGGACAGTTTTGCAATACTAACTGTACCTTGGGAGAGGGTCTTGGATAATATGTGAACTCATGAATAAAAGAGTCGTAAGTGGATAAACTGAGGGGCCGGATCGGATAATTTTACATTTTAGTCTTATGAGAGAGATGCAATTGAATTTATATTGAAGTCTTTCTTTTGGTTGATCAGCATTATAGGGGGAGTTATTGTGATTCTTGGTTTGTACTTGCTGCTGTGGGGAAAAGAGGCTGACCAGAAAGTGCAGATTAACCCAGGTGACCAATCTGATATCATCTATGAAGGAAATGAAGACTCACCAAGTAGAGGAAAGTTCACTTTAGGTGCAAAGGCTATGAAAGAAGAACCTTAATCAAAACTAAGTTCAAGATGGACATTTTTACAAATGCATCAATCTAACCACCCCACCACCCCTCCCCCCCCCCCCCCTACCCCAAAAAAAAAAAAGGAAAAATACACTGAAATAGATCGATCTTTTACACAACAGTTCCATCAATTCCTGCAATCTGGTACCCTGGCCTAGCTATCCAACGTCAAGAGCATCGAATGTTATGTGTAAACTAACTAAATCTAGCATTTAAAGCTACAGATTTATGGTAGATTAATTACATGTTCTTGCTTCATTTTACCCACAAAATTCCTTCCATGTTATGTACTAATTATTATGAAAAATATATAAAAGATGCGGGCTCAAGGATTCTTTCATGCATTATGTTTGGTATTTAGGAAAATCGATTTTCGCTGCAAAAGGGTTTTAATTTTTTGAAGTCAATTCACAAAATTTTAAAATTTAAAATTAATATAATTTTATGAAACATATAAAAAGATGCATGATCATAACTATAAGATCAAATAATTCGTTAACCCTTAGTTAAAATTCCTTCCACCACTACATTTTATATTAGCACCCAACATCTTAAATTGTTTCCAAAATCCAAGTATTTTGAAATTTGAATAGCTTTTAACCATTTTCTTTGTTTTACTTAAAAGTTTAAACCCACCCATTGTTACTTTTATTTTCCAATTCTTTTTTCCTTTTATTCCAAGTACTTGTGTTTCTTGTTGGCTGGGCCTTGTGGTGAGTATGACACGTTATCATAACTCATAAAGTTCACAATCCATCTTTCTGTTTGACTAAAAAAAATAATACTACAAATACTAAGGCTTGGGCAACCCCTTTTAAAGTTCAGGTTGAATTTAGGTTCAATCTATCGACTCCTAGTCTCCTACATAAAATTGGGCTGGGCTATTTAAAGCCCGAATAACCGAACCTTACTTATTCCTTTTAACAGGTAAGAATAATTGCATTTTTATAAAATATGAGGATAAGATATATATATATATATACGCACACACCTAAGGCTATGTTTGTTTATAAGGATAACACTTTAGATTGAACTATTAATTTTAAGTTTCTTGTTTGTTTTCAAAAATAAACTTGGGACTATTAGCTCTGGGATAATAAAATGACTTAATGTATTAATGCGAACTCCATACTAGACCGTAAGAAATAGTCTCATATCGGTTATAAATGTAACTTAGTGTGGGTTGATATAAATCTTAGGTTGTGTTTGATAAAACTGAATGTTAAGATTTGAACAATTTAGACATTTGAAGAATGTAGAGTCTTTGTCTAGAATTGTATCTAAATGAAGAAATACTATTTGATAATTAATTTTTCCAAAATGTCTGAATAATAATATTTTACCATTTTAACCCTCTGAACAATTTAAGCAATCATAATGGCAATTATACACACTATATATAAACTTTACTTTTTGCTTTAATAAATTCAATAAAAATCATATAAGCACAATTATACATACATTATATATACATAAATATAAAAATTGTTCATCCCTTAAATTGAAACCCTCTATTTTATAGATCTGTACCATCAATTTTTCGTCAATCAATTAATTGAGGTAGGTATTTTCTCTTTATCTCTCTTCTAGATTTGTAGTCGGTTATATATATTGTTAATTTTTTTTACAATTCAATTGTTAGGGTTTTAGAAGCTTGATAAATTGGGACAATTATTCAATAGATTCATCTAGTCAACCGGATTTTGATTACTTGTTCAAGTTGTTGATGATTGGGGATTCTAGAGTTGGCAAGAGTAGTTAGCTCTTGAGTTTCACTGCTAATACTTTTGAAGATCTTTCTTCTACTATTGGTAATTATTGCCTTTCATAATCGAACAATTCTGATTCACGCATGTATAATAATCACATATATATATATGGTCATGTAGATATAGAGAGAGAAAATGAAAAATTACAGTCATGGAGGATGGATTACCTGAAAGAACATCGGAGATAGAAGAGGGGAGAGATTAGATTTTGATGAGCTGAAGAGTGAAAGCAGCGAAGGAGAAGAGGTTATTTTTGTCCAAAAAAAATATAACTCGATCAAATGTGGCTCTGGATAGTATAGAATCATATTTGAATTTTACCGATTAAGAGGCAAAAAAAAAATTTACCAAACAAGTTTAGCTTCTAACCGAATCAAAGACACACCTATTAAGATGCATTCAGACCTAATCAAACACAGCCTTAATCTCTTCTCTTGAGTAGCTAGCTTTTTAAAGTGAGTCAAATGGGCTAAGGTTTGTATTATTTATGCTTTTATTGATAGCCCATACTTGCAAGTCGGGCTATCTAGAGGCTTGATTAAAATATTCATAGCTGCAAAGAAAAAGGGGAGAATATTTAATATCATGTTCAACTAGGTATTATAATCCCGACCATTTAGGATTAAAAAAATGTGTACAAAATTAACCTTTATTTTTGTTTAAAATGACTTATGTATCATATCTTATCTATCTATACTCAAACTAATGAGAATATGATATCTTTATTATTAGTGATAAGAGTATAATAGTCCAAACGGTAAGTATTCATGTAATCCTTTAAATAATCCTAAACAAAATAAACATAACATGAGTTTATTTTAAGTTATTTCATGAATAATTCCATTAAAAACAAACATGTGAGTAGAACTATTTAATTCTACAATTAATAGTCTTGAGATTATAATTCATAGAAATATAGTTTCGAAATTATAATTCTTATAAACAAACATATCCCTAATGTTATGAAAGTGCTATTTTCACATGATTAAAAAACTTACCTTTACAATGACTTTATCACTAGTGTGAACTCCACTACTTAGAGGGAATTTGCAGAATTAGCCTTTTTAAATTTGTGGAAATAAACATATTTATTTGTTAAAACAATAATTTAACTCGGAAAAAAACGCCTTTTCACATTTGAAATTAAGAAGTTTCCTCATAAAAACAATTTGTAAAACTTGCATCTTCATACTCAAGACTCTGACACAATTTATTTGAATGCCACCAAATAGTTCTAGAGATAAAGTTAACTAGTGTTCAATTACAAGGGTAGAGATTGTGGATAATAAAATTTAAAAAAAAAATGGAAACATCTGAACAAATTACTTCTTGCTTATAATCGATTAAATTCTATTAATTAAATCTGAAAATTAACATAAAACTGAAGGAAAAAAATGTAAGAGAGGTCATATTTACAGCTACTTAGGAGTACCGCGATTTTAAAGTGCCGGAGGTGTTCTTGAATAAAAACAAATAAATAAAGACTTTTGCATATAATTAACATGTTAGGCCTTGGGGCATTCATGTCTTACTCATGCCCGTATATGCATACTATTCAAATGAATGGTAGTAATATATTGATGCCAAAAGTTTGCTGTTTACTGAATGAAAACGGAAAAATGTATATTATTCAGTGATGGTATCAACTTTTTAAGTTGATCATTTTAATTGCTAAACCAAATTTTTATCATCATGTTCTCAATCAGATTCAATTTGTATTCGACAATTCTATATCAACATTTTAAGGTGTAAAGTTAAAATATTAGAGGAAACTAAAAACTGTCAACGGATAGTTTGAGCCGATTGGGTAAATTTTGGATGCTTAACCAAATTAATCATATTATATTATATATTTGAAGGGCATAGTAGGCATAGAAATCCTTAGCAAAAATGAACTCTTTAGTTGTCTAGGCTAACTTCTGTACTTAATGTTACAATTTGAGTGTCGAGATATTGAAAATATGTTGGTATGGTTATATGTGAAAGGGTGTAAATTGATCCCCGCTAATTATTTTTTCAGTCACTTTAATTGTAAGGCAAGTTTTGTATAATTCGCTATTTTTGAATTATTTATTTTAACAAGTTTAATTTTCTCAATAATAGTGCAAAGTAAATCAATCTTTAGTAGTAATGTCTCCCAAGTAGAGATTTTACTTAAAAAAAGGAAATTGAAAAGACCACTTAATGACAAAATGCTTGAGAGGAGGCCTTAAGCAGTTCAATCATGAACCAATAAATCATGAAAATATAACGAGCTCTATTTCTTATCCCTAAATCATCTGCTCTACAATGCAGAGCGCATGAGTACTCCCTTAACCAAAAATATTAGTTCAAACAGAAATTAGTGCACTAAGCACTCCTTTAACCAAACTAATTGTATTCCACCAAGTAAAATCACTTTAATCCAGTATTAAATACAATCTTTTGAAAATTGTGGCTGGACAAAGGGTCAAGTCTGGATGGACAAAGGTAATAACCGAGCTCTGAATCCTGATATCGAAACAGCTGAAAGAAGTTTGGTTCTACATCAGTCCGGCAGTTGCAATGCTGCAGATTTTGATGTCATTGCAAGTAAGGAATCTTGGAGTAATCATAAGACATGAGCCTCATTTTGAAGCTTGTCAACTAGTTCATCCACAGAAGAAAGGATGACCCCAGCTTTTCTCTTTGGGGGTTCTGTAACTTCAACAACCTCCAAGTCAGATTTGATTTCCACATTCAGCTCCTGCAGAGTAAGTTTCTTTAACACCTTCGACTTTGCTTTCATTATGTTGGGGAGTGTTGCATACCTTGGCTGGTTCAGCCTCAAATCAGTGCTGCATGACAAACACGATAAAGCAGAAGCCAATTTATCTACAGACAAATGGTAAACCAAGTGCACAATGCAAATCATCAGTCTACGCAGATAATAGGTTGGTTCATATAAAGAAACAAGTGCACAAAACACGCGCACACAGGTATGGGGCTAGATACTTGTGTTCTTATCTATAAAAGACCTTCTAGGCAGTACAAAAGGACATGCCACTTATGTACTACTTGCATATTATTTACAACAATGAGATAATAGCTGCAGCTTTTTAAAGTATTCAATCATGAATGCTTTCTTGGCATAATTGAGGTATGAAGACAAAATCTGAAAACAAAAAGGATTCCTTGACTGACTCATAATTATTCAAACAACTCTGTAGTCCTAATCTGTTCCCCTTGTATACCGTCACTTGCTTATCAAAAACAAACTAGACTTTTATTTACTTATACATCCTTCAAAGGTCATGCACACAAAAGGATAGGTTTGGGACTTCCTAGAAAGTATGTAGAGCTAATCCCAGAAATATATATTTAAAAAGGTAAATAAAATTATGTATTTGACAGGTGTTAATAAATAGTATTATTCTCACAAATTTAAATACAACTTTTGCAAGACATAAAAGTATTTTGTGCACATTTATGCAAGAGTAGCAATTTGAAGCAGATTAAAATTTCACATGTTGGTTTCAAGAAATTTAACCATGCAAGAATTTTAACAGTTCTACAATTGACGGAAAACAAGAAATGAGTACTAGAAGAAAACAAGAGACCAGAAAATTTACGTGATTACTGCCGGTAAGTCTAAACACAACGTCTCAATGCCACCATCCACCTCTCTGTCTACTATTGCTACTTGTTTCTCTTTGTCTAGCACAACCTAATAAGAAGAATCAGTAAACTATAATTAAAAACTTCAAAAATTATGAAAAGAAGCTAATAAGAGATACTATTTGCTAAAGAAAAATTATTCAGTCAACACCAGCTGCCAAAAAATTGTTAAACTCAATAAACCTTTTGTCATCAAATGGAAAAAAACATAGCATAAAATAAGCTGAAATTTTGGATGGGTATGTTGTGAGGCCTGTTGTAGCAGAAATTCCAAAATCAATTAAATGAACCTCGTTCTTCCGAAAAAGATAAGTTGTGTCATAGATAGTTAATTTTATGAACACTTAGGTTGTATTAAAAATTACACGAAGTGAAAACATTGAAGATAAAATAGATTGGTGATTAAAGAAAACCAAAAAGGAAAGAAAAATATCCATGAGAAAGGATCAATTGTCCATGCCGAAAGTAGATGTGAAATGGTATATGAAGTACATAGATTGGAGAAATGGAGAGGCCAATAAGAAGAATAATGCACTACCTAAGACACTAGGAAGTCAAAAACAAATCAGTGATGGATCTTTTAAAACATTTTATAACTATTAAATGTAAAATGGTACCAATTATAACTATGTCCCAAAATTCTGACTTCATGTATGGAGCCAGAGCTGTTAAATCTCTAACGAACCTGACCTAGATTTCCATGTAAGCTACCTAACAAAATTATATGATACTAATGTATTTAAAAAGCTGACCATGTTTGATCATCTGAGGAAATCATTTAGCTCTTTATTTCAGGTTTGTGCATAATGGAGCTAACCTTGGAAGCAAAGGTCCCTTGCGGCCAGTTTAGAAGCCCCGCTACCATTTGGCCTGTCTGATTGCAATCATCATCAATAGCCTGCTCAACAATATTGATATCAGAAACACTTAACAATAACTTATTGAACCAAGAAATAGTTTTAAAAACAAAAAAAAAAATCTACAGAAATAAAAAATAATCAATTCAACAAAATAAAGAGCTCAAAGAAAGAAACCACTTGATCCAAAATTCCAACTGATGTACAATCCAATAGCAAACTACATTTCACACAAAACAACCATGAGACATCAGACTACAACTGATACAGTATATATCCATCTAAAAATGATGAAACAGAACATTCTCTAGCTCAACCGAAAATATAATTTACACAGCCAGAACAAGATGTAAAACAAATTATGATAACTGATAATCAATGTTCGATCCATAAAAAATTTCAGATAACCCAATAGCATACATATTCATATACATATAGCCATATGCAAAACGTATACATGAGAGATTTAATTTTGAAATTAAAATGATGGACAATGATCAAAGCCAATAATGATCATCTTCATAACAAACGTAATGAAACAAGTCAAAAATATTTATGAATTAAAAAAAAATTATTAAAAAAAAAAAGAAGAAGCAGCTTGAAAGCTAGCACAGCATAGCCAAAAACTCCTGCAAAAGTACTAGGAACACTCAAGATCAAAACTTTCTTTAAATTGTAAGATTTGGTACTTTGATTTTCACAATGGACACTTACTTGGGACATCTGAAAAGGGGAAATGGATTCTAAATGACTGAAAAAGAAATTCTAAGCTCTAATATAGAGAAATTAAATTCCCAAACCCTCTACACAAAATCCACTCCAACTACAAATTCACACCCAAAATTCAAAAACACAAAACCCATCTCAAATATTGAAAAACAAAATCCAACCCACAAACCCAATTCAGAATTTTATGTAGGAAAACAGAAACACCCAATTGCATACATATACATATATGCAAAGAAAAAAACACAATCTTTAGAACTATTTATCAAACAAAGATATTAACCTGTTTGCCAAGAATAAGAAGCCCAGGTTTTTCAGCATCAACAAGAACTTTAAGAATCTTTGCAACAGAAAGTGGGTACAGAGTCGCCGGAGCATCCACATGAATCGCCCGGTCGGCGCCCATGGCGAGACCGGTCCGGAGAGTATCAGCACACTGGGTGGGACCTAAACTGACAGCGACTACCTCCGAAGCCAAACCAGATTCTTTGATCCGAAGCGCTTCTTCCAAAGCAATTTCACAAAATGGGTTCATAGACATCTTAACGTTGTTGGTCTCAACGCCGGTCTTGTCGGATTTGACTCTGATCTTCACGGCGTAGTCCACTACTCTTTTTATGGCCACCATTATCTTCATTTTTCGGCAACCTTGATATCGAGTTTGGAGGCCTAAATATTTCCCTGGGAGTGTTTTCAGTAATCTTTTTTTATTTTATTTTTTGCTTATAGACTAACACAGTATTCCAAAAATCCCTATCTAAATTTAATTAATCTCCGCCCAGACGTTAAGCGATTCTCTAGACGTCTAGGTTCTTTGTCGTCTCGATTTAGCTAAACACTTAGGTTTCTCCTTTAAAAAAATCATACATCTACTTTGAAACTCTATAATATTTAAAATAAATTTATTAAGTCATAAAAAATTATATTTTTGATAATATTTTATATAAATTTTTAAAAAATTACATATACTATATATTTTGTATAGTTTAACAAGTATGTATAATAAAAATAAATAAATAAATAAGATTGTCTAAAAACAAGTCTAATCCGTCTAGAAAAATAGATCTGTCTAATAATTTTTAAAACACTGGACTAACATGAATTATCGTAAGAAACAAGTAATTCTTAAATATTTTTCAAAAGAAAAAAATCAAAAATATTATTGTGATCAATGCTCATCAAGTTTTGGGATTTCTCAATATAGTAATTATAACTTTTCTGTTAATTTATGTGCTTTTGATTTTAATGATGACAATATACTTTGTAGGGAGCTCTTTTGAATGAGCAGGTTTGGGCTACATGGATTGGACTGATCATATATAGTGCTATCGAAAATGGATTTATATATATTCATCTTGCCATATATTTGCTAATTTCGTAGGGGCCCAACGTGGATATAAAGTTTCATAGAGTTGCCTACCGGACTAGGTTTTTAAGAAATCTCTTAGGGAATAATGTAAGACTTTATAGTCCAAAGTTTTTAATTACAAGGCATTATTTAATTGGTGAAAATTTGTTTTTTAATAAAACTTGATGCAGATTAAAATAATTATGGAAACAGAATAAGTCAAACAACCGATTTAATTGAGACTCTATCAAGTTAATCATATCAAATCTGTTTGCTGATATCTTTTCCTTGAATTAAGCTTTTTCAAATTATTTTATTTTGAAAATCAAAATCTTTGAAAAACGAATTTGGAAAATTATCCTGTCATATCCATTGGGTCATATCTCGCTGCTGAAATTATGTTTTATTCCAACCGAGATCATGGCATGCATGTTAACAGTATTTTATAGTCGTTGAACCATATATTATATATATTCATCTTTCTTGGCTAAAGAAAATAGAGAACACCTCATGCAATACACATTCTAATATTAAGAGCCTTTAAAGAAAATTTTCAACAACTATTTGTGCCTTGTTCTTAATTTCTTTTGTTGAAAAATCATAGCTGTATTGTAATTATCTTTCTTCTTATTAAAACTTGAATCCAAGCCTTGTTTGGCTTGGTTGATCCAGTAGTGGATAGGGTTGTACAAAAGAAGCGCTAAAGGTCTCAGTGGTGAAAAAATTATAAAGGTACAAAACAGTTGCAGTCGTGCAAATGGGGCAGTCATGTCCAACAAAGATTACAGCTTATTTGTACGAGTATTTGTAATTGATTGAGTATTATATTGATAAAGGAGTTTCCAATACCATTTGATATTGGATGTTGATTAGGCCACTAGATTAGAGGGTAGGGACGAACCACATAAAAATCTTGGTGTGTTTATTATTCTGTCATTTTAGTTTTACTCTGCACTTGAATAGTTCACACATACATCTGCATATATTGTTCTGCTGAAAACTTAAGAAAACTAACGTGAATTAATACTAAGTTTTTAATACAGACACCTAAGCAAACATGTCATACTCATCTGAATTATAACTAAAGTAGAATTTAATTTAAAGTAGACACCAAAACAGATAGGTCCTACCTGTCTGAACTCATCCTGCATCAAAAAAAATTAAATTTGTTATTAATAATTGTTTTGAGCATAAACACCTATTTAACCCCCCTTCTAAGTATGCATACATACAAAATTATATTTTCTTTATTAGTAACTATTCATCGCTGCACACGCGTTACATGTATAAATTATATGGAGTAAAATAAGCATTTTATAAAATTTAGAGGAGTAAATAAAAAGATATAAAAAAAATAATAAAAAGGATGAAATAGTAATATATCTAAAATCGTAAGGGTAGAATAAAAAAAATAAAAATAAATAGATATAGATGATAGTATAGTGATAGCTCTTTTTATAATCTTTACAAGTCATATGTTACAATCGATAAGGAATTTTTTTTTTTTATTTTATTTTATGTAAAGTTGCAAATTTGAGTTTATCTCTCATGTTTTCGTACATATCTTATACTTTGTGGGGTGATCCTTATTCCTTACTCACCGCAAGGAAACTTTGCCACTAAGCTCAACCTCCCCTGTTTGTCATAATCCTTGACCTGACACCGTATTTTCTACATGTAATATATTTTAACATTTCATAAATGATTCAACATAATAAAATAATTTTATTCTGATATTGATGAATGGATGGCCCTTCAAACCTAGAAATATTTAACAAAATTAAACTTTTAAAAAAAAAAAATAATTAAGCCCTCTACCACCCAACACTAGGATTATTGGTAGTTCGGACATGATTATATCAAATAAAATGGTCCCTTTTATCATCTACCTCCAATATCAATGGAAGGGGACCTGTTTGGCTCTCCTTTCCACATCTATATAAATTCTTTTGATTCTTGTCCCATGTCTCTTTCCCTCTCTCAATACCAAGCGAAGCAAATAACAAAAGTATGATTTCAATTTAATAATCATGATTAAAATTCAAAACCAAGATAGAAAAGTAAAGAAAAAAAAAAGAAAAAGAAGAAGAAGAGAAGTTGGAGTCATCATTCATGTAATTATGGAAAAAAGTCAATTAGAATTTAGAACAAAGTGGAACACCCCCAATCTCAAGCCACTAAAAATTCAAAAAGCAAGTATGTACAACTATGGACCAAATCTCTTACTACCAGCAAAAACAAAAATATGGATTAAAGTTTCATATCAATATATTAAAATTTACAACAACCAACCTACCCTATAGTCCCTTAATAAACCTAAAAATCTCTATTTCTGTATCATAAAAAATACCCAATAATTATAATTAAAAAAAAACTAAAAAAAATTTAAACATGGCCTAATATCATTTTCCCCCATGAATTGGTAAAACTGCCCTTCTTGATCCCCTGCCATTACCCAAAGAAAATAACGATCTTCGAATTCTGCTACTGCAACCTTCACTAGAGCTTACAATGTCAATGCCATTGCCATTGCCATTTCTATTTTGCTGCACAATCTCTTGAACTGCTAAATAAAGCTGCCGGTGGTCAGCAGAATCCATCGAAAAAGATCTCTTAAAAGGTTGGACTGATAATCTCTCATCTTTCCCCCTAATATCAATACATTCATCCCCCATGCTTGAAACATGAGCAAGTTTTTTGGCACTTTTGTTCAAATTTTTTTGTTCCAAGTTTTTTGGAGGAGGACTGGGTGATTTCACTGGTAGTTCCCCAAAGTTGAATCTTTCTTGTACTCTAAGCAAAGATTGATCATCATCATTTTCTTCCCCCAATTCAATGACAACATAATCTTCGTCGCGACAAATGAAAGTATCATTATATTGGCCTTGATCTTGATGAGAAGAAAGGGATGAAGTTGGAGAAATATTGACTTGATTCATAATTGGAAATTGAATTGTCATTGAAATACTTGTTCTGCATAACGGGCAATTTGCATTATTTTGAAGCCAAACATCAATGCAATCTATATGAAAAACATGCCCACAATTTGGTATAACTCTTAGTTTCTCTTCTTCATGAAACTCATTCAAACAAACTGCACATTCAAAAAAATTTCCCTTCTCAGGGTGGTCTTGTTTTTCAGCTTTCTTGAATTGAAAAATTGGGATGGAACGAATCACGGATTCGTCGAGTCCCCTGCTTTCTATATCTGGAGTGTACCCAATAAAAGGGTCTTCACGACGACGATTTCTGGATAACGAAAATCGGCTGAGAAGATCGATTCTGTGCCAATTTAGGCAGCATTTAATGACAAAAGTGTAGTAGCCAAGTAGCAAGAAAGCTGTGGCTAATATACCAATAATGGCTACTACTATGATTGGGAAACTATTGTGAGAGGAATGGTGTTGTGAGGTAAAAAAAATTAAGGAGCTTGCAGGTGGGGTTTTGTAGGAGGAGGCATTTGGGCTACTGCTTCTCATTAGATCCATAAATATTCAAGTAGTGTAATTATACAAGAAAATGGTTTGTTTTTAGATCTTGAAATTACATAAAGTTGTTAAGGGGAAGCAGGAAATGTTGGGAGGGAGGGAGAATGTGTTGAGGGAGTGGAGAGATGGAAAAGAGTAATGAAGGAAAGATACATTTTGAAGGAGAGATCAGAAAACAGTGGAAAAACTCTGAGTAGTAGTAGTTGAGGAATCTGAATCTCTCCAACCAATGACACAAATTTGCTGGCAACGAATATTTTAGTCTTTTTTCCCCAGGGAGAAAATGCAGTACTACTACTTACTAACTATTTTATATAACTGTATTAGCGTAAGGCTGGCCTGGCATGCAATATTTGGATATATATATATATATATATATATATATATATGTATTTCAAAATTAAAATTAAGTTGTACTAATGGAACTTCAAATAATGCGTTATTCCCTTGCCTTGCCTTGGGAGTTTTATTTGATTTTTTAAAAATAATTTTATTTAATTTTTTTAAGATTAATTTGTGAAAATTTTAAAATTAAATTTTGACATGAATTTATTTGATTTCAATAAATATAATTGTGAATATTATAATAAATTAAATTACAAAAAAAAAATTAAAAAAATAGTGTAAATGGTGAAACAAAAGAAAGGGTATATTACAGGTTAGTAAAAAGAATCAAAAGTTTCAACTAGAAAATAGAGTATTAGATGTCACAACATCTGAGAGAGTATAAAAAAATCAGAATTTAAAAAATAAAATTAAATAAGGAATTAATTAGATAGAATATGAATGCTCATCTATCTGCCTACCAACCAGTAGGCAGCAGGCAGTAGGCAGTAGCCACCGAGAAATTCGTATCAATGTTGATAGTTGGGCCCTTGAAGACCAAATGATAGCAGCACCTACTCCAACAAAATTGAGTTTAACATGAATATTGCACAAAGTGAGTTTTAATTGCATCCATTTTTAAAATGAAGATCTCAAGGAAGCAGCTTCATTTTCACACCAAGCGTACATGGCAGACGATTAAATAGAACCTTCCCTTTTTCTTTTTTCTTTTTTGGTGGGGGGAGAAAGGCAAAGGAATTTTTATGATAAAGAAACTTAAAACTTAAAAGACATGGTGCAGCCCTTTTTTTTAGTTGATAACTTATGTGGGGATTTAAGAGAATGAACTATCTTAAGAGATTTTGGTATAACATTCTTATGAATCAAAAGAGAGATTGGTGCGGTCATTTCTGATACAAATATTTTGAGATCGATGCAATTTCAAATCAGTTGATTGATAAGTGTTATTGCACCATTACCATTCTAATGTAGATATATTTGTTCATTTTATAATATGTATCTCTCTATTGTCATAATTATAAATAATAACCAAGCATCCACAAAAAAAAAAGAAGAGAGAGATTAGGTTACACACCAATGAATTGACTAATGTATATATGGGACAAAAATACATTATAGTACAATGCTCAAGTATTACATTTTGAATTCATAAAGGGGAGATTGATTCCAAAAAGGTTGATCTCTCATAAGCTCATCCATTTAATAATGAAGCTCCGCACGATTGAAGAAGAAAGTTAATTTTGCCCCCTAAGAAATCAAAAAGGTTTCCTACCCACATGCAAGTTGCAACCCACCCTTCAGAACCAATTTCTCCCCCTCTCTAAGCTCAGCATTTAGCATTTACTCATATGTTCTACGAATTTAAGAAGTTCTATTAATTCAACAAAAAATTTTTACTTGTTTAGTGACACTAACATAAAATAACACAATATCTTTACATTTATGATCATAATTTGTAGTTATATTATATCTATTAAATTAATAATTTATTATTTTTAAAAATATAAATAAAATAATTAATATCAATGAATTTTATAAATAAGACTCTTTTATAGATAAAGAAATACACCAACATGTCCCTACCACAACAGAAATTGAAATGTACAAGAAATTACCAAGCAGAAAATTATAACCTAAACAGGTTTGTGGTAGTAAGAAGTAAATAGAGTTGGGCCCAAATGCAGTAAATGTCAGAGATCACACACGATCAGTCAAATCTGTCACATCTAGGTGAAAGGAAAAGAATCCTAGAAAAAGAGGTTAATACTTGCTGTCTAGCTATACAAAGGCAGTGGGCAGGCCACTTGTGGGTAGAAAATGAGTCATCTTTTTTCCTTTCTTTTTGTCAATCAGTAATGGGGTTAGATCATGGGGGAAAAAAAATTCCAATTTTTCTCCAAGCAAATTTCAAAAGGGTGCAACTTCTGACTCGCATCAACATCATTATCTAAAGAATGTGAAACATAAAAAGCTAGAGTACTCTGGCTGCGCTTGTTTGAAATTAAGGAGAACATGCATGCATGTTTCTCGCAGCAAATTAACCTAAATCTGGAACATATATACAGGAATTGTATAGGAGGGAAACTAACGAGAGAATCTAAGTGAAACTTATTATTAATATTTGTAGTTTTGGTTGATTCTGATTTATTATCGAGAGGTAGACTCGAACACGTTATTTTAACAAAATGCCTTACTAATAGGCTATTCCTTCCATTCCTAGCCTCTAATAGTTGCGATCCGGCGATCCTTCCCCTCAGTTCCAATCCTAACTCATAAATGCAATGCAAAGTGGTTCATATATAGTTTCTTTTTTACTTTGGATAGTGAATATTTAGTTGTGGGATTAACTTCTACATAATATATAAGATCTTTATTTGGTAGATCATCCTATATTAATGTATATGATTATAATTGTCACAATAGTTAGGTGCACAAGAATATTTATTTTTTACTTAATTCCTCCATTTTAAAATATAGGAGTAGAATTAATTTTAATTTTTTTTAAGTTTATATGGAATAGTTTCAATTAAAAGCTCATATGTATTTACTTAATTCTAGATACGAAGATTGTAGACTATTAAAAAATTAAATGTATCGCATTAATTTTGAATTTTTTTCTTTCTATTTTTTTTCCTTTTGGGTAATATGTATGCAACCTCCAAATTCCTCCCATTGCAAGGACACCATCACACCACTAGGTCTTGCATGTTGGAGAGGAACATTGGTTGGGCCGCAATTGAATACACATATTCTAGCCCATTTACTTCGAAATCCAGGTATATCAATTCACACCGGATTCAGCCCAGCTGAATTAATAGGCTTAGAGCCATGCAGCAGAAGCAACCAAATGCTCATTAAGAAGAGAATCCGGTTGAATAGGATTGGCAGTGACTCAAACCCCTGAAGTGGTGATTTTTCAACACATTTTTCCGTAGAACAAGGAGAGATTAACAAAACTAATTAAATAGTATAAATAATAAACAAAATTACATATGATGTAACATTTGATTTTTGGTTTACTTGTACGTCAATAAAGAATATTATTTCTCAACAGCAAAAGAGCAAAAAAAAAATGGAGAAAAAAAAGGAGAGAGAGAGAAAAAGAGATGGATTAAGGTGGTCCACCTAAAGCTTTGTTTATAAGTTTTATTCTCTCCGTTTCAAAATTAGAGATATTATTTAACTTTTAAAATCAAACGATAGTATACTGAACTTTAAAATTGGTATGATTCATAAAAGTTTTAAATGAAATAAATTTTGTAATTAATAATTTTTGTTATACACTCCCTCCGTTCTAAATTATAAAATTATTATTGACTTTTTAAAATTTTATTTGAGACATTTTCAAATTTAAAATTGACATGATTCACTTAAGTTTTCAAAACGATAAATCTTATAACTAATAGTACTTTATGATATTTATAATTGTATTGACATAAACTAAATGAATTTATCTCAATGTTGAGTTTGAAAATATTTGAAATTGACTTTTCAAAAGTCAATAATGATACCATATAATTGTAATAATTGTATCAACTAATATTAAATAAATTCACATTAATTTAAAGTTTAATATATTTTTATTTGACCTCAAAAGTTAAATTATATATCTAATTTTGGAACAGAGGAAGTATTTATTTTCATCTTTCTCCTACTTCATTTGTTTCTAACCGAAAAAGTCAAAAAAGAAACAAAAACGGGCTGAGGCCACACATTTTATTGGGCCTACAGTTATAAGGGCTCACAGAATCCAAATAGACAAATCAGATCCATTTTGTAGGGTCCTGCATGCACATCATTTGTCACCCCTCATTATTGCTCCCAAGTTAGCCACCATGGGCAGGTTCAACCCACTTTGGGTTGCTTGCGTGTCACAAATTAAAAGAATAAATTATTCTTAAACTTAATTAAATGGCACATCCAATTTTTTGTTCAACATGTCACATTGTGCAATGCGCATGTGACCATCCAAATATGTGACAATGATCTGACTTAAATAAGGTAGATGTTAAATATACACATAACATTAAAATGTACTCCCTTCATTTTTAAAAAAATTATTAAAATATATTTTTTAAATAAATTTAAAAAAAATAAAATATTTTATTAAATGACATATTTATTCTTTACTTTATCTACTTTGACTATCTTTTAAATTGTGACCATTATTAGTTTTATCATCATAAAAATGTACCATTTATTATTCATGTAATATTTTTTTTTATCTCAATTAATTGTCTCTCTTTTTTACTTTCAAACGTATCAATTTTTGTCTTTTAATATTGTTCACTCTAACTGTATCATCGTTAAGATATTCAGTTAATTTATCTGTGAGATCTATAAAGGAAAGATTATGGAGCTGGAAAGTTTTTCTCTCAAAGATCAAATTACAAATAGTTTGAGACCGAATGCATTCCTATTAATACTATTATCCAATTAATTATATATATATATATATAGAAAATTTCAAGAGCAGAACTCTTAAAGAACATAACTAGAACTCTCTTTAGCGACGGACAGACGACGGTTTGGTCTGTCGCCATAAGTATGATCCGTCGCTATATGTTTTAGCGATGAAATATGTTGTCCGTCGCTAAAAATTATGGCGACGGACCGGACCTATGACGAAGGACTAAATCGTCGTCTGTCCGTCGCTAAAGAGAATTCTGCTAGTTATGCTCTTTAAGAGTTCTGCTCTTGAAATTTTGTGTATATATATATATATACCTTCAAATTTTATTACATACTTCTACAAAATATTTAAATTGACAAATTATATTTTACAGTAAATAATGTTTGACAGTTGTGTAAACTGATCGAATCGAATCTAGGTGCATCTATAAATTTATAATTATATAAAAGGCAACGATAAATTATCAAGAATAGCAGAATACAATTTCTCTTCAACTATATATGTTGCAAGTATAGAGGTCACATAAATTGAAAATTCCACATATAAAAGGACGACACTTAAATTCAACATATGAGAATAATTATATAATTGTCATGAGTGCTTAAACGAAATGAAAAGGCGAATTATTATTTATGAGATCAGCAATGAGCAAATCTGGACATACATAGCTACCCCACAAGTGGAGTACAAAGGATTTGAAATGCCTTGGACATTGAATCTCTTAATTATAAAGAAACAACTTCTGCAAGTTTTTACAAATAATTCTCCTTCTCTTCAACAGAAAATAAAAAACTCTAATTTATAAAATTTTCCATTATTAAAAATATTTTTTTTCTTCTATATATGTCTTTAAAATAATTAATTATTAGTTTAATATAATAATATAATTATGAGATCAGCAATGAGCAAATCTGGACATAGCTACCCCACAAATGGAGTACAAAGTATTTGAAATGCCTTGGACCATGATCTCGTATAAAGAAACAACCCGTGCAAGTTTACAAATACTTGAGTAATTCTCCTTCTCTTCAAAAGAAAAAAAAAGTCTAATTTATAAAATTTGCGACTTTTAAAAATATTTTTTTCCATATATGTCTCTAAAATAATTAATTATTAATTTAATAGTATAATATGGTAATATGATTATGAGTTTATTGTGTCATTTAATTTGATATAACTATCACTAAAAATGGACTCTTTTCATAAAATAAATTTTTATAAATGAGACTTTTTATGCGAAATAAAAAACTAACATAAAATTAATTGCAAAATAAGAAACTAAAACATTAGGGTTGAGTTCATTATGCTCTCTTACTATAGCAACTCCGTCCCTCAACGACATATATAATGATCTTAACTATTAACAGTGATATTTTGAGTCATGACTTTTTTAACAAATTTATAATGAGGTAAGATGATCTAAGTAAATATTATTGAAATACATACGACTGATATTATCTATGACCCCGTGCATCTTCTGATATATGAATATTAAAATTACCAAAACAACGTAGTTAGAATACTACTCTTATTACCTCAAGGGAATTCTCAATTTTATTTGTTTTCCTTTTAGACTGAATTCAGCTTAAAGCTGGACATGACCACCCAGTATTAGATGTTATATTTCCCAAATTAATATAATGATTAGTAATTATTAAAATGGACTATAGAGGCGATCAACATGATGACTTCTCTTAAGTCATGAATTAGTTGACGAAAAATATATATTAGCTAGCATGCCTTAATTGAGGTGACATTGGTGTTAGTGCTTATATATGTAGCTAATAAATTATGTAAATTCATCATTAATGATAAATTATATTTTAATAATTGATAATTATCAACAATATTTGACTCTAAACAAGGTTATTACCAGCTAGCTCAACACCGAAAATATATATGACATGCGTAGCCATAGCCATAAAGTTGATGATGATAAGAGGCAAGTAAGCATATGACATCAGCATTCAGCACCACTCACTCTCTAAATTTGAGCACGTGAGCATCAAATTTATCGAACCTTTATTTATTTTAATTTTGTGGTTATTGTCTTTTTGGCCCTTAAATAATAAAAAGGTGAAGGATTGCCAAATTGAAGTTTCAAAGCCACCATGCACATTGACCAGCCAGATACAATGGACACTGACTTTGGTCACATTCGGAAGGTTCTTGACCACGTGTGAACGACTCACACCCACAGATTAATCCACGTGGGAAAATCTGGACCCTCCTTTCTAAAATAACCAGGGAAGGTTGCTTTCTTGCACTTTTTTTCGCTCATATTTAATAATCATTTCATTTCCATCCTTGGCCATATTGCTCATGCACAATTAAACCATGGACGAAGATCAAAGGAATGAGGACAAGAAGGATGAGATAAGATATAGAGGCGTTCGGCGGCGGCCATGGGGGAAGTACGCTGCAGAGATACGCGATTCGGCCCGGCAAGGAGTGAGGGTTTGGCTAGGGACGTTCAACACGGCGGAGGAAGCGGCCAGGGCCTATGACCGGGCGGCTTATGCCATGAGGGGTCACTTGGCGGTTCTAAATTTTCCGGAGGAATATAATTTACCAAGTGGTGGCCCTTCTGACCATTTCTCAACCTCGTCGGGTTCAGCTTCGGGTTCTTCCTCTTCAGCTGCAATACATGGGAGTAGTGGTGAGGAGGGAAAAGAAGTAATTGAATTCGAGTACTTGGATGATAAGGTTTTGGAAGATCTTCTTGATTTTGACGCCAAGGACAAGGGCAAGGGCAAGAAAAAAAAGTGACAAAATTGAATTTCCTACTTTTTATTGGAGAAGAGTTCTTCAATATATATGAAGATCTAGAAGAACAGGGTGATAGGTTTTGATCCTCTCTCTCTCTCTCTAATTATTCTAGTTTTGTTATATATACTTTTTTTTTATTTAACAATGAAGAACAATATATACATATATGCTTATTAGTTTTTGAGGAATAAGCCTAGTGTGACTTTTCCATTCATATATACTGGTTGTCACATTTCTTATAATTAATCTCATCCATAATTGTATGGATATATTCCTAAAAGTGTAACCATCAAGGAAAGTTAATTTGATATGTTATAGTTTTCTGATCCACCAGATTTAATTAGAAGTTACTTAAAAGTGTTTTGCTTGTTTCTGATTTGATTCTATGCATGTCTTTCTCTACCTAGCAAGTTTCTGATTTTTATTTGTGTGTAATATCCACACACATAGACACCACACACACACACATATAGAACTGACACAGAACAACTGTATAAAATCTTGCGGCCCATGTTTAAATATGGTCTTGAAAATCCTACAAAAAAATGAAAATATAAATTGATAATCTAGCTACTTATAATAAAATTAGCGTAATAGACTGAATTGCACCTTGAATAAACAATCGAAGGCTTCATATAATTATAATTAGTTTGGAGATTTTAAAGCAATCAAATGAAAATTAATGGTATGATTTTATTTTAGTCTGGAAATAAAGAAAGGATTATCTTACACTTTTACCAATTTTACCTTTAGAATGGAAAAGATGAGTTCTATGCTTCTAGCATTGGCTAAATTATCTTAATTAGACAAGATTTCTACTTAAAACAATTACCCCTTAATCAAAATAATGTTATTACTACATGATGAGTTGGTTCAAAATTTCCAATAAACCTTGAATATTTGAAGCTCTAGGGTTATATATAATACCAATCTGATTTAAATCTGAGAAAGTAGTAGATACTCATTTTCTAGGACAGTAAAATAATTTATTTGGGCTTTGATCTCCATATGATATATATTTATACCTATATAAACTAGCATCTGCATCCCCTACATATATTAGAATTATGATATTGCTAATTAAATTTCTATTATAAATATATTATTGGATAAAATAAATTTTTTATAATAATTGAATCATAGGTCAATATATTATATTTATATTTATATTTTAGTAATAGCAATAATTTAATATTAAGTATGATGACCCTCATTAAGAAAATAATTTTCATCTAAAATTATATTATCTAAGTAATACTAAAATCACATTTAATATGCTTGAAATATAATTATACTTGGATTTTAATATAAATAACAAATTCAAGTTAGGTAACACGATCTTTGATGAAATTATTTTCATTGAATTAATGTAGGAAAAGTAATCTTTCACTTAAAATAGGAAAAATAATTTGTCGACTTAATGTAGTAAAAGTAATTTAATTTTTGATTTTAAGTAAGAGGTCTTATTGTAGGAAAGTTGAATTAATGTACAAATAAAAAATAGTTGACTTAATGTATAAAAAGTAAAAGTAGTCGAACCAAAAAACAAGTGAACAAAAAAAAAAGCCAAATTAAAAAAAAGAAGGAAGAACCAAATTGTCTATTTAATTATAGTATAAATCATTAGAATTATGTTTAGTCTTAAATTTCTCCAAAAGAACGATGATACGGCATACTCCCTCCGTCCTCAAAAAAATGTACAAAGCACAAATTTTACACAAAAAATTAAAGGAAATGTGAGTATAAAATAAGTACCAATTTTGCTCATAGTTGATCCCATACAAGTACACTAATAAATCTTTATCTTTCTAAACTTAGTGGACTCCACTTAAGTATACTTTTAAGGATAAACTAATTTTTAGACTTATTTTATATTTTTAAATATGTTTTTGTGTATATAATATTTTGTACTTGATTACTTTCTTTTGAGGATAGAAGAAATATATATTTTGCAAACTTCAACTTATCTATTTTCCCATTTTCAAAATTTTAAAAGTTAAGATTAGAGAAGTAACCCAAAATAATACCCTTTATTTTGGATTAAGATCCCCCCAATTACAACTATCATCCAATTTCTTCCCATTCACATTTAGCAACATAAATATTACTTTTAACGGCAAAATAAAATTTATCGCAAATAATTAGCGACACAATAAAATTCATCGTAGACACTTGTGTCACTAAAAATAATATTTATGTCATAATTTGTGTATTGAAAAAATTGAAGGATAGGTATAATGAAAGAATCCGAATTAGTTTATTTTTATTTTCACCAATACATAATTTGATACCCTTTTTATTTTCTTTAATAAAAAAGACACAAAGTGATAGATTTATAAAATGGATCCAAGTCTAAGCATATAAAAGTATCAATCTCTCTCGCTCAAAATCAATTGCCTATTAATAGTGTTGGCCTAAATTATTATACAGTAGACATAATTTTTCAAAGTCTGGAACAAGATACATACTCTAATACAAAGTTAGTGATATTGGATCCTAAAGTTGAATAAATTTTTTTATAGGACATGCATTGGCCTTACTTTTCACATTGCAAACTTTTGGAGGTTGGATCAGAAACTATGTGAAATGCTAGGTTCAAACTGTTGAGGTTTAAGTTTTAGCATAATTACATTATATTTGAAGTGCAAGGTTTAATTTCATTACTCATTACTTCATATGCATTAAAATAAAAGTTCAGGTTGTAAAGCCTAAATTAGGGCAACGTAGATCATAATAGTTTGTTACTTAATTTGTTTCAGCTTCTCTGTGCCTTAAGTTCTCAGATTTTACTCTTACTTCTTATCATAATGTTTTCCGGATTTATTGTATTTATACGAAGTTATGAACAATGATTAAATTCTCAAACTAAATCTGATTTTTTTTGTCCCTTAGGCGGATCAATATCTTTAAACCTATCATTTGATAATTCATCCATTTAGTCTAGCTATTAATTTCGGTCTTTTTTTTGGACTTTATGAAAAAAGCCATTTAGGTCATTATATTTGTTCATGATTACTTTTCTCTTTCAATAATATATATATATATATATATATATATAGATAGATAGATAGATAGATGTATACTAATTTCACTTCGTCATGATTTTATTTTGAAATTTTAGTTCAATGTTCAATTTTATATGGACCGCCATTAGAAGAGTTCTCACAATTTGCTGATTAAAAAAAAACAGAAAGAAGAGTTCTCTACAATATTTCTCCTAACATTCATCAAACAACAGATTAAATAATAACAACTGCTACTTACGGGAATATTATATAACTAGACCTCTTAATTCCACCCAAGATTGGAAGGAAAATGGAGCGAAGAGAACTCAAATTAATACACGATTCTCTTCAAATCCAGCAAGCATTTAAAGAAGTTAAAAACAAATAAATTAAAAAAAAAACACTCGGGAAAAAAAGGATACAAGGGATCAAAAAATATAATTAAAATTAAAGCTGCATTTAAAATACTCAATCTTTGTTTGGTTTCTTATTTTCTGGTTTCTGATTCAAGAAGCTCCTCCAAGACACTATCATCCAAATACTCAAACTCAATCACTTCTTTCCCAGTTGATGTTGAACTCTCATCATTACTAGCTAAAGATGAATATGATGATGATGATGATGATGGGGGAATATTAGAAAGTTGAGAAAAATACTCATTGGGGAAATTTAGGATAGCAAGATAACCCCTTAACTTAAATGCAGCTTTATCATAAGCCCTAGCCGCCTCCTCCGCCGTTCCAAATGTTCCGAGCCACAAACGTTGCCCGTTCCGAGACGAGTCCCGTATCTCCGCCGCAAACTTCCCCCACGGCCGCTTTCGGACTCCCCGGTATTTTACTTCTTCCTTGCCCTGCTCCTTGTCGTCCTTATTATCTTCCATGTTTTTTTCTTTAGAAGTACCCACCATATATTTTTTGTTGTAATTAAGGTTGCCTTTGATTACAAGTTCTTGTTGCTATGAGACTATATATTAAGTGGAAAAATGATATTTGAATTATATAATTGGTGAGCTGTGAGGTCTAAGGTGGCTAAGGGTGGACTAAATAATTTTTATACTTTTTATCAAACCCATTAATTTCCCCGAAGTTTCTTCATGGTTGTATGAATATTTGATTTTTGGACTAAATATGTAATATTCAAAGAGACCTTTGAACCCCTTTTTACTGTGAAGTACTGTTGTAACAACCTTTAGGTTGTGAAGTATTGTTGTAACATCCGACTGAAGGTATTAATAATAACATTTTAAGTATATAAGTACATGTATTTAATGATAACATAGTATCTTGAATATAGGTATTAATGATAATTAACATTTTGATTTACAAATTTCCTTACTTAAATACCAACTCGTCAGTCAGATAATTCGATTCGAACTTTCGAGAGTTGACTCCTGAGTTCAAATCAAATCATAGCATAATAAAATCTTATGTGTTGTCTTAATAATATATCTTCTTGAGTTATCTTAACCCACCACATATATGTTTACTCAAAAGATCACGACTAAAAGAATTAATAATAACAGTTTGAGTACTTATATATACCTCCAAGTATTCCGCATATGTATGATGTGAGACTAGGATGTTATAATTGTCCCATTTGTTACTTTTGGTGAAACAAGTAGAAAATTAGGATTTTAATGGCTAAGAATGGAAACCAAAATTATGTACATGATATAGGTTTCCCATCATTAATTTGTAGATTAGATTATTATAATATTATTTAAAGTCATTGTTTTTTATGTAGGTCAAAAAAGAAACTTGGAAATTAATTTATACTTTTGGAGACAAGTTGATATGACACAATGTCCGTGAAATCTTCCTAAGCTACACAGGAAATATGGATGGTCATTGCATTCGTAGAATTAACTCGTCGAAATTGTTTAGACCTTGAATGCAGATTAAGAATAGATATATAGCTAGGAATTAATTGTAATAAAAATAAAAATCCCAGGCATTTTACAATTTACAATATAATAAAACTGGTTTGAGGAGAACATAGCATGGTCCAATTTTTTAAAATGAGAGTCGAAAGTCAGATATTTTTCAAACAGATTAACTTTAGATTGTCAAACATAATGAGACGTACGTTTGTTGTGTATGCCATGAATTCTATATTTGTATTTTGGGAATTTTCTAGACCAATAATATTTGAAAATTTCTTATTCTTTTAAAAATTATATGAGTTTTTATGTTATTCTTTTTTAATATTATTTTCGTTATTTTTTCTTTAAAGTAAATATCATAATTGTCATGACAACGTGGTACACTAATCTATCTTACAAATGAATTCTTATTATGAAACATTAAAATTCAGAATAAATTCTCAATTTAGAACAAAGTGACGACTATTATTAATCTCTATATATATCATCACCTCAACATTTTTGTTCTATTGAAATCAATTATCTACTCTAACTTAAGTTGGGAAGGAGGACAGGGTTACTACATTTTGTGAAAGCTAATTACTTGAGCATTAGTAGTAAAATGAAATTAATTAGAGTTATCAGATATTTTCATTGACTTAGCGAATCGTGTGTTGGCACTTATATACTCAAGCAGGATACTCTTGCTTACCAATAATCTAAATTTAGTGTACCTAAAAAATTCTTTGATGTTTAATCTATAATTGTACAAATATCAATATTATAACTTAGTATTTGGATACTCAACCATTAAATTCGTACTAAATTATTTATAAAACAAATAACTTGTTGATTCAATTAAAAATTGTCTATAAAATTTAAGTTTATTATATTTAAATTTGAAAAGAATTGTTAAATATAAGAACTTATATAAAGATACCCCACCGTATCACGTTTTAAAATGTAATGTACTGCGTACCCGTATTTATACTGCATACCCAGGGGCGGATCAACTAAGAGGGCAACATAGGTAGCTCACTTTTTTTTTCTTTTTTTTTTGCTTTTTTTTTTTGTAAACTCAAGGGGGCAGAATTTATAAGTTAGTAAAATCAAGGGAGCAGATTAATAAAAAAGTTAAACTTGGTGCAGCAAAAGAAAAAGAAAAAATTCCATTAGTTACAAAAGGCTGATCTCTTGTTTACGGTGAGAATTTCTAGTTGAATTTCTGTATCTTTGAGTACATATTTTTATGGGTTATAGTTTTATATAACTAAATTAACTCTTATTTTACATATGTAATTATCCAAAAACATAAAATTATCTAAAAATCGCCAAATTAAAATCCGCCTCTGTTGAGAACAATTCTTAGATCTGCCCCTGCGCATACCGATACAAATCACGTTCCAAATAATATTGAAATTAACAATATTTCCTTCCACGACCATATCCCTAAATTTTGGCTTGTTCAGAACTGTGAATCGAAAAATCACATGACAAAATTAATGGTGGCGAAAAGGAGACCGTAGTCTTGTTATTGTCCAGCACCAGGGCAGGTTGAATAATTTTTTTATTGACCTGTGACCATAAGAAACAAGATACTACTTATATCACTAAAGTTAGGAACAGAAGAAATATGCAATAAAATAAAAATCACAATCACAATCACAATCACAATCACAATCACAGATGCAACTTCTTCTTTTTCCACTATAATTAACAAAGAGTTGCGTATGTAAACAAGAATTACTTTTTGTCTAATACATTATATGAAACTCTTTGCTACACAGATAATATAGAAAAAAAATTGTATTCGTAAAAAAAAAAAAAAAAAAACTACCGGTGCCCTTTCATTTATTGGATTTATATATAGTAAATATTTGGGCGGGCACACGTCATCAGTCTACAAGAATCCAGAATATACTCTGTATAATAAATTAAATATCTAATAATTAACAACGAAAAATGATAAATGAAGTAGCTTATTGCTTGCCCAAGAATTGAAGTCATGGTCGTTTCTTTACTACTGTTATTGTCGCTGGTCAAGGTATCATATAATCAAAATAGTAATATTACTTGTCGTGTTTGCATGGGCCATGCATTATGAAAGCATTGCAACGGCAGTCCACACATTGTTTTACGAATCAATAATTAAATCAGAGAAATTAATTCATTGGCGCAGCTAGAAGATTCAGCTTATGCATTCTCTTTAGGTATTGATCCGAGTTTGATTCAACTGTATTTTGTTCAAGATCAAAGGCTGGCTGAATGTTATAGCACCCATACAATCTTTTCATATGTAAAAAAGTATGGTTTATTATATTGTATAATACCTGTAATCTATCTTTACCAATTCATGCACCGGAAAAATTTTTACAAATGAAAAAAAATAATTTTAAAATGAAAAACGCAAAACCTCATAAGAGATAATAATGAAACCCTCTCACAAAAAAAGAAAAAAAATATTAATCTTCGAATGAAGAAAATAAGTCCCACAAAAAATGGAAAATAAGCTCCACAAAAAGAGAGAATAAGTTAAATTATAATTATCAGACAATAAAAAAATAAAAGAGATCAGAGAGAGGGTCTCTCCAAAAATAGCAGAACCCTCCCAGACCTAAGATGGAGGCTAAGCTTCTTGGCTGGATATAGAGAAGAAGTATTCCTAATTTTTTGTTAAGTCTCATTTCTGTTGTTTACAATATAATTCAAAAAATGTTCTCAAGTTTACATCACAATTTTTATTTTTTTGTCATTTCTACTAAGCTAAACAATCAACAAATTTAAGGTTAGATATTAATAAAAAAATATATATCATTAAATATAGTTTATGAATTTTACAAAATAAAACTCTTTTACAGAACAAAAGAAGTATTAACAATTAATGAAACGGCCTATGCACCAAGTGGTGAGCAGACAGGAATTCTACCAAAATGGAAAAATAAATACTTAAATACTAGTAATCTTATTTATATATATAAATCTTCTAAATATATAAATGGACATTGATTACAACTTTGTATCTAGACTTTACTTTTTTATGACTGAGAATATAATATATATTACAAAAGTAATTAAACTTTATTCTTGGATGCTCATGCAGATAACTTCGTATACATATCAATCAATCAACTAAATAGCATCTGCTTTAAGAGTGTTTTATTGACCCACCAACTTACATTTGGTACTTAATTTCTAGAAGCCTAATCCAGGTGATGGCAATTTCCAAAAGCCTAATAATCTAATTAGTACTCACTGCAACCCAAATTTAGTTGGTCCACGCACGTTTGAAGAAATTGAGGTAAAAAGAAGTAAAGATTAGACTTGATTCTTGAAGTATTCTAATTTAGTTCCCATTCTTCATGGACTCGTCTCCATGATTAAAAAAGTTAAAATTAATATTTTACCAGCTGAGTTGATGATCAACCTTTTGGATTCCACATTTGTATTATGATTTTGCTATTAGATTGCCAAAAAAAAAAAAACAGGTTCTAGACCTCTTTAACAAGAAATATATGAGATTTTGAAGCTCAAAGATCGTTGTTTTCATCCATTGATCATTATTTTTATTTAATTATTTAAATAATTTCCCCTTGCAAGCGATTTCAAAAAAGTTTATGAAAGAATTATTATATTTAAGATGTGTTGTATACTGTTTTCTCCCCCACAATTCTAGGAAATGAATGAATCAAGACATTCAAAGCATCATATACATTATTGGGTTTATTCTCAATAATTTAAACTTTTGAACCAATTACCAATAAGTTAAGATTGTGAAGAAGAATGTCACAAATATCCTTGACTAATGTGGTATGTCTTTTGTCCATCTAAGTTGATTAACAAATTTTTATGCTAAATTAGTGTAATAGTCCGTGCGAGAGGCACGGGTTTATTTGTTAATAATAATATTTAATCAATGTATTAATGTGACTAAATAAAAAAATGAGTTGGGATGACATTTTTAGAGCTTTTCTTGATGATAAGCGCCTGAGACCATTAAACAGGTGATTGCATTCGTCTTTACCACTGGTGTGGCAAAGATCGGTAGTATCTGCTAATTAAGATAAAAATTTAATACACATTTGAAATAAATTATATATGATGATCACACAATATAACTAAGTTCTTAGACCACGCTAATTCGTCATGGATAATCAGAAAAAGGACAAGACTTTGATCGTCCTTTGTTTCGTTAGTTCAAAAAATTATAGTAAAAGAAGTTCAAGAGAAAGAGATGGAGGACTTACTGCATTAGAGTAGATATTGTAGTGATCGTGTTTCTTAATTTTCTTGGTAAGGATATATGTGTGTGTGTCTGAGCTTTCTCTTTTGTTTGTTGCTGAAATCCTTCTTTGTTAGGGACACTTAAATATAAGTTGAATTTTCTTAATTCAATGTATTCAATTCTTATACTCCCTCTGTTCCTTAATATATGTTGTTTTAAAGTTATACATAAATATTAAGGAAATAATTGTATAATATTAAATATAATATTAATTGCCTATAATACTTTTAAATTCTCATAATTATCATAATTGTCTCATATTTTATCTCTCTCATTTGTAACATTTTTTCATAATTTTTTCTTAAAAAAACTCATTGTTCTCATTTACTATTCTTTTTTTCTCTCTCCCTCCCTTCCCATAAAACAACTCATCTAATTCTTTATAAATCCTCTACACTCTTTTTCTCACAATTTACATTATACTTGAAAACTTTGAGTTCCATCTTTTTCATTTTAAATAAGTTAAAAAGTAGTGTCATGCACTCTAAGATTTTTTTTGTTCAATTTTAATTTTTTTTTTAACTTTTCCACCATTTTTGTTTATAAAAAGTTATGTAGGCCACATTAATTTTTAAAAGAAAAAAATACAACTAACTTCAACATGGCAACAAGTAAAATTATAAATTTGAATATTCTTCCAAGAGTGATGAAGAAAGTACAATGAATGAGTTGAATGAAAATCAAGAATTTTTGAGAAATATGTATGGAGGCAAAAAAATCTTTAAGAAAATAAAATTTCTTAACTCCATAATTAATCTGAGAAGAGGAAGAGACTTAAAAATTGTTGAAAAGGAGAGTATATTCATGATAAACAAGAGAGAGAGAGAGAGGGGGGAAGTGAAAAGAAAAAATGGATGTAGCAAAAATTAGGGAACTACAATGATAGAAAATAAGAGTGAGTTTTGAGCTCTTTTATGTGGACATAAAACTTAGACATGAGTGTATTTGAATTTCACCTATTTATATTTTTACCCTTCATTGGGGGTCAAAATATAAATAGGTGAAATTCAAATACACTCGTGTCCAATTTTCATGTCCACATAGAGTTTTTAGTGAGTTTTATTGTGATAAGGAGAGAGAGTTAAAGCATCCGGAATTTGTGAATAAAGATCTCAAAAAATTAGGTGAAGTAATGAGTGATAATTTTTGAAAGATTGTAGCTAATTCTTCTAAATTATATTAAACGACAAATAATTAAGAAAAATAAAGAACATCTAAAATGACATATATTAAGAAACAGATGAAGTAATTCATTCATATGTTAACTTAAGAACTTAATATCAATACATGCATGCATATCGAAAGCCATTTCACCTTAACTTAGATATGTATGCATTAAATTTGAAAGACACAGACAACCAAGAAAAGTAATTATTAATTATATTGACTAAATAGATTTGCTATTGTCAAAATCAATGTGACCATCTTAGTTAACTCATGGACTATCCGAGTCAATTTATTATTATTTTAAATTAAAATTTCTTGTCAGTCTAGATTTATTATATACTCTCTCCGTCCCATAATATATGAGTTTTTAGATGATTTTATTTTTCTCAAATTATTTGACGTTTTATATAATTTAGGAGAATTAGTGACAACCTTTTCAAAATTACCCCTCATTACTCTTAATTTTTTGTGTGTGTGAGAGAGTAGAAAGGATTTCTAAAGAATATAAGGTGTTTTATGGGGAGGGAGAAAGAGAAAGAGAATAGAAGTAAATGAGATCGATGAGTTTTTTTAGGAGTAAATCATGGAAAAATATTACATATTAGAAAAAGAAAGAATTTTATGTTATACAATCATTTTCTTAATTTTTGTGCAGAATTCTAAAACATCATATAATATATTATGAGAGAGAGGGAGTATAAGGTATTGATTGCTAATAGAAATCCCATCAAACTGGTTGTCAAAGGTGTTAATATCCATCTTCAAATTAATGGATTAGTTACGCTATCTTTTAGATTTTTATATATAAGAACTTCATAATCGTCACAAATTATGAACGTTGTCTTTACGTTCTGTTTGGCTAACTGATTTTTAATGTTTAATTGTATTAATTGGAAAACCATATTCCTTGGCAAAGGCAAAATTATATCCTTTTGTCCATGTTATAACAAAATGTTTCATTTAAGTCCACTAAATTAATTTCACTTTATGTAGACGAACACAATATTTACCAAATTGGTTTTAGGTTTGTCCCGTCCCCTTGAGTTATATTAGTCCAAAAATCATGACCTTATAGGATAGGATAAATAGATAAGCCCACAAGTTCATTGGGCCAAACTGCTTAATATGGAGTCATTCTTCTTAGAGTCTTTATTATCTAAGCCCAAAATCTCTGCTGCGTAATCCCTTTTATCTCGAAATTAGAGATATATTTTAAAATTTTAAAATCTTTAAAATCAGTCTAACTTATTTAATCTTAGTATAAGCAAATATAATTAATGTATACTAGCTGAAAAAAAGCTACTAATTACTATATCTGTTACTAGCTAGAAAAACTTAAATGAAATCATATTAACTTTTAAATTTTAGCATTTTACAAATTGACTTTAAAATTTTAAAAATCTTTCTAATTATGAAATGGAGGTTTCAAATATATTAAAAAATAATTAAAATTTTATTTTATATGTTTGTGATCATATATTTTGGAACCGAGAAAGTATTAATAAATGTGAAAAAGATTGGCCTATTTTTTTTTTAAAATAAAATGTTTTATTTTGGAGCTGCGCATTAAGAAAATGTTGTTGGTCTGATATTTCTTACCGATTGGCCCTTTGATTTGTTGTGCCTTGTGAGTATATAATTTTTGTTCTATCCGTACTCAAAAAGATGGTTTAATTAGTGAAATGAAATAAATGTGGCTAGCCTACAGCCTAATTTAACTAAGAAATATGACTATCATTTCTAGGCAAAGATAGTAAGACAATAGTATTTTATATAAGTAAAACTTCTGGGATATACATAGTTATCAACATTCTTATTAATTATGTCAAATTGTCAATTCAGTACTAGCTAGCTGATGTAGATAGTTTATGTATCTATGTACGTATGAGCCTCACAAATCAAAACCATTTTATGGTCGCAATACATTGAATGGCTGCGGTACAGATTAATTATGGCCATTTTGGATGTAGTTATATGTGTGTGTGTGTGTGTGTGTGACATAATCATTCGCTTAGATTAATTAAACTGAGCTTTTAAACACGGGCACTGAGAGAGAATACATTTGTATTTAAATTAAGATGATGAGTATGATGCGAATTAAGACTAATCTAATTGCCAAACACCAGGACCACATCGCCTAACAAAATTGCCACAAAGTAATTATCAACCATGCATATATTAATTCCATTTGATACTATTATTTTCAAGTCAATCCATGTTTACGATAGCTAATCATAGTTTAATAAAGTAATCAAGTGCATGCATGTTCTAGTTAATTACATCCTCTAATAAGAAAAGAGACATATATATATCTATATATATATATATATCAGTTTCTTCAGAATCAAGCAACCTTAGTCTATTTGCTTTATTATTATATAATTAACGTTATTCATGCTTATAATTAGTATGGAGAATTAATGAAATTTTGAGGATGATACATACAAGTTGTACTTAAAAAACATGTCAGGAGATGGTATTCGAATTGTATGCATTTCACCTTTGAGCTTTCTTGTTAAACTTCTTTACCTGTTGTTGAGATAAGCTATAAAAATAGCTCTATTTAGGCTGCCTTTGAATTAACAAAGGAAAAGAAAAGAAATATATATATATATATATATATATATATATATATAGAGAGAGAGAGAGAGAGATAATCGTTTCTTAATTATATATCCCATATGTGCATATTGATCATATTTGGAAAACTGAAAAGGTAGGTCTCACAAATAACAAAATTTATGTTTAAAGCACTTTTTTCTTAAATCATACAAGGAAATTCTATTCGTCATTTTCTTTCTAAACAAAAAAGAGTCTAATTTCTTTTAGTTGTATAAACTGATGCAGAGTCTCATTATGAACCTTAAGTATATAATCCTTTCTTTTCTCTGGAGTTATTCAAATTACAAACATACTATATATTATTATGTTAAACATACTCAATTGTACGTAAAGTTCAGTTGAATACGGTATTTTAAAGAGTTCAACATGATATATTATTTCTTAATTTTATTCATTTTTAATATTTAGATGAAGTATCCGGATGCTATAAAGTAAAATGAAATGTTAGTGTAACATAATATATAGCTATATCCTATTATGAACCGATCCACGCTAGGTCATCATCCATGAGCTCACAGAAATTGCAGAAAACCTTCAATGGCTAGCTTTATTTATGTCAGCATTATCTTTTTCTTTCTTAATTTACTTTAATGAGATTAAAAGAAACATTTTTATTTATTACACGAATATGAATGAATGTATGCCGACCCCCAAATCTATTACCACTTCTAGAATTTTAGGTAGGTGAATAAATAATCCATTCATGAGCCTAACTCCTGATCTCATATACATCATTTTAAAATGGATACTAGCTTGTAAAAGTCATAAAAAGAAATTAAATGGTTAGTTATGAAATGCTCCATGTGACATTATACATTGAACATATAGCAGATTGATAGTTCAGTTTTTAATTCCTTGGTAGATTTTATTGAAGAGCTGCCTACGTACCTTTGATTATGACTGCCCAAAGAATCATTAATAATCTATTTTATATATATATATATATATATATATATATATATATATATATATATATAGCTTTTTAACAGACTAATTATAACTTAATGAAAGAAGCCAGAGCATATTTTCTCTTTCGCAAAATAGATAAAATATTTATTTGTTACCTCATTTGAGACTCTAAATTTTAGTATTACTCCAACATTAAGTTAATTGACAATCAAGAGAATAATCATGTGCTACTATGGATATTACCCCAACATTACTTTTAGGGAAATGATTTAATATATCGATAAATTTCATAACGAAATTGGATTGTAATTAAACTTAAAATTGAAAACGAATCTACATATGTTAAAGTTTATTATCGATATAAATATATCGTCATGTATAACAAGCCTATTGTTCATACAAAGGTGTGTGAAAGAATAAAAGGGAGAGATTCCTTACAAATGGAAACTTGAAGAACTGACCATGTACTTTGAATGTGTAAATATCATAGCTTGCCTAACCGATTAACCACATTGATAGTATAATTTGGACTCAAATTAAGCACACTTGAATTAACATTTGTTTCAATGTGTATATATTCTTGTCAGTCGTTGTACAAGTGATGTTGACGTCTTGAATTTTCATGGAGACAACTTTGAACTACTTACTTTTCTAAATTAGCATAGGAATCATCTTTTGAAAATTAGGCACTGAATTTATTTCACTTGTTTACACTACAAGAAAAAGGCCTAACAGCGACCAACACTATCAGCGACCGCACTATCGGTCGCTGATATTAGCCACAACGACCATCATCTGCGACCGTTATGCAATGTAGTCGCTATATTTTTAACAGCAATCGCATGCGGTCGCTGAGCAGTCGCTAGTATAAATTTGCCTCCCAAAATTTGGCTGAAAATGTTGGCGCCAAAGTTTTGTGCGACCACTTAATATCTGCGACCGCAAGCGGTCGCTGATAAGTCCATGTCATTAAAAATCAACGACCGCAGGTGGTCGTTGATGGCGGTCACTGATCAAACTTTATGTTAACAGATTCAGTCACTCGCTCGACACAGCAGACGCGGAAAAAGAAGAAGAGGAAGCTCAGACAGAGAGAAGAGGGAGAAAGGGGGGAGAAGAGAAGAAGGGGAAGAGACGCCGACCGCCACCGGTCCACCGCCACGGGAGGTACTCAATTTATATATATATATATATATATATATATATGTATATATATATACACACACACACACACACACATACATACATACTTCCTTCTAGTATTTTATACATTTGCTGTGAAGTCTTTGTGTTCTCTCGAATCTCATCTCTTTCCTCTTCTGGTATATATTTCTCATTACACGTTTACACACACACACACACACATATATATATATATATATATATATATATTTGATTATGATTTATTCTTATCTTTCTTGATTTCGTTGACTAAAACTGTTAATGATCGCGAATCAAGCAGACTTTAATTAGTTACTAGCTTGGAAGAAACGTACTGTATGGTGGTTTATAAAATTTTTACTAGCTTTAAAAATTATTGATAATTATGGAATTGTTTATGTATTCAATAGAAGAGGAAATTTCATTGATTCATAAACTCGTATGTGAACGGTACCGCTCGATTCTACCGCCTAAGAGGTCCCTCTCGGTACCTACTTGTATTCAAAAGTATAAGAATAAAAGAACAAGAATTTGAGAATTCTTAGAACAAAAATTCTTTTATTCAAAAATAAATTGATAGAAAACCAATTCCGAATAATTATGTATTAATCGAATATTTGACATTAGTCGGCTATTATATAGAATAAAATAAAATCTATACTCCCTCCGTCCCAAATTAATTGCTTTTCTAGGACTTTTTAAAGTCAAATTGACTATTTTTAAAATTAATAATTAAACATATATAAATATATTTCTAAAATTATAAAAATTGAAATTAGTAATAAATTGTATATACTTTCTTTTGGTTATAATATCTTCACCTATATGTTAGCAAAAATAGTAAAAAGATTAGTTTTAAAAATAGTCAATTTGACTTTAAAAAATCCTAGAAATGCAATTAATTTGGGACGGAGGGAATATTACTTAAATTTAAGGACTAAAATACACTTGTGTTTTACCAAGTTTCACCCTTCTCGTAATTTAGTCTCTAAACTAATTGGCCTCATAATTTAGCCCCTAAACTATTTAATTTCACACAATGTCCCATTTCCCGATACATGATTTTTCTTAAAAAGTTTGTAAAATTTGAAAAAGGTTATTAACTCAATTGAAATAGTTAACTTTTACTATTTTCTAACAATAAAACTTGACACTTTACATTATTGAAGAGGCAATATTGCACTTTTCTCATCTGTTAAAATATGGTTAATTATTACTTAATTACTAAGGTTTTCTTTTTATTTTCATTCTAAATTTGAAGATTATGGAAAGGAACAGCTGAACGTTTTATATTTATATGACCAATAAAAAAAAAGAGAGTAGATACGAAAGAATGAGTCATTCTCATATATTTAGTTATCAGCAACCATATTAAGTGACTAAACAATATAGTGGCGCGCTTTGTCTCCTATTGTTATATATATTTTGTCTGTCTATCTATCTATCTATCTATCTATCTATATAGAGAGAGAGAGAGAGACAAAATAAATTCAGTAACCCGGAAGGAAGAAGGTAGGAAAGCACGGCATGAATGAGAAAATACAATTTATGTTGATAAAGTTGTAGTACCTCTGTACATCTTTATTTGTCATAATTAATTTTATAATTAAATTAATAATATTTAAAATCAAAATTTATATTAAATTTATTATATAGAAGAACAAAATTATTATTATAAAAGTATATCAAATATAATATCAAAGTAAATTTATTTAATTTTATATTTTTAATATATTTATTTAATTATTAATTTTAAAATCGATTAATTTGATAAATAAAAAAAATAACTACGACAAGTAAAGTCAGAGGCAGAAAGTATATGCTAAAAATCTCACTAATATTTTTGTCTCATTCCACAATTATTGTGGTCATCAATCTTTGTCATATTTCATTGCCACAAGAAAAGTAATGTTAGAATCCAAATTAAATTTGGGCTTTCCTAGAAACTTCATATATATATATATATATATATGAAATAGTAAAAGGTCACATACTCCAATGCATAAATTATAAGCACTTGTCGCTGTCCAACAACAGTGCCCGTTCTTTCTTAGAGGACTTTCAAACTAAGAAGATTTGTATCTTTTTCTCACCTTGCTTTGATGACTTTCAAACATTTCATGAGCTTCAAAGGGATCTGCACCGGGACACTTTAAGACCATCAATTTCAAATGCTAAATTGACAGGAATTTGGCTTAGTCACTACTCATAAGTATTTGATTGGATGGTAATTAATATTCTCTCTTTTTCATTATATAAAATGTTTTAAAAGAAATTTTTATTTTATAAAATAAGACGTTTTATATATATATTTTTTAAAAAAATTAATCATTTCCTACTTTGCTCTTAAAAAATCTCATCAAAATAGAGTAATTGAGAGAAAAAAGAAGAAAAGTAATTAACTAGTGCATGGATAGTAATGGAGTTTCAAACCAACATCAATTACTTAACATTAGTATTAATGACACTTTTTAATATGTGTGATTATAATCACAATATTAAGAATAAGTCAAACTTAAAGGTCACAGTATCTCAGTTTTAATCACTAGGCTAAGACTTCATCAACACACTCGATGTACTTTATTTTCACCATTTTCATTTTATTGAATGATTAGATTAATGGGTCAAAATTTATTTATGTTGAAGTGCAAGTGTGCAACTGTTGAAATGTGGAGTGTATTTATCTTCTAGTTGAAAAAATTATACTTTATATTAGAGTGTAACTCTTGAATTGTGGAGTGCATTTGTTATCTACAGACAAATTTTGTTATACTCCCGCATTTTAAAAAAAAGGGTTTATTTGGCTTTTATCCAAATTAATTTGAGAAATCCTATAATTGAAATTGTTGATGTGAATTTATTTTATACTTTCAATTATCAATTTCATACTTAGTAGTATTTAATTTTTTAAGTAGTTTACAATATTAACCATCATATTCATTAACTAAAATTAAACAAATTTACATTGATTTTGAATTTTAAAATTTCATAAAATGACAAAAAAAAAAATCAAATGGCTCTTTTTGTGAAACGTATAGAGTATTATATATATTACAACTATTAAAATATCAAGTGCATTTACTCTCTAGGTTCTTATATGAGATTTCATTACTTTCAGGTATATTAAAAGTTAAAAAAAAGGTGATATTTTCATGAGGTTTTTTAATATTTCATAATTCTTCTTTCTCATGAGTGTGTGATTCACTATTTATTTATTTACTTATGTGAGGGAGATCTTGTAAAAATACAAAAAATATGTGTTGAATTAAGAATTCCTAATTAAAATTTATGTAGTATAAACTTCTTTTTTATTGATTTTTGAACATGGTAGACAAATTTTATGACCAATATTTACAATTGTGTAATAATAATCGAAAATGATTATTTTAAAAAAAAAAAATTTGTAGAAACATTTAAAGTTAAATAAAACACTAAACTTTAAGAGGGGAGAAGGAGAAGTTTCTCTCTAAATAACTTGTGCATTTACCATTTCTTTGTTTGTGGCTTGTATGCCTTATAAATCAGTCCCTATCGCAGCGTGCATGTAGAGTGACAGAGGATTCGTGATATTTGACAATTGACATCGTGGTGAGATTATCATTCACATGAATCCCAGAGTTTATGGATGTATAAGAAGGTAAATTCACAAACACCGCAACTTATATTCGGAGTATATTGATCAAATAAATAAACAAAGTAGGAGTTCAAAATATAGTAATATACCCTTGAAGTTATTTAAAAATTATTATTTTTTTAAAATTTTACTTTTTGAGAATATAATATAATCTCATAATCAAGTACATCTTTCACCAACGAGCAGAATCAGCAACGTTATGAGCTTAATTATCAATGAGGTTTTAATGAATCATATCTTAACGTAATTTTCATCTTTTATTAATATTATTAATACGGTACTTTCCAAATTTATTAATATTAAAATTTATTTATTTTAAATTAATTGTAAAAATTATTTCATACGTATCTACTTCTACATAAAAACAAATTATAAAGATGCTTTCCAATCATAATCTTGACTTTTTATACAAAAGTTGCATAATATAAAATTGACATTATTTTTGTGTTTATATGTTTGATGTTCCTTGTAATATTAGATGTTATTAGACAGATCCAAACACATGCTAAGAATGTACTCTGTCCGCCACAGTGTTTTTACTTTTCATACAAGTATACAACTATTAGATTATACTTAAAGAGATTTAATAATTAAATCATAAATTTAGGGCATTAATATTGTCATAATAATAATTATCAATAAATGTCGTTAAAAGTTAAAAGTGTTGTTAAAATAAGTATAAAAGTGTCGCTAATACATATTTACTCTGACATCATATATATTGTTCTGACATTATCAATCCCCTTATACATAATTTTTTTCTTAATAAATATTGTCTAATAATCAAATTTATACTTTAAAGTTTAATAATGAAAAACAACATTAATTTAAAAGAATCATATCTAGCTAAACATGTCAAATACAAATATAATATTAAAAATCAACTAAAAGTAGAATTCACCATTTCTAGAGAGCTATATTAAAGGAACTATGTATAAGTATAACATTCTTAATAATATAGTCTGTCTCCAAATGTAAAACGATCAGCCGCATTGATTTGAAGTTAATCCGGATTTAGAAAGAAATTTATATCCTCCATATTTATAAGTTTCAAACTTCTTACAGTGGCGTCTAGCATTGTGACTTTTCTAGAATCAATGTGTCATGGCCTCATGGGTGACTTACAAAGACTCTGTGAACAGTATTTGGTCAAAATTTTGTTAAATAGGATGAGCTTTAAAGGTACAACTTCACTTTAAAACAATTAATGCAATGAATTTATTTACCCCAAACACTACTCTATGCATAAGGTGCTCCACTGTTGATATTTTTTTTTTCTGAGTATTCATAGAATTTATTAATTTTAAATTTTTATCATTATGAATTTGTTTAGTTATCGGCGCTTGTAGCGGTTTGTGAGTTAAATAAGCTCCGTTTAAAATAAGTTGTTACTAGACGAACAAAATTTTCAAGTGCGCTTAAACTTCCAAACGCTGAGTAACCAAAATACTATATAAAAGAAGATTGTTGATAATTTTTAGAGTAATCTTAGAATTCTTTTTTTTTTTTTTCAAATTTCTATCATTGCGTACAAGGAAAAAGATGGACAACAAAATATTTATAATAATAAATTACTAGCCTTAGGAAAAAGAGAAAGAAAACACACACATCCTACACGACAAGAAAGGCTAGCTTAAGAAAATAATTTTGAATTTTCTTTGAAAAAGACATTAAACTTTTCCCATGCAATGCAACTATTTGAGCTTGAGAAGTCAGATGGTAAGCTAGCAACGAAACATCTCTGTTTAGATGTTGGGAATCAGAAAATTTAAGAAAATGAGATTAATGAACAGAGCTACACAATAATACAAATTAATTAGAAAAATGCTAAAGAGTAATATAAAAGTTTAGCATGCACACACACACACACACACACACACACACACACATATATATATATATATATATATATATATTACTAATTTTTATATAAAAATAATAACAAAAAAGAATTGATGCTCAAAAAATCCAAAAGATATGGGACATTTACTAGTGGTAAGTATTTAAGAGTACAGTACATAGGTAAAGTAAAGATTCAAGTCTGACGGGCAAGTGGAGAAGGTCTCCACACCACACCAGGAGGCAGGAGAGCTGAGTTGAGATCACAGGAAACAAATGAAATGCTGATATCATTCAACTTCCCCTCTGACCTGGCCGCCTCCCTCCATTTGACCCATGTGTGTATTTCCCAACTATTACAAAATAATTTAATTTCATATTCTAAATTATGGAAATACATCCTCTTTGGTCCCTTTTCTGCCTTTGGACATTTTTACCCTCGTTCCCTTTTCGTTTTCCATTCCCCTGGCTTTCATTATTGATTATTTTATTTCAATTAATTCAAATATCCTCCCTCTCATTTTTGGGTATTTAAAGGAAGCAAGCTACTAGTCTACTACTACTACTACTAGAAAATCAGATAAGTCACATTTTATAGAACCCACCAAAAAAAAAAAAAAAAACCCCACCAAAATTTCAAATGGATTTATCCCTTTTCCACTCCCCAAATTCCGATTTCTCGCCGGAATCTTCATTCGGATCAATGGATTCCATCTCATGGGATGGAATAGAATTCCTCAGTTCCCTTCCTTTTAATGAAAGTGACTCCGAAGAAATGCTTCTATTTGGTGTTTTGTCACAACCAGCACAAGAAACATCAGAATCCAATTCCCCTGAAGAAATTAAAGAAGATGAAGTTAATTCAAATTCCCAAGAAAATCCCAAGAAATCGATATCCTACAGAGGGGTACGAAGGCGGCCGTGGGGAAAATTTGCTGCAGAAATAAGGGATTCCACTAGAAATGGCATAAGGGTGTGGCTAGGCACATTTGATAGTGCAGAACAAGCTGCTTTGGCTTATGATCAAGCGGCGTTTGCGATGCGCGGTTCGTCGGCAATTCTCAATTTTCCGGCGGAAATAGTCCGGGAATCGTTGAGTGACATGAAGCATAGTTGTGAGGCTGGTTGTTCCCCGGTGGTGGCATTAAAGAAAAGACATTCTATGAGGAAGAGAAATTTGAGCAGGAAAAGTAAAAGTAAAAGTAAAAGTAAAAACAGGGAGGTGAAAATTGAGAATGTGCTAGTATTGGAGGACTTGGGTGCTGATTATTTGGAAGAACTTTTGAGTCTAACAGACAACTCTACTCCTTCGTGAATTAAAAAATTCACCTTCTTTTTTTCTATATTTTTTATGTCTAATATTTTTTATTTGGTTAGTTTCTTTTGGAATTTTGTATAGATCTTTGAGTAAAATATGGTGGCTCCCTTTTACACAACCATAATAGCAGTCACTTCCCCTCTAAATTTTTAAGTAACAATTAATATCCCTGTAAATTTTTAGAATTGACTAAATAAATAAAATGACATATTTATTCTTGTATGTTATCAAATTTTAATTCATGAATAATGTATTTTTTTAATTATCATTTTTTAAAACAATATATTTTAATTATAATTTTATTTGTAATTAAGATTATCTCATTCAAATTGTTGGTAACTTATAAAAAAAACTAATTTAGTTTAATTAACACAAATTTTTGGATAAGTGATACAAATATTAAGAATTTTAAATTAAATTGTTTATGGGGCTATTCTAATTAGAGTGATTGAATATGTTGATAGTTTAGTTTTTGGTATTTAACATCAAAAATTATTATTTGAATTCTTAGTTTCATATTATGATTTTTATATGTTAAATTTTTTTGAGTATATGTCAAAATTTGGGATGTTAATGATTTTGATTAAATGTTTTATTATACAGTTAATGTTGTTTTTGTGTAACATCAACCAACTGTATATTAAAAAAAATCACCTTTTTTTTCCTATATTTATGTCTAATGTTTTTTATTTGGTTAGTTTCCTTTTGGAATTTTGTATAGATCTTTTTGGTATCATGTACTTTTAGATGGGGGTTGCGATACGTGAAAGTGAATGAATGTGGCAAATTTTTGTGTCATTTTTCTTTCCTCCCTTGGTCAAGGCGTTCGGTTGCCAGTAGGGGTGGTCAAAACTTTCGGTATATTCGGTTTTTAGGGAAACCGAACCGGTTCGAACCGACCGGTTCGGGACGAATGATAACCGGTTCGGATTCGGTACACAGAACCGGTATATACCGGATTTTCGGGTTCGGGAACGGGAAGGCCTTTGGCTCGTTCGGTATATACCGAACCGAGCCGGTTGTACCGGTTAATTAAAATATTGTCTTTTCATCATCATTTTGCCCTTCTCACTTTCTCAGTTCTCATTCCATCCACAAACTTCCAGGCTTCCAGCCTCATTAATCAATCAATTACACCAAATATCCAAAAATCAATATATATATATATATATATATATATATATATATAAGATCGTGATTTTATCAGCAAGATTTGATTTTTATAAATTCCAAAAAAAATCGAAATTTCTTAAATTCAATCTTACCGTTAAATTCGGCTTGAAAGACATACAAAATGTCCCTCTTGAATCGACTCATTTGAGGAAGTTATGATTTGAGCAGTGATATATATATATATATATATATATATATATATATGGCAGAAGTGGTGGCGTGTGGGGAGGTGTTCGGTGGATCATGGCGGTGATCGGAGCAGCTATTCTGATAAAGGCGTGAAGGACTAATTATGAAAAGATTTCTGATAGAGGCGTGAAATGATCGGAGCAGCTATTCTGACGGTGGAAAGCGACGAGGAAAGGGAAATAGGGAAAAGGAATATGAAAAGATGAAGAGAGCAGCTATTCTGATAGAGGCGTGAAGGACTAAGTATTTCAGATATTAGGGTTCTCTGCTTTCTCAACCACATTAATTTACTAATATTCCATGTGGACCTAGACCAACTAATACAAGCCCATCACTGGACAAGCCCAATTCCTTTTTAATTAACCGGTACAAACATGGTAAAAACCGGTACCGAACCGGTACCGAACCGGTTAACCGGTTCGGGAAACCGGTCTAACCGGTACCGGTATCGGTACGCAATTTTGGTCACTTTCGGTAACCGGTTCGGTACGGTTCGGGTCGATTCGGTACGGTTTTTTACCGTTGAACAGGCCTAGTTGCCAGTGGGGCCTAAAATAATGCTTCCCCCTTACAAAAAGGAAGCTTACTTACCAATTTTTTCCACAAATAAAAAAAGAAGTTCAATTTCTTTGAATAAAAACCCTTTTTTCATTCTTTCACGACGCATTGTACTTAAGTTTACCTCCAAAATCCAATTATTATGTTATAATTATTAAACTAAACCCCGGATAAGTTCATGGGTAAACATGAAACAAATATATTTTCAAATTTTATAAATTTTATAAATAGAAATTATTAACGCCGAAACTTGTCTGCTCGTCAAATCACCAAACAACAAACTTTAAACCTGCCCAATGAACAAATAAACATACCAAAAAACTTGACGGCCGGTGTCACCAAAAGATAACTCTTGTGTGAAAATAAGTACAGACCTTAAATATCAACAATTGAGGTATGTAATTACTCTAGTGAATAGAAGTAATAAAGTGTATGTGTGGGTTCATGATTGATCATCTGTCCCGGATTTATGGGTATTGGCGGCCTTCTTGCTTGTAGAGAATAATTGTTGTCGAACCAGAGCCGACTGAGCGTTTGTTGGGATCGATTTATGGTTGTTGGGTCTGAGCTTGTCTTTGACCGACTTGCGGACCTGATGTGTTACCAGGTTAACCGAGGACCTCTTCTGGTCGAGAACTAGCTTTTACTTATCTGCCATCCGTTTAATTTGAAAGTAGATTGATGATTAAAAAGTAACACTAAAACAAGGTCCTCTTTGTAGCGTCAATGTTAACGTTGAAACATGTCTGCTCGCCAAATCACCAAACAGCGAATTTTAAATTTGCACAGTGAACAAATAAACACACCAAAAAGCTTAACGACCAGGACAACCCGGGAATAGCTCCGGTGTGAGAATAAGTATAAATCAGAAATGTTAACAATGGAGATATGTAATTGCTCTAATGAATAGGAGTAATAAAGTGTCTGTACCTTAAACTTAAATTATGGCTGTATTTATAGCTTGATCACACTGCCTCAATTTACCATGTCCGTCCCTCAAATGGAATAGGAGTCTTATGTAGAAATTTCTTATAACTGTAAGTCACATAACTGAATAGAATTTAACTTACTTAGAAATAGAAAGTCAAATTAGACAAGAGAATCATAAGTCAACTTAGACTGTAACCTTTTTTAAAATATCAAATTCCTTACGGTCAATATTATCTAGCCACGCGACAGGGGTCTTCGAATTCTTCGGACCCATCAAACCACAATCCAACAAATATTTTTAGGAAATGGAGGAGGGAGTATTGAACATTTTGGCCGTATGGTTCTTGGCCCAGCAGTAACTCTTGTCTTATGATTTTTATGAGTTCAAGGGTTCGATTCTTTTATTCATGAATGTGTGAGTAACTTAGCAAAAAAAAATAAAAAATAAAAACATTTTGGAAAAGTTGATGAAAAGAAGAGATGCCTGATTAGGTAATCCTTCATTTGGAGTCCTGTGTTTTTTGTGGGTTTCATGACACTGAGCTAGTTTCTTGTATTCCTAGCATTCTTCGGGTGATAGCAGTGTAAAGAATATTCTTCATTAAGCATAGATGTTACTACCTTTCAGCACGGTTATTGTATGTGTCTCGTACTAATTTGAATGGTAGAAATATTGTGAAACAATGTTTAGATTAAGATCCAATCTAAGACACAATCACATCAAAATTATATGAAGGAAAAACAAAAGGCAAAAAAAGAACACGCAATATATATAAATTCATCAAATTGTAACTAGTCATACATGTCTGATGTATTTATTAATATGTCTACATACCATACATCGGTTTATATAGCAACTAAAAAACTTTGTTCTGCTGTAACATGAGCTCAAATACATGAGACTCAAAATATTAGACAAATCTAAAATCGGAACACTAATAAATTACAAAATCCAAATATACAGGATGCTTGCCTTCTGGGGGGGGCAGTCGACCGCTCACCAACGAATGAGGCAATTGCTCGCTCACTAGGGAGCAAGATCCTAACTATCATGTCATGGTGACTATTAAATATAAGCTCATTCCAACAAAATCAAACACATTTTACTCATTAAATACTCTCTTCGTCCCAAATTAATTGCTTAGTTTTGACTTTTTAAAGTCAAATTGACTATTTTTAGAATTAATAATTAAGCATATATAAATATATTTCTAAAATTATAAAAAATGGGGTTAGTAATAAATTGTATATACTTTCTTTTGGTTATAATCTCTTCACCTATATTTTAACAAAAATAGTAAAAAGATTAGTTTTAAAAATGGTCAATTTGACTTTAAAAAGTCAAAACTAATCAATTAATTTGGGGGTGCCCAAAAGTCCATAGGTTTATGTATTTTTTATTTCACTTATCAAGTCAATATACACTTAACAAATATTTTAAGAAAAGAGACAAGTCGGGTCCAGTAAAAAATAATTTACCTTACATTAGTCAAACTATTTTCAAAAAGTCATGAAATCAATTATGTTGAATACACAGCGTATGAAGTCCATTTTAGTGGACGGAAGATTGTTTTATTTGCTTAAGAACAAAAACATAAATTTTAATATAAAGAAGCAGAAATAATACAAGGTAGGAGGCCCAAGTCTGGGAATAATTATTTCTACTATTTTGGTCCAATTTCAAAGAGAAAGAAGCTTCTGTATATAGTAAGTTGAAGAGATGGGTCTAACATATTAGGTGGACCAAATTCTGGCATTTATCAAACCTATTTTAAATTAGAGGGATATTTAAATCCATTAGCTAATTTAATAGGTCATTTTTCAGTAGTGGTTTATTTATTTATAATATCCAATAATGGAATAGTAATATTTTGTGGTCAGCCAATCCAATGGAAATATGCAGATGAGTAGTGACATCCCAGTTTTAGGCCTTGCCGCGGAACTCAGTTTCAAATGGTACTATTATATGCATTCGTTGAGACATCGATAATATAAATTAATAATAACCGAAAATATTAAATTATTTATACTTTTCTTTAACTTGTTGACGGAACCATAACATTTTTTTTTTAATATTGCATATAAAATTGTGTTTATTGATTCCTGAAAAAAGCATGTGTTATCATATCAATCCCAATAGCACGTATACAATAAATTTTATTCAACACTATTATTTTTTTATATTTCTAAAGAAGTTCAATGCTCTTGTACACTAAACTTTTCCTTAATGTCATAATTATTTGTAAAAAGTATATTTGAAATTAAATTAATTATTTTAATTTAACATTATTTTGAACTATTTAATTTTTTGACAAGGATTATTAGTCCCTTAATATAGGACTATTAGTCTTTTAAAATTATTTGATAACTTAAAATGAAGAGACTATTAATCCTACATTCATCATGGGATTACATAATCTCCCATAAATAGTTTTAGAAATGTCAAACAATAGTTTATAGGACTATTAAAATGATTATTAATCTCCCGTCATGAGATAAAATAGTTTAAAACAATGTTAAATTAAGACAAATAATCTAATCCCAAGTATGTTTTTTTTGTAAATAAACATAGCCTAAAAGTCTTACCGTTAAGGTGAAGATAATTTTGTCCGAAAATTTTCCTCAAGTACTTCCCGACATTTCCCTACTTTTCCCAAATTTAAAAAAAAAAAAATCTTACAAATATGTAGGGTTTTAAGAAAAATTGCAACTTTTCTTGATAATCTCTCATTATCGGCTCAGCCTAGAAAAGTCGCAAACTCAGAGAGAGATTCTTTTTAGTACTCTTTTTGTTTTAAAATATAATATTCTTTTTGATCTTAATTAATCCTTTGATTCATATCACAATCAAGTATTTTAAAAAAAAAAAATTAAAATATAAAATTCATTTTGAATTTAATAATTTGAGATATTTTTATGTTTAAAATTTTATCACTCACAATTAACTTAGCCTTTTTCTTCTTTTAATGTAGTTTCACAATTAACTTAGCCTTTTTCTTCTTTTAATGTAGTTTCACAATCAAAATAGCGCATATATGAGACGGCAAAATCCGTGTCAGATTTTAATGGTTTCATCTCAAAAGTTCATCTCAGACGAAAAGTGATCGACTCAAAATCTGTCTCTAAAAACCGCATCGCTAATTAGAGACCACCTAGTATTCCGTCTCTAATTTTATTTTTCCGTCTCTAAACAGTCTTAACAGAGCTTCTAAGGATATTAATTTGAGATCAATATTTTCGTCTCAAAATATGATAGGAACTTGTGGCGAGATTATTTTGGCGGGAAATCATTTGAGAATTGAGACAAAATCTATCCTCTCTCTAATCTGTTTCAACAAGGTATAATTTTAATTTAATTCGATTACAATTTACATAATTTCATAAATATAATTTCACATTTGATTTCATTTTTAAATACAACAAACTCAAAATATATCTCAAAATACAACAATATCATCCTTAATACTAAACAAAAGATTTTTTACAATACTAGAAATCCGCAACATATAACGAACTAATTGTCTATTTGTTCAAAATAACTTGTCAAAGTGTTCAAAACTAAACAATAAGCATCATAAGATCCTTCTTCATATCACCAATTAAAATTAACTCTTGTCATCAAATTCACCATCACCATCTCCATCGAGCTCCTCATCTCCATCAACATTCTAATTAAAAATTGCAAAAGACAATAAAATTATTAGATATATGTATACACACATCATGATAGCTAAGCAAGTAAAATAAAAATAAAAATCATGTATTCAAATTCATAAGAACTCAGTCATAGCCAACACATCCTGATATATCATGCTATTGGCACTTCTACAGTTCACAAAACCAAGACAAAACCAAAGATAACAGCATGCATGCTGGTCATAGCCTTATCTTGCAACAGCCAGAGCTTGCAACAAATTCTTGGCTGTTCCTGGAATCATACATGCTGGTCATGGCCTTATCTTACAATATCAGCAATCAGAAGAACAAAAAAAAGTAAGAAGTGAAAGTTGAAAATTTCTGTGGTACAAATTCAAGAATTCTCACAAGAGCCCTTAAGAGTCCCAACTGTTTAACCAAATCATGCTTCCATGCTTTATGGTCAACTCTGAATCTCATTCAAATGTTTAACAATCTTACAAAAGAAAGAACATTTTTCTTAGTTTGGAAAATTATATTCCATCCCTTTTGCTCTTGTTGGTAGGGGACCTTTTTGGGGGTAGTGAGTGTGTTGGTGTTTGTGTGTTTAGGGGGGGGGGGGGAGTAGATTCAAAAAAACAATAATTTAAAATATTTTGACTTCATGCAGACGAAAAAAACAAGACAATTGCAAAATAATGCAGATAAAAGAACAGAGTAAATGTGTTTTTACCTGAGCTTTTAGGGCTGCTCCATCCTTGAAACCAGCTTTGCCAAGACCTGCTAACGTACTCACTTTTCTACTAGCTGGATCCAGCTTCTTGATCTTAAATTTGGATACAAACTTCAGCATTACATCCCAACTTTAGCCATTGGATACAGTTATAATAAAGTCTGGAAGCAAGTTTATTTGTGATGAATCACAAATTGTTATAAAAGATTAACTAGTTAAAGAACGAGATTAATATACATACCCCCCCCCCCCCCCCCCCCCCCCCACCCTCAAAAATAACACACACATATATAATGCTTTAGTATCCCCCTTCAAATGCGATCACTCCATTAGGGGGAGACAAACTAAGGTTAATCCTAAACCACAAACAGAAAGAGGTGTAAATTACATTAACAAGTGCAATTCGCACAAAACAGGAGCAAGCACCAACATAATGAAACAGAATGATGCTTAGTATATATATACCTAGTTGCATTGATTGGATGTATCTCATATAATTACAACACATATTTTTCAACAAAATTTTTCCCTCCCCTGTTCTCTTGTTATTTTATAACCAATGAATTTTGTGTGTGGTTGATTTACATAATAGCCTCTCACATTAACTTTAACATGTACTAGACAAAAATTAACTCTTTTTGCAGAACTTTTTGTTTGGGCAAATGGGACACTTTTTTATGGAAGGGAAGGAGTACTAAAGTATGCTTTGATGCATGGTCATAATCGAAGTTAGAAGCTTAATAGGAGATGATATATTGCATAGAGTATAGACCACTGAAACCACCACAAATTTTTTTATAGTGAAGGTACGTACTGGCAATGACTATGTCCTTACAACCGAATGCAACATGTTTAAAACAGTTACTTCAAAGTGAAATCAGAAAGAACCTTGTGATTATAAGAATCTGCAAAATATATTTGACCATCTTTTTCACATACTACACCTAGAGGATGTTGAAGAAGCACTCCGGAGCCTATTCCGTCATGATCTCCAAAGTGCAAAAGTTAATCCCTTATTAACAGCCAGACCATAAGTTTAACTATTGGCTATTCTTTTAACACAATTAACAGCCAAACCAGACAGAAAGGAAGGGAAGAAAGCATTGCATAGAAGGCAAGTAAACTAAGTCATACTTATAAAAAAATGGAAAATAAAGTAAGCCAAGTCATACCTCTCTGCACTTTTCTTGGTGTGCTGCCAAAAGCTCATTATATTTTATTTACAAATCCAACATTTCAACTTGTAGCTTTTCATACCTAGATACACTTGGAACTCCTATTTTTTGGATGAAAACAACTGTATTTAAAATGTGTATAATGAAGATATCGAAAATGTAAATCTCAAATGAAAAACAATTCAAGAATGAGAGAACATTACAAATGCTATCATCCATAATTTACATGTTGTGTGTGTGAACAACTACCATAGACAATTTTAGTGAGTAATGTCAAGCAAATCCTGGTTGTTTTACTGGTTATATATGGAGTACCCAATCAAAAATGGGGGAAGACAAGGTTTATTTCTACAATTGCGAAACGAAGCATTACGTGATGACTTGATAATCTGGGGTATACTTCAAAAAAGAAGAAGATCATATTGAAGAAATAAAAGAACTTACTCAATAGCTGAGGAAGGTTTATCATTCTGCTCGTATAGTGCCATAAGAAAACTTGAACAGAAAGGGGAAATAAAATAAAATAAAATAAGAGCAAAAGCAAACAAATCTTAATAAAATAAACAAAGGCCCCTGATTAAATTGTAATTTTGACGAAAGAAAAATTTAAGACTTAAAATTGAGGAAGCCATTAATCAAAGCATCAAGAACTCCGGGTTAAATGCTTTTTAGGTCACTGAACTTTAGGTCAACCTACAAATGGATAACTGAACTATTTTTTCTTACAGTCAACTCACTAAACTCTATTTTTCTTACAAACCGTTAAAAAAATGTTTAGACCGTTAGTTGACTAACAGAAAAATGACGTGGCAGTGGTGACTCATTTCTGATGTGGCCATTCTTAAATGAAAATGAAGAAAATCTAGAAGTTGGTAGTATAAAAATTAAAATAATTCATGAAATTTAGGAAAAGAAGAAAATTAAAATAAATCATGAAATCTAGGAGTTGGCCATTATTATTATTATTATTATTATTATTATTATTATTATTATTATTATTATTATTATTATCATTATCGTCATTATTATTATTATTATTAAAATTATCGTTATTATTATTATTATTATTATTATTATTATCATCGTTCTTATTATTATCATCATCATCATCATCATCGTTGTTGTTGTTATTATTATTATTAATATTATCGTTATTATTATTATTATTATTATTATTAGAATCGCTGTTGTTGTTGTTGTTGTTATTATTATTATTATCATTATTATTATTATTATCGTTATTATTATTATTTTCGTTATTATCGGTATTATTATTATTATTATTATTATTATTATTATTATTATTATTATTATTATTTCTGCCACATCAAAAAGAGCACCATGTCACCACTGCCACGTCATTTTTCTGTTAGTCAACTAACGGCCTAAACATTTTTTTAACGGTTTGTAAAAAAAATAGAGTTTAGTGAGTTGACTGTAAGAAAAAATAGTTCGATTATCCATTTGTAAGTTAACTTAAAGTTCAGTGACCTAAAAAGCATTTAGCCCCAAGAACTCCAATAGACTCCAAGTACTTCCTAAAAGCTTCCTTTTTGTTTCTTTCTCCTGTAAAACACATAAAAGCATTCCAAGGAAAAAAGGTGGAGCCACAATCTAATCTTTATATCGAGTCTCATTCCCTGTTTTAAACCACCAACCATTCAAAATGTGTATCTGTTATTCCCTTATTGTAAGCATAATAATATAGTTTCTAGTAGATAATGCTATAGAATGACAGTTATAATAAGCATCAGCTTTCACAATACATAATAGCATACATGAACCAAAAATTGGTCAATCAAAGCAATAGTCATAGAAAACTACACATCCTTTACCAGAGTAATACATCACATAAAACTATACATAATAACACATCACAATAGTCATGGAAATTAATGATTAAGAAATAACTTCAAATTAAGATTTGCCAAAGTAAAATCCTTTACCTATTCAACTCCTTATAATCCAAAATTGGACAATCAAAACAATCACGTTCAGCTTTTGCTTTGCTACTGAGAGAGGAGAAACAACCAAATCGAAGTTTAACCATTAATCAAACCAAATCGAAATAATTAACATCAAAATTAAAACCAAATCGTACCGTCTAACTACGTAAGAGATTCATCTGGGGCATGCTTGGAGTCTTCACTGAAACCGTAGTAAACCGTAGACTGAAACTGACGATGATGGAGGCATGTAGTAAAGAGGAGGCACCATCGCGTGGGCTTCCCAGTCTTAATGACCTTTCAGTTTCAGTTCTTCACTAACTTCAATTTTTTCAATAGCTTTGAAACTCTAACCTTCAAAATCGTAGTTTTGAAATTAAAATTGAAATTAACGATGGGTGGACGAAGAGGAAGGCGGAATGAAGAGGGAGACTATTCCGCGAATTATATTTAATCCATGTCACATCATTGAATGTGTTTAGTCTTCAAGCTTTTCGGCGGATAGATTATTTCTTAAATTATATTGTAAAAAAATTAAAATAATTAATGAATTCAAAAAAACTGATTCTTTTTTTTTTCTTCATTCTCACCTCTCTCATTAAAATATATTAAAAATTATAGTCTATTAAAATCAAATTCCTTAATATAATCTTTTAGATCAATAAAAAAATCTCCTAAATTATATTTAGTCTAACTATTAAAAATAAAATATAAGTTCTAAACTATATTTAGTTTAGAATTGAAGTTTTGAAACTTTACTTGAGTTGCTCTTGAGTAGTGAGATAATAGAGACCAAAAAAATTTTGGGTAGATAAATTATATATAAATTGCAAAAAAACTTCCAAAACGAAGTCGTTTTGGAAGGGGTAAAAATACAGTCGCTTTCTCATTCTTCTTTCCTCTGTCCATTCTCAAGTATTTTTTCTCTCTCTCTTCTGTTTATTTTCTCTCTTCTCTCTCTCTCTCTCTTCTATCTTCTCAGTTCACCCAATCCGCAAACGGTGAAAATGATAGTTTTGATGAGGTAGTGGCGGTGCATGTTAGTAATAGTTGTAGATCTAGTGGATTTGGTGGTGTTGATTTTACGGTGGTTCGTAACCATGGATTTTCTAAGTTTTGGTAGTGATTTTAGGGGTAGTTGTTGTGGGTTGATTCGACGGTATTTTTTCCGTGGTGGTATTTTTGGGGTGGTTACGGGTTGATTCGACGATGATTTCTTTTTGTGGAGGTGGTGGTGGAGGTTTCTGGAGTTGTTGGGAGTTGGTTTGGCGGTGATTTTTCGTGGTGGTGATTTTTGGGTGGTTGCGGCTTGATTGGCGGTGATTTTTGTTATGAAAGATATATATATATATATATATCTAATAATATATATTTGCAACGTAGAATAATAATAATTGAAACTGAATATATATATGTATATATATAATATATATATATATATATATATATATATATAAACTTATCTTTTGAAGCAAACTTAGTAAACACAGAATTTGATTGTCAAGGCTAGTGTTGTATACTATGTCCTTAAGACAATTATGCCCTCCTTATTGGTGCTTTGAGTTAGCGGTACTTGTCTTCCAAGATACAATGACAACTTTGTGTTATAGTAGCACAACAAATAACACAAACAACGAACCAAAATAATACTCAGACTCTCTCTCTTTTTAGACTGTTGACCTTGTTCCACCACGTTGGCTTTATGCTCCACAAAGGTCCTTCCTACTTTATTTTCAGAAACACGGTTGTCCTCTTCTATCCTTAATCTCACGATTAAGTCTTCAAGTTTCATCTTTTTGCGTTTATGCTTGAGATAATTCTTAAAATCTTTCCACATTGGTGGTAATTTTTCATTAATAGCAACAACTTGGAAAGATTCACTTAAAGACATACCTTCTGCATATTTCATGCATGATTACTTGTAATTCTTGGACTTGGTTGATGACAGCCTTGGAATCTACCATTTTGTAATCCAAAAACCTGCTAACTACGAACTTCTTCGTGCCAGCATATTCTGTTTTATACTTTTTATCCAAGGAATCTCATAGTTCTCTTGCTGTTTTAAGAGAACTATACACATTGTATAATGTGTTGTCCAATCCATTGAGGATATAATTTCGGTACAGAATATTAACATGTTTCCATGCATCAATAGCGGCAACAACTTCCATATCTATTTCATCTTTATTAAGCCCATGGAGGTCTTCATGAAGAAACCTTGCCAAGTTGAGCGTAGTGAGATAAAACAGCATCTTCTGTTGCCATTTTTTAAACTCTGTTCCATTGAACTTTTTTGGTTTTTCACCATGGTTCACAGGAACATTTGGTATCATAGGTGTAGAAGAAGAACCGATTGTAATAACAGAATCGGTAGCCATACTTTTACAAATATAAATTAAATATAATAATAATAATTGTCTTAAGATTGTTATAAAAGATATATATATCTAATAATATATATTTGCAACGTAGAATAATAATAATTGAAACTGAATATATATGTGTGTGTGTGTGTGTGTGTATATATATATATATAATATATATATATAAACTTATCTTTTGACGCAAACTTGGTAAACACAGAATTTAATTGTCAAGGCTAGTATTGTATACTATGTCCTTAAGACAATTATGCACTCCTTATTGGTGCTTTGAGTTAGCGACACTTGTCTTTCAGGATACAATGACAACTTTGTGTTATAGTAGCACAACAAATAACACAAACAACGAACCAAAACAATGTTCAGACTCTCTCTCTTTAAATAACTATGAAGTAATTATACTTAGAATGTTTAATTCTTGACTGAATTGAAATTAATGAAATGGCCGCCCGTCCTACTCTATTTTTAGGAAGGATTTGTGACTCATCTGATGGGACACAACCCATTGAAAGGACAACGGATGCATGTGAAAAGGTATGACATAGCATCTGTTCGGTCAAAACGACGTAGTTTTGGCCTAACAGAGAGGACGCTTCCGTTCATGGCATCTGTTCGGACAAAACGACGTAGTTTTGAGCCTTAACAGAATGAGCGCATCTGTTCAGATAGGTACTTCTCAAAACGACGCAGTATTTGTGTCTGTTCTGTAGATAACGCTTCACAGGTTTGATAATAAATAACTTATCAAAACGACACAGTTTTGATAATAAAACTAAATAAAATTAAACAAATTCAAATAAATTTTGTCCAAAAATATATACAAGGACCCAGACCCACGAACCACGAGCCCGACTCTACCGGTCGGTCGGCGACGGCGCGCGCGTGGGTTCAAACCAAGCCCTGGCTAGGTCCTCTCCCTTCCACAAAAGTGGGGTGCCCCTTGGGGCCCAAACCCAAGAGCAACTTTCTTGTATATAAACCAATTAATACTTTAGTTCTTAACCGATGTGGGACTTAGCTTCCCATAAATATTTATTATCATTTCAAAGGGTGATCTTTGGGAGTTAATTTCTCATTCATTACTCCATGGATTTGAGCATCCAAATACTTAGTTTAATCCACTCATGGAGTAGAACACATTGATATGTGAATTCATTAAATAATTAATGAAATACGTAATTATTTTTGGCTCAAATTCTAACAATTTTTTTAGGTGGTGGTAGTACACTGGTTGTGGGTGAATTTGATGGTGGTGGTGGTGCAGTTCTAGTGGGTGGCAGTGGTGGGTTATGGTGATGGTGGGAATTTGTTAAAAGAAAAATTATAAATTAAAAAAAAACGTTGTCGTTTTTCACCCCGCACCTCCCACATGCCACAGCCCCATATATTATAGTTTGTCAAAATTCGATTTTAAATCTGTCTCTGTTTTCATAAATTTTGAGACGAAATTTGGCAGTTTCTAAATTTTCGTTTCAAATGCGTAATTTTGATAGTGTTTTTAATATTTGTACGAGATTTTCTCTCCTAAGAGTAAGGCTGTAAATGAGTTAAACAGTTCGATTCGGGCTCGATTCGAAAAAATACGAGCGAGACTCGGATTCATTAAAAATATGATCCCAATCTGAGCATAAAAAATAGTTCGAATAAAAATACGAATAGAATCTGAGCAAGGTTATACTCGACTCGTTTAAGATTCAAGCTACTCGAATTCTCGATTGTGATTCGATACATACTCGATTGATACAAATTTGATTAGATACTCGATACATTCTGTAACGCCCCCATAATAGGTTCATACAATCCATTTTGAGTCGCCAATAACATTCTACAAAATACAAATACAAATACAAATTTTCTCATTTATAACTAATAAGTGTTGTGCAAAATACGACAACACAATACAAATATATCTTAAATTCTCAATACACTTATTGTCACACTAATAATAATGTATTGAGATACTTCTATTGTCTCGGACCATCACTCCATTTTCCGACTAGTCCCCGCTACACTTTCTTTTCCTGAAGAGAACAATGGGACAAAAAGAAAAAGGGTGAGCACAAATAGCCCAGTAGGAAATATCATGACTAAGATAATGAAGAATAAAATTATCTTTAGCCTTCAACCGAAATAAATCAGAGATTTAAAGATATTATAATTGTTCAATAACAACAACTGCAGCGGAACGAACAATCCATTAGAAGAGTCAAGTAGATTATAATATCTACCATCTTCTATAAGTTAAAGGATCACCACCAACATTTTATCCCTGTAACACCAATCAACAATTCCTGTTTATGAACATCCAAATCAACAGTTTATATTCAACAGCCTCTCTTTGCACTATGTGATAAAGATATTTATTTGTAACACCACCGGTCATGATCATGTCAAATGCCAGTTCATCGTTGCATTACGAGCCAAAGGGAACTTTCACCATACGCCTTTGTTTGTAACACCAAAAGTCATGATTATACCAATACACAGTTTGGTCAAAATCATATCACGCCAGTTCATCTTTGCACTACGGGTCAAAGAGAACTATCACCACAATTTAAGTATGAGGATGATGACAATGATATAGAATGAATACAGTGAGATCAAGAATAAGAATGAATGTTTAATTTATCTAGTGTCGAAGGTTGACCAAATTGCCAACATGATGACCAAATTGTGGAGTCAAATTTAAGAATGATATATCGTATCAAACGAAATAGAAAGATTCAGGTGAAAAGATATTAGATGAAGCACAAACTATTAAGGATGTTCTACAAATTTTCAGGGATTTTCACCATTTAAAAATAAGGTTTTGAAAACAAACAGAGATTTCTTATCTTAAATGGAGAAATGTGAAAGAAAAAGATATCTCTTAAAGAGTACAAAAGAAATGATACGTTATACGAGTATAACAAAATATATAAAACTGCAAATGGATTTTCACCCGTCATGCGGTAATCCGCGTAGACAGATTATTTCCACAAAAGATAAATAAGTAATGAATACGAAGGGTTATTCACCAGGCATGCGTCGATCCGCACGGACATGTTATACCCACAGATTAATAAGGAACAAATGCAAAGGGATATTCACCAGGTACGACACTCCGTACATACAGGTTATTTCCACAGAGTAATAAGGAATGAATACATAAGGGTATTCACCAGGTACGACACTTCGTACATATAGGTTATTCCCACAGAGTAATAAGGAATGCATACAAAAGGATATTCACCAAGCATGCGTCAATCCACACGGACATGTTATCCTAACAAATTAATACAGAATGAATAACAACCTTTATGAGTATAATATCACTTACGAACAAGGAAGCAAATGATATTACATAAGAGTATGAAAGAAATGATATCCCCTACCTTCGTTAATAAGTGATTAGATGTTGCTTTCTATGAAGTTTACTAACTTGGACAATACTAGTATTCTCACAAATACTCACAATAGCCTAACATACTTAGAGAACTTAAGAAATTTAGAAAGAGAGAGAGGAAGTATATGCAAGGAAGGTGTGAAGATTTCTTAAGATAATCTCTCCTATTTATAGAAAAACCAAGTTTCATTAATTGCACAATAAAGGCTCGACTTATTACACTTTAGTACCTCTATCTTTGCCTCTTTTTTTAATATAATCCCTCAAGTATTATCAATCTTGCATAACATCCCCTAATAGTTCCCACATGTGAACCAATAGTTCCATCATGTGAATCAATAGTTCATAGCATGTGAATTTCACAATTTCAATTAGGTACCTTTAAGTTAGACTCCACTTTTAATCCGCCAATAATGCTAAAATATCATATCAAATAATATGAGTTACAGTGTCATGACAAATAATAAAAAAAAATACCATGCAGATGCTATTGTAAAATACTGTACAATTACTACTTTATCAATTATTGAATCAATAATTTAAAATACTGTGCAACACCGTGTGCTTGTGAAATACCGCGTACTACTGTGGAATAACGCATTTTACTGTTCTTTTTATTACCGAGTATTTCAACAGTTGCCAGTGATAATACTGTTGACAAAATGCTGTCGTTTTCAGTATCCGACAATGGGGCTCACTATCGTTGACAATATTGTCATTGTAGGGCCTACTAATATTTTGTTATTTCGGCGCCGTCGTACGGTACTGAATATAATATTCCCCGACAGAAAGAATATTCCCCGACAAAAAGAATATTCGCCGACATAGTGTTTATCAGATAATTTGTAAATAACACCCTTAACTATCATATATAACAATTAAGCACTTCACTATTTAGAAAAATAATCATAAAGAAAATAATAAACTTTTATTTCATAAAGTAGGGATCTTACACATTCTCTTATAATATATACAAAATTAAATCAAATTAGGATAATTAATTATTATTATTATTATTTTATTTTTAATTTTAATTGTGATTTTATATTTGTAAAGTGTAATAGTAAATATATTTTCTCATTTCTAAGTAAAATACAAATTCAATTTATAATTATATTTATTTTAAAGCTAATTATTATGTAGAGACTCGAATTCGAGCTTGAATTTGAAGCTCGCGAGTAGTTTTAATATAATTCGATCTGAGTCAGATCGAATTCGAGTAATAAATATTCGAGTCGAGTCGAATTTGAGCAGAATTTTTCAAATACAATTCGAATTCAAGTACGAATTTAACTTTTCGAGTCGAATTCGAGTAGCTCTCTGTTCGCTTCGGCTCGACTCGTTTACACCCTTACCTGAGAGTAGACCACTTTTATGTAAGCGAGTAGCTCTCTGTTCGCTTCGGCTCGACTCGTTTACACCCTTACCTGAGAGTAGACCACTTTTATGTAAGCGAAAAACTTGTAAAAATATAATTTTCACCTTCTAAACTAAATCTATTAGTAGTACGTACATTATAAAAAGATTATATATATATATATATATATATATATATATATATATATATATATAACACTAATAACTATATAAAAATTAAGCTATATATCTATTCTAATAATAATTATAATGTAAAGGATTTTAACAGTAAGTATTAGACATTAGAATTATTACTGAAAAGGAATTGGACTATTTTAATTTTATTGGGTCAGAAAAGTAGTAACTGGGCTTGGCTTTTCGTACTAGGCCTCAGAGCTCTTTTACAACCGGGCTGAAACGAAATAATTTTATAATTCCGTCGCATACCTGGATTGGATTTAATTTGTCCTAACAATTACTTCTACCCTAATTACTTGATTGACATTTGGGTTAACGTTTCTCTAAAACCAAATAAATTTTACTGACGATCTTTTATTTATTTATTTATTATTGCACTGTGAATCATAAAATTTCTACAAGTTAGATATATAAATAAATTTTATATATCCATCATTATCATTATTATTATTATTATTATTATTATTATCATCATTATTATTATTATTATTATTATTATTATTATCATTATTATTATTATTATTATTATTATTATCATCATTATTATTATTGCCTGATGAAAAACTTCTTGTTTATTTTTCGGTTTACTAATTAATTTTCTTTGGAACTAGTCAATGACATATAACAATATGTAATGGAGGATCAAAATATAAATAGATAAAATTGTAAAGAGTTTATGTCCAATTATTATGTCTGCATAAAATTTTTGAAAAGTTAAAAGAATAAAAAATAAAAAACACTAGTAAACTAGTAATTAAGAACAAGAGAGATAAATGTCACATGGTAAAAAAAATTTGAAACCGCTAGTCTGATTTTCTTTTAGCACTCGTTGGAAAGTAAGTTTTGATTATTTTTATTTTTTTTTCTATAATTAAAGTTGAGAAGCAACATCATTAAATACCACTTGTTAATAAGAGGATCGTGTAAAATTCTTTTTATATCAGCACTGAAAAATGACACTAATAAATTAATTATTTTGCTGTGACAGTTACTGAATAACATTTTTTTCATAATTATTAACTAATTATTGTGTTAGTGTACAAAACACGATATAATTTGTATAATCTGTTGTTTTCTTTCTCACATTTAAAAGAAACAAAATTATGATATTCGGTTCTGATAAATAAAAACTATGATATTAATTCATTATAAAATATTTTTGGTGTAGACTAACATATTGTCGCACTAAAATCTATCTAACCCGAGAAAAATTACCGTTAATCCCTTGGCAAAGAATTTTGGGTTTCATAATACTTTAATGTAATTTCTCTCCTTTGTAAACTATAGATATTAGATAAATAAATAAATAAAAACAATTCAATACAATATATTTACTTATGCACGGGAATTTAAAAACAAGGTAATACCACAATTTCCCTTCTATGAACACGTGGGTTTCACGTGTTTAGAACCTATCGTACTTACGTTACTTGCTTTGCTTCCGACACAGATATATATTGCACAGAAATATAGCATAACATCAATCAGTAAACCTACTCCAAATGAAATGAATGACGGCACAGTCTAGGTTTCTCCGATCGTCTTAGAATTCCCAGATCTCTCCGTCTCAATCTGCGCATACTAATCTCCATCAATCACCTCGGTAACTTCTCTCTCTATTTCTCTATCGATCTAATAGCTGTTAATCTTCGATTACATTTGCATGCAAAACTTACATACACATATCTGCATTTATGAAAACATAGATCCACAATTAGGGCTCGTTTTGAGGGTTTTCCTGCTAGAACAACTTTGGCCATTGCGCTGACCAGAAAACCCTTATAAGCAGTCCTAGTTATGAATCAGTCTCCTACATATAATCATTTATAGCTAGATCGAACTAATTAACTTGTGTAAAAATTTCAGAAAGTTGTTCTGATCGAACAGTGCTAGCTATGAATCAGCCTCTTACGTATAATCATTTATAGTTAGATCGACCTAATTAACTTGTGTAAAAATTTCAGAAAATGGTTTTGATCGAAGATCTTGAGCTTAGCCCCGAAGAATCCAACACAATGGGTGAGATTATTGATCTTGATTTGTCTCAGCTCCCATTAGACATAATAGTCCATACGCTAAAAAGAATATCTCGAGTGAAATCACTACTCGAATTGAAGTTAGTCTCCAAAAATTGGTCACAAATCATTTCGAATCCATATTTAGCTCAAGCCCACCTCAAAATAGCCGAAGAACCAAACAATCTAACCTCCAAAAGGCACATTTTCTTCTGCAAGGGATCATCTTCCTCCCCCCTACCATACATAACTTTCGTTCACTACCAGACTCTTCATATCATTGCAATGCACTTACCCTTTGCACCTCGCCAAAAAAATATTGATTTCCTAGCTTCATTTCACGGGTTGTTGCTTTTTGGAGGCGGGGAAGAGGGACATTTCTTGTGGAACCCTAGCACGGGGTTGTACAAGAAAATTTTAGGGCAATTAAAGATTAATGATTGTTGTAGACTTTATGGAATAGGGTATGATCCGAGGAACGAAGAGTATAAGGTGCTTAGGGTCATCCGTCTCACGAGTTCCAAATCTTATTTGTCTAAGCCTGAAAGATTTTTACCACACAATTATGATAGAACCAACGTTAAGGTCTACAATTGTAAAACCGATAGCTGGAGTAAGATAAATGAATTCCCCTATAAGATATTTGTGGATGGACAAGGGGCGAATGTGAAGGGAGCTCCACATTACTTGGTGACTCGGGATGATCCTGAGGAGCTCAAAAACTATGTAATAATCTATTTTGATGTGGCTGAGGAGACATTCAAGGAAGTCCCAAAACCTAATTGGTTAGATAAGGATTCTAGTTTTGGGAATTTGGGGGTTTTGGGAGGAATGCTTTGTCTGGTTAGATTTTATGAAGAGGAATGTCAAGTTTGGGTTATGAGAGAATATGGTGTTAAGGATTCCTGGACAATGCTATTTGCAGTCTCAGTCTCAGAAACACTTTTCAGTAAAATTGTGCCCTTATACTTCATAAATAATCAAGAAGTTATGCTGGTGGCAAATACATCAGACTTGATTAGCTACAATATCCAGAATGGAACTATTCGCACAATCTTGTCCATTTTTGATCAGTACATCATTAGCTCAGCTGGATATGTCGATTCATTGGCTTGGCCATATGCATGGTGAAGGATGAAGTATTTTGGTGCAGCTGCAAGAAGGTAATTCTCCATTTTGTTAACTTTTTCTCTTGTTCTTACATTACATAATACTATACATCCATTCCAAAATATACGATATAAAGATTTTAGTTTAATTTCGTTCCAAATTAAAGTTTCCAAATTAAAGTAAATGAGCAAAATGATTTTTGCAAGTATATATGTTTTAGTTTTGAATAAACTAATCACTCACGTTCTATTTCTAATTGAAGGTTTTAGTTTATATATCAGCAGTATATATAGGTCACTGTGCTTCCAATTTGAACTCTTGCTTTTAATCAAAAACTCACCCGTGAAACTTTTATACCCATATTACTTTGAAAGTTGTTTCTACCTGGCTACATCTTATCCATATTACTTTGGTAAGGATAGCTATAGGGATAGTTTAATCCCACAGTTAGGTTTGAAATTTGTGTGGTTGAATGAAGCACATCCATAATGCAGGTTACTGAGAAATTGTGGCATGTAATCAATCATGATATGAAGGTATATGTTGACTCTTGATATATCTTTTGGCAAAAATAAAATACATGTCATGTTTGATACTCCAAGACATCTCACAAGATTTCTCAAGCTTCAATTGGATATATATATATATATATATATATATATATATATATATGTGTGTGTGTGTGTGTGTGTGTGTGTGTGTGTGTGTGTGTGTTTACAATCAAAAGAGATATATATTTGTTAAATTTTTTTTCCTTTGGAATTTTTTAGGGGAAAGGCTTTGTATGTCCCCCACCTCTTGTAGTGCCTTCTTTCTTATTTTCATAAACATGTTGGTGTCTATGCAAAAACTCTCCACACACTAAGGTGGTGTTTTAACTCATCATATCAACCACCAGTGAAGTTTACATATTTTTTTCTTTTAGTTCTGGCATGATTAGTATAACAAATCATCATGCTTGTATTAAGTGTTCAATCAATAGTTGGACTGTGCATAAACATGGTTTTTTATTTTGTTGATTTAGATTGTTGGCTAGCTCATTAAGTAATGTATATCTATCTAGCTAGATAAAATTCCCTTCAACTATGATAGTAGTAGATTTACTTCACAAAATGTTATGATTGATAGTATTAACATCTATATATTTATCTAATTCATTTTCATGTCTCTCCTTTTCAAAAAATTAAACTTTCACAATCTCATGGATCGGAGCTGATTTTATTTCTTTTATAGGTAAGGGCTTTGTTGAAGAATGTCCTAGGGTTTCTTAAGGCTGAACCATCAGGTACGACGATGAAGCGACTTCAGTACTGTGAAGAAAAGACCTACCATGATATGCTGTGGATTGCTTTGCAAGTCCATTTTCAATTTTTAAGCAGTTATTGTACTGTTTTGGAACATTTCTTAGTTTTATTATTGTTGTTTTCGTTATTGCCAAACCGTATTACCCCTTGAATGGTTGAATATTAATTATAACGTTTTAAATTTTCCTTGCATTGACATATTATATATATATATATATATATATATATATATATCGTGTATGTGTGTATGTATGTATGATAGTGCTCTAAGTTTGAAGTTCATTTGGTTTTTGAGATGTCAGGATGAGATCTCTGCTGGAACCCTAGGCTCAATTAATTAAGGTATAATGCCCCACATCTTCAACATTCTAGTCACTAATAATTTCTCTAATAGGGAATGGCTTGTCGATCAGGTCTTAAAAATCAATTTCCCAACCACTAATGAAGTTGGTACTGTTCAGAAGATCAAAAAGGAAACTTAAAATTGAAAAAACAGTAGTACTAATAATAAAAGAAAAGGAAGGAAAGAAAGAAAGAAAGAAAGAAAGAAAGAAAGAAAGAATAAGAGACTTACTGGAGGTAGCCTGTTTAACTTCATGTGATTTTACTATAGCTTGAGATTATTTCGGATTATTAATGTGCTTTTTGAAATTTTGTTTGGATTTAATTTTAAAAACTGATGACAGAAGATAAATAAGACGTGTAAGCTATTTGAATTCACTTATTTGAGTATTTGGGACACTTTTGTGCCTTAAAGAGTTGATCATGAATCCAATAATCTTCATTCTAAGAATCTGAAAATTAAAGTTATTTTTCCAAAATCTGATTGTTTGAACTCGTAAGACATAAGCCAATCCAAATATTTGAAATTTATATTTTTGATTCAAAGCAATAATATCAGATTCTGAAAAGTTAATTCAAACACACTCAATATATATGTTTTTTTTATAAACTTGTAGTTGCTGAACAGAATAAAATCCATTATCCTAGCATGTTTTAAGATTTTAATTGTTTAATATATTATTATTCTTATTCTTATTCTTATTATTGTTATTTTTATTATTATTATGCTTATTATTATTATTATTGCATGGATAGCTAAGAAACCTATTTCTCAAACATTTGCAGTCGAAATTAAAAGCGTCCAGCTCTGGAAGGACATGCAGTCCATACCTCCAAGCAGACCTGACTACTTCCATACACTTTTGATTCTCCCAACTTCTTCCCCTTTCTCTAAAGAGCTTCTTGTTACACAATAGCTTAGATTTTTAGTATATATATACTCCATACCATATCATTTGTCATCATAACTAGTAGAAAATAATACTTCTGTATTGATTTGTTTTCTCTTTTTCATTGATAGGATAGAATGACATAAATCATAATGCTCTAAACACTCATATATTCTTAAAGTTTGTAAATATTATAAATGAGACTTTTTTTATAAATACTTCAATTCCTCGTTGGATTGTTATGTTTTTAAAAGTTTATCTTTTTGTTAAATAAGAATTTCATTAAATATAGGTTAATATTTGCAGCTTTTTGTCCTTGACAGCAAGGTGATCCTTGCAGAAAACAAGAATATATATGATGAAACTATTCTAGTGAAACATAAAAACTAAAATTGATAGCAAAATATTTGTTATGTAATCCATTAAGTTTATTCACTCCAAATAGGGTTTTGGATATAATCCGAAACTGCGATGTAATTTTTCATTCGACTTCGGAAATTAATTATTAAACTGCGATGAAAGATAAGTTATAATAGTTATAACTCGCACTTATGGAAATTATTATGTTAGTATTGCTTACCTTAATTCCCATTCATACACCTTATAAATTGATTAACCCTGAATTGAATTACCCAAAAAATATAAAACTTTGACAAAAATTCCATAATCATTGACTGTATATAATTATCAAAATGATGATTGAATAGTTATTTAATAGTGATTTTAATTTATTATATATTTACTATTTTAAAATATAAGATCATTATTAATTTTTTAAAATTAATTTAAAATATTTTTATTTTTAAAATTCAAATATACTTCTTTAATTTTAGTCAATATAATGATAAATATTACTCTCTTTGTCCCAAATTATAAGATTAGTATTGATTTAATAAAAGTTAATTTGAGATATCTTTAAATTTAAAATTGACATGATCGATTCATTTAAGTTTTGAAAACAATAAATCTTATAACTAGTAGTACTTTTTAGGTAGTTTATGATATTTATAGCTATATTGACATAAATTAAATGAATTCATGTTAATTTTAAGTTTGAAATTGTTTGATATTGACTCTAAAAAAGTCAATATTGATCTATTATTTGAAACGGAGGGAGTATAAATTATTTAAAAGTGTTATTAAGTATAATATATATATATATATATATTTAATAAGCCGCCTCAATTTTGAGTTTAAAAATGTTTTAAGTTAACTTTCAAAAGTCAATAATGATCTTATGATTTGCAACGGAAGAAATATATACTTTCATTATAACAATTCTATTAACAAAAATCAAATGAATTTATATGAATGTAAAATTTTACTCTCTTCATCTTTAAAAGAATGATCTAAGTACATTTTTCTCACAAATTAAGAAAAATAAAATAGAGGAAAAAAGGCTGAAAATTATCCTGAGTAGTTCAAAACCCAGTTCAAGATCGACTCGAAAAATTCGAGCGAGATTCGGATTCGATACTTAAACGAGTCGAATTTGAATCCATTTTAATACTGGAACACTTATACGAGTCGAATGTAAGATGCTTACTGTTCACCAATTTAGAGTATCGAAATTTTATTTTCTCATTGATTTCTACTCGATGCAAGTTCGTTGATTCTTACACATATAGTATCGAGTATACTTTATTTATTTAATATATAATATTCAATAATTAAATTCTCCACATACTCTACAATGTGGAAGGAGTTTTTATGTTTTTGTACATGTCCATCAATTGATTTAAGAATGATAATATCATTATTTCATTAATTTTTTTACAAGGCTCGAGATCTAGTTTGAAGAGTTCAAATTTAAATTATTCTAAATAGTTAATGAGTTAATTTTATCTACATTATCATAATATAAATGATCCAGTTCAGATTCATGTATGCCTTAAATGCTCGCGAGTAGCTTGACTAAAAAACAAGTATAGTCGAACTCGAGTACAATAAAACTAGTTGAATTCGAATCTGAGCAAATATTGCAAAATTATATTCGAATCCGAGTATAATTCAGAACACCTTTAAAAATTTTGAGTAAAATTTGAATAAGATAATGTTCGACTTAATTCATGATCATTTTCACCCGTGGGAAGAGAATAAAAAACGATTTCAAAATTATTCTTAGTAGTCCCACAAGATTACATAAAGTGATGAGTATTTTTACATTTTTTATACTAATGGACTCTACTAAATGACTTATTTACCTTTTACTTTATGTACCTTGGGTTATCTTTTTTAGGACAAAAAGAATTATACCTTCAACTATCTTTTTGAGGACGAAAGAAGTAGTATTTATCAATTGACTTCAAAAAATTAAAATAAAATCTTTTGAAATGTAAATGTAAAACCCCACTTATTATTTAAAATGAATATTAAAAAAATATCAAGACATCAATTAATTAATCAAAACTGCCACATGTTAAAAAAATGGCCAGCCCCAACTAGTTCTGAGGGTGATCCAAATAATCCCAAACATAAGTTAACTTGGTCTCCAAGAATAAATATTATACTCAAATGAGTCTTTTCTCTCTTCAAGAAACTCATAGTCTCATTTAAACCATGTCTCAGCCTCTGGGCCCACCAAAAATCAGCCTCATTGCCTCCGCTGACAACAGTGCCGCTATGACCACCACCACCACTACCGTCAATCACCTAATCTCCCAAACTACTAACCTGAACCTCATCAACGACTACGACGACTTTCCCCCATATTGATAGCGGCCGGAAACATCCGAACATCCTATTTGCCCACCAACGCCGCCGTCCAATACCCACCAATGGGCTTCACCGAAAACTTCTCTGTCACCTACTTGTCCTCCGACAACCCATGCTTGGACTTCTTCTTCCTTGTAGTCCCAGACACGTCGCCATCCGATCTCGCCGAGCGGCTGCAGTCATCATAGGCCGACGATCCTCTCACAACCGTTAAACTAATCTGCAACCTGAGAGGGGTCAGGGGCACCAGAAAATCAGATAAAGAAAGCTTCTACACGACGGCGCATTGGCTGCATAAAAACCACCCCAAAACCCTAGCCTGCAATCTCATCGTCATTGCCTCATTTGGGCACCTAAAGGATTTACTAGAGATCCTATTTCGGGTACTTGAAGGCCTAGAGGCCTGGTCAATAATTAAAGACAAATGGAAATGCAAAAAATTTACAAAGGGCAAAGGCAAATCGAGAAAAATGTATTTTCTGAATAAGAAAAGTAACAGAGAAGAGACTAAAGAGGAGGAGAATAAGAAGAGATAGGGGGTTCGGGTGGCTAAAGAGCAAAGGGTTGAAGCAAATATGGTGAAATTGAAGGAAGAAAAACAGAGGGCCAGGGTTTTAAGAATGGAGAGAGAGCTTGCAAAATCCCAAAAGGCAATGAAGATGTACAATTATTCCGATATGAATTATCAGTTATTGCACGAAAAAATTGTAACCATTTTCGCAGATCTTTTGAAGGCAGAGATTCAGTGTTTGAATTTCGGTGAGGTGAAGAATATTAGTTTAGCCGGAAAATGGTGTCCTATAATTGATTCCTCCTATGACAAAGCTGTTGTAGCTCGCTTTGTAGTTTGATGTAGAACAACAATATTATCGCCTGAATCGAATGATTAACTACTTTTTTCTTAAGACTATATTTACTCCTTACTTTTGCTACACATAGTTATTGCGAATTAGTATCCCAAGATAAGGCAGGACCAGATTTCACTCAACACTAGAATTTGTTGTGTAGAAATAAATTTAGTGCAAAACTATAAATGAGAGAGAAAAAAATTATAACAGAATAATATTTTTCTAAGAACTTGAGAAGGATTTGGAATGATTTGAAGTACCAAACTTAGGTGGATTTACAATCTATTTATAGGTTTTTAAGTACCCTTTTGAAGAGATATATATCATTTTAAAGAGATACATCCATTTAAAAAGGTATTTTAAATGTTAGAGATATATTCCTTTGAAAAGATATACTGAATCATTATAATGATTCATCCAATAGTTTTATCAATTTGAACCATTGCATCGATTCAATTGTTTCATCTCGAACCATTGCATTGGTTCACTTGCTTCTTAACCTGAATCAATATATTCTTTATCAGAATAGATCCTTTTTGTTCAAAGAGTTTATAATCTTTTAAACCAAACCAATTGAAGCAACATATCTATTGGTTTTAATTGCAGCATATAATATATTTATTATATACTTTCCAGATTTGAAAATATCTAACAATCCTCCCTTATTTTCACAATCTTGCAATCTTTTTTCTTTGACCTTCTTCTTTCTCTTATTAGATATAGTATATATAAGTAAAAGGTGTCTTTCGACTTGAACCTTTACATAGTCTATATCACAAAATATCCGAATTCTTAATAACGTTAGCTTTGAACTAAGAAATCTTAAAGTGATATCTTACTCAATAGACATATACTATATCTTTATAGTTTAAGAAAACCCAATACATTGATGGCCTTGTGTTTACCTCTTAGGTTTCGTAAGTGACTTTGAGACAAACCTTGAGTTTTGCAGAAGCGGCCTCACTTCCCTCCTCACTTACATAAGTGAATCTAATTAAATGCATTTATATGACCTGCATCCTCCACACCGAACATAAATTCATTAAAGGTTTACCCAACCTTTTTGTTCTCTATATAAGCATACACTAACTTTGAGATGGTTTCAAAGAATTTCTAGTGTATAACTAGTTATTACTATAAGTATTTTTTCTTTAAACTAATATACTAGATGTTAGTCTAGTATTTAGTTGGGTTCCACTTATAGGTTACTTCTCATTCAAAGGCTTTAAACTCATCTCCCTAGAAGTCTTATATATTACATCTTTGCCTAGGCCTTTTGTAAAAGGATCTACCAAATTTCTCTTTGACTTGACATAGTTAAAAGTAACAACCCCTTTATTGATTTGCTCTCTTACATAACTATGTCTTAAACTTATATGTCTAGACTTCCCATTATAAACCTTATTATAAGAACGTGATTATGCTGCTTCATTATCACAATATATTAAGATAAATGTCATTGGCTTGGGCCAAAGTGGTATCTCAAATAATAAATTCTTAAGTCATTCGACTTCTTTTACAGCAGCTAATAACGCAACAAACTCATATTCCATAGTTAAATGTGTTATTAAGGTTTGTTTCTTGGAACCCCAAGAAATTGCTCCTTCTCCTAAAAGGAATATACATCCACTTTTAGACTTTATTTCATTCGAATCTGTTATCCAATTTGCATTTGTGTATCCTTTTACCATAGTTGGGTATTTTGTATAGCATAATGCATAGTTCATTGTACCTTTAAGATATTTAAGTATCATTGATACTGCATCCCAATGAACTTGACCTAGATTATGAAGAAACCTACTCAATACTCTAAACGCAAGCTATATCAGGTCTAATGCATTGCATTGCGTACATTAGACTGCTGATTATACTTGCATACTCTAACTGAGATATGTTATTCCCTTTATTTGGAAATAACTTAATAGAATGATCATAAGGGGTAGAGGTTATCTTACAATTATCGTGATTAAACTTCTTTAACAACTTCTCAATATAATGAGACTAAGTTAAAGAAATGGTATCTTGAGACCGCATAATTTTAATAACTAAAATTATATTAGCCTCCCCATATCTTTCATATCAAAAGCAGCAGACAAGAATGCTTTAGTTTCTAATACTACTTTTTCACTAGTACCAAAAATAAGCATATCATCAACTTATAAACAAATTATAGCATCAAAACCTTTACTAAATTTAGAATAAACACATTTATTCTATTCATTTATTTTAAATCCATTGGAAATAATAATTTGGTCAAATTTTTCATGCCATTGTTTAGCTGTTTGTTTAGGCCATAAAAAGATTTAACAAATTTACAAACTTTTTTTTCTTGGCCTTTCAAAACAAACCCTTCTGGTTGTTCTATATAAATTTTCTCTTCTAAATCACTTTTAGAAAAGCAGTTTTAACATCCATTTAGTGTATAACAAGTTTATGAATTGATGTTAATGCAATTAATAACCTAATGACACTAATTCTTGCTACTGGAACATATGTATCAAAGCAATTAATTCATTCCTTTTGCTTAAAATATTTGACTACCAATCTAGCTTTATACTTATCTATAGATCTATCTGATTTTCTTTTCCTTTTAAAGATCCATTTACAGCTAATGAGTTTACAACCAGAAGGTAAATCCACCAAAACCCAAGTCTTGTTACCCATGATAAAATCCATTTCATCATTAATGGCTTCTTGCCAAAAACTTGAATCTTGAGAGGACATAACTTCCCTAAAAGTCAATGGATCTCTATCACTAGAATCATGCTCAGGCACAAAAATACTAGAAGAAACAATATCATCCCTGTTTCCTTCTATTAGGTACATGTAGAAATTAGGACCATAGGATTTTCCTATCCTTGCTCTTTTACTTCTTCTATTTATATAAATAAATTATATCAATAAGCGATCACTTAGAACTTCAAATACCGTTTGAATGATATTCTTGTTTAAGGAATACCCTCAAATAGCGGTATCTATAATTAATCTCTTAATTGATAAGAATAGATGAAATATAGATATATATAAATGTGTATAACAATTTATATTTGTATATCTATAAATGTAAACAGATATGAGATAATATATATAAATCAATTCAATAACTTATCTCAAAATACTTTGATCAATTTTTCTCTTCAAAAGATCAGAACTTGTAGAAGAGAGAGAAAGCTTTTTAGAGAGAGTATGTAGGCAAAGAGAGTATAAGCTTTTCTTATTCTTGTGAGTTGGCCATCGTAAACTGAAGAAAGCTTTCATATTTATAGATTTATTTGAGTTGAGGGCATTCTTGTAATTTGGGAAATCAATTTGAAATGAATGGCTCGGATGATTTTTTTGAAACTGAGAAGTTTCGAATGAAAGACATGGCTGGATTGCTGAAGATTTTCAAATCATATGTTGGCAATTAATTTTATGGACACATGGCCAAAACATTTAATTCCCAACACATGCATTCAACTCATTTCAATTTAGCCAAACTTTCAACAGACAAAGACTTCTAAGTCTTACAGGTTCATTTTTCCAATTTAGCAAATGGGCCTAACAAATATATCAATCACATTTTCAAGTTTCCAAGCTCATGTAGGCTACAGATGAAAAAAATTTGCCTCAAACATTAACTTCCTAACACATGGTTACTTCACATTAACTAGCATTTAATAAACACATGCATGAACTCGGATAGAGGCATTTTGAAATAATAATAATTCTCCTTGCCTTAGAAAATGTTGCTATGTGAATTAATCTTTTCTAACACTTGATATTAAATTATTAAGGTCAAGAAAAATATTAATTTAATTAGGATAAAAAATATTTTTGTTCAAAATAAATAAGATAGTTAAAAATAATTTATAACAAATAAATCGTATGGAGAAGATTCTACCCAATTACTTAATCTTTTTCTTAATTATTGTTATCATCAAAATATCTCATAAAAGTTGAAGACCTATCAATCTCCCCTTTTTTGATGATGATAATAACTACAAATATTTCTCATTAAGATCCCCCCTTAGTTTATGAACATTTTTCAAAACAATTTGAATTTTAGATGTTTCACTTAGCTCTTCGCCTAGCTGCAATAAAAGCAGTTGATATTGTAGTTGTACAACCCTGTTCATAGCAGTATATCAATAGTAAATACCATTCTGTAATATCTATCATATGGCAGTGTATAATGTTGTCATGCCCTGTCCTTTAATATTTTTCTTCTTACTATAATATTTTTTCTTCTCCCCCTTTGTCATTATAAAAAATGGGGGGGGGGAGGACATACTTTTCAGAAAAGTTAAAGCATCCTGCAGAAAAAAAAGTTAGTATCATATGCTTTAAAGTACCATTCTGCAAAAAAGGTTAGTAGGATGTTCTGTAAAGTAACTTTTAGAAATTAAAGCAAACATACCTGCATACTTAGTTAGTATATCAATAGGTACAGTCACCCCCAAATAATTAGTTACAAATAATATATATATATATATATATATATATGTAATACATGCCCAAATAGTTAGTCAGAACTCCCCTAGGTTAAGAGGAGAGAACTTTATTTTGATAGGAGGAAAGAGAAGTGTCTGGAGGGGATGTTGCCATTGGCCCAACATGAGCAGAGCTTGTACTTAAGGTGAAGTGATATGGGGGAACAGATAGTTTGTGGCTTTCCAACAGAAAATGTATCATCTCTTTAAGGTAAAAAACTATTTGTTGTATTTCATCAAATTTAATTATCATGCCTCCTTGATTTTGTAACATGAGTTGACTCATGTTACTTAGAGTTTCTATTTAAGAAATCATATTGAGGTGAGTTTCAATATGATCATGATTGGATTCTTTGAAAACAACTAAAGGTCTTGGAGGAAGATTTAAATAAGAGACAATATTGCTATTTGGAATCAGTTGAGATTTATGGGGAAGAAGATCAATACCAAGAAATTTGAAGATAAGAGTCAGAAGGAGACCATATCCCATGTAGTTATAATGAAAGCAATGTTCAAAGGATATCAGAATGAAGTAAGCTAAGTTGTATGACATAAACTCACGTAGAACACATTTTATGAGTTCTAAATCAAAGAGACATAAACTTGTATCATTCATAACTGGCATAAAATTCTTTCTCATGTTTTTTCCCAGAAATTGAGATTGAGCAGTTAAAAATTCCACACCAATATTAACTGGGAAATCAAAAGCTAATGCAGGAACAATTTGTTCAGTTACAATTGCCAAATTTTGCTTGAATGTCATGCATGCAGTCATAGAAAAACCTATTAGAAAGGCATATTCATTTAGTCTAGGTAGTTCTAACATTGACTGTCTCAAATGTAAGGCATGAACAAGCAGTTGTTCATCAATTATAAATTTTATGCCTTGAATGCATGTGGTGCATACTTACTAACACACCAGAGTTGTCTTTGTGAAAGGTCACATAAGAGTAAAACTCAGCTATGAGGCCATGATAGATATTTCTATTATTAAAAACTACCAAGGACTCCCATCCTATGCTTATCAATTTTTTCAAAAGATTGGCAAAACTGTTAAAAGTTATTCCCAAACTAGGAGAGAGATTATGTTGTATATACATGTATTTAGATTGTGCCTATGGAGTGACTAAGTGTGGAATGCATGTATGAGGATGGACCTCAGAGTACAATGCAGATTTTTTTTACGTTTTGAAGATGGGGTATTTTCCATTTTTGTTTTAAAAACAAAACACTGAAACAGAGAATATGCAAAGTGAAAGTAAGACTCAGATGAAAGTGTAGAGCAGGACTAAGAGGACAAGATAGATGAAGAGAGTAAAACTCAGAGATAAGTAAGGTTTATTTCTGCAGTTTTAATTTAGACAGGTAATAAATAGTCAAGTCAGGCAATCCAACATTTAATGCATAGATATGGAGAGTGACTGACTATCTAAGATGCACACAGAGCATATGTAATAAAAATTTCAATAAATACAAGAATAGATTTACACGAAACCAAGACATACTTTGGACTATAGATTACTTTTTCAAGATATAGTAGAGTATTTAAGAAAATAGTGATTTAGTTGTAAGATACTGTTTACAACATTAAATGAAGCCAATTTAGTCATGAAGGCACGCCAATAAGAGAAAATCAGTTATGTCATAACCATTTACCAAATCATTTAGCTCATTTTCACAACTTAGTTCAGGTTTCAAAATAGAGAATGAGAATGTTAACAGTACGAACTAACTGTTCAATTAGATCAAGTAAATTCCGACAACTCCCAATATAGTATATACATACAGATAATCCAATATATAGTAGCTAAGCATTATATCAAACCCCAAATTTACACGAAAGCTTGCATCCCAACACAGCAGTTCAGATCATTATTTCTAGAGATTTAGCTTAGAGAAGATGAAGGTAGAAGTCTGACAATCAAGCAATTTAGATAGATAGATATTACCTTAGCAGCTGCTTAGTATGATTCTATAAAAGATGTATGAAAGGTACGTAAAGCTTCTTCATCACACTTCGTTGGGCACTCTCAATGAGCGTATCAGACAAATACCTATACAAAAATTTATAACTGAGATTTTAAAAAATTTGAGATCTGTTGTTTTGTCAAAGATTTGATCTAGCCATAAATTATTTAAAGCTAGAAAGAGCCATGAAGTTAAGATCAATAATGAAAAGAAATCTCAGATTAAACAGATAAAAGACAAAAATTATTAACTGAGGTTCTACAATCGTAGTGAGATTGTTCTACGTTTGCAGTGTTAGAGTTAGCAAAGAGAAAATTCTGTAGTCTGACATTCGACGATTGGTAACTCTACGATTGTATGTTCACTCGATGATTGTGTAGTGACTTTATGATTTGTTGGTTGAATGCTCTACGATCGTTTGGTTGGACACTATACGATTGTATAAGGAGATTGACTCTACGATCACTGATTCTACGATTACTGATTCTACGATCACTGACTTTATGATCATATCAATGGGCTGACTCTACGATCATTCTACTTTACGACCACTTTTACTCTACGACTTAAGACCATGAAACTAAGATTTATGACGAGAAATTTTTAGTTTCAACAAATAAGGGAAGAGGATTTTAAAAAATAAATTTTTGAGAAAATAATCGATAGAAGATCGATTTAGAGGGTGTAGAATCATTTGATTGGATTAATTAGATTTTTGCAAAAATAAGCTAGAAATTAAGGATTTGATACAGAAAACTTTGAGTTTGAGAGAGAGAGTCGAAGACCATCAGCTGAAGAGAGAAATAAAAAAAAGAGAAAAAGTAAAATTTTGGTATTTATGATTAGAGTTACCTGTGTAATCCAATGGTTGAGAGTGAGTCTAAGAGATGATCAATAACTGAGATAGAATTTGGTATTTTAGTCATTCAACTGACCGATTGTCCTTTGATCCGAAGGTTAGAATTCTTTCTGAGTATAAGATCAAACGGTCCAAGGCTTAATCCATGTGATTGCTTGTGATTGGCCTTTTTTACCTTGCTTGATTTGCAATCCTAGGAAGAAATTTAATTCTCCCATCATGCTCATTTCAAATTTCTTACTCATGTTGAGTCCTGTGACTAACACAGTCTGTAGCTTGTAAGTTATTCAATTTTGATTTGTCTCCCGTCATATGTTTTGAACAACCGCTATCAAGATACCATCTATTTTTGCTAATATTAGTGGCAAGACATACCTGGAATGTATATTAATTTTACGAATTGGTACCCTTTAATAAGAAAGGTCCTTTGGGTAAGTTTTCCATTTTGCATAAGGAACATTTGTGTTTTCCTTTACAAAATTGGGTACAGGATAATCAGTCTTAGTAGACACAAGCATTCTATGACCAGCAGGTCTATGAAATGCATGGTTTACTCTATTTTTATATCCTGAAAAATTTTGATGATAATTTCTATAAGATATTTTATTATAGAATTTTTTTCTTGTATTCTTCACAATAATAGGTGCAGTGTAAGTTCCTTTTGGAACCCAAATCATTTTTTCTTTATAGTTCCTATTTCAAGCATTGCACATGTGAATGGAATGACCATTTCGGTTACAGTAAGTGCATTTAGTAAAGGGAGATATATAATTTTCTTTTTCTTTACTCTTAACATGATAAAGTCTTTTATCTTTTGTTTTACTAGATTCTCCAATATATCCTAATCCTTCTTTGTTAAACTCGCACCTTTGTTGATTAAGCATTACATCAAGGTTTTCTTTCCCTTTAGTGAATTTAATGACTATCGTGTTTAAATCATCACGTTCTTTAGTCAATATTTTAATTTGATCTAATAAAGAAGAATCTTCACTTTGCTTTTCTAATTCTTTCTTTATAGATGAATTTTCAATCTTGAGATTTTTAATATCTTCACTTAACACTTGATTTTGTAATTGGCTATCTTCATTAATTACCACAAGTGTTGAATTTTCAACTTCAAGATTTTTATTTATGTTTCTTAATTTTTCTAACTCTTCTTTTAGTAGTGAGTTTTCTCAAAAATCATTTTTTAGTTTCTCTTTTTCTTCTTTCAAATTTTCATTAACTACAATTAAATTTGAGTTTTCTATTTCAAGATTTCTGTTAGTCCTAATTAATTTTTCTAATGAAATTTTTAATTTAATAAAATCTTCTTTAATAATTCCATTATCTTCATATAAACAGTTATATGCTTCTTGTAGTTCATGATGTTCTTCATTTATTTTATCTAAAGTGTGTATGACAAATGAAGTACTAGGTAATTGATGTTCAGAATTTACCTCAGATCTTTGTGACGAGTTATTGTCTGCCATTAAACATAGATTTGTAATTTCCTCGGTTTGCTCGGCAGTTTATTTTTCATCACTTAGATCTCAGCCTTCCTTAGCTACTAGTACTTTGTTGTTTACTAGTTTTGGACAGTCCTTTTTGAAATGTCCAGGCTGGTTGCATTCAAAACATGTATTTGAATTTTTGTTAGAGCTGGCATTTCTAAAGTTGCTGTTATTATTTGCTTTAAAAAAATTTCCTTGTGCTTTTGGCTTGAAGACTTGTTTGCCTTTAAAGTTGTTGAAATTGTTGTTTGTCGTCAGAAAGCTTTTACCATATTTTTTCAGCCTTTGCTTTGGATTACTCTCCTGAGTTGTCTTGATAACAAGGCAACTTCATTATTATCTAAACTCAGGAGTTATTCATTTAGCTCCTCATCATCGCTTTTTTGATCGACAAGTAGAGCTTTGAAAGCAATTCCTTTCTTCTTGAGGTCTGTATCCGATCATACTTTTTCGACTAGCATGTCGACTTCGTGAGCACGAAGATTTCCAAAGAGGCTATCAAGAGGATAGGCAGTTAGATCTTGCATTTCTTTGATGGTTGTAAGTTTCATTTTCCATACGGATGGAAGAGCTTTGAGAATTCTTCTATTTTTCTCATTAGTTGTGTATGCCTTCCCTAGTTGTTCCAGCTCATCAATGATTCTAGAAAAATGTGTTTCCATATCAATGATCTTTTCACCTTCTTTTAGCTTAAAACTTTCATACTTTTGGATTAGAACATCTTTTCTGGTTTCTTTGATATGATTGGTTCCTTCATAGGTTACAATCAATTTTTTCCAGATTTATTTTGCATTCTTACAGTTGCTAACTCTTTTGTACTATTTTTCAATAAGAGCACTAGTCAACACTTCAGCTCTGGAAGCTATATTCATAGCTTTTTTATCTTCAGTGGTAAACTCATCAACATCCTTCTCAACGATCTTTTCACCTTCAATTTTTGTGGGAATTTTTACACCTCGTTCTATTGCCATCCAAACTTTAATTCTTTGTGATTTGGCATAGATTTTGAATATGTTCTTCCAGGTAACAAAATTTGTGCTATCAAATAGCAGAGGTCTGGACATTGATAGTCTTTCTCCGCAACCAGTAGCATTGTAGGGCGCCATAAATGGATCTACTTTTAGGTATACCTGTATTCACTCAACAAACAAGTTAAAGAGCATCACTCTGATACTAATTGAAAGTCCAATAATAATCTAGAAGGCGGGTTGAATAGATTATTACTGTTTTAAAATTTTATCTTAGGCCTTTTTGAATTTTTAATTAATTAATTCGCAGTGATAGAAATTAATATGCAAGAGAATAAAAATTCAATCACACAATGCACAGAGATTTGTCTGGTTCACAATATACATCCCGGGTATGTTGCTACGTCCAGTCTCAAGCTCCTCTCTAGGACTTGAGATCCTTACTCTCAATAATAAATACTCCTTCAATAGGCGGAGAAGCCTTTACAAAGTTTTAAAGACAAACTTACAACTATCCATAACTAACTATCTCGGACAACAAGCTCCCTCCTCAAGCTTAGTTGTACCTTTTTTTTTAGTTCAGTTCTACTTTATGATTTGGTCTTGAAACGACAGTCTCTTCATCACTTCACAAGTAAACTAGAGACCTAACTCATAGTTGACATCTCTAAGACTCTGGCCTTGGTCAAAGAATTACTCGTCTTTCTCACAGGTACATAAAATAAACTAACTCTACCCTTTTCCTTTTTACAAAAGCTATGAGAAAGATATGCTTCTAGAACAAGCAAATATAATTTAGTACAAGTATATAAAAGTTTAAATAACTTTTATATTTGATGCTTCTTAAAATAAGCAGATAGCAATTTAAGATCAGATATATATACAAGTTTAAAGACTTTTATATTTGTATGAATGTGCTTCTGTGTAAGCAGATATTAATTTGTGCGTAGTTATAAAAGGTGCTTCTGAATAAGCAAATATGTAAATTTATGCACAGTTGTAAAAGTTTATATAACTTTTATATTTATGTGAGAAATGCTTCTGAGTAAGCAGATAAATAAATTTAAGCTTGAATTTAAATGTACTACTGAATAAGCAAGTATATTATTTAGGGCAGATTTATAAAGGTTTATTTTTCCTTTACAAATAAAGAATATGTTTCTATGTTAAACAAATATAACTTTAATTTCAAATATAAAAGTTTAAATAACTTTTATAGTGAGTGATATGCTTCTTTTTAAGCAAATATATTCACTGAAATTTGTGATATAAAAGTTTAAATAACTTTAATATTATGCAACAAGTTTTTAAGAACAAATGACTTTATGTGCAAAATACTTGTGATGACAGATATCAAGTATAATATATTAATCAATTAAGTAATACTTGATATAACAAATAAATTTGTTTAACTCGAAAATATATATAACAATATATTTTATCTATTATGTGAATATTAAATAAGGCCACTTAGAACTTCAAACACCGTTCGAATGGTTATTCTTATTTAAGGAATACCTTCAAATAGCGGTATCTAAAACTGACCGAATTTAAAGTTTTACAATTGATATTTATATGAATATTTTCGATAGATCACTTATGATTTTAAATACCGGTCGAAAAGATTTTTGAATTGTTTCAGTATTTAAGTAATGATCTACTTTACGATATTTATATAAATAAATTATATCAATAAGCGATCACTTAGAACTTCAAATACTGTTTGAATGATATTCTTGTTTAAGGAATACCCTCAAATAGCGGTATCTACAATTGATCTCTTAATTGATAAGAATAGATGAAATATAGATATATATAAATGTGTATAACAATTTATATTTGTATATCTATAAATATAAACAGATATGAGATAATATAAATAAATCAATTCAATAACTTATCTCAAAATACTTTGACTAATTTTTCTCTTCAAAAGATCAGAACTTGTAGAAGAGAGAAAGCTTTTTAGAGAGAGAGAGAGTATGTAGGCAATGAGAGTATAAGCTTTTCTTATTCTTATGAATTGGCAATCGTAAACTGAAGAAAGCTTTCCTATTTATAGATTTATTTGTGCCAAGGGCATTCTTGTAATTTGGGAAATCAATTTGAAATGAATGGCTCGGATGATTGGTTTGAAACTGAGCACACAGATGGATTGTTGAAGATTTTCAAATCATGTTGGCAATTAATTTTATGGACACATGGCCAAAACATTTAATTCCCAGCATATGCATTCAACTCATTTCAATTAAGCCAAACTTTCAACAGACAAAGACTTCTAAGTCTTGCAAGTTCATTTTTTCAATTTAGCAAATGGGCCCCACAAATATATCAATCACATTTTCAAGTTTCCAAGCTCATGTAGGCTACGGATGAAAAAAAAAATGCCTCAAGCATTAACTTCCCAACACATGGTTACTTCACATTAACTAGCATTTAATAAGCACATGCATGAATTCGGATAAAGGCATTTTGAAATAATAGGAATTCTCCTTGCCTTAGGAAATGTTGCTATGTGAATTAATCTTTCTAACACTTTATATTAAATTATCAAGGTCAAGAAAAATATTAATTTAATTAGGATGAAAAATATTTTTGGTCAAAATAAATAAGATAGTTAAAAATAATTTATAACAAATAAATACTATGGAGAGGATTCTACCCATTACTTAATCTTTTTCCTAATTATTGTTATCATCAAAATATCTCATAAAAGTTGGAGACCTATCAATAGCATTTAGTTTGTACATGTCATCAGATTCATATTCTTTTCCGACATACATGTCGCCTTTGGACAATACAATACAATTAGCGTCAAACAAGACTTTTATGTCATGTTTGTTTAAAAGACTAACAGATACAAGGTTTTTTCTAATTTCTGGAACATGAAGAACATCATTAAGAGTGATTGTCTTCCCGGATGATAACTTGAGAACTACTTTGCCTTTGCCCATCACTTTTGCAGTTGATGAATTTCTCATGAATAGTTATTGACTATCATTCATAGGTTCATAGGTTTTAAACATTGCTTTATATTATTGACAATATGATTAGTTGCTCCAGAATCGATCCACCATTCCATGTCATTTCCAATCATGTTAGTCTCCATAATCATAACAACAATATCTTCATTGCCTACCATATTTACTTTGTCATTCTTTTGTTGTATTTGCTTCAAGTATAAAATACATTGATTCTTGAAGTATCCTTGTGACGCCCCCAAATTCGGGTCTCCAAATACCCGGATCCGGTCATCACGATTCAATACAAACATTCACCTCTAACAACATATGGTAACTAAAATGCGGAATAAAATAAACATACGTTGTTCATTACAAGGTATTACTAGTCCCATAATACAAATAACCTTAAACACATACACAATCCGTACCCTAATAACTATCAGGGATTAAATTACATTATAGTAATTAACTACACAAAATTTTATCTTCTGCTACATGAAGTCTATCACTTCATCTTTTCCTTCCCTTTGTTCTTCCCTGACGTCTCGGGTTTAGCTGCAATGAGATCATGATATAGCAAGAATGAGCAACGAGTTTGCCCAGCAAGTTTAAAGTATGACAATAAGGATATATCATGATGAAGGGATATTAAGGAATTTCAACATTAGAAAAAATCAGAAGCAAGAACAATAATTGCTTTTAGAATAATTGATAGTCAAATAGACTTTGAACGATAACTTCCAAAGGAGTCAATAGCTAGTTGACCCTCTGGTTACTGGCTACAGAATAACGTACTTGAGGGGATCAGCCTCGCGTACCCTATGTATATGCATAACATTTAATTCTGCTATTTGTACCTTATATACGGTACGTGGGGTACTCCCCTATAAATAAAGGGGTGTTCATACAGTCTAAGAATCCTTACCATTGATTGGTTCAGATAGCTTTTATAAGTTCTCACATATTTGTCTGACCGAACAAGGGATTCAGACTTAACCATGAATGGTTTATAAATTCCTGAATTTAAATATACGAATTTCAAATGCACGAGTGCGAATGTCAATAAATATACAGATGTGGAATAATTTTGAAAGTAATTAGACCACTTAAGGCATGTTTGGAGATAAAAATTCAAGCTTAAAGAATAGCTTGCAACAGTATATATATACCTTTTTGCACGAATTAAAAATGGTGCATAAGGCTTAGAAATTTGCTCAATGTAAAAGTTGAGTAAAGAAGAACTTGCAATAATGTAAGAAGTTTAGAGTTAGGAACTTGCCTGTTCGCTCAGCTACAATTTAAATCTTAGCTTTAATTACTTGACCTTGGATAACCTATCAGCTGGTAGAGTTGGTTTATCCATTAGCATTACGTAATTATACCCCTTTATGCTATTTATTTAACAGATAAACAATTCACCGAATACATTTAATTACTACCTAGCCATCAGCTAAACAGAATTTAATTACTGACTCTTAACTATATATGATAGCTAATTAGGGTTACTTATTATTTGAGTCCCTTTGTTTGTCTCAGAATGTGAGCTAACAATCTTTAAATAATAAATTTATTTTGACTTAAAAACAACTAAGTAACGATTGATTACTTATTAAAATTTGTTGCGCTCAATTACTACTTACCTTAGGGGTAATTGAGTAATTGTTAATCTTGTTCCTCGTTTAATATTAATTTAATACTTACTGTATTAATTCTCCCCACACTTAATATATTTAAATAGTCCTTAAGTGTTTGTTATCATTATTTATTAGGGACCAAAAATAAATAACTAGCTTAATAATTTCCCTTATACTTAATCATTATTTCATTAATGATTAAGTAATTATTATCTTTATTAATTAATAACTTTATTCATACTTAATTATGATTATTATTAAATAAAAATTTTATTACTTATCAAAAATAAATAATTATTTCATTAACTTTATTTATATTTGATTATTATTATTATTAAATAATGATTAAATATTTATTATTTATTAATAAATGATAAATAATTATTTATTAACTCTATTTATATTTAATTATTAATAATAATTAAATATTTATTATTTAGTGATAGATAGTAATTTATTTACCAATTTATCCATATTAAATTAGTAAATAAAATCTACTATTATTATCTTTATTTATTATTTAGTGATAAGTAATAAATACCTACTTTATTCGTTTCATTCATACTTAATTATTATTAAGTAAATAATAATTAAACATTCATTATCCTTATTTATTATTTATTGATAAATAATAAACAATTATTTACTAACTCTATTCCTGTTTCCAGTTACTGAGAATGGCCAAGTATTACCACCAAAGTTTGTTTTTGTGTATCCCATATTGCTGTCAGACAGATAACACAACCAGGAAAAATCAAAAATCTAGTTTAGGCATTTTATCAAACACAGGCTGGGCATTTTAAGCCACAACACTGGCCTGTTTATCATACACCATCATGCTGCCGAACCATTTGGTTCTTCGATTACAGATTCCCAGTAAGAAACACATTACAAATTAATATCATATATATACTATAACCAACACATAACAATTGGCTGCTTGAACCTATAAGGTTCACCAACACAGGTTTCCTAACAAGCTTATCACAGTACTATAACCGAAACCAATATCACATTACCAGATTGTTCCAAATCAAAACAAACCCACAATTGACAGTGCCAATTTGATTACGAAAGAAAAGAAAATGATTTCAACAACCATAGAAATTCCAAAAATTTAATCCAATACAAAGAATAATCCAGTTAATACAGTACCCAGAATCAATTTAACCAATACAGGGAATAACGTATTCCCAATGCAGAGAAGCCATAGCCCAAAACAGAGAACAAAAATTTAAATTAAAGCTACTCAGTCACTACCTTGCTAATGATCGGACTGCAATCTTCCTCCTTCTACCGAAATAAACGGTGTAACCTTGAGACATTCACTCCAATTGTAACCCACGATCGAACACCCCTGCTCCCTCTCTCACTTGAACCCTAATTTTCTAATTTGGAACTCTGAACTTCTAATTGAGAACTCATCAATTCAAGGAATCGGCAGCTTCAGGGTTGGGGTCTCAATTTATAGGGCAGTGTTTGCCCAATTTGTGGTTAATACCCTAATTGCTTCGGACAATACCCGAGGGTTTGAGGAGAAACTGGCTGTCAACCGTTTCACATCAACCCAGCTGCGATTTCGCCGGCAGGACCTCGAGCATCGTACCCCCCTTTTCACCGTCCAATCGCCGATTTCCTCGAACCTGTGGTCCAACTGGTGGTCGTTCGGTCGTTGACGCCTTCACCGCTTCGTCCGTTGGTTAATCCCTTGGTAGCCGCCGATCCTCCCACGACAAAACCCTCGCTGTCACCGGCGATTGACAACCTTCTTTCGCTCGACTCGTTCGATTGATTGAGGGGTTGCAGTTGCTAGGTTCGGCTAGTCTCTTCTCCCTTCTTGATCGATCCGATTTAGGGGCTAGGGCTTTGGATCCCCTTCCGTTGCTCAGTTTAATCCTCCCTTCTCTCTCACGTTTCTATCTAATTGAGAGCCTTGGGTCTGATTTGGGGATTATGCTGTTAGGCAACAATTTTTTTCCAATTGAATTGTCGTTCGCCCCAAATCAATTCAAGAACGGATCCGACCCAGCAAGGAGAAGGAGTGGACTCAACCCGTTTGCCTTGATCCAACCCGATTGGCCCAACAAGGAACTAAATGAAATTGGGTTGGCCCAGTTAGGAAATTAAGAAGGGATCTGGGCTTAGTCCAAATAAAATTTGGGTCAGCTAACAATAAAATAGAAGAGGCGGCCCAAATGAATTATAAACCTTATGCCCCTATTATTTAATTAAATAACTAATTCAATTAATTAAAAAAAATGTTTATTTTAACCATAATTCTTAATCGAGTTATTTAAATATGAAAATGATAAAATCATTTATTAACTTCCCAATTTTCTTGCAATAAATTCTTAAGGTTAACCCACTAATTTATTTGACTATCAGTGAATCTCTTTAATGCACAGAAAATTATTGGACCACGTATTTATATAATTAATTACTAATACCCACATGGATCCAATTAAATTCGTTAAATTAAATAAAACGGATTTCATATGTTACAATAAATTGTACAAGATTTTTAAAAATTCCTGGGCATTACAATCCTTGCTAACCACACTTTCAACAAGTACCTTTCGGTTTTTTATTTTCGGAAGTGTTATCTTGACCACTACGCTTTCTTTTGTTATTACCCTTTAGTTTAGATGCATTTTCTATGATAAGAGCTTTAGCACTTTTATTTTTTATTTTTAATTTATCTAAATTCGAGAATTTTCTTCGACTTTGAGAAATTTAATAAGCTTTTGCATAGTCATTGCATTTTTCTTTTGTTTCAATTGCTTTTGACAATCTTTCCACGAAAATGATAACTTTGAAATGATTGTTGATACTTGAAACCATTCGTCAAGGTTATGGCCTTCCGACACAATTTGATTCATAATAATTTGAAGTTCATGTACTTGCAGCATAACAAATTTGTTATCTATCATTTGATAATCAAATAATGAACTTACTAGAAATTTTTTATTTTCGGCGTCCTCAATTTTATACTTGTTGTCGAGATCCTCCAATAATTCTCTTGCCGTCTTTTTCATGAACTTGGCTTCATACACATCGCACAATAAATTGGATAACATATTTAGAATGTACCCTTTACACATGAAGTCATCTTATTCTCATTTTATTCGACTCTTCATTTATGCCGGTGTCTCATTTTCTTTTTCTTTCATTTTCTCTTTATTCAGCACATGAGAGAGTTTTAATGCCATTAAGCAAAAATGCATTTTGCTCTTCCAACGTCTGAAGAATAATCCATCAAATTTCTCGAGTTTGTTAATTTGATTCAAGCTACTTTTTGTATTGTTGTCTTCCATTGTTAATATAGTCTTAAGATTGTTGTAACTCGCTTTGTAATTTGATGTAGAATAACAATATTACCGTCTGAATCGAATGGTTGACCACTTTTTCTATAAGACTATATTCACCCCTTACTTTTACTACACAGTGTTACTGTAAATTAGTCTCCCAAGATAAGACAGACCCAGATTTTACTCTATACTAGAATTTGTTGTGTAGAAACAAATCTAGTGCAAAACTATAAATGAGATAGAAGAAAATTATAACAAGAAAAAAAAATATTAGAATGATATTTTTTCTAAGAACTTAAAAAAGATTTGGAATGATTTGAAGTACCAACTTGGGTGGATTTACAATTTATTTATAAGTTTTCAAGTACCCTTTTGAAGAGATATATATCCTTTTGAAGAGATACATCCCTTTAAAAATATATTTTAAACAGTAGAGATATATTCCTTTAAAAAGATATGTTGAATCATTGTAATGATTCATTGGATTATCAATTTGAACCATTGCATCTATTCAATTGTTTCATCCCAAACCATTGCATTAGTTCAATTGCTTCTAAGCCCGAATCAATATATTCCTTGTCCGAATAGATTCTTTTTGTTCAAAGAGTTATAATCTTTCAAACCAAACCAATTGAACCAACACATTTATTGGTTTTAATTGCAACATATAATATATTTATTATATACTTTCAAGATTTGAAAATATCTAAGCCACATGGATATGTGGAAGCATTGCCAAGAAATTATTTCCCCACGATTCATACCCCGAATATGAAGGAATTGAGCATGCACATTATGTGTATAGGGTTAGGGACAGGTTGAGGAAACAAGTGCTAGTGCCACTTCATGAGGCATTGAAGTTGCCTGAGGTTTATATGATTGCAAAGAATTGGAACTCAATTTCTTATAACAGGGTTGAATCAGTTGCGATGAAAACTTACACTGATATTTTCTTGCACCGTGATAACCAAAGGTTCAGGGAATATCTTGAGAATGTGAAGATTGGGAATGCAAAGATTGCTGCAGGGGCATTGCTCCCACATGAGATAATTGGGTCTTTGAAGCGCGGTAGTGGGGCATCCATAGTTGCAGAGCTGCAATGGAAAAGAATGGTGGATGATTTGTTAAAGAAGGGTAAGTTGACAAATTGTATTGCTGTTTGTGATGTGTCTGGAAGTATGAGTGGAACCCCAATGGAGGTGGCAATTGCGCTTGGTGTATTAGTTTCTGAGCTAAGTGCAGAGCCTTGGAAGGGGCATGTGATCAGTTTTAGCCACGAGCCACAGCTTCACTTGATTAAAGGAAATACTCTTCGAGCCAAGACTGAGTTTGTGAGGGAAATGGATGCTGGTTACAATACAGATTTTCAGAAGGTGTTTGATCAAATATTAGAGGTTGCTGTGAATGGGAAACTGAGTGAAGAGCAAATGATAAAGAGGGTTTTTGTTTTCACTGATATGGAGTTCGATGAAGCAACCGCTGCATGTCCATGGCAGATGGAAGACAGTGAGTCCGAGTCTGAGAGTGATATGGAGTTTGATCAAGAAACTGCAACTGGGATTCCGAATACGTGGCAGACAAATGTGAATCCGTCCAAGACTACTAAGAAAACATGGGAGACGGATTACCAAGTAATTCAGAGGAAATTCAGGAAAAAAGGGTATCAGAAAGTGGCTGAAATTGTGTTTTGGAACCTTAGGGACTCAGCTGCAACACCTGTGACAGCCACCCAAACTGGGGTGGCTATGCTTAGTGGATTTTTGAAGAATTTGTTGACTCTGTTCTTGGAGGAAGGGGGTGAAATTAATCCTGAGGATGTGCAGCAGGCAAATTTGGGTACCGGGGAGGAGGACTCGAACACAAAATCTGCCAAGGAGGATTTGAATCTGGAAGCTGTGATGGAGGCTGCCATTTCTGGTGAAGAGTATCAGAAATTAGTTTTGTATGACTGATGTACTAAATTTGTCCATGTTATCCTTCTGAATTATAAATGAAGTTTTTTCAGTACTTTTAACTCTTATAGAATTTTCCTTCATAGCTGGAAATATGTGGTTTGTGTTAGAATTTTCCTTCATATCAAATCTTTATTTCTACACATTGACCAGCCATTACATCAAGTAACTGTGTTTTGTGCTAAGCTCTCTCAGCATGTCACTGAATATAATTCTGTTCTGGTTCTTTGAATGTTTGACTGCTGCCTGCTTGTATGCTTCTTCCGAGTGGAGGAGAACAAATCCAAGTTTTGAGCTCTGGTTTAAAGATAAAAATTTGGAAGACTCCTCAAGTAATTTAAAGCTCTGTTCAGGTTACCCTTTAAAAATTGTTCAGAAGCAATCTGAAATTTCAAATAAAATTGAACCTGAATTTTCTTATTTGATATTATGAATTTGAGGTATGGTACTCAGTGAACAAAATAACTGATTCAAATTATCAAGAAAAAGAATTGCAGCCTACTTTCCAACTCTCTTCTAATCTCTCCTCCTCTCCCCATCTGTGAGTGAACGGCAAAGAATTTGCAGAAATATGCTTTACCCAAACAAATTGCAAAATGCGATTCAGTTTGCAAACAGAGTTAATGCAACTAACTATCAGTTTACAATATTCAAGAAATGTATGACTAAAATCAAATAATTTCATATTAATTTTTACTTTTAAAATGTCAAAATTTGATTTCAAAAAGTTGAAATTGATACTTAGTTTGGAGCCGAGTATACTCGAGTAAAAATACCTAAGCAATGCTGGTTCAAAACTGTTTTAGCAATTCTTTCAAATATCTTAAACTAAGTGCATTATGTTATTTTTGGACCAATACTAAGAAATATAGGTGAAAAATATGTGGTCTTCTTTTATGTAGAAAATATGTTGTATATATCAGAGATTTTATTTCCCACAAAAAAAATCTACATAAGCTTAATAAATTACACTCGTTGAACATCTGAAATAAAAGCTACATTAAGGTATGTTAGAAGGGAATAACTTGACATGCATCCAAACAGAATCTTTCATTTTATGTTGTTAGAAAGGAACAGAGTTTTACATCTTTCATTCTCTGCTGCTGCATGGCAGATCTTTACCATCAGAGCCCCCAGTCCAATCGCTTGCTAGTCTTTGAACTTCTTCACTTGCTAGTCTTCGAACTTCTTCACTTGTTTTGCTCCTTGTTCTTGTGGAAAGGGGGTGATCATTCTCTCGAGGTTGAGAGTGGTTCTTCTTTGAGAATTGGGTGGCAGCCGCTCGTGCACCAGATATGGCTGCAGCAAGTCTTGGTGATTTCTCCATTTCAAATGCAGCAGACCTATCTATGTAAGCAACACGTGATCCGGGGGGCTTTGAAGAGAAACGATCTTGTGGATTTGGAACTGGAAACTTAACCGGTAGCGGGGCTTGTACTGGTGAAAGGCCTCTGACTGCTGAATCGAATATCTTGAAAATTTCCACAACCAAAATAAAAACTAAGTAAATAAGAACACTCAGAATTGGAACATAACCAAGTAAGAAAAAATGTATCATCTGGTAGCTTTCTTCTTTACCTTTCTCTCCAAATTATAAACGCCTTGATACCCCCTCATTTCAAATGGAACAATCAATTTCTGCACTCGTGAAAACTTATTCCTTTAATATATCCACAGAAACATACTGAACCATCACTACTCAACAGTTCAGTGTAACGAAACAAGAAACTAAAAGCTGAATGAAATTTTAAACCTGTGGTTGCTCACAAAGCCAGCAAAAATTTGTTTGTCCTTCTAGCCTCACCTACAGAAACATGATTTGGCTTTACATGAATAAAGACCATATAACCAAGATTAAACTAACTAAAGGCACCATCCATCCCATAAAAGATGTACGAAGAATGAGAAAATGTAAGTCATAGTTACCCACCCCTTCTGGGACCTCCTCCCAGCATCTTAGCTCATCAAGTGTAACACAACCAACCACTTCAACACAACCTGTTCCGGGATAAAGTTTCTCATAAATATAGTATTCACCCTATATAATGCAAAGCAAAATAACAAATTTTTTGTTCTACTTCTACATGTGTAATGTTTTGTAAGGCATGGAAAACTTGTCACTGCACTTGCAATCAAATCATAACCTAGCGTTTTCCTGAGCTTGATTACAAATTGCATCAGTAGAAAATAATAGTTACAACAGAAACATGAAGACCAACATCTACGTTTCAAAAAATAATAATAAATAGAAGTTTTTTTAAAAATCCATATGAAACTACAATCTCTGGAGAATAGTATAATATTTAAAGGTTCCTTTTTAGAGTAACAAAATTTCAGTTTTTCTTTAACATTATTAGTCAAAAGAATGAAGGTGGAGAAAAGGTTAAACTCTTAGAAGTTAGAATTAGAAGAAGAAAACTAAAAAGTACCTAGAAGTCTTGAAACTGGGTAATTCTCTGGGAACTTGAGATCTGTAATCCCATTCACTGCATAGATTTCGGTATAGAAGTCTTCCATTGCTTTGATTGTCGCTTGATCTGGGACCTTACCAGCAGCATGAATCCAAAGTCGGCCTTCAAAATCAAATATATAATGACAAATAATATATTTAACATTCTCACGTGCTTGGCAAAAACATGGAAATAGAAAGATAACTATAAACATTCTGGTTAACATTTTTGGGAAAACAAGAAATTCTTAACAAATTAGTATGGCTGGTTCAAATCAAACAATAACAAGAGTTTCTCTTTATGTTCTTTTCATTCCGTTTGCAAGTATAATAAGGGAAAAAATGCCACTCCAACTTATGAATTGTAGATACTTCCCAGTTACACTGTTGACCGTACCTTTAAAATATTTTCAGATGTTACTTGTGTGCCTCATCTTCAATCGGTTGAATGAAAATAACTATTGTTTGCTGAATATTTTAAGAAGTTCTTAGCTTTAGACTAATAAAATACCATTGAAAATGAGCATAGTAAATAATCAAACACAAGAACAGTCTCTCAGTCTCCCAAGCATACATGGTCATTGGGGAAAAAAACAGTCGAGAATATTTAAAAATCTTCGGCTGAAACCAACTACTAGAAAAGGCAAAAAAGTTAATGCCGAGCAAACAACATGGGCTTCAAGTTAGAAGAACACATCTCTGAATTAACTTCCATTACGATTAAATATGCTTTTAGTATCTACTAACATGGACAAAAGAAGATAAAAGGAGAATACAGATAATAGGACAAAGAGAGCTGAGAATAACAAAACAATTTGAATCCTAATAGAATAAAGAAACCATAAATCTTAGTAAATAGCCAATTACATAATTAAGGCAATTAACTAAATTAATAGTTTCAACATTTTCAGCCACGTGGGATTTTGTATTGGGGTATGGATTATTCCCACGCCTCAAATAGGTGCCATTTCTGCAGCCACAATGTCCATCACGTTGTCTACCTATAATCTCATTCTCTCAAAACAAAAGGGTTGAATTAAAAAAAAAACTTAAGCTATCAGTTAAGTTAGTAGCTACTTTAACCAAAGAGGCAAAAACTAAGGCTCTCCCTTTCAAAAACCATAGATGCTCGATAGCAAGTAGTTTTACCTTACATGGGGTTATTAACTGCCTCATTATGTGAGCATCCAATTGCACGAGGGCATAACAAGTAGCTTGATGATTTTGATACTAGATCATAGATTGTAGTTCTTTTGTTGTAGTTTTATACCTCAAGACTTCATTGATGTTCTTTTTTACTTTATAAGGTATTATCTCACTAATTGCTGAAGATCTTGATGGCAGCTACCCCACATCTCAATACTATAAACTAGTGGGCAAACCCCACACTCATTGCAAGCCTTGATCATTCTGGTGCAATTTTAAAAAAGACTTCCACAACGGAAAATTGTTTCGCAATAAACTATTTGATTATGCTGGTTCAAGAGAAATGTTCAATAATATAAATATAATGTCATGTTTTTATATTCAGAACGTTTAAGAAGTATCAGATGGATTCATATGCTTTGAACATAAATTCACTAATTTGGCAAAAAATTGTATACTGGGGTCAAATCCACCCCTAGGAGCACGTACACGTTTTTGGGGCGTGATAATGGCACCCCTGTTAAGCAGAACACTTGACTCAGGCTACCACTTTCAACCAATAAAATGTGCAGAACTTTTCTGCCTAGTGCTTATAGAATATAAATCCACTAACTGTAACTTATCCTCAGTTGTGAAAGCATAATCAAACATGCTTGCATATAATGGGAAGCATGAGACAATGTTGCCCATTACCCAATTAATCCACTACTATTAGTATACACTATAGTATAAGTTCAAAATAAGCAAAGATTCCAATTGCATTCTGCATCAAGGATTGACCTAAAAATTATTTATAGAAAGGGTAAAACTGAAAAATAAATAAATTTATCACCCCCTTCTATTCTACAAATCAAATAACAGAAAAACTGAATGACTTATTTGACAACATGAATAACAAAAATTCTAAGTAAATTGAGAAAGGTAATAGAACGGGGTTTGGGTACCTCTGATAGGAGAAGGCCAAGATCTTCCCTCAATGCGCTTGATACCATGAACAAGCAAAGAAGCCCATGGCTGATGCATAGTCAAGCACGGGTTTCTGTAATTTCCACTCCCGCCGCGTCCGCCACCGCCACCGCCTCCACTGCTACTCCCGATCATCTGCTCAGCTTCTCCCCTGAATTAGTTAAGTTGAATAATAATTGGAGTCAAAACTGAAATGGGTCTAATCTAGTTTTGGGAGTTAAAAATAAGATTCAAACTGGGTCGGATTTATAAACCCCTATACTATTTGCAATCACAGGGGGAATCTCCCGTACCGGGTAGATGAGAATATCTGCGAGAGGAGATCGATGACAATTGCAAGTGATGAGCACGTGGTTAAGATTTTGCAATTGACATTTTCACGTTGACTTTTTTTTACTCCTTCGATTCGAGAAAGATTAAGAATTTATATTAAAGAAAAGTGATTCAAAAATTACTAATTTAAAATCAAAAATAATAATTTCAACTCAATTTAGTAAAAATTATTCAATTATCTGGTTCATATATTGAGTCTTTCAAAAATCAAAATATAAGAGTAATTTATGAAATAAATAAAATTAAGGAGATATCTTAATCTATTGAAAAATGAGAGACTCATTTGTTTTTTTTTTCTTCTTTTGTAAAGCTTGTACATTCATATTTTCAAATAATTGTTTTTAAATATATTTTCAAACAAAATTATAAGTAATTTTATATTTATATTTTGGATTTTAATACATTAGACCAAAAATAATAGTCCAGTAATAATGTCTATCTTTTTAGTAAGCAACGCAACGGTTTCAAAGCTATCCCTTAATAAAAAATAAAATTCAGAATCAACATATCCTATAGAAACTCTTAAGATAAAATGCATACCGAAAATTTAATTCTAATTATATAAGTTCTAAAAAAATAAAAATTCTATGCATTACTATTTGAGAGTGGATGATGATATAGGTCACATACATTGTATTTTACTTCTTCCGTCCACAAAAAATAAACAAAATATAATTTGTAATCATAATAAGAAGAAGAAAAATTAAAAAAATATAAAATTTATGTTTAGTAATCTTAAAAAATTATATAAAATGATGAGTATTTTTATTTTTTATACTAATAAATTTTACTAAATAATATATTTACATTCTACTTTATATATTTTATTTCGTCTTTTTAAGAATAATTTTTTTTTACCTTTAGTCGCTGTTTCGAGATGAAGAGAATCATTTTTTATTTTTTGGGTCGGGTGTTGGGTTTGACCCGAGTCGATGACCATTGACTTCTCCATGTCTCTCCACAATCAAGATGTACGTGGGTACCTCCTCTTCTGCCTCTTTTCTCTGTCCTCCTTCATTTTCTTTTTTTTAGCTTTTTTCATTTGAACGAGCGGCCTCAGATAAACACGAATGTTTTCACAAAAAGCCAACTACAAACTAAATCCCAAAATTCCTTCAAAGATATTCATATACTAATCTTCAGTTCAACTTCTATCTCTCTAAAAATCCATTCTTCTTCTTCTTTTTTCTTAGGTATGCTAATAATAACCCAAGAACAGAGCCAAGTTCACAATCAAATTCAACCCCCCTTTTCTTGATTCTCTGCTTTTTCTTCAATCTCGATTGCTTTTGTGACCTTTTTAGAAATCCCAGTTCGTTAGACATGGAACCTTCGGTTCTTGATGACATAATCAACCGATTGCTTGAAGTTAGAGGCAGACCAGGGAAGCAAGTGCAGCTTTCAGAGTCCGAGATCAGGCAGCTTTGCCTTCAGTCCAAGGATGTGTTCTTGCAGCAGCCCAATCTTTTGGAGCTTGAGGCACCCATCAAGATCTGTGGTATATGATAGTTCATATGAAATGGATTTGTTTGATTCTGATTATAGTTATTTTGGGTTGGGTTTTTTATTTTTAAGTTTTTTTTTAGTTTAAAATTTTATTTTTTGAGGTGGGTTTGTTCAATTTGAAGTGGGATTTTGTTTGGTTGATATTGACTTTGAATTGCATTTGTTGGGACTCTGTGTTGGCCATGTATTACTAATCCTTTTCTTCCGGAGTTGCTACTGTATGGTAGGGGTAGTAAATTGAAGTTGATATGGTATGAATCCAAGACAGGTAAATGAAACAGACACCCACAAAATTTATGTGATGGCTATTGATTTAATTGTTTTGTCTGAAAGAAATTCTGATTAATATTAAACTGAACAATCTAATAGATTGGTGGCTTAAATTAGAACTCGGTTCTCCTCGTATAGTTGAGCTCTAGTATTGTATAAATTACATAGTTTGACTTGCTGTTTACTGTTGAATTCTTCTATGGTTTGCAATTGCATTTTGTGAATAAGTTGCCTCTAAAGTATTATGCTTTCGACTAGTGGATTATGACACTGGAATGCTGTGTGGTTGAATTTTTTTACCTTCCTATTATTCTTGTAGATAGTTTGTTTTTAAATGTACAGTGAAGGAATTGGTATGTTCTGAGTTTTTTTTTTTCATTATGCCTGGTGAGTAGGAGAATTTTGAACTACCCATGTTCATCAGCTTCTTGGTATGTTCTGTAGGTCAGACTATGAAACGTGGTAGATGTTTCTTATATAATCATTTTGGCTGGAATAATTACATTAAGTTAATTAATGTGGGATGGAGTTGCAGGATCCATATATGATTACTTCTCTGGGAAATTTAGTGTTTTTCATGGATAATAAACAATATCTTACTTCATTAAAATAATGCAGTATACCATACAGTTGGCCAGTTGGGTTTCCCTGCAAATGGCTTCTATTAAATCTTTGTCCACACCTTTCGCTAACTGCATATCAAATTGTTGACTTCCTGAGGGAGAATCATCTAAAACTCCATAAACTTGAAAATAATGATCATCAATCCATGATACCCTTGCTATGAATAAAATGACGACTAGCTTTCTTGTTTTCACTTTCTGCACCAGGCAATGTTAATCTGTTACAGGTTACTACTTGATTACCATAGATTGACAGGTCAGAAGTTTTCTAGGGTGGGCATCCATTTAATTGACCACTTTCAAGAGTGCGGCTAATGCTTACCTAGAGAAGAAAGGAACTCTCTTGTCCCCAAGCTTGTTGTAAGGGGACCTCATTCATTTTGAACTTCTATTCCTGGACAACTTCCACCTCTTTCTAATCTCCATCGCACCTTGCATTGTAGTACTAAGTGGGACCTATTGAAAACAGCTTCATTAACCTCCTTTATGCACATTCCATTTCTTAGATCTCTTCTTCTTAGGCATTCCATTTCTTAGATCTCTGCTTCTTAGGCCTTTCTATATATATCATTTAAAAGGTATATTGTTTATGGAATTCCCAATCTTTTAATTAGCTCCGAAAGTGGGGGCATGTGCCACTAGATTTTTGGGGTACAAAAAATATCTGACGCTCACAGTTAATGTGGAAGTTAATATTCTGTCGAGTTTGATCCTGTTTGTCACATTATCAACTTCTTGTAGGTTACTGACAGATACTGTGTTAGATAATATTTACTCCCATCTATATGTTCATGTTTGCTTGAATCCACTTTCGTCTGAACTTAGCACCTCTTATGTTAGGTGCTTCTCCACACTACAAACTAATGAATAAGGAGGGACTTAAGTTTTTTCCTTTTACTTCTAAATGTATTTTGCTCTGTTAAATTGTTCAAAAATCCACCTTTTTGTATTGTAAGCCCTTTTTAAATACCAGGTCTGCATTTATTTTTTATTTTATTTCTTTATTTATTTTATATTAATTCTGATAGACAACACTATGCGGTGATTTTTTATTTAACTATTAATGTCAGTGGCATCCATTTTAGATTTTTTTTTATATATGTAACATATAGGATGGACATGCACCTAATGCATGTAAGCAAAAGACAAATCATCAGAATTTCCCCATGAACAACTGGCTTCATTTGCATTTTCTTTTGATCTTTTGAGGTTTGAACTTTGTTGCTCAATGATTCCATACACTGTTTAGTCATTCTCTGTCTCTCACACACAGAGAAAGGAAGAAATTACATCTGAACATTGATCTAAAATTTTATCTTTTCCATTGGCCAGGAGATATTCATGGTCAGTATTCTGATCTACTGAGGCTTTTTGAATATGGTGGTTTACCTCCAAAATCCAACTATTTATTTTTGGGGGATTACGTAGATCGTGGGAAGCAAAGTCTAGAAACAATATGCCTTCTCCTTGCATTTAAGATCAAGTATCCTGAGAATTTTTTCCTTTTGAGGGGCAACCATGAATGTGCTTCTGTAAACCGCATATATGGATTCTATGATGAGTGTAAGCGAAGATTCAATGTCAGGCTCTGGAAAGTGTTTACAGACTCTTTTAACTGCCTACCAGTTGCAGCACTTATCGATGAAAAGATACTGTGCATGCATGGGGGTCTTTCTCCTGATTTGAACAATTTAGATCAAATAAGAAATTTAAAGCGTCCAACTGATGTACCGGAAAGTGGTTTACTTTGTGATCTATTGTGGTCGGATCCCAGTAAAGATGTTAAAGGGTGGGGAATGAATGATAGGGGAGTTTCCTATACCTTTGGTGCCGATAAGGTGACTGAATTTCTTCAGAAGCAGGATCTTGATCTTATTTGTCGTGCGCACCAGGTATATATGTTTTCTATTTTTGTATTTTCTTTTAAAAAATCAGAATCCCAGTGTCTCATAAGTTAATTCCTTATTTTCAGGTTGTGGAAGATGGATATGAGTTTTTTGCTGATAGACAACTTGTAACTATATTTTCAGCCCCTAATTACTGTGGAGAATTTGATAATGCTGGTGCCATGATGAGTGTGGATGAGACATTGATGTGCTCTTTCCAAATATTAAAGCCTGCAGAAAAGAAGCCAAAGTTTGTGTTTGGGAGCACAACTACAGCTAAGCAAGGAAATTTTTTCACAAAAAACAAGGTATTCTATTCTGCAAAAGTAACTAGTTCTAAAAGGTGGAATGGATGATAAACTGGAATCTCTATATTTTTTTTCTGGTTCGTCTAAAGTCTTAGGAAGAAGAGGTACATAAATAATTTGTTTATTTATTTTACCTCGAATTGAAATTTGGAGCTTTTTGACCTTTTTTTTATATAATATAAAATAAATAAATAAAAGAAAAAGAAGAAGGAAACCTAGAGCTGTTTGAACATGTAAGAGAGGACTTGAAATAGCTAATTTAGGGATAGAATCTATGTTTCTTGTATGAAATTATTCATTAGAAGAAATATTTTACCAACCTGTGTATCTGAGTGGTGGATAGCTTGTGGATTGATAGGCTGTCATGGAAGTATAATGAAAAAATGCAGAATATTATCCAAACTTTTGTCTAAGCATTAACATTCAAACATTGTAAGCACAGATATATTCCTATATCAAGAACATGTGGCCCTTATGGAATATCAGGATCTTCAAATCTTGATTGTGCTACTCAGTTTCTAAGTTGTTTTGCTTCATACTTCTGCGCTATTACGTGAAACTTAAATACATGCATCAGTTACATCATTTTTCTTGGAGTCATGTGCCTTGATAATAACTCCTAGTCTACTATACAGTTTTTCTATACCTTAGGTTTTTCACTTAAGGTGGCCTTAAATTCAACCTTTTATAAAAGCATGGCTATCCTTTTTCTACAAGCTTCTTCAGTGTGTGTATCTGACGGAAGGCATGTCTTAGCTCTTATCCATTATCCAGTGGCAGTCGCAAGATATTGGCTCTGCTGGGCAATGGATAGTTAATAATTTCAAATGATTCGTTAATGAAAAAAAAATTGCATAATCACCGTGATGGGATTCTAATATTACTTTCACTTATTTCCAGACATTCCTTGGCCCCTAATAAGTATGAATGAATGTGTCATGTATCATGCTGTCCTCAAATCTGTGGTACATAGAGCAGAAGGTGGATGTCAAAGGACTCAGGTTTTTCGGTACAAGAGGATCAAAACACTGGAAGCAGTCTTCAGCAAATATAAAATATAACACGGACCTCCTTATGATATATAGAGTAGGAGGGTTGTAATAACATTTTTCTTCATAATGTAAAATACCAACTGATTTGGTAAGGGATCAAGGATTGACCCTGACATGAGAATTGCTATGTTAATTTTAATTTTTATTTTTTCAAAACGTGGAATGATGTTCAAGCAGTCAAGACATCAAGGGAACCAAAAGTCTTGAGCCATTGAGGTTGCATTGCATTTGAGATGAGTGGTATGTGATAAATCTTCCTCTTCTTACCTGTCTTTGCTCATAACTTTCTATTGTTCTAATTTCTAAATATTCATTTGGTACAAAGTCAACTTTATTGATAATTTAGGTGATTAATGTTAGTCTCAATTTAATTATAAGTTAAACTCCTTTTGGAGAGTAGTTGGAACATTTTAATCCCACATTGAAAGATATGAGACAAATTTGTCTGTATATATAAGGAATTAAGTTACTAACAATAGTAACTTTAGTCATGATTTAGTGTTTAAGGCCTTATTTGGATGGATTGGATCCGATTTGAACTAGGGATTTGATTCGAGATTTGTTTCGGACTCAGAATTTGACTCGGGTCGTTACATATGGTATCAGAGTCGACTCTGAAAAGTTTGGGTCAGGTTATCCGATCGAATTGTCGGAGGTGGGGACACGAAAGCGGGTGGTATTATTCCATAATGGAGAGAGTTTCGGAGGTGGAGACACGAAGTCAACCGATATTATCCTACAATGACTATTAAGGCAAAGATTTGTGAATGGTTATAGAGGCAAAGATTTGTGGACCGTGTGTGTGATCGGTTCTGACAAGGATGAGGAATTAAGTTACTACCAATAATACTTTCAGTCATAATCTTTTTGGTGAGTTAAGATGACTCAAGAAGATGTTATTGAGTTAGTGTTAAAGGCTTTATTTGGATATATTGAATTCGATTCGGACTTGGGATTTGACCTGAGATTTGTTCCGGACTCAAGATTTGACCTGGGTCGTTACATAATTTTGAAATTATATATTGTTAGTGGCTCCTTGAACTATTTAGTATTTTGAAATTATATATTGTACATAAATGACTCTCTGAACTATTTAGTATTTTGAAATTATGTATTGTGAGTGGCTTTCCGAACTTTTTAGTGTGTTTAAATTATCGTTTACTTTAATGTATATCTTAGTAATTACTCGAATGCCTAAATGTACCATTTCAAAATTTGTTATGTTTTATTTAAGGCTTTCATTTAAAGGAAAACATAACTTTTTTATTTTAAAACTCAGATCAAGTATCGAAATAGAAATTTGATTTAGAAAGTGAGATTATATGATCTTGAACTGTGACATAATTTAGAATATCGATAATATTGAGAACGTTTTTGAAATTCTTAATCCGAATATGTATAGAACCCATTAGTGTCTACGCTTAGTTCCGGAGCTAATATAGGACTTATTAAGGTGCACACTTTTTAGATGCTCTTCGGAGATCGTGCTTTTTATAGATAACTTAGTAGGGTGTGTGATCATTGACATTATCTTACTTTTGGGCCGTGTTACAGAGCTATTGTAACATTAGTCGCTAAGGCTGTGAATTAAAAAATATATTGTATACATTGAAATCATTTTTGAATGTGAATTCATTTTGTTATTATTTGTTTTTGTTTTGAAAATATATTTACTATTGTTATCAAATAAAAAGTTATTTCGAGAAAATGTTTTGTAAATTATACTTGATCCACCTAAATAGTAAACATTGTCACTTGTTGAGTTTTATTCCTCACCCCTTTCATAAATTTTTACAGGTTACATCGTTGATAGCTGGGCACTTGTTTGATACGCTCTAGATAGCTAGAGTTTAGTTTAAGATATTTATTTCTTTTTGTCTTTGAATTTGTTATAAAACTCTTAGTTTCGGGGAGCCGCATCTTCATTTTTTTCGAATTTGGTATTTAGTTGTTATTCATTTGAATTGGTTTTGAAAGATGGTTATTGTTAGGTTTTAATTTAGGATTATTGTTGAGTTGTTATTGTTTGAGCTACACGCTAGTAATATTGTTGTCTCACGAGCTTTTGGGCTTGCAGAATGTAGCACTTTGGGCCTGTAACAGGTTTAGAGTGTTACAGAGATGGTATCAAAGTCGACTCACGAAAGCTTGAGTCAGGTTATCCGATCGGGCTACCGGAGGTGGGGACACGAAGGCTAGAGGTATTATCCCATAATGGAGAGAGGTCCGAAGGTAGGGGCACGAAGCCAGTCGGTATTATCCCACAATGGCTAGAGAGGCAAAGATCTGTGGACCGTGTGTGATCGGTTTTGACGAGGAAGTTAGAAATTTAAGTGAAGGAGTTTGTAACACCCTAATCTCACATCGAAAGATATGAAAATTTTGTCTATATATAAGAAATTAAGTTACTAACAATAGACCTTCAGTCATGACCTTTTTGGATGAGCCTGTGGTGGGCTAAGATGACCCAAGAAGATACTATTGAGTTAGTGTTTAAGGTCTTATTTAGATAGATTGGATTCAATTCGGACTTGAGATTTGACCCGAAATTTATTTTGGACTCGGGATTTGACCCAAATCGTTACAGTAGTATCCCATGATTTTTGAGAATTAAGATTACAAGTGGAACCTGTTTTTGGGGACATATCAGCTTGTAGTAACATAGAGTTTTGCATGAACGGTTCTTGATCTTAATAACTGTCCCATCCGAGTTCAAGATATGTGAATCAATTCAACTCTGTCTTGTCTCAATTTTTAGAGTATTTGTTCAGTTATTAGCATTTGTAGTGATACCGTTTGTCATATTTGGACTTCTAAAGACACCGCATTATATTTGGTGTGTTGCGTTTGAGTCGTATACTCTGTGTTTTTTAGTTAAATAAGTTGAGTTTGAAATAAGTTGTTGGTAGACAAATAAAATTTTTAAATGCGTTTGGACTTTCCAAACGTTCCACTCCAAACACTCCAAAAGCTGTATAACTAAACATATACAGAGTTGGCTACATAACTTCCTATTTGAAATGCAGGCACTAAAAAAATAATGAACTGTATATATGTAGGCCTGACAGAATATGGTTATGGGCTGATTTTGGTTTACAAAATTTGGTTATAGTTCTATTTAAGAACTAAAACCATATTATCTATTTTTAATATGAGTTGTGTGAGTTACAACCATATAATTATGAGCCAAATATAGGTTAACCCATTTTTCAAATTTCAAACTTACCATTATTATGGTCCAATTAAATAAAATATTTATGATATTTAATTTTTATATTCTTCCACCTTCTATCACTAATGTTTTATACATTCTTCCTCTCTCTAAAATTTTTATACACTTGTTTTCTCTAAAAATTCTTTTACGCTCAATTTTTTTATATACTTTTTTCTCTCTCTAAAAATTTTATACTATCTCTCTCAAATTTTTAAATAATTTATTTCCCTTTAATTTTTTATACTCTCCATCTCAATTTTTTACACTCTCTCTAAATTTTTAAAGATGTATGACATGTATATTATATTAATAGTACAAAATATAAATAAACTTAGATATAATTACTAAAAAAAATTATCTAAAAAGAGTTAAACCCCTAAATGAGAAATACAATTATTCAAATGTTTCAAACATATCAATTATCAAACATATATTTTCATCTAGTGTTCAATTTCAAAAAAAAAACTTTATTTTATTAATTACTATTTTTTTGACTTAATATAATATCCTATTATTATAAGAAGTTAATTAATTTTATATATTATATGTGATAATTTTTTTTATCAAAATGTACTCTATTTTCTAAAAATTGTGAATAGTACAACCGACCGTATATATATGTACGTTACAGTACATATATCAGTATATGTTGCTATATATCATTATCAAAGCTAAGCATATTGTTGCTAAAATTATAGTCTTCAGCTAGACTATTAACAGAGAAAAGAAATAGACAAGAAATGTTATATTTCTTCATTCATTGAATTCTTATGTTATAAGATGTATAAGATACTTTATAGGATCACTAGCTAGTATAGAATTCTAGATAATTCATCACAACTATACATAGGGCTGCAAACGAACCGAACTATTCGCGAACCGGTTCGGTTCGGTTCGAGTTCGAGTTGCTCGTTGAGTTCGCACATAGTGTTCCGTTCGATTGTTCGATCGAACACGTTCGCAAACCATGTTGTTCGGTTCGTCTTTGTTCGCGAACAGTTCGAGTTCGGATCGGTTCGATAAGTTCGAGTTCGAAATCGATTTCTTACATGTTTAAATTATTTCTAAAATTCTAAATACAAATAATTGGTTATTTCATACTAAATTCTAAAGTTTGTCTTATCAATAATTGTTAAATTTGTAGTAATTTTCTTTTTTTATTACTTAAACATCTTTTTGTTTTTTTAATAATTGATTATAAGTAAACATTTTTATTTAATAATTAATAAATAATAATGTGTCGTTCTTCACCTCTAATTTAATTAAAATAATTTTAATATTTTCATAAAAAATTTAACAATAATTATTGGATTATTACAGTTTACATCTTTAATAATTTAATAAATTATAACCAATGTCATAAATCACATAAATAAAGTCATTAATAATCATGCAATGACAATTTGACATTAATTAAAGAATGATACAATACAATTGCTTACATTTACATGAGTTATTAAAATTGTTAAATCGAGATAGAAAATATAGAAATCAAGTCATCAATGTATTGAAACTTCACTAATAGAGTAATAGTTATTGTACAATTACTATTATATATTACATCAACTATCAACTATATATATAATTAAAAGTGCAAACTTGATTTTACTAATTTTTAATTCTTTTTTAGTGTTACAGACTTACAGTGTATATGCGAGACAATGAGAGAGAGTGACTTGCTAACTTTGATTTATCATTTATGCAATTAAGTAATCATATATTAGTATAAAAAGTAGTGTCTAATAATCCAATTAAACAATATGTCACAGTACCGTATGCATGAAATTAAAATGAGTTATTAATTTAAACTAAAATAAGTAAAAATATTTTTTAAAAAATGAAACAAAGTCTCTAAATAGTTTTGAGCCTTTAATTTTAGAATCGTAGTTAATTTATTTAGTTGTAAACAATATAATTATGAAAATTATAAAGTTTTTATAAAGTAAAATTAAAAATATTTCCTATCGACTTTGAAAATTCATACTTGATGAGTTGATCTTATTACTTATATTTCAGAACGGAGGAAGTGAATTAGATATTGAATTAATCGAAATTAACTAAATTCACATTATTTTAAATCTTAGAATTTTACAATTTTATTATAAAAAATCTTAAATAAGACTTTTTTTATGAAATAGATGGAGTATTTTTTTATGTTCGCGAACTTGATCACGTTCGTATGTTCATGAGTTGTTCGCAAACAAGTTTGTGTTTGCGAACAAGTTTGTGTTCGCGAACAAGCTTGTGTTTGACTATGTTTGCGAACAAAACTTGTGTTCGACTATGTTCGCGAACAAGCTTGTGTTCGACTTGTTCGCGAACTGTTCGCGAACTCGATCATGTTCGCGAACAGTTCACGAACACCAATCGATTCGAACTCGTACATAGCTCTTGGTTCGGTTAAGTTAGTCGAACATGTTCGAGTTCGACTAAAAATGTTCGAGTTCGGTTCGAGTTCGACAAAGTTCGGATCGGATCGGATCATTTGCAGCTCTAACTATACACCTCTCATTATTTGTTAATTATTATCAACCCTTGGATGGTTCAACTAACAACTACTATTATACTACCAAATTGATTTGTTGTTTCCCTTCTTGCCCCTGACAAATCCTTGCAGCCACGTGGGTTCCTTGACATGCCTTCTTGACCTCCTCAGCCTATTGAGTGTGATTAAGTCCTCCAACTCAGCTTCCTCCAAGTCCATTCTTTTGGCTATTTCGTTTTCCATTATTTCCTCTTGATCAGACAAGATATCCTCTCTATTTTCTATTCCTATTATGGTTATCCCAGTTGGTTTTTCTATTTCCAATTCCCTCTTAGTCTCTATGAAAATTTCCTTTTCATTGTGACGGGGTTGCTATTGCAGAGTTTGATCAAAGCCTTCAGCTGGGGTGGCTTTATTGGTTGTATCAATACTCACGCCTTTAAGATACACCTTGTCCTCAAGTTGAAAATTAGGATAGGTAGTCTTAAATTGTGTAGTAGAGAACTAAGTAGCTTCTTCCAATGATAAACCTTCCCAATGTATGAGGACTCGTGATTACTAATGATTGTTGATTAGTTTCTTCTTGGTAGCTAGAATGGAAAGTGGTTGGTTAAAGACTGGTTATTATAGGACTGTGGTGGTAAAGAAGCAGGTGGTGTTGGGCTGTTCCCACTGAATTTCTTAAGAAGGGATATATGAAAAACAGGATGAATCTTAGAATGGTCTTGCAATTGGAATTTGTAGGCAACCTGGCCAATTTTTTTAATGACAAGATAAGGCCCATAGTACCTTTTGCTGAACCTATAGGAAGGGCTGTAATGCACACTATGTTGTCTATAGGGTTGCAGCTTGACTAGCACCAAATCTCTTATATTGAAAGAAAAATTAGTTTTGTGTTTATCTGCTTGACTTTTCATTTTCAATTGTGGTAATGTTTTCTGTAAGCTCTTTAACTTTGTGTCTTTGGTCTGAAGTGTGATGTCCACTGCCTCTACTTGTGCTGTGTCTGGCATATATTGAGCAAGAGTTGGTGGTTTCTTACCTAAGACAACCTCATAAGGAGTTTGTTGTATTAATGAGTGATAAGATATGTTATAGAACCATTCAGCCAAGCCCAAAAATTTATGCCTTTGATGGGGTCCTTCAGAGATAAAGCACCGCAAGTATTATTCCAGACATCTGTTAACCACCTCAGACTAACCATCAGTTTGGGGATGATAAGATGATGACATCTTAAATGTTGTTCCCTGTAATTTGAATAATTCATTTCAAAATTATGATAGGAATATTACATCCATGTCACTTACTATTTCGGAATGCCATGGTGTTTACCTACTATTTCCCAGAAAAGAGAAGCAACCTATGAGGTTGTATAGCTGGTAGGTAATGGCCCAAAATGGGATGCCTTGGATAACCTGTCTACTACCACCAGAATGCATGTATACCCTTGAGATGTAGGAAGGTAAGTGATAAAATCCATGTCTTCCCAAATATGCTTGGGAATTTCCAAGGGCTGTAAAAGTCTATAAGGATTGACATTTATAGCTTTGACTTGCTGACAAACATGCACATTTCTTTATATAAGCCTTGACATCCCGCCTCATATTAGACTAATAAAAACTGGTATTGAGCCTCATGAAAGTCTTCTGTGTGCCTCCATGTCCACCTTCTGGGGAGTTATGGAATTCTCTCATGAGTGATTCCTTCAATGTTGATAGGTTGGGAATGTAGATTTTTCCTTGGTAGAGATAGATTCCATCATTGACAGACCAAGGAGGGCTTAGTGTAACTGACTGAAGTTCAGGTGCTGAAGTTTGAGCTTGCCGTATGTCCTCAAATATTAGAAAGGTAGGCATAGTTAGTGTCATGACCATACCTGTGTGGCTAGTTGATGGTTGATAGGCTGGATTTCTTGACATGGCATCAGCTGCTGCATTATTTTTTCCAGGCTTATAGATGATCTCATAATTGTAACCCAACAACTTAGTGAGATAGTACTGTTGTTCTGGGGTTTGAATTACTTGCTGCATGAGATTCCTTAAACTCTGTTGGTCTGTATAAATGTAGAATTTAGCACCTAACAAATAATGTCTCCATTTGGCTATGGTAGAGGTAATATATAGCAAATAGTTATGTAAGATATGTGGAGGCTTTTTGCATTCTTGGGCACAATTTCTTACTAAAATAAGCAATGAGGTGACTTTTTTGAGTGAGCATAGCCCCAATTGTATAAGTTGAGGCATCAATTTTTAAAGAAAACGCTTTAGTGAAATCTGGGAGAGCTAGCACTGGTGCATGAGTGAGGACTTCTTTAAGCTGCAGGAATGTAGTGTCAGCTTTATCATTCCAAACAAATGCATCATGCTTGAGTAAGTCTGTCAATGGGGCTGCTATTGTTGCATAACCCTTAACAAACTTCCTATAATATCCAGTGAGGCCCAAAAATTCTCTTAAGTGTTTCTCATTACAAGGTTTAGGCCAAGATAACATAGCCTCTATTTTGGTTTTTTTCATTTGTTTCTTTTGATTGTGTTATTGTATTATCTTCCAACTCTTTAAACTGAACTTCTTGTTCATTTGTGGAACTTTCACCTAATTTTTTTGTGATATTTTTTTTATTATTGGTAACAAATTTTTCAAGAGCTCCTTTTTGGGATTTAATTAATTTTTCTACTCTTCTTTTTTTTTGTTGAAGTTTTTGATACCCAGATTCATATTTTCGAGGAGCCATATAGTGCTTAAAAAAATAAGATACAAGCTAAAAAACAAATAACAAATAGATACCTTCCAAATTCCAACCAAAAAATAAATAACAACAGTTAACATATAATTCCCAGCCAAAAAATAAATAACAGAACTTTTTCAGCCAAAACAAGTAACAATAGTACCAAATTAACAAGTAAAATTTAATAAAATTAAAAATAGAAAAGTATAGAACAATAGGACCTGATTATGCCGATTAATGATTTATCCCAAGAGGCCAAGATTAAATATCTGAACAATGAACATCACAAATTCATAGACAAACTTAAAAAGTGGAAGAAACAGAGCACATAAATATGCTTTTGTGAAATTATATTATATGAAAGAATGATAAATTAAAATATAGAACTGTGGAGAAGACAAATCATTCCCCTATGTTCAATCAAGAAATAAAAACTTTAATACCCATCATCTAAAAAAATAGAATCGAAAATGATTCAAAATTACCTATTGATGTAAATGTAATGATGTGTTGAATTCTATTTTTGTAGAAGATCTCAACACTCAACTCCTCAAATTTGAAGCAAAAAAATTAGAAGAGACGAAGTGATAAAAGAGAGGAAGAGAGAGACGAGAGTGAGAGTGCAGTAGTAGATGGAGAGGCAGAGAAGAGAAGAGACAATGGTTACTGTTAGGGTTTGAGTATAATTATAAAAATAATAATACTAATTATAAAATGGTAGTAGTGCAATGGTAACAGTAGTAGTGCTAATTATAAAAATAATTTGGGTTTTAGTAATAAATGAGCTATTAAGCTAGTAAGCAAGGAAAGGAATCTGTTTTGTAGCGTAAATTAAGAAAACCATTAAAAGTGGCGCAACACTTACTCCTGAAATAGAGAGAGACGAGAGTGAGAGTGCAGTAGGTTTGAGGAATGAATTGGGCCTTTTTTAAATGGACTCACATATATGGATTATTAAAAATTTTGGGCTTTTTTAATTTTGGGGACCTCTTAATTTTGGGGGCCTTAAGCCATGGCTTAATTGGCTTAACCCTTGGGCCGGCCCTGGGCCCAGATACTCAATTGTGGTAGCAACAAACTAGCATTTGGTGAGTTTGGCATAGAGTGAATTTGTCCTCAAGTAATTGAGTACTTGTGATAGATGCTGCACATGAGAATCCAAGTCTTGAATATAAACTAGGATGTCATCAAAGAAAATAATAACAAACTTCCTTAAGTATTTTTGAAAAGTCGAAGTCATAGTGGCCTGGAAAGTAGAAGGTGCATTGGAGGCCAAAAGGCATTACTAAAAACTCAAAATGACCACTATAAGTTCTGAAAGCAGTTTTGTGAACATCTTCTGTACCCATTCTTATTTGGTGATAACCTGACTTTAAGTCGATCTTGGAATAATACTTTGTACCTTATATCTCATCAAACAACTCATCCACAGTAGGGATTGGGAACCTATCTTTCAATGTAATGGCATTTAGTACTCTATAATCCACACATAGTCTCCATGTGCCATCTTTTTTGTTTTTACAAGAAGTACTGGAGATCTGTAAGGGCTAGTACTTGGTTTAATAATACCAGTCTTAAGCATGCCTTGAACTTGCTGCTCAATTTCAGTTTTCTAGAAGTGGAAAAATCTATAAGGCCTGACATTGATGGGTTTTGAATTTGGCTCCAAGGGTATGTGGTGATCAAAAACTCTGGGTGGAGGTAACTGAGTTAGTTCTTAAAATACATCTTTGAATTGGGTAAGCACATTGGCAATGATGGTATTGGATGATCTGTTGTGGGTTGTATAGAATATAGGGAGGGTGTGGTGATATAGTCTGGTGTGGTAGTGTTGTCAAAATGTGTATGTATGAGTTGTAGTAGATAACATTGTGCCATTTCCTTTCTTTTATACAGCTGGTGAAAGTGAGTTGTAGAAATGGGATTTGGGCTAGCTTTGTAATTTCCCTGCAAACAGATATCTTTGCCTTCATGAGTAAATTTAATGTAAGATTGCTGAAAATTTAATTTCACCTCTCTTAAAACTGTCTTGCCATGATACCCCAAATACAACATCTGCACCATGTAGGTCTATCACAAAAAAATTAGAGACAAACTTATTGCCTTGAATTTCAAAAGCTACCTCAGTACATTGACCCACACACTTCAAATTTTCCCCATTGCCCATAATTACTGAGAAATGTGGAGAGGGAGTGATATCCAAGCTACCTAGCTACTCTAGTTTGTATGAAATTATGGCTACTGCCACCATCAATTAACATTTGTAGAGGTTTGCTTGCATTCTTGCATTCTCAAACACCTGGTATTAGGAGAACCAATAAGAGCATACAAATTCCCAATAGTTGGTTCAGTTTCTGGTGTTTCATCTTCGACCTCCATACAAGTATTGTCAAATTGTTCTAGCTCATCATAGCTTTCTGGAATCATACCATCCAATAATAAAAGTGACATTTGCCCCATACACTTGTGACCCTTATGCCAAATTTCATCACAATAGTAGCACTGACCTTTGTCTATTTTTGCTTGTCTTTCAGCTAGAGTGAGTCTCTTTATACGTAATTTATGGTATGGGGAGAGTTGCGGGTTTAGGGTTACAGTTTTGTTAACTCTATCAGGTGCAACATAGGGGACTGGAGCATTCTTAGCTATAGTTGTGTATTGTGGCCTGGGTCCTAATACAGAAGTAGTATTATAACTTCTAAGCTGAAAGTTGTGAGGTTTCCCAGCCCCAAATTTACCTTCATAGAGCTTAGAGAGCTCAATTGCGTGCTACAGATTGTAAGGTTGTACCCTTATAACCTCACACTGGATATTCCACCTAAGACCACCTATATAATACCCTTTGAGAAAAGACTCAGGTAGTCCTGGTATCTTGTTAGAATTTTTTTGAAATCTCATCTCATAATCTGTTACTGTGCTAGTTTGTGACAATTTAGAAAATTATGCTTTAGGGTCCTCATATGGTGAGGGCTCAAACCTAATATGAATCTAAAAAATAAAGTCAGCCTAAGATCTTACCTGGTGATTTGTTTCCATCCATTGGAACCAACTTGAACCAGCTCTATCAAGGTGAAGAGCTACCAATGAAAGTTTATTGTCTTCAGAGATCTTATGGTACTCAAAATACTTATTCACCTTGTAAAGCCATTTAGTGGGGTCTTCGCTTTTAAACCTGGGAAAATCCACATTGGTTTTCCTATGGTAGTCATCTGGCCTTCGATCTACTGGAACTAGATCAGGTTGAGCTTCATCATTTCTTACTCTTCTCTAATGCTCTACTGGTCCTGTATAACTGCAATCAATGTTTGTTGAAATTGTTGAGTGAATGTTTGAGCAAACTGGGTGAATTGTTTATTAAATTGCTCAAATAATTGTTCTATTTGATTAGATTAAGCCATTTTCAGCTCTCAATGAAAACACCAACGTTGCTGAAATTGTAGTCTTCAGCTAGACTATTAGAATTAACAAAGAGAAGTAGAGAAGAAAAATAGAGAGGAAAGGTTATGTTTCTTCATTCATTGAATTCTTTGGTTACAAAATAAGATACTTTATAGGATTACTAGTATAGAATTCTAGATAATTCATCACAACCATACACCTCTCATTATTTGTTAATTATTATCAGCCCTTGGATGGTTCAACTAACAACTACTATTATACTACCAAATGGACTTGTTGTTTTCCTTCTTGCCCCTGATATATCCTTGCAGCCACGTGAGTTCCTTGACTTGCCTTCTTGACCTCCTCTGCCTATTGAGTGTGAATAAGTCCTCCAACTCAGCTTCATCTTAAGTCCATTCTTTTGGCTATTTCTTTTCCCTTAATTCCTCTTGATCAGACATGATATCCTTCTTATTTTCTATTCCTGTTATGGTTATCCCAGTTGGTTCTTCTATTTCTAATTCCCTGTTAGTCTCTATGAAAATTTCCTCTTAATTGTGCTGAGGTTGCTGATGCAGAGTTTGATCAAAGCCTTTAGCTGGGATGGCCTTATTGTGTATCATATATTTTCAGTAAATGGGTTGGAAAATGGTTTAACCAGTTTGGGTCTATTTTTCTTTATGAAATATGGTTCCAAATTTATCCAATCTAAGCAATAGAAAATAGTTAACCAACCCAAATGGTATTAGTTAATTTGAGTTGACACAACAAGTTATGACATATATTGCCATGTCTATATATATGTAAATTAATGCAAATAATTATGCATCATTATTTGCTATAATTATATGTTAAATTATTGTTCACATCAAATGAGTTTAGCAAGATGGCAACCAATATGTGCCAAGTCATCACGAAGAATAATTTTTAAGTTCTTAAAATACATATTCAAGTGAAGAAGAACTTAATCCCTTTATTTTTTGGGTTATAAATTTGTAATGTTATAGGTCATAATGGATATTCATCTAAACACATATTACCGTGTATTTAATTACCAATAATAAAAAATGGTCATATTGTGTCATTTATATTTGGTACAAGATATCTGATTACCGGTAATTATTTTTTTGAGCGGTTAGTATAAATTAGATTACTAAGTATATATTTTTTTCTAATACTGACATTTTACTAAAATATCATTGTACTAATTTTAGTTGAATGATTCACTCATATGATTATTGTCAAATGTAATCAATAATCATCAAAGTACTATCAAACTAATTAATTATGTATTACTTAGTAAATTGCATTAAAGTTTTTAATATATTTATAAAATAACAATATATTCATGATCTATTCAATTATTAAGCACAAAATTTCAATATGTTGTTAATAATAAAGTAAACTTAACAAACAACACTATAAATTTTGTGTGGACAATGAGTTATTTTAGTTAAACTAAATATGTCGAAAAATAAAAACAAAAATAAATATAAATTATGTGACTAATAAGGATGTTTATGTCTTTATTATTAACTATAAAGGATATTTTTGTTTAAATAAAAATTTCAAGATGACAACTATGTGGTAATCTTAGATTACTACCTATTTTTTGGTCATCTATTATGAAAAATCTTGACACTTTACCGGGTATTTAATTACCAGAAATGTAAGAGATTACTAGTGTAACAAACGCGATTTACAAAAATAATCAACTCACATTACCGAGTATTTAAGATGACCATTTTAAATGACCTACAACAAAATAACAACTAATTTGTGATAATGTTGGATGAGAGAGAGAGAGACCGTAAAACTTTGTTTTTTTAAAGTATTTTTTTCGGTAATTTATCTATATATCTAATAATAGAAAACTTTTTTTTTTCTTTTTTTTTTTGGGTCCAGTACTCCTTTTTTGGTTCAACTGTTTACTATTCTTACGTTAGGTCAACTTCTATCATTAATTTATTCAAATTAAAAACTAAAATCAGTAACATAATTTTACAAGGAAACAAAATTAGTACTCCCTTCGTCCCAAATTAATTGCTTTTCTAGGACTTTTTTAAGTCAAATTGACTATTTTTAAAATTAATAATTAAGCATATATAAATATATTTCTAAAATTATAAAAATTGAAATTAGTAATAAATTGTATATACTTTCTTTTGGTTATAATATCTTCATCTATATGTTAGCAAAAATAGTAAAAAAAAATTAGTTTTAAAAATAGTCAATTTAACTTTAAAAAGTCCTAGAAATGCAATTAATTTGGGATGGAGTGATAATATAGTAAGGAAACAATCACAACGTCAACATTATCATAATTTGGTTCAACCGTATCAAAAAATAAAATTAGTAAATGTATTTTTCACATAAAAAAAATTTATTAGATCATGTTACCAAATATAAATTTGTTACCATTATTAAATAACATTTTATTACGCCTTAGATGATATAATTTGAGAAGAATTTTTTTTCATTAAAATCATCTTTAACTAACTTGAATTTGTTACTATTATTAAAGAATAAATATAATTATGTCTGAAGTATAAGTAGAATTTTATTATTAATTAAATAATATATTTTGAAGGAAACTATTTTTTTTATGAAGATCATCTTACAAAATACTAAATTGTTATTATTATTAAAATATACATACAAATATGATATATTAACCAATCGTATAATTAAATTATTAAAGAAACAAATAATACTCTGTGCTTAATTTGCACGAGGTATACATGGATTTATTTGGGGTTGAACCTTTTATTTTCTTAATTTTTTATTATTACTTAAATAATATAATATTAGAAGAAAAATAATTTTTTATGAAGACCTGATATTAAATTATTATTATAATTAAAATACAAGTATAAATACAATATGTGGACCAATCATATGATTTAATTATTAAAAAAATAAAAAAAATAATTACTTTATACGATAACATATTTATAAAAAAATATAATAAAAATTTAACAATATTATATTTTTAAAATAAGTCCCCGTGCTTTGCACGAGGTGTACATGCTAGCTATATATATAAGTTGATTGCAGCTGGGGCAAGCAATGTATGTCACCATTTGTAAAAATGTCAAGTTTTGTTTTTTTACAATGAAACAAGAACAAGATGCCATCTTTTGCCAATTAATTTAGCTAAAGGCTAAAGAGACCTTTTCTTTCTTTATAAATTGCATTTTCAACTCTCTCTTTCACTGGTACTCGGATGGGTAAATTATGTGAAATAAAATAAATTTTTTTTTAAATTTAAAGGATTAAATAAAAAATTAATAAAAAGGACAAAAGAGGAATTTTTTAAAAGTCAAAGGGCAATTTAGAAATGGCAAAAAAACTTCATTTTGTTTGTGGAGGCCCTCGCGCTTTATATATATATATATATATATATATATATATATATATATATATATATATATATATATATATATATATATATATATATATTCTTGTCCTGTTATTAAACGGACCCCATATATATTCTTGTCCTGTTACTAAATGGACCCATTCTCTTTGTTTGGAAATGGAAAGTGCAGAGAATTACAAATGGTATTGTAAACGAAGCTTGAATAATCTTTCAATAATTTGATTTGTTTTCAGTGATTCAATAAAAAACATTGTTTTCAGTTATTTTAATTCTTTGATTTTTATGGAAGATTTGGTGATGGTGTCAAGTAAGATAACTGTACTACGGTAGTATATATTCCGGCCCTCCACCCCCCAAAAGCTGATTTAAGTATACCATTTAATATTTAATATTTGATAAATTAATTATTTTTAATAATTAAAATTCTCTTTTTTTAATAAAAAAAATATTTTCGTTGTTCCACAAAAAAGTAACATTTAATTTTGACCTTCGTTAATTTGCGAAATTGTAATATTTAAACTATGATGTGATTTTCTTGTAATTTTTAAAATAATACTTTTTAAATTGTTTACAATATTAACTATATATTACATTAATAAAAATCAAACAAATTCACATTAATTGAAATTTAATTATTTTTAAAAAAATCAAATAAAATTATTTTTGTGTAACAGATAAGATATATGGAATCATACCAATCCATCTTGAACTTGGTACGGTTAAATATTACTATTGTGACGATCATGCAAAAAAAAAAAAACATTTTATACAACTTTCTAAACATTTTGTGTTGTATATTGAAATTTTCAGCTAATCTAACAATCATAATTTTTTTCATAAATAATTCTCATTGTCAATTTAAAAAAAATGTACTATTTGATTTCTTAATTTGTATTATTCTTATTAAGTAAAAAAAATAAAAAGCTAAATAGATTCACATTTTTTGGGGGAAGGGAGTATGTGAGCATTTCAAAAGTCAAATGCATATTAAAAGTATAGTTTTAGAATATAGTATATTAGATAAGATATATTCTCATTAGATTACTAATCACGATTAGTAATCAATTTACAAGGCATTTTCAACCATTCCAAGCAACTCTAATAAGCATATCATCACATTCTATATATTATTAATATTATTTACATACAGTTTGGTCAGACATATAAAATTAAAGATATTTTTTATTAGTTTTTTATTCAATGTTTATGCGTAAGCATATATATATATATATATATATATAAAGTCTCCATTCCTGACAACCAGTTGTCACAGATGTTATTCTAACAACTAAATCTCCAGCCGTTCATCCTGATATCTAAGGGCTGAAATTAAACTCAATTTCATCTCTGCCGCTAGAAAGAGTAGCGACAAACATACTCTTTCTAGTGGCAAGAGAAATTACCATAATACTCTCACTTATTTTTTCTCCTTGTCGCTACCGGAAGAGTAGCAACAGGTTTGAATATCTATATAATAAAATAAAACTCATTTTGAATTTGGACGGGAATTAGGCGGGAAAGTACAAGGACGGTTCAGATTCATTCTAATTGATTTGGGCGAAAAAACACAAGGACGGTTCAGATTCATTTTAATTGATTTGGGCAGAAAAACATAAGGACAGTTCAAATTCATTTTAATTTTTAGATTATTGAAACAAAGAGAGAAGGAATATTTCGTTACGCCGTGCCAACGATTACTGGTATAAATATATACGGTAGTTTGTTTCCACAATTTTGGCAGCTGTTTTGGGACCAATATTACAGTGAAAACCCTTCTTTTTTACTTCTTAGCTGTCAATTAAAGTTCTTGTTGGGTTTTAAGTTACAAATACAAATGTTGAGCTTTGCCTTCTGATTTGATTTCATAGCTGCCTCTAGTTTTTAGTACTATTGTTACTTTTTTCACTTTTGCCAGCTATGTTCAACTTAAAAAGGAATCTAATTCCACTTGCATCATCTTCATACTCCTCCATATATATTATATATTCAAACATGCGGCTGTTCTTTTAAGTGTCAGGGAGAAAAAACACAAAAAGGATATTATGGTAATTTTTTCTATCGTTCGAAAAAATATATTTGTCATTATTTCTTTTAGTAGCAGCGATGAAATTAAGTTTAATATCAATTTTTGAATATTAGGATGAACGGTTGGAAATTTATTTATTAAAATAATATCCGTGATAATTGCAATTGTCACGTATTGCAACCCATATATATATAACATGAACGCCTGTGCATTAAACAACTTCACTTGCTTGCACGTTACGATGAGATTTCCAAACACGTACATAATGTTGAGAATATGCTATCAGTTAAAACCTAACAAAAGTCTACTAACAAAATTCAGCTGCATGACAGATATACGAGTGAATAGTAAAAATATTATTATTAATTAGTTATATTATCGTTCTAATAACTCGTAATATATACTATAATTAAATTATTATTTGAATTTAATTTTGTCAAATATATTATGTGCCTTGGTTGTATGTAGAACCCGAACTTTGATCTATATATGTTGTTAGTATTTAGATTTATTTTCCTTTTCGGCTGGTTTTATATTGGGTTTTAGTATTTAAAATTCTAAATTTGCGGAAGTTCATAAACTCCTTGCGCTCCAAAATATCAAAATGATTTTTTGCATGATCAAAATGCCTTTTGAAAATACAAATATACAAGCGAGTGTCTCATTTCTCAAGAGATTTAATTTTTATATTTTTATTAGATAATATTTTATATGATAATTATGGATTAGTTATATATAACATTAAATAGTTTACCCTGAACAAAGTTCTTGGATAACAAGCTTAAACATTTTCTCATTAATGATATCGATATTGATGATAGAGACGATAAATACTTATCTTATTAAAATACTTAATATTATCTATAACTAATCCATAATTATCATAATATTCTCTAATAATTCTTAATAAATTGATCATATACTTTGGAACTAATTGAATAGTAAATAACCGAAATTTTGCCTCTTTTATAAATGTTCAAAAAATAAAAACCATAGATATAGCCACCAAAACAATTGTTTACCTCACTTTCACAATAATTTGATGGCTATTGGTTCACGGAAAGGGTTGGATTCAGAAAAGTCAACTGGCTGACTTCTTGCAACCCTAGCCACTTTATTAGAGAAATAACATACATATATTATTTCTCTAATTAATACACTTGATTTCAAATTGTGCTGCTGACACAAGTGGCCGCAAAAATTGTTGGCCTGATTCCGGCTCTGGAACGATTCTCTTGTGTATTACAAATTTTCAATGTGATATTTATGTAGCATATATAGGATAACTATGAAGCTTACATACCCTTTAGGCACATTAAAATTATTATATATATGAATATATATTACTAGTTGCTTCATCATAACTAAACAACTTGTCTTGCATGTGTTTGTGTCATTACTTTTTTAAAATCACATAAATACATCCATATGATAATTAATCAATCTCAAAGCCTTAGCCCGGCGCCCAACTTGTTATTAGGTTAACTTGTTGACTTTATCTAAACTCTAAAGGTTGTTCGTTCGTAAACCCGTAAAAGATTGTTTTAGCGACAGGTAGGTAAGTGTCTCTAATAGATACAAAATAATAATTCGTCGGTTGGTACGTGGAGACACTATGAATTTCGACATGAATAATAATAATAAAAAAAAGAGTTACGAAAGATTAGCCAACAACTAAAGTATTAATTTGTCAACTACTTTATTTTTATAGTTCCTCCTGCTTATTTTGCCCATTTGACTGCATTTCGTGCTCGGAACTACATGGAGGGAGACACTTCAGAAACTGAATCTACAAGTGGAGGCAGGGCTACGAGGGAGGGGAATGTAGTGGGTCACTCACTTCCTGCTATCAAAGAGAATGTGAAGGATGTCATGTTTTACTGCTAAGGAGATTCGACATTCAATGACCAAAGTTTAGTTTATTTTGAAAATTTGTGATTGATAGTAGTTTGTCTTGACCTAAAAAAAGTGTGGTTTTGTGTTTATCCGTTGATACTACTCGATATTTAGTGACTGTTTATTTATATCTGAATGTGTCTGAACGATTCATTCAGAAAATTGTGACCGAATCAATAAGAAGTCGTGTTAAATGATATTTTTACTTACCTACTCTCATAGACAATTAAAATTTACATTTAATATCTATCTTTTTTTTATTATTGTAAACAAATTTTGTTATGTACAAATTGTTTTTTAATTTTTTTCTTTAACAAATTGGTTAATAACTAATTTAATGAATGTTGTTGTAATATTTTGTTTTGATTTTATGGACTGATAGAATTAAACAGCACCTTAGCGTAATATTTTTCTTTTCATTTGCTGGACAGTTTCATGTGCTCTACTTCGTGGAATCATATTTTCTTTCGCTGTTGAAGTGCTGCTATTATAGTATCTTGTAGTTACTATCATTTTGAGTAGTTAGTCGTATGGAGTGTAGATTTTTATGATCGTGTATTTTTTTTAGAATAATTCCTTTGAACAAAACTTGTTTAGTTGTACTTTTATTCTGTTTATGCATGCTAGATGTGTTGGGAATATGTTTGTTTCTAGATGGAAATTTTTACTTGTTAATGAGACGGTGTAAAAATTCAATTTTTACTTGTTAACGATGATGATGATTAAACTTAAATTTAAATTTAAATCCCATCCCATTTCTTAGATTTAATCGAAATATTTAAACCGAATTATGTCTATGCATATCTTAGAAATGAAAACATTTCAATCATGAAAACATTTCCATACTTGTAAGGAATCAAAATTTAAATCCCATCCCATTTCTTTTCCCATTAAAATGTTTTCATTTTTAAGATATGCATAGGCATAATTCGGTTTAAATATTTCAATTTAATTTACATTAACTCACAGATCATTTAAAGAACTTAATTAATTATAGGTCACCAGCCCTTAACTTCTAGCCACCTTCCTTTCATGTCTGCTAGCTCTTGTCTCCTAACTAAACTTAAATGCCAATCACAAAAATGACTGATTTTCACCGTTACCTAACTATATATAGATTATATATATGCCCACCTTTGGTTCTATTAGGCCAGTCCATATTATGGTGAATTAAAGTATTGCACTAATTTTAGTTTATTTGGACAATGGGAAAACAGTACGTGACCTAATTAAGTTTGCATCAATAAATCAATGTCATAGCAAATACTTGCAGCTTTCCGTATAATAAAATTTTCTTTTCGCGTCTTCGTACTGATCGATGGGAAACACAGAATTTAAAATAAAAAAAAAGGAAGATAGAGGAAAAAAAAGATGAAGAAAACAATTTAATAGAATTAATTGTTTTGGATGCTCTTATAGAGAGAAATTGCAATGAAAATATATAGTGGATATAAATTTTATTAACCCCTTTTCTAACTTATTATCCAAGGAGCCTCTTTAATTTGGCCTTCTCCATCTGACCTAAATGACTCCTTCCCTTATTCCAAAATGATTGTCTCATTTCATTTAATTTGTTTTGTGTATCAGAGTGTATGTATTTGATTTAAACATAGACGACAAACCTTTGCTCAAATATTCAAGGTAAACTAATGCATGTTTTTCCAACAAAAAGGAACTCTTATTTTGGGACTAAGCTAGTACTTTCATAATGCAGTGATAATTCTAATATTACTACTATATCTTTAATTATTTTCAAGAGGAATGGGGAATGAAAACACATCATTATCTTTGATATATCTTTCATTTATTTTTATATTAATATATATAGATTTAAAATCTATACTTAAAAAAAAAGAAGTTAAAAATAAATAGGATTGGTTGACAAAGACTTCCAAACATATAGACCAAACACAAAGCAATTCTCTAATTAAGCTAGCCAAATATAATATGAAAGCGTTGACAAATGAAGAAGGTATATCCGAAAATATGCCGTATTAGATTCTGCTTGTTTATGAAAATGGAAACTCAGGTGCTCCTTAAATAGCAACCCATCGCCTCGCCCCATCTTTCATATCCTATCCCTCCCTTCTCTATTCCTTCAGTTCTTTCACTCAAAGTCTAATTACAGAAGCAGGTACACATATTCATTTCTCTCTCTAAAATATATTTTGAGTTGATTTCTTTTTATTATTTATTTGATATTTTCATTTATGAATTGAACAACTATGCCACACAAGTCTATGTCTATATGGTTACTCAGTTCACCTTGCAAATAAAATTCCATGCCACAAATTACAATACTAGTATACTAGTACAGTTACTAATTATCAAGTCTTTTTCTTGACTCTTCATTTTTTTTCCATTTATATATATATTTGTGTTTGTGTGTAGTTTTTGCGCAGTCTGGTTTTACTAATCCAGTAATTTTTTGTGCATCTATTACAAACTACCTTTTGCTCAAGTAGTATCAGACTCTCCCATTATTAAAGAGAGTGATCTGGAGGCATTACTTTATAACTCGTTATGACATTATTTCCTTGTAGGGTTGGAGGTTAACTCCATACTCCCTATTTAATCAATATGTAAATAAAAAACAAAAACGTCCACGTAACATATTTATAGTTTAGTTTATATGCATATTCCAAATAGCTAGAGAATTAAATATTGTTAATTTGTTTAATTAATTAAGAATATATTTGTTCTTTTTTAGAATTGGAGATATATTTTAATTTTTTAGAGTCAAATGTTCACGAAATTCTAAAATTCATTATCAGCAAAAAGATATTTAATTTTAATACAAACAACTATAACAATAAAGTATCATTAATTATGATATTTGTTTTTTTTTCTCAAAATTTAAACAAAGTCCTAGTAATTTTAATTTTTAGAATTTCATCAACTGATTTCAAAAAATCAAAATATCTATGAACAGAGGGAGTATTTACTAGACCCCTCCTTATTTAATAGAGTTTTAGGAAACTATTAGACAAAGATTCATATTTTGAAGTGGTTAGCTGATCTAGACCTGAACAATATTCAAACCTGTGTTGTCATAATTTAAAACATTAAGTTCCTTAGGTCATCATGTGCACTGCCGGCCTTTTAGTTTATCTTCTTGATTTATTTCTTATATTTTTCTTCTAGAAGCTGATAATTAATAAATACATGCATTATCTTGCAAGGAAGAATTGATATTTGTATTCAAAATACATAGTTAATGTACGACAGTCAAAATACATAATTATTGATCGATGCAGTCTGATAATAGAAAAACGTATCATACAGATCGAACATTAATTAGTTTGAATAATACGAAATTAGTTATTAACTTAATTTAATATGCACGTATATATGGATATGTATCAAGGCTGTCGATCCATCTATTACGTCCCTGCATAGATTAAATTAAAGACTGATAGAAAACAAGGAAATTGATTCCCTTAGAATATCAACTAGTATTGCCAACAACTATTCTTTATTTAAATAGTGATACAATTTATATATTTTGTTTGTAATAGACCTTGATATTAATTTATCTACTATATATCTTATAAATTTTAATATCAAACATATTAAATGTTAAGAGGAAATATCGGTCAACTATGTAATTTTTATCCACAATGTTATCTTAATTATTTTTCTGTGGGATAAAATGTTCAGTTTTGACTAAAACATGTATGTTTAGGAAAAGAAAGTAAAGTATATTCCTTCTAGAGTCAATATCTTAATCTATGTTTAATAAACGAAAAGTATCTTTATTAATCAAAATTACTCAATCCATCAATCATCATGAGAAATCCAGATGAAATTTCATGCAACTTTTCTTTAAAATTCATCTTTTAGCCAAAATTTATTACGCACATATATATCCTAATATTCTTTTTTTTTTTTACTGCAGCAAAGCTAGCTAGCTTCCAAGAGCTGTGGGACAAAGACTAGCTACAAACTAGCTAGCCATGGCTCGAGAGCAACTGGAAGTGCTTAATGCACTTGATATAGCCAAGACTCAACTCTACCATTTCACCGCAATTATCATTGCCGGAATGGGCTTTTTCACCGATGCTTACGATCTCTTTAGCATTTCCCTCGTCACAAAGTTACTCGGGCGCATATACTATTTCGAGCAGGGCTCCAAAAAACCCGGCGTCTTACCTCCGGTGGTCTACTCTTCAGTCATCGGTGTCGCCCTCGTCGGAACCCTAGCCGGCCAGCTCTTCTTCGGCTGGCTGGGTGACAAAATGGGACGAAAAAGAGTCTATGGCCTAACCTTAATCCTCATGGTTGGTTGCTCACTTGCATCCGGCTTTTCCTTTGGGCATAGTGCCAAAGGTGTTATGGCCACCCTTTGCTTCTTCCGGTTCTGGCTAGGCTTTGGCATCGGTGGCGATTATCCTCTGTCCGCCACAATCATGTCAGAATATGCTAACAAAAAGACACGTGGCGCGTTTATAGCGGCTGTTTTTGCCATGCAAGGGTTTGGTATCATGGCTGGTGGAATAGTTGGCCTAACTGTATCCGCTGCTTTTGACCATGCATATAAAGCCCCTACTTATGAAGTTGATGCTTTGGCGTCCACCGTCCCGCAAGCTGACTACATCTGGAGGATTATACTAATGTTTGGCGCTCTTCCGGCCGCCCTAACGTTCTACTGGCGGATGAAAATGCCGGAAACCGCCCGGTACACTGCCCTAGTAGCCAAAAACGCCAAACAAGCCGCTCAAGACATGGGTAAAGTACTACAAGTTGAACTTGACCCCCAAGAGGCAAAAGTAGAGGAAATGGTTAAAGATAAAAGCAATTCATTTGGGTTATTTAGCAAACAATTTCTCCATCGCCATGGCCTACACTTACTTGGAACTACCAGTACATGGTTCTTGTTAGACATTGCTTTTTACAGCCAAAATCTTTTCCAGAAGGACGTTTTCACCGCAATAGGCTGGATTCCGCCAGCACAAACAATGAATGCCATCCACGAGGTTTATCGTATCTCGAAAGCACAAACCCTAATTGCACTATGCAGTACTGTCCCAGGGTATTGGTTTACCGTGGCATTTATAGATATTATGGGAAGATTTGCCATTCAATTAATGGGGTTCTTTTTCATGACAGTTTTCATGTTTGCCCTAGCTTTCCCCTATGATCATTGGACCAAAAAGGCTAACCGTATGGGGTTTGTGGTAATGTACTCATTGACTTTCTTTTTTGCTAATTTTGGACCAAATGCCACAACTTTTGTTGTACCAGCTGAGATTTTTCCGGCTAGGTTAAGGTCAACATGCCACGGTATATCCGCGGCGGCTGGGAAGGCTGGAGCTATAGTGGGGGCGTATGGATTTTTATATGCTTCGCAAAGTACTGATCCGAAAAAGACAGATAAAGGGTACCCTACGGGGATTGGTGTGAAGAATTCCCTAATTGTTCTTGGTGTTGTTAACCTTTTGGGGATGGCATTTACGTTCTTGGTGCCTGAGGCGAAAGGGAAATCGCTTGAAGAGGCCTCAGGGGAGAATGAGGACGACACGGTGGAGGAAAATGTTGCTTCTTCTAACAGGACTGTGCCGGTATGAAGAAGTTAAGATCAAGGCGTATGTGTTGTTGAAGTTATGAAAAAAAAAATGAACAATACTGTGTGCAGTCTATGCAGATATACAGTTTTATTTGTTTGATGTTTTATTATGTGATTTACTTTAATTTATCACATATACATTTGTATTTTGAATTGTAACTTTTCTTTTTGTCTTTTAAATACTTGTGTATCACATTACAAGAAATTACCAACATGTGTATTTGAGTGGTGGATAGCTTTGTGAAATGATAGGCTGTCATATAATGAGAAAATGTAGAATAGTATCCCAAACTTCTGTCTAAGCATTAACTTTATTAGCACAATTTATTCCTTTATTAAGAACACGCGCCCCTTACGGAATATCAGGCTCTGCTGGTAAGGGATAATTTCAAATAATATAACCACCTTGATGGGATGATAATTGTTCTTTCGCTTATTTCCAATCATTACTTGGCTCGTTAGCATGAATGACTGTGTCATGTATCGAGATCTCTGTGGAGGATGCTGTCCTCAATCTGTGGTACATAGAGCAGAAGGTGGATGTCAAAGGACTTGAGGTTTCTTGGTACAAGAGGATCAAATCATTGGAAGCAGTCTTTCAAATGCGTTTGGAATTTGAAATGTTCCAAATACCCCCAAACAAATGTGCTACATAAGTTCCTATTTGAAATGAAGCGACTAAAAAGACAGATGATAAACTGTATGTATGTAAATTAATGTAAATACGCATGCATCATTATTTGCTATTATATGTCATAAGTCATTGTTCACATCAAATGAGTTTAGCATGATGGCAACTAATATGTGCAAAGTCACCGCGAAGAATATGTTTAAGTTTTTAAAATACATATTAATTCAAGTGAACATAAAAACTTACCCCCTTGTATACTTTTGGTTATAAACTTGTAATGTTGCTCTCACTTACTGCAAAGACTTTTTGAATTGTGTTTCTGTCTCAAATAATTGTATATTTATTAATAATTTGGGTCAAAATAACAATTAATTTGTGATAATATTTGGATGATAGAGAGAGCGTGTTACGAATGGTCTAATTAGTTAAAATAAGTATAGGGTAAGTTATTAGTTAAAGTGATCCAAAAATTGAGATTAGACTTAATGATTATAAGATAAATGACTAGAATGAACTGTATAATTAATTGAAACCTATATAAGGCTACATTTGTACTAAAAATTAATCATCGAATATATTGAATCAAAATTTTCAATCTCCTTTCTTTTTCTTCTCTCCCTAATTTTCTCCTCTATCCAAAGTTTAAGTGAGTAACAATGATGCTTTTATTGAGAGCCCCATCGGTGAAACTTGATCCTGACAAGTTTACAAAAGATTTTCCTGCTTCCATGACTGCATGGTTTGAAGTTAGGAGAAAATCTTGCACAAACCCTACTTCAAAGCATCATCAAATGAACTTCAAGCTCAACGAGATGGTGATCTAACTGGCCATGAAGATGAAGATCCAATTGCACCTAAGCTTGGGGATTATAATGATTTTCAGGCAAAAATTAAAGCTTCAAACCAACCAATTCGTCAAGTTTGTGATCAGTTGTTCATGATAAGGTGAGTTTTTTCCCCAGAAGTGACTTCTCATCTCTTAACTTGGTGGGAAATAGTATGATAGTGGCTTTCTTAGCTTGAAATGAATTGTTACTACACGAATATTTTCAAGTGCGTTTAAATTTTTAAATATTCAAACACGTCAAATGCTCCAAAAACTGCATAACCAAACATACACATAATTGACTACATAAGTTCCTATTTGAAATGAAGCGACTAAAAAAGATGATAAACTGTATGTATGTAAATTAATGTAAATATGTATGCATCATTATTTGCTATTATATGTTAACTCAATGTTCACATCAAATGAGTTCAGCATGATGGCAACCAAATATGTGCAAAGTCACCACGAGTTAAGAATATGTTTTAAGTTTTTAAAATACATATTCAAGTGAACATAAAAACTTACCCCCTTATATTTTTTTTGGTTATAAACTAATTGTAATGTTACTCTTCCTTCTGCAAAGACTTTTGGATTGTGTTTCTGTCTCAAATAATTGTATAATATTTATTAATAATTTGGGTCAAAATAACAATTAGTTTGTGATAATGTTTGGATGACAGAAAGTCTCTGAAACTTTCTAATTTCAAAGTATTCTTTTGGTAATTATATATATATATATATATATATATATATATATATATATATATATAGATTGCAGATGGGTCAAGCAATGTATATGTCACCATTTGTAAAAATATCAAGTATGTGACGTGCACTTTTTTACAATGAAACAAGAACAAGATGCCATCTTTTGCCAATTAATTTAGTTGAAGGCTAAAGAGACCTTTTCTTTCTTTATAAATTGAGCAAAATTCAGAAAATCGCACGTGGTTTACATCGATTCTTCATGAGTCACTATCTGTGGTCCGAAACTTATGAAGTTACCACTTGTAGTTTCATATCTGTCTTCAAGTTACCTTATTTTTGTCCATTTTAACGGCAAGCAGTCCCACTTGTCAAAACGCAAGTGAAGTGTTATCTAGTAATAAAAAAAATATTATTACAATAACTTTTATACCTTCTAATCTCCCTCAAATTTAACAAAGCATATATACCATCCATGATTCTTCACCATATGACTACCCGAAAAACAAAACATAAAACTAAGAAAAACAAACAAACACATGTTACTTTTCTTCAGCCAAACTCATCCAAAAATTCATTTATTCATATCAAACTACAAGCGCAGGAGATAATTATTTAGCCAAATCCAACCAAATATTACTCTATTCAAGTCAAATTACATGCCTAAGCTTTTATGCGGTAAGTTGCACATCTTTTCAAATTTTATATAGGCTTCTATTAATCCGAATGGGTCAGAGGTTTACCTTGAATATTTCTCTCTCAATTGATTCACCCGAGTCCGAAAAGTTCTTCGACAAATTCGAATTTTGGCAAGTTAAAGAACTAAGAAACAAGATTTGATTTGGATGATTACAATAGTGATTTCCCCAAAACAAATTAACCCCTAACCCTAAATACAAACCTAACCATCATACCATTAATGGCACGACCATTGAGAGGACTTGGTGATTGCGGCTTTAGACAGAGATGGAGGTCGCTTTGATGGCGAAGGTCGTGGAGGAGGTGGTCGCTATGGTGGCCGTGGCCATGGAAGAGGCAATTTGTTCGATGGTGGCAGCCGCAGAAGAGATGTTTGATTTTCTGTGTAGATTCTGGATTTTAGATATTAAGTTTGTCTTATAATTGTTTACGGCACAATTTCTCTCTCTGGCTAACAGATTGGGTATGAAGTTTATAGGTAATTAAATCGTTGTTTTGGAAAATGATATAATTGTCGATAAAATATTTGATGAAGTTGGATTACGACTAACGTTGAAGTGTATGCGATAAGATAGAATAAATTAAAATATGACCTTTCTTAATTCATTCATGTTAACGTCAAAATCTGTCCGCTCGCAGAATCGCCAAACAACGAGCGAGAAACCTGCACAGGGAACAAACAACACACTGAGAAACCTGACGGTTGGGGCCGTCGAAGGATAGTTCCGGTGTGAGAATCAGTACAAGTCAAAAACGTCAACAATGGAAGTTTAATATAGCTCTAGTACGTAAAGTAATTATGTAAATTGTAAGATACTTGGAACCTGAATTATGACCGTGTATTTATAGTTGATCATACCTCCTTAATTTTCTCGCCCTTCCCCGAGTAGAATTAGGAGTCCTTATCATGGTAGTTACCATAATAGGATAGAGGTCAATCTCTTTAAAGAAAGGAAGTCAAATATAATCCTGACTCTTTCTTTAGAAATTAGAAGTTGAATAAAATTAAGAATGAAGATTCTTTAATAGTTAAGTCTCCTTATTAGAATATGTCTCCATGTGGGCTAGGTCTCACCGAACCAACTGGGCCCACAAAATCACGCCTCAACTGTGACGCCCCCAAAATAGGTCCACACAACTCATTTTGAGTCGCCAATAATATTCCTCAAAATACAAATACGAATACGAATTTTCCCATTTATAACTAATAAGTGTTGTGCAAAATAGGACAACACAATACAAATACATCTTAAATTCTCAATACACTTATTGTCACACTAATAATATTGTATTGAGATATTTCTATTGTTTCGGACCATCACTCCATTCCCCGGCTAGTCCCCACTACACTCTCTTTTCCTGAAGAGAACAATGGAACAAAAGGGAAAAGGGTGAGCACAAATAGCCCAGTAGAAAATATCATGACTAAGATAATGAAGGATAAAAATTATCTTTAGTCTTCAACAATAAAAACTCAGAGATTTAAAGATATTATAATTGTTCAACAACAACAACTGCAGCGGAACGAACAATCCATTAGAAGAGTCGTGTAGATTATAATATCTACCATCTTCTATAAGTTAAAAGATCACCACCAATATTTTATCTCTGTAACACCAATTAATAATTCCTGTTTTATGAACATCTAAATCAACAGTTTATATTCAACAACCTCTCTTTGCACTACGTGCCAAAGATATTTATTTGTAACATCACTGGTCATGATCATGCCAAACGCCAGTTTATCTTTGCACTACGGGCCAAAGAGAACTTTCACCATACGCCTTTGTTTGTAACACCAAAAGTCATGATTATACCAATACACAGTTTGGTCAAAATCATGTCACGCCAGTTCATCTTTACACTACGGGCCAAAGAGAACTATCACCACAATTTAAGTATGAGGATGAGGATGATGACAATGATACAGTGAGATTAAGGATAAAAAAAGCTTTATAATTTAATCAGTATCAAAGATTGACCAAATTACCAACACGATGACCAAATTGTGGAGTCAAATTCAAGAATAATATTCAAGAATTTATTTCATGCTTCAACTATAACGTATAAAATGAAATAGAAAGATTCAAGTGAAAAGATATTAGATGAAGCACAAACTAGGGCTGATGACAAAACTGTCCCCCCAAGTTTGGACGAAAATCAATTTGATACTCAAAGTTTGAGAATGTTCAATCAATACCTCTAAGTATTTTAAAACAACAAATACGTTCCTTTTTGGTCCAGAATACGGTTTGACTATTTTTTTTTTGTATTTTGACCTTCTCAATACATTTGGTTTGTATTTGACTTGTATTTAATAAGTATTTTCTCAAATAATGTTATTCTTTACTTTGTTCATTTCCCCCAACATTTAAAATTAAAAATAAAATAAAATCTTAACATTATTTATAAAATCAATGACAATAAATAATAGATTAAATATAAATATAAATTCCCTTTTGAGTGACACATTTATAAATATAAATATTAATAAATATATATTTATATTTGTAAATATTTATTAATATTTATATTTATTAATGGCTGTAATTAAATTTATATTTTTTAATATTTATATTTATATTTATAAATATTTATTAATATTAATATTTATTTTTTAATATTTAAATTTATAAATATTTATTGTGATTATTCCACTGCTGCTCGTCTTCTTGTGATTAACCATCAAACCTGCTTTTATCAATTGAGGTTCCCTTGGCTAGTCATCACTCTGCTTCATATAAATCCCATCCAAAATAAGTTTTTCATTAATTTTATAATATATACAAATATATGTTCAAATATCACTAGGATCTATCATAAATATTTTTTTTATAAATAATCAAAATAAATATTTATAAATATAAATATAAATATAAGTATAAATATAAATATTTAAAAAATATAAATTTAATTACAGCCATTAATAAATATAAATATTAATAAATATTTACAAATATAAATATATATTTATTAATATTTATATTTATAAATGTGTCACTCAAAAGGGAAATTATATTTATATTTAATCTATTATTTATTGTCATTGATTTTATAAATAATGTTAAGATTTTATTTTATTTTTAATTTTAAATGTTGGGGGAAATGAACAAAGTAAAGAATAACATTATTTGAGAAAATACTTATTAAATACAAGTTAAATACAAACCAAATGTATTGAGAAGGTCAAAATACAAAAAAAAAATAGTCAAACCGTATTCTGGACCAAAAAGGAACGTATTTGTTGTTTTAAAATACTTAGAGGTATTGATTGAACATTCTCAAACTTTGAGTATCAAATTGATTTTCGTCCAAACTTGGGGGGACAGTTTTGTCATTAGCCCCACAAACTATTAAGGATATTCTAATAATTTTCAGGGATTTTCTCCATTTAAAAATAAGGTTTTGAAAACAAACAAAAATTTCTTATCATAAATGGAGAAATGTGAAAGAAAAAGATATCCCTTAAAGAGTACAAAAGAAATGATACGTTATACGAGTATAACAGAATATATGAAACTGTAAATATATTTTCACCCGTCATGCGATAATCCGCGTAGACAGATTATTTCCACAACGGATTGATAAGTAATGAATACAAAGAGTTATTCACCAGGCATGCGTCAATCCGCACGGACAGGTTATACCTACAGATTAATAAGGAACAAATGCAAAGGGATATTCACCAGGTACGACACTCTGTACATACAGGTTATTCCCACAGAATAATAAGGAATGAATACAGAAGGGTATTCACCAGGTACGACACTCCGTACATATAGGTTATTCCCACAGAGTAATAAGGAATAAATACAAAAGGGTATTCACCAGGCATGCGTCATACCGCACAGACAGGTTATCCCCACAAATTAGTACAAAATGAATAACAACCTTTATGAGTATAATATCACTTACGAACATGAAAGCAAATGATATTATATATGAGTATGAAAGAAATGATATTCCTTACCTTAGTTAACAAGTGACTGGATGTTGCTTTCTATGAAGTTTACTAACTTGGACAATACTAGTATTCTCACAAATACTCACAATAGCCTAGCACACTAAGAGAACTCAAGAAATTTAAAGAGAGAGAGTATATGCAAGAAAGGTGTGTAGATTTCGTAAGATAACCCCTCCTATTTATAGGAAAACCAAGTTTCATTAATTGCATAAAAAGAGCTCGACCTATTACACTTTAGTACCTCCATCTTTTCCTCTATTTTTAATATAATCCCTCAAGTATTATCAATCTTGCATAACATCCCCTAATAGTTTCCGCATGTGAACCAATAGTTCCCACATGTGAACCAATAGTTCCCACATGTGAACCAATAGTTCACAGCATGTGAATTTCAAAATTTCAATTAGGTACCCCTAAGTTAGACTCCACTTTTAATCCGTCAATAATGCTAAAATATCATAACAAATAATATGAGTTACAGTGTCAAGACAAATAATAAAAAATACCATGCAGATGCTATTATAATTATTGAATCAAAATACTGTGCAATTGCTACTTTATCAATTATTGACTCAATAATTTAAAATATTGTGCAACACCGTGTGCCTGTGAAATACCGCGTACTATTGTGGAATAACGCGTTTTACTGTTTTTTTTATTACCAGGTATTTCAACAGTTGCCGGTGATAATACTGTTGACAAAATACTGTCGCTTTCAGTATCCGACAATGGGGTCCACTATCGTTGACAATATTATCATTGTGGGGCCCACTAATATTTTGTTATTTCGGCGCCGTACGTTACCGAATATAAAAGTGGTTATTTCGACGGCGCCGTTGTACTTTACCGAATATAATATTCTCCGACAGAACGAATATTATCCGACAGAAGGAATATTCCCCGACATACAGGTTTGACTTTTTTGTATAAATGAATAGTATATTCGTATGAATAGTATTTTCGTATAACTTTTGTATCCAGCTCATACAAACGTTATGACGTAATTTAAAGATCGAAGAAAGTGTAAAAGTGTTTTTAGCGTGAATAGTGATCACGTGAATAGTGATTTAGCGTTATTACTAGACTTTTCAATTGTCACATTTCACTAGTAACTTTATCATTATCGATTTAACACCTTTATGTTTAAAAATAATAAGAAGAAGAAAAATAAATTCTCTTTATCAAAATTTTCGGGGTCTTACAATCTCCCCTCCTTATGAAATTTCGTCCCCGAAATTTACGTACGTACCTGACATATCAAAGAGGTGAGGATAATTTGCTCTCACTTCAGATTCCAACTCCCAAGTCATTCCTCTATATCATGGTTTCTCCATAAAACTTTAACTTGAGGTATAATCTTTGAGCGTAGAATCTGTTCCTTCTTATCTTAAGACCTTGACAGGTATCTCTTCGTACGTTAAATCCTCTGCTATCTCGTCTGTTTCTAATTCAATAACGTGGTTTAGATCTTTCACATATTTACGTAGCATGGATATGTGAAAAACATTATGAACACGAGACATGCTTGGTGGTAAGGTGAGTCTGTAGGCCACAGTTCCTACTCGATCGAGGATTTCAAATGGACCGATAAATCGAGGGTTGAGCTTTCCTCTCTTTTCGAATCTTGTATCTCCTTTCCATAGAGTAACACGTAAGAATACATGGCCTCCGATTTTGAATTCATCATCCATTCGATGAAGATCAACATAACTCTATTGACGATCTTGTGCTGCTTATATACGTTGTCATCTTCACGTGGCTTCGTGGAGTTTTTAACTCTATATTCATCCTTTGTAAGTCATCCAAAATGGGTATTTACGTTGTTAGCATCGTACTTGTAATTGCATGCGTTCTTTTACGCAATGCGTCAGCTTCTAGGTTCGCCTTTCCAAGATGGTATTAAATGGTATGGTCGTAATCCTTCAATAGCTCGAGCCAACGTCGTTGTCGCATGTTAAGTTCCTTTTGGGTGAAGAAACATTTGAGGCTCTTATGATCTGCATAGATTTCTATTTACTCTCATCTTTCTTCTTTACGAATAAAATAGGAGCACCCTAATGCGATGTATTCGAACGTATGAAGTCGGTATCTAACAACTCCTGTAGTTGGGTTTTAACTCCAGAAAATTCAATAGGAGCCATACATATGGGGTCTTAGAAATAGGTTTTATATTGGGTTCAAGATCGATACAAAATTTGATTTGACGGTCTAGGGGTAGGCCAAGAAGTTCTTCGGGAAATACGTCAGAAAACTTATTAACAACAGAAATATCATTCAAATCTGACGTATTTTTGTTTAAATCAATTACATGGGCTAAGAAAGCTTGACATCCGTTTTTCAATAAACGAATGACTTTGTGGATAAAAATGACAGTTATTGATTTTAATGGTTTGGTTGCTTAAATTCGCATAATAGGTTGATTAGGAATATGAAAACTAATGACCTTACGAAAGCAATCAATTTTAGCATGATGAGTAGTTAACCAATCAAATTCATGCATGTCCAAGGAGATAAAATCAACAAGTAATGTGAGGGTGCCAATTTGAACAGAGCAAGATTTATAGACTGTAGATGTAACGAATGTTTGTTCCAATAGTGTTTCAACAAATAAGTCAAAATTTAGTTTATCAGGGGTTAAGTTTAAATGTTGGGCACAAACAGATGAAATAAAAGAGTGGATAGAACTAGTATCTAATAAGGTATAGATTCGCAAGAGTTTATGATTAGCTCACCGATTATGACGTCATCTGGTTGTAGTATTTCTTTCCACTAATTGAGCCCTATAGACAAATTTTATGATAAACGAGATACTTACGAATTTCTGGTTTCAAACCTCGTAAAAACATTCGTGTCATTCGTTCCTCAGTGTCCACCAAATGGGAGGCAAAATGCGACAGCTCGGCAAACTTGGCTTCGTACTGCGACACCGTAATGTTGTTCTGTTCCAGTTTGATGAATTCCACCTCTTTCATATGGCGAATACTTTCCGGGAAATACTTCTCGTTAAATAATTCCTGGAACTCGACCCAAGACATCTCGAGTGCCGAGTGATGGGTACGTTTCACAGATTCCCATCAATGATCCGCTTCTCCTCGCAGCATAAAGGTGGCAAAAGGAACCTTTTGGTCGTCCGTGCAATGCAGTACATCAAATATCTTTGTTAATTGTTTGAGTCATGCCTCTGCCTTGAGTGGATCTGGCTTGCCGAAAAATTCAGGTGGTCCCAATTCTTTGAACTGCTTGGCAGTGACCATCCGTACATTATCAGCGTTTCTGCCAGTATTGTAGACAGGAGCTCTTCTCGCCTGGTTCTGCAGGTATTGCATGAAGTTCCTAAAAATTTCATCATTCATCCGGTTGTTAGCATCATGATTAACATCATGATGTTCTGAGTTTGCGCCTGTATTATTTGTGGCTTCCTGATTTTCAGCCACAATGGTCTTATAGTGAATCTCTTGGTTTTCAGATGTCATTCTGAAATGTGATCACAAAACAAAGATTAATTAAAGAAATAGACATGCAACATCTTGTCCCTATAACCAAACCAATTATTTAAATAACCAAAAATAGCTTAGGTAGGACACACTAGCGAATGATTTTACTCGTCTCTCCCCTCCTAGTTCTAATCCCAGATCTCTACCAGAGATCATATCCCTAAGCTCTGATACCAACTGTGACGCCCCCAAAATAGGTCCACACAACTCATTTTGAGTCGCCAATAACATTCCACAAAATACAAATACAAATACGAATTTTCCCATTTATAACTAATAAGTGTTGTGCAAAATACGATAACACAATACAAATACATTTTAAATTCTCAATACACTTATTGCCACACTAATAATATTGTATTGAGATATTTCTATTGTCTCGGACCATCACTCCATTCCCCGGCTAGTCCCCGCTACACTCTCTTTTCCTGAAGAGAACAATGGAACAAAAAGGAAAAAGGGTGAGCACAAATAGCCCAGTAGAAAATATCATGACTAAGATAATGAAGGATAAAAATTATCTTTAGTCTTCAACAATAAAAAATCAGAGATTTAAAGATATTATAATTGTTCAATAACAACAACTGCAGCGGAACGAACAATCCATTAGAAGAGTCGTGTAGATTATAATATCTACCATCTTCTATAAGTTAAAGAATCACCACCAATATTTTATCTCTGTCACACCAATCAATAATTCTTGTTTTATGAACATCCAAATCAACAGTTTATATTCAACAACCTCTCTTTGCACTACGTGCCAAAGATATTTATTTGTAACATCACTAGTCATGATCATGTCAAACGCCAGTTCATCTTTGCACTACGGGCCAAAGAGAACTTTCACCATACGCCTTTGTTTGTAACACCAAAAGTCATGATTATACCAATACACAGTTTGGTCAAAATCATGTCACGCCAGTTCATCTTTGCACTACGGGCCAAAGAGAACTATCACCACAATTTAAGTATGAGGATGAGGATGATGACAATGATACAGTGAGATTAAGGATAAAAAAAGCTTTATAATTTAATCAGTATCAAAGATTGACCAAATTACCAACACGGTGACTAAATTGTGGAGTCAAATTCAAGAATGATATTCAAGAATTTATTTCATGCTTCAACTATAACGTATCAAATGAAATAGAAAGATTCAAGTGAAAAGATATTAGATGAAGCACAAACTATTAAGGATATTCTACTAATTTTCAGGGATTTTCTCCATTTAAAAATAAGGTTTTGAAAACAAACAAAGATTTCTTATCATAAATGGAGAAATATGAAAGAAAAAGATATCCCTTAAAGAGTACAAAAGAAATGATACGTTATACGAGTATAACAGAATATATGAAACTGTAAATAGATTTTCACCCGTCATGCGATAATCCGCGTAGACAGATTATTTCCACAACAGATTGATAAGTAATGAATACAAAGAGTTATTCACCAAGCATGCGTCAATCCGCACGGACAGGTTATACCCACAGATTAATAAGGAACAAATGTAAAAGGGATATTCACCAGGTACGACACTCCGTACATACAAGTTATTCCCACAGAATAATAAGGAATGAATACAGAAGGGTATTTACCAGGTACGACACTTCGTACATATAGGTTATTCCCACAGTGTAATAAGGAATGAATACATAAGGGTATTCACCAGGCATGCGTCATACCGCACAGACAGGTTATCCCCACAAATTAGTACAGAATGAATAACAACCTTTATGAGTATAATATCACTTACGAACATGAAAGCAAATGATATTATATATGAGTATGAAAGAAATGATATTCCTTACCTTAGTTAACAAGTGACTGAATGTTGCTTTCTATGAAGTTTACTAAGTTGGACAATACTAGTATTCTCACAAATACTCACAATAGCCTAGCACACTAACAGAACTCAAGAAATTTAGAGAGAGAGAGAGTATATGCAAGAAAGGTGTGTAGATTTCGTAAGATAACCCCTCCTATTTATAGGAAAACCAAGTTTCATTAATTGCATAAAAAGGGTTCGACTTATTACACTTTAGTACCTCCATCTTTTCCTCTATTTTTAATATAATCCCTCAAGTATTATCAATCTTGCATAACATCCCCTAATAGTTTCCGCATGTGAACCAATAGTTCTCACACGTGAACCAATAGTTCCATCATGTGAACCAATTGTTCACAGCATGTGAATTTCAAAATTTTAATTAGGTACCCCTAAGTTAGACTCCACTTTTAATCCGTCAATAATGCTAAAATATCATAACAAATAATATGAGTTAAAGTGCCAAAACAAATAATAAAAAATACCATACAGATGCTATTATAATTATTGAATCAAAATACTGTGCAATTGCTACTTTATCAATTATTGAATCAATAATTTAAAATACTGTGCAACACCGTGTGCTTGTGAAATACCGCGTACTATTGTGGAATAACGCGTTTTACTGTTTTTTTTATTACCAGGTATTTCAACAGTTGCCGGTGATAATACTGTTGATAAAATACTGTCGCTTTCAGTATCCGACAATGGGGTCCACTATCGTTGACAATATTGCCATTATGGGGCCCACTAATATTTTGTTATTTCGGCGTCGTACGTTACCGAATATAAAAGTGGTTATTTCGACGGCGCCGTCGTACTTTACCGAATATAATATTCTCCGACAGAACGAATATTATCCGACAGAAGGAATATTCCCCGACATACAGGTTTGACTTTTTTGTATAAATGAATAGTATATTCGTATGAATAGTACTTTCGTATAATTTTTGTATCCAGCTCATATAAACGTTATGACGTAATTTAAAGATCGAAGAAAGTGTAAAAGCGTTTTTAGCGTGAATAGTCTCCCGTGAATAGTGATCGCATGAATAGTGATTTAGCGTTATTACTAGACTTTTCAATTGTCACATTTCACTAGTAACTTTATCATTATCGATTTAACACCTTTCTGTTTAAAAATAATAAGAAGAAGAAAAATAAATTCTCTTTATTAAAATTTTCGGGGTCTTACATCAACATTGCCCCCGCTCTCTTGTTATAAAGAATTTATAATAGTAGAGTACTGCTAGAAAATGATCCACTCGCCTTGTTTCGCCAAGATCCTTATCTTTGTCCAGAGACTCGACCCGCCTTATATTGTCATTATATGGCTCTCAATCTCTAGGGAGACTTTTATTCCAATTTCTGAAGAACTGTCGGACTTTATACCTTCGTAATATTGCTCCCAACCCCTAAGGGAGACTTTTGGTTTAGGTTCTAAAAAACCACCCGACCTTATATCTCTGTTATATTGATCTCGTCCCGCAAGGGAGGCTTTATGTAGAAGTTCTAGAGAACCGTACAACCTCATTACCACCAAAAATGGATTACCAGCCTTATTATAGCCAAATATGGATAATTGTCCGTTCAGGAGAACGTTAAGTCCTTCCTGAAGAATGTTGCCCGTTCCGAAGAACGTTAATGCTAAGTCTTTCTCGAAGAACGTTGATCTTTTCGGGAGGATGCTTAATCTCCCCGGAGGGTACTTGATCAACCTCCGCGAAGGGTGTTTGACCTCCCCATAGGGTATTTTGACCTCCCCGGAGGGCGCTGGGCCTCCTCGGAGGGCGTTGGGCCTCCCTGGTCAATTCAACCTGAATAAGGAAAGAAGCCCGAATCTAATATAGCACCGAACAAATGCCAACCTTATATCTTGCCCAAAAATATTTTTCCCTTCGCCAACCTTGTTATCGTGCCGAAGACGATGGGCGGCAACCGAAGTCCGACAAAAGAGGATAACCCAAACCACATATAAAGTCGAATAAACTGCCGACGCCCAATAGAATATGGAAACGAGACTCCAAATTCATAACCGAATAAATTGTAGATGTTGATGCCGAAAAAATATGATGTAGTTGGATGTGGCTGAGTGGGCTAATCAGCTGACCAAATATTCAATTCTTGTGAGTGGGAGGGCAATTATTGGTGTATAATTCAAGTGTATTGTTGTTTTCGGGAATTCTCTTTTCTTTGGCAATCATTGGATTCACCTATGACAAATAGCTCCGAGAGCACGCTGCTTATTATACCAAACCACTTTCTTTCCCCACTTTCTTGTTGCCCATTAACTTATATAAGTTATTTTCTTTACCCTGTTGCTACATTGCGCCCCGGGTGGTAAAAATATAATTGATGCCTAAAATTTTTCTTCTTCTTTGATTCATTCGGCAAAACTAAGGAGAGAATAGTGTTTGAAATTTTCAAGATCCTATTTGTTTAGTTCTGATCCGAAGTGTCGCTACTCGAGGCAGACAGAGAAGAAGATTACTTTAAATTCTTACAAACAAGACCCGATTTGTTAGTGCTGAAAATTGTTGACAATGATCAAAGCGGATTAATGTGCCAGAAGTGGATTGATGTGTCGAAGACGGCTGCCGCTAAATCTAAATTCGTTAAGTCTCTAGCTTTGGAACTCTAAAAATTCCCTTCTATGTTGTTGAAATGTGATGTCGATGAGATGGGCTCCAAAGCCTTGTCTGAATTTGAGTTCTAATTTATGATGACCGAAGCCATGAGAAACTCGACCGAAGCCATTTGATTTTATTCATGGTAGGTGACAATGGTAGTGTGCACTTGGTTAGGGGCAGCTGAAGCGAACTGTCGAAGTTGATGTTCGTAGCAAATGTTTTGCTGAAAAAAAGATAATTAGCGACAACCGAAGTCCGAAGAGATGATTGATTCCTTTGGAATTGTAGCGGGTACCCGAACTGCCGAACCATTAGGCCGAGGCTATAAAAAAGATGATGATGAAACTGAAGTGCGGAACATATGTGCCTATACAACCGCTGAATTAAGCTTTTGCTTTGATTTTGCCTTCGCCGAAGATGTCCCTTGTGCACTTCGGTAGAATCATAATTCCAATCATAAGCCAAATTATTAAAGCTTGATCTTGTTGTTGCCCGAAGTGACTAAAATTATGATGCCAAAGTCCCATTGACCATGTATGACTGAAGCTTGTAAGATGAATTGACATTTTTATGGAGAGGTTGACCGATTGTATAATAGAAACATTTTCCGCATACAAAATGAGATTTTCAGAAGTTTAAAGCATTGATGATGAGGGAAACCGAAACTGCCGATGACTGCCATGTTATCTCGGTGATGATCAGCGAGGTTGCTTAAGATTTGCCGAACACATCTTCATCCCCTTTATGAACAGGCTGGAGATGAGAATCTTTATTATACAAACTGGATGGCTTCAAATTATTGGCTGGTGATCATCCCCGATGGTGTCTCAGTTGATGGTACCTCCGTAGGTGACGCCGAAACAATTTTTTCAATGACCCCAACACAGCATAATCGAGACCATGACGGAGCCAATACAAAACATTACAATTTTTTTTTGAAGTATAGAGAAATGCTATGTTATTTTCAGGAGTTTCGTCCCTTATTGTTCGGCACACATAAATGTATATACTTATAACAAATAGGTTAAGCAGCCTGCAAGTAATTTTCTCTCCACTGGATGTGAAATTTCATGTACATATGTATGCATCATGGTGTAATATGTTATGCATATTGGTGTTGTACTCCTAATAATCATCATATACAATTGAAAAATACAATTGATATACGTTAATGGGTGAAGGAAATTTATACTTTATGGCCACATATTGCATACTTGATTCGATATGATTCCCAACATATAATGCCTCTTTTTCAAAATTTAACATGCCCATATTAATAGGTGCATGGTGTAAGACTAACCCACTTGGAATTATACATGACATGAATATGATAATATTGAACAATATAACAATATATTATTTGCATAAATATCATCAATTATATAGGAGAATGTATGATACTTATATGAATTTTTGATTCTAGTTCGTGCAACGTAGTGATACCGCTTTGCCTCTTGAGGTAACTAGATTCTGATGGCTCAACTCCAAATCGGGACGAGTTCTAAATATTTTTTCCCATGCAAAAATAATTTTTTTTTGCACTTTTGACAAATTAAATTTGGTGATTTTAATTTGACACTAGAACAAGGCCCTCATTTTAGCGCCAATGTTAACGCCAAAATATGTCCACCCGCAAAATCACCAAACAACGAGCGAGAAACCTGCACAGGGAACAAACAACACACTGAGAAACCTGACGGTCGGGGCCGCCAGAGGACAGCTTCGGTATGAGAATCAGCACAGGCCAGAAACTTCAAAAATGGAGGTTTAATATAGCTCCAGTGCGTAAAGTAATCGTGTAAATTGTAAGATACCTGGAACCTGAATTATGGCCGTGTATTTATAGTTGATCACACCTCCTTAATTTTCTCTCTCTTTTTCGAGTAGAATTAAGAGTCTTTATTATGATAGTTACCATAATAGGATAGAGATCAATCTCCTTAAAGAAATGAAATCGAATATAATCCTGACCCTTTCCTTAGGAATTGGAAGTTGAATAAAATTAAGAATGAAGATTCCTTAACAGTTAAGTCTCCGTATTAGAATATGTCTCCACGGGGGCTAGGTCTCACCGAACCAACCGAGCCCACAAAATTAGGCCCCAACAGTATTAATTCCTATCTCATATATATATGTGATGAGATAAAATAAATTAAAATATGACACATTTTAATTCATATCTATCTTATGTATGCATATACATCGCAATCATAATTCGGCAGATAAAATTTGCAATGTATATAAAGACTCTATTGTTTACGCTACTGCCTCAAAATTATATATTTATACATGTTAACTTAATTTAGTATAACTGAATTTATTTATTTATTTATTGCTAAATTTATAATTAAATTTATTTATTTATATTTAATTTAGTTCTAATGAACTATAACATTAATTTAGTTTAACACATAATAATTTTGTAATATTATTAGTTTGTATTTTAGATGCTAAAAAATAGGGGAAACAATGAAGAAAATGTTATTGAGTTAAATAAAATAGGAAGAGAACGTAGAACAGCCATATGTTTTTAAGTGTGTACGTACTGTGAATCATCTTATATCTCAAAATGTCTCTATTGATCATAATTGGTACTGATTTAAAAACATTTATCATATTCGTCATAGTTTGTATTTATTATTAGAGTCACTTATCAAAATCGTTATATCACTAAAACAATCTTTTATAGTTATGATCTAAAACAATTTTTCATTTATAGTTAACCTAATAACAACTTGGGCGTATTAAGGCTAGAGATTGACTAATTATCAAATGGATATATATTGTGTATAATTTTAGTCAATGCAATTAAGAACACACACACATGCAAGACAAGTTGTCTAATTATATAACTAGTAATAATATGTATAGAACAATGTTTAAAAGGGTATGTAGGCTTCATATATACCCTATACTTCATGAATATCACATTGAAAATCTGAAATTAGGCCAACAATGTTTGCGGCAACTTGTGTCATCAATTTAAGCTAGATCAACTGGCTAGGGTTGCCAAAAAGTCAGCCAGTTGACTTTACTGAATCCAAACCCTTTCCGTACACCAATAGCCAATAAATTATCGTGAAAGTCATGTAAACAATTGTTTTCGTCGCTACATGTAGAAGGTCAATTACTCCGATCTGATCCAACATTTATAAATAAAAAAATATATAAAAAAAAGTGAAAGTTCAGTTATTTAATATTCAATCTTTTTCAAAAATATTGGATCAATTTGGTAAAAATATCAAAATTAAAGACATGATTTATTCTCTTGAGAATGTGACGTTCACTTGTATATTTTGTACTTCTAAAAATTAATTTGATCATATATTTATTTTGGAACGAACTAAAAAATTATTTTGATATTTGAAACGCATGGAGTTTATGAGCTTCCACAAATTTAGAATTTTTAAAACATAAAACACAATGTTCTCGTTCATTTTTATGGATAATGTACATGTTATCAATACTAATTAACTAAAATAAAATAAAATAAAATAAAATAACAGCCCAAAAGGAAAATATACCTAAATACTAACATATATAGATCAAACTTGGGATCCTCCGTACAACCAAGGTACATAATATATTTCGCAATTAAATTAGAATAAGCGGTGTCTTAATCTGTACGGAAGTACGGAAGTACGGAAGTACATATTTAGAACTTGGTGGTTAAATGTCACTACGGTGATCACAATGAGGGGAGGTTTTGCAAATAATTTCTTATACAACTTTTTTCAACATTTTCTTGTGTATACTGAAATTTTCATAAGACTCATTTAGATTTAAGCTTGATTTTTTTATTATAAATAATTCTTAATTTCAATTTTAGGAATATTCTTGTTAATAGGAAATGACGTGTAAAAATATTTTATATAACTTTCTAAACATTTTGTCGTGTATATTGAAATTTTCACCAGACTCATCTAATCATAATTTTTTTCATAAATAATTCTTAATGTCTCTTCTTCTTTTTTTTTAAAAAAAAAAAGTGGTAGATTTATAAAATAGGCCCAAAGTCTAGTATATAAATACATCAAGCTCTCTAACTCGAAACCAATTGAGAATTGTTGGTTTATATGTTTATATTTTAATGATGATAATATGTTTTGTATGGAGTTAATATGTTGCACGGAAATAATAAATATGTTTTGTATGAAAATAGTATATTTTGAATAATATTCCCTGAAAATAATATGCTTTGCATGGAAATATTATTTTTTGCATGGAGTTTCTTTTAATGGGCAGGTTTGAATTTCATAGGCTGTTTTGATATGGTATTGCTGAAATTAAATGATATAGGTTGATTTCATGTGAAGACCCAATTTGGATATAAGTCCATTTGAAATTACCTATAGGATTGCATGAAGTTTTCCTAGTCCAAAGGCTTTTAATTGGCTGACATATTTATTGCTGAAAATTCTTTTTTTTAATATATTTTGTCAAATCAGTTTTTGAATTAGAATATTTTAAGAAATCTGTTTTGGAAAGATATCTTATCATAACTGTTGGATAATATCATTGCTGAAAAGATCTCTTTAATATATCCTGTCAAGAATAAAGATATGCATTCTTATTAGGAGTCTATTAAGGAATCCATCATGAATATGTAATCTGTTTGGGTATTTCAAATCAGTCTATTTCTCTCCTTGAATTAAGTTATTTCGTTTAATTTGGATACTTTATATTTTAAATAGTTGTTGTGGAGATTATATTATATCCGTTAGATAAAACAAATTGCTAGAATCATGAGATTTACCAACTGATTAGAGACTTTATTGCTAACAATCTTTTATAGTCGTTAGTTCCTTCATTATATATGCTCGTTCTTCACGGCAAAACAAGTGCAGGACATTTGAAGCTAATATCAGTCATTATACAGAGACAATTTCATTGAGAGCTTTTAAAGTCTATTTCCAGCAATCTATTGTATTGTTTTCAATTCCTTGTGGCTGAAAAATAAGAGTCTATTGTAATCAAAATTTCTTATATTAAATTCTGAGTTCAAGTCTTGTTTGGCTTGATCGATCCAGTAGTGGATAGGATCTGTTTAAAGGGAGCTTTAAAGGTTGCAGAGGTGCAAAAGTCTCAGTGGTGAGAAATGTTGCAGAGGTGCAAGGGGGTAGTCGTGTCCATCTCAGTGGAAAACTACTTTGAACAGGGAGTTTTTTGTATTATGTATTCAACAATTCATTTAATAAAAGGAGTCTCCAATATCAATTAGTATTGCACGTGGATTAGGTCATTAGTTTAGAGGTTAAGGGTCGAACCACGTAAAAATCTTTGTGTTTGTGATTTGTTAATTTGTGTGGATTGATCATTTAAGTTTTTATTATGCATATCATATTTCTGGGTTTAGTGTTCTGCCGCTCGCTTGAAGATATATTAATTCAGACACCAAAGTATACAGGGTATCCTGTCCGATTATAACTGACTAAGAACATAAGCTAAAGCAAACAGGGTTACCAGTCCGATTTAAACTTGTAGCAGAAAAACTTAAAAAGTTTTCATTGTTTATCACTTTTAGATTAGACACCTATTCACCCCCCTCTAGGTGTGCACATACACTGAATTACAATAATGAGAAGAGTTAACCCAAACCATTATATACTAAACATATTTTGTCAAGATATTCAATGTAGGACAAGATATAACAAAAAGGTACTACTTGATTTCTTAATTTGCAATATTCTTATTAAAATTAAATAAAAAAAATAAAAGGCTAAATTATTTAAAAAATAAATTATTTAAGGTAAGTAGACATTTGACTTAGAACTACTTAAAATAGTAATAAGAACTTTTATCCTAAGACGGATGGAGTATTAATTATTATTATTATATATACTATTTACAGGTCAGACATATAAAATTAAAGATATTTTTCATTATTAGTTTTTTATTCACTGTTATATATATATATATATATATATATATATATATATATATATATATATATATATATATATATATATATATATATATATATATATATATAACATGCATAAACAACTTCACTTGCTTGCACGTTACGATGAGATTTCAAAACCACTTGCACGATGTTGAGAATATGCTACCAGTTATGCTGTAAAACCTAACAAAAGTCTACTAACAAAATTCAGCTGCATGATAGGTATAGGAGCGAATAAAGTAAATAGTAAAATAAATTATTATTAGTTATGTTATCGTTCTATTAAGCTCGTAATATATACTTTACAATTAAATTATTATTTGAATTTAATTTTTGCCAAGTATATTATTTACCTTTGTTGTACGGAGGATCCGAACTTTGATCTATATATGCTTAGATATATTTTCCTGTTGGGCTGGTTTTTTATGTTAGTGATGGTAACATGTAAATCATCCATAAAAATGAGAAATCCTTGCGTGCCAAAATATCGAAATGATTTTTTGTTCTGTTCCAAATTAAACATATGATCAAAATGACTTTTGGAGATACAAATATACAAGTGAGTCTATCATTTCTCAAGAGATTTAATTTTTATATTTTTATTAGAAAATATTCTGTATGATAATAATTATGGATTAGTTGTAGACAATATATATTAAGTAGTTAACTGAATACTTATCTTTAAACTACTTAATGTCATCTGTTATTAATCCATACTTCTCATATTTAATATTCTCTAATAATTCTTGATAAATTGATCACATACGTTGGAACTAATTGAATATTAAATAACTGAAGTGTTACCTTTTTAGAAATGTTGGAGATCTGAGTCACTAACCATATACATATAGCCACCAAAATAATGTTGACATCACCTTCACAATACTTAATTTAATGGCTATTGGTGTACGGAAAGGGTTGGAGTCAGTACAGTCAGCTGGCTGACTTTTTGTAACCCTAGCTACTTGATCTCAAATTGCTGACACAAGTCGCCGCAAAACTTGTTGGCCTAATTCAGGCTTTGGACGATTTTCTCTGTATTTCAAATTTTGAATGTGATATTCATGTAGCATATATAGGATATATATGAAGCCTACATACCTTTTGCATATATTCTATGAATATTATTACTAGTTGCTTCATTAAAACTGAACAACTTGTCTTGCATGTGTTTTGTGTTGTTACATTGACTTCTAAAATTACACACACACACACACACACACACACACACACACACACACACATATATATATATATATATATATATATATGTAAAAATTAATCAATCTCAAGCATTAGCCCGCCCAACTTGTTATTAGGTTAATTTGTGTTGTCCTTGTGAGAGAAGGTTAATGTTGATCCATATATAGTACCATAGATTATAACTGATACTTATAAATGGACTTGTGAATCGTGGATCGTAGTTATGTATTTCGTTGTTAGGTATTTGCATATTTATTGTTAGGAGGCATTTTATGTATAATAACACTGATCATATGTATGTTAAATTATGTAAGGTTTTGATCCGATCCTTTTGGTATGGTTTGCTTGTCAAAGACATTATTCAGTTAAATAACTTTTCTCGTTAACAATTTTTGGTCTTAAAAACATTAGAATAAACTCATCCAACAAAATCAAATAATCTCTATTCTAGCTTAGACAAACTAATTTATTGTAAGTAAAAAAAAAAATCAAATAAGATTTTCATTTCTGAATGAAATGAGTATATAAATTTGGAGTGAAAGAACATTGGGGGTAAGCATGCACGGCGTCAAATACCGCAGAGAAAGGGAATTTTTCTTTCTTTCAGATCCCAGATACGTGGCTAATTTCTAATACATGAAAAGCTAATTTCAGTTTTAATTTACGTTAATTAACAAATCATTTAAAAGAACTTAATTATAGGTTACCAGCATTTCAGATAATCCGTAATATTGGACTAGACTATAAACAGGTGCAAACTTCTGGCCACCTTCCTTTCATGTCTGCTAGTTCTTGCATCCTATCTAAACTTAAATGTCAATCACAAAAATGACTGATTTTCACCGTTACCTAACTATATATTATATAGATTATATATATACCCACCTTTGGTTCTATCAGACCAGTCCAAATTATGGTAAATTAGGGAGTATTGCGATAATTTTATTTTATTTGGACGATAGAAAACAGTGTGTGACCTAATTAAGTATGCAGCAATTGATCAATGTCTTAGCAAATACTTGCAGTTTTCCGTGTAATAGTAAATCGATTTTTTTTGATAATTATAGAACACAGAATTTTAAAAAAGGAGGATCGAGGAAAAAAAGTTGGAGAAAACAAAGGTATTATAGACATTGTTTTGGATGCTCATATAGAGAGAAATTACAACGCAAAATATATAGCGGGGATAATTTTATTATGCCCTTTTCTAACTTATCCGAGGAGCCTCTTTGGATAAATTAATGCATGTTTTTTTTTTTCAAAAACAAGAACTCTTATGTTACGTTTGGATTGAAAGAGTGGAATGATTTATTCCATTCTACTTGGAATGAGTTATTCTATATGCTCTCCCTCCCTCAAGGAACCAAATACAATTTTTTTCATTCTAATCGCAACCAAACACAATTTTTTTCATTCCATAAGAATGAGTAATTTCATTCTCCCTCCTATTCCACCAATCCAAACGTAGCATTAATGAAGTGATAATTCTACTCCTACTATATCTTTGATTATTTTTACGAGGAATGGAATGAGAACACATCATTATATATCTTTGTTAAATCTTTGATTTTTTTTTCTATGTTAATTAATATATAAAGATTTAAAATCTATAGTTAAAAAATAAGAGAGTTAAAAGTGAATATGATTGGTTGGCAGAGACATCCAAACATGCAGACCAAACACAAACCAATTCTTTGATGAAGGAAATTATATTAATTAGCTGGTTCTTATGGAGCTAATTAAGCTAGCCAAATATATTATGAAAGCGTTGACAAATGAAGAAGGTATATCCAAAAATATGCCGGATTAGATTCTGCTTGCTTATGAAAATGGAAACTCAGGTGCTCCTTAAATAGCAACCCATCGCCTCACCCCATCTTTCATATCCTATCCCTCTCTTCTCTATTCCTTCAGTTCTTTCACTCAAAGTGTAATTACAGAAGCAGGTATACATATTCACAGATATATTTTGAGTTTATTTCTTTTTATTATTAATCTGATATTTTCATTTATGAACAGCTATGCCACACAAGTCTATGTCCATATGGTTACTTACTTCACCTTGCGAATAGAAGTTCATGCCCCAAATTACAGTACTGATTAATAGGACTTTTTCCTACTAGTAAACTAGTACAGTTACTAATTATCAAGTCTTTTTCTTGACTCTTCATATTTTTTTAATTTTTATATATATTTGTGTTTTCATGTGTAGTACTATTATTCAAAATTGATATAAGTTATTTAGTTTTTATACAATAAATATAACAAACTAACTTTAAAATACTACTATCTTTGTTGTTTTAAGACTTGAACAAAATTATATTAATTTGAGTTTTAGAATTTCGCAAATTAATTTTAAAAAATTAAAATGTATCTTTAATTTTGGAAACGAGGCAGTATCTTGCAAGGAAGAATTGATATTTGTATTTAGTATTCATAGTTATAGTGCAAATCTTATTGTACAACAGTCGCGTGAATAAGTATCTCTCACAATAATAAATCCACCCTTTTTCGTTTTGGAAACTATAGATCTAACTTGTTAGTTGTTGTTATTTGTTTATGTTTTTCTTCAAAATAGAGCTAAATGCTAATTACCTCAACCAAACCTAGTATACTAACATGAAATCATATGATTTTGATTTTTGAGGTCTCATCTGATAGAAGCAAAAAGTACCATATATTTTTTTTTAATGTACGTACGTATCATATATATACATATATATCATTAGCATGAATAATAAGGAATTAGTTTTTTACTTGATTTAATGTGCACGAATGGATATGTATCAAGGTTGTTGATCCATCTATCCCATCCCTGGATAATCTCCCTGGATAGATCATAGATTAAAGGCTGATAGAAAACAAGGAAATTAATTCCCTTAGAATATCAAAGTAGTATTGTTAACAACTATTCATTTTTGAAATGGTGATGTTATTACAATACATGCATTTTATTTCAATAGACCTTAATATTTATATAATATATCTTAAATTCTTAATATCAAACATATTAAACATTAGAGATTTTTTTTAAAAAAAAAACTGTGGTTTTTATCCACAATGTTACGTTAATTAATTAGTTGTGGTTTTGTATTTTCAATGACAATTAATGCTCCGATAACATAATTATGTTCTGTTATTATTAATGTCCTTAATTCTACATGGAATAAAATATTCAGTTTTGACTAAAACATGTACGGCAGTAAAATAAAGTATATTCCTTCTGGAGTGAATATCTTGCTCTAATTTTAACGAATGAAAGTATCTTTATTAATTAAAACAAACCCAATCCATCAGGAAAAATTCGGATGAAATTTCGTACAACTTTTCTTCAAAATTCATCTTTTACCAAAAAAAATAAATTAATTACATTAACGCATACCCTTATAATCTTAATTTTTACTGCATGCAGCAAAGTTCGCTTCCAAGAACTGTTGGAAAAAGACTAGCTACAAACTAGCTAGCCATGGCTCGAGAGCAACTAGAAGTGCTTAATGCACTTGATATAGCCAAGACTCAACTCTACCATTTCACCGCAATTATCATTGCCGGAATGGGCTTTTTCACCGATGCTTACGATCTCTTTAGCATTTCCCTCGTCACAAAGTTACTCGGGCGCATATACTATTACGAGCAGGGCTCCGAAAAACCCGGCGTCTTACCTCCGGTGGTCTACTCTTCCGTCATCGGTGTCGCCCTCGTCGGAACCCTAGCCGGCCAGCTCTTCTTCGGCTGGCTGGGTGACAAAATGGGACGAAAAAGAGTCTATGGCCTAACCTTAATCCTCATGGTTGGTTGCTCACTTGCATCCGGCTTTTCCTTTGGGCATAGTGCCAAAGGTGTTATGGCCACCCTTTGCTTCTTCCGGTTCTGGCTAGGCTTTGGCATCGGTGGCGATTATCCTCTGTCCGCAACAATCATGTCAGAATATGCTAACAAAAAGACACGTGGCGCGTTTATAGCGGCTGTTTTTGCCATGCAAGGATTTGGTATCGTGGCTGGTGGAATAGTTGGCCTAATTGTATCCGCTGCTTTTGACCATGCATATAAAGCCCCTACTTATGAAGTTGATGCTTTGGCGTCCACCGTGCCGCAAGCTGACTACATCTGGAGGATTATACTAATGTTTGGCGCTCTTCCGGCCGCCCTAACGTTCTACTGGCGGATGAAAATGCCGGAAACCGCCCGGTACACTGCCCTAGTAGCCAAAAACGCCAAACAAGCAGCTCAAGACATGGGTAAAGTACTACAAGTTGAACTTGACCCCCAAGAGGAAAAAGTAGTGGAAATGGTTAAAGATAAAAGCAATTCATTTGGGTTATTTAGCAAACAATTTCTCCATCGCCACGGCCTACACTTACTTGGAACTACTAGTACATGGTTTTTGCTAGACATAGCTTTTTACAGCCAAAATCTTTTCCAAAAGGACGTTTTCACTGCAATAGGATGGATTCCGCCAGCAAAAACTATGAATGCAATCCACGAGGTTTATAGAATCTCCAAAGCACAAACCCTAATTGCACTATGCAGTACGGTTCCGGGATATTGGTTCACCGTGGCATTTATAGATATTATGGGAAGATTTGCTATTCAATTAATGGGGTTCTTTTTCATGACAGTTTTCATGTTTGCCCTAGCTTTCCCCTATGATCATTGGACCAAAAAGGCTAACCGGATAGGGTTTGTGGTAATTTACTCATTGACTTTCTTTTTTGCTAATTTTGGACCAAATGCCACAACTTTTGTTGTACCTGCAGAGATTTTTCCAGCTAGGTTAAGGTCAACATGCCACGGTATATCCGCTGCGGCTGGGAAGGCTGGAGCTATTGTAGGGGCTTATGGATTTTTATATGCTTCGCAAAGTACTGATCCAAAAAAGACTGATAAAGGGTACCCTGCAGGGATTGGTGTGAAGAATTCCCTAATTGTTCTTGGTGTTATTAACTTTTTGGGGATGGCATTTACGTTCTTGGTGCCTGAGGCGAAAGGGAAATCGCTCGAGGAGGCCTCAGGGGAGAATGATGGGGACGATACGGCAGAGGAAAATGTTGCTTCTTCTAACAGGACTGTGCCGGTATGAAGAAGTTAATGTCAAGGTTTATATGTTGTTGAAGTTTTGAAAAATGGTGAATAACGCATGCAGTTTATGCAGATATACTGTTTTATTTGTTTGGTGTTTAATTAATTATGTGACTCACGCTATCACATATACGTGTATTTCGAACTGTACCTTCTTTTTTCAATACTTGTTGATGTGCATGTAAGGTTTGACATGTTTGCCGTGGCCATAGCAGCTGTTTTTTTGTCAACTCCACTTGTACTATATGCTTTATAGAATGACTTCAATTCCGCTTTTACAATTTCTTTCTCATCTATTGTCCTACTCTTTTATATATATCCCCTAATTTTTATCTATTTATAGATAGGTCAGTAGATAAGACATGCGATGAGACAACAAATTCGAGTTTTTTTATTTTACTTTATAGAAGTTATAACTTGCAAAATTCAAATTTAAAATTTGAAAATTTTGATTCTTTTTTTATTTTATTTTATTTGGGTTTGTGGTGCAAAGAAAATTTCCTTTTGGAAAGACGGAATTCCTACCAAGTTTTTTTCAGCCAAAGAGCATAAAAACAAGAAAATAGCTAAAGATGGTGTAAAGTGTGTTAGCCAATTGTAGATGTTTTACCAAAGGCCCATGGGCTTGGAGAATGAGTAGCAAGAACAAAGTTGGGTTTTAAAATGGGTGAAATCTTGTATGAAGTCAATTTTTGTAGAAAAAGATTTGTAAAATAATGAATTATGTCATTTAATGAAAATTTGAAGGTAACCGACATAAAGTGGTGCATTCTCTCCTACAATTTTAAATGAGTTTATTCAAAATGACAAGTTTACACTTATCAAAATACGTACAGAAATATAAATTGTTCCATTCAAATTGATCAAGAGGAGAACCAAATAATTAATCTCTAACAAAAGTCTTGAAAATTATTACAAAAACGATTTCAAGACACCAAATGTTGACCTTCTCTTTAATTTATACCCTAAATCTATATTCATAAAATCAAGGAAATGAGCTAATAATTCTAGCTAGTATGGACATTGAAAGCTTGAAACCTAGCTCCTTATTAATAGAGAGGTTCGTAGTTGGTTGATTGTCTTAATTTGCAGGTGGCTACCAGATTAGGTCTTATCTAGTGGATCTTAAAATATTGATCAACTTGCAGTATGTACCATAGCTTGCAAGACTTAAGCCCGCTGAAATTTAAGACCAATGGCCGAAATGTTGGACCACTTAAGAATGGACAAGCTAACTCATTGCTGTAAATGTAATTAATTCAGAGTTCAGACCTCTGACTTTTCAAGTCTTCAGTTTTCGAGTCAACTTTATGCACTTCTTTTCTCTGAACAGTACTTTGTGCGTTTAATGCATGGGACGGAACAAGCTACGAGGGCAAAACGTAATATACTTGACCTTTAATTGGTTGTATAATCATAAAAGTTTTGAAAAATTAACGGGAAAAAAAAGATTATAAACGTGTAATTTAAGTAGAGACCGATAATTTTTCAGAAAGTATTAATTATATAATATTTATATTGACAGAGTAAATATACTACACTTATTACTATGACATTATAAATAACCTTTTCATATTGCATTTGAGATAAGATTATAAATTTATTTTGAATTATTTTTGCAACTAATTTTGTTTTAAAAATAAATATAATTATGATATTCTTTGGAGGATGTAACCCTAGAGGTAGTAATTTGTTATCCGCACCCTCGCTTCAGGCGCCCTTTACAAGCTCAACATACATATAATTTTTTAATGATTTTAATATTTAAAATTAGCAATTACATCAATAAGCAATGTTGGTTAATTATATTATGTCCACGTGTATCACGTCAAGACATTCTTTTCAAGTCATCATATCAAACAAAAGGATAATATAACAAATATAAATAAAGTCTTAATCAAGTAAAAGTAGTACTCATTTTTTTAAGCTAGCATGCAAATATGTTTAGCTCAAATTTTCAAAAACACAAGTTTTTTAAGTGCTTATTATTCTACTTTTAACTTTTTTTAAGGTTGAAAGGTGTATTAATTTCCATAAAGTCCAAATTTGAGACTTTAGTACAATACTTGCGTAATACGTAGAGAAATTTGAGACGTTCTCGTTCTCTGTACAAGACTTTTGAGCAGATTCCATCCTTTTTTTTTTCTTTTGTACAAAATAAAATGAATTTTGAACAGATTCGCGGCTTTTAGCTAGGAAACAAATTTAGAACAACAGATTTGGTTCCATGTTCCTGAAAGTTCTTATCGTCTTTCTTCATGCCATATAGCGTGTGTGCTAGGGCATGGAGTTTGAGTTATTCAGCTCTGGTCCTAACAAACACTCTCTTAAAATGGACGGAAAAAAAAAATAGATGAAAAATTTAAATTTTTTATCCAAATCTTTTATTATTGAATTTTTTAATGAACGAAAAATTAAAAAAAAATCAATGGTCGAAAAACTTAGCCATTTTTCTTAACAAACTTTTCCGTCCAAAAATGGACGGATTTGGACGAAAAACTAAACTAAATAATATAAGATTATCTTTTGTAATCTCTATTATACCCTCTAAATTATAAACGTAATAAAACTAATATAGGTAGCTTAATAACTTAAATATAAAACTTAAGTTTTTTTTTTCTTTTATAAACTCAATAACAACACAAAAAAATATTTAAAATGAATAGCATGGCGTCGAGCTAGCGAATAGCAAAGCAGCGCCCAATACACCAACAACTCATTTGATCTTACGATTCTATCTTGACTCATATTTATGAGATGAGAAAATATGGCAAAAGCTAACCACAAGGAGGGGGATGTCGAAGGCTGGGCCTAAGACAGGGCACCATTCGAGGAGCATGGGGACTAGTTGAAGTAATGAGCCTACTAGAATTCGACCCCACCTACAGACAGTGGCGAAGTCAGGAATGGAGTTTAGTGGGGTCAAAATTATTACTAAACTATAAATAATTTGGTGAGGGTTCGGGGGCAGTGCCCTCGAGCCAATTATTTTTTAATACTTTTGTACTTTCGGGTCACATACACATATATATAAAATATTATAAAGAGATATACATATATTAACAGGATATGAGTCATATGTGGTTAAAATTTGATTGACAAAGTTATAAATTTTCAATTTGACCCCGTATAATAGAAAATTTATAAAATTTTAGTGGGGTTAATTTATATATAATACTTAAAATTTACCTTACATTATAAAGCAATTATTTTTTACAGTGGAGTCAATTGACCCCACAATGGTGTATGTAACTTCGTCGGTGGCTACGAATTGGCCTTATCTTAGTTGGACTCTCATGTCGATCCGAATGAACCAATTAGACATGCCCCCACCGATGCATTAGAAATTAAGCTCGAGCTTGTTCATTCGCAATCAAATCTTGTCTTTGCGCATCGGTAAAAAAAATGCAAATTTTCTAAATTTTTTTCTTTTTCATTATAAATTTAGTTTTTCATTCTTCTTTTTTTTTCGTAACTCAGGAGCAGAGAAATACTCCATCCCTTCAATTTTCAAACTATATAATCAAGTTTGAATTTTTAAAATTAATTTGATATATTTTAAATTCAAAATAATTAAATATACATTTACTAGTAATATGAAATCCTTTTATATTTTCATTAGCTCGTTTTAAAGTAAAATACAGTGATACTCCCTCTAGATAACCATAATAACACTCACCTCTTCTCTAGTTTTTTAAGTAACAATTAATATCCTGTAAATTTTTAGGGTTGACTAAATAGATAAAGTTACATATTTACCCTTGTATGTTATCAAATTTTAATTCATGAATAATGTATATGTTTAATTATCCTTTTTTAATATAATACATTTTAATTATAGTTTTGTTTGTAATTAAGACTATCTCATTCTAATTGTTGGTAACTTATAAAAAAATTAATTTAGTTTAATTAACACATATTTTTGGATAAGTGATACAAATATTAAGAATTTTAAATTAAATTATTAATTGTGTTGTTCTAATTAGAGTGATTGAGTATGTTGATAGTTTATTTTTTGGTGTTTAACAACAAAAATTATTATTTGAATTCTTAGTTTCATATTATTATTTTTATATGTTAAATTTTCTTAACTATATGTCAAAATTTGGGATGCTTATGATTTTGATTATATTTTTTACTATACAGTTGGTGTTGTTTTTGAGCAATGTTGAATAAAAGAAAATATAATAATATTTATTACTACATCTATCTTATAAAAAGATTTTTTTTGATCTATTTTTTCTTTTTATGAGTAACAACATTTATCATTTTTACTGTAAAAATTATGCCTAAGTGTGATTTATGTTTAATTTAATATTTGAGAAAAATAATTAATATAGTTTTTAATATTTTTATATGAATAATAAGATTTGTTCTGTAATAATAAATTTGTTTTACGTATATTTTAATATTTGAAAAAAAATAATTATAATTTTTTTTTTTGCGTTGTAGGTAAGAAAATTACACCTTGCTAGGGTTAGGGTTTCGTGTTGGCTGGAGAGGAGAGAAATCTACGAAGAGTACGGAACTGATTGATTGATTGAAGAGGGGAGAAGAACAGGTAGACAATTACTCCAATGACACGTGGCAGAACTCTCAGAATCCGGAAACCGGGTTAGGCAGGGATTCCAAGAGCCTTATTGAGTCTTCGAGTTGAGAGAGAGAGTTTCAAGTGTTTAGAGCTTCCAAGAGTCTAAGTGTAATGTCTTGAGAGCGATCCCCTTTTCTTAGAATAGAGGGGCTATTTATAGAGTTTTCCTGGGAAATAGTCACATGTCAGGCACATGTTTTAAGGAAAATTCCCGAAATACCCTTTAATTATGTTTTAAAGGAGAAATTCCAGAAATGCCCTTTAATCATCAAAGTAATGCCCAAATTGCCCTGTTCTTCTAGCCACCAAAATCAATCCCTCAATCAATTCCCAAAATGGGTCGCATCCACGGGTCTTCTGCCTTGGAACACGTGGAGACTTCCCTGGGTCTAGTACATTTAATTAGGTCACATGAACCCTAATTTATACATTTAATTAGGTTTTTTGTAAACCCAAATTTGTACATTTAATCTAATTAGGTCATGTGAATCCTAATATGCACTTGGGCCCACATGCGTTACTTTGTACTTTTTTGGGTATTAAAATTTTATTTTTTAATTACAAAAATATATATATTTGAATGTATATTACGTAAATTTTAATCTTTGAGAAATTTAATTAGCAAAAAGTGTATGACTTTATTTTCCTGATAAAATTAGTATTTATTATTTTTTGACATTTATGTTATTTATTGCACAAGTTCATAATTTAATTAATTATATCAAGTTAAGTAAAAATTATAATGGACAAATTTATATTTAGTGAATATATTAAACATGCATTGTAATTTGAAGGGTGTATTAGATATTATATTAAAAATATTTTTGGATATAGTTGGTCAACTGCATTAGGGATAGTGAATGTTACATATTGTAGATTAAAGGGATACTGACTGTTACTTGAAAAACTAGAAGGACGATGAGTGTTATTATGATTATCTCTAGGGAGTGTTAGTGTATTTTACTTCTCTTTTTATTACTAAAATTTTTAATAGCAAGTATACCCGTAAGCAAATGTGTCAATTACTTGATAAGATGACGTCATGGGTTCGATCATCCATACGTCACACGTATCCTGTTTCTTCATTTGGTTTGAAGTTCGGTACATGCATGCAAGTTTTTGGCATTTGATTCTTGTGAAAACATTTGTCCCAAAGATAATAGTCAAATCCCTGTGAAAATTTAGGTAATATATAGTCAAATGCATGCTTTTCCCAAAGGAAATAGAGAGGAAAAAGAATTCAGTTCTTTCTTTTCATGTCACCAAGAGGGAAAGATATTGTTATATAGTTTTACATGTCGTTTCTCTTTTCATTAACCAAAAAATAAATTTTCAATTCCTTTAATTTTCTTTCAAGAATATGGCACCTTTAAATATGTTTTAATTCTTTTCTATTTTTACTCAATAACCTTATGAACCGAACTGATTCCTTACGAGAGGAGTTTAACTTGGGTTCTATGGGTTAGGAAGAGTTGGTCAGAGAAGTTATAAAAAATAATAAAAAATAAAAGAATTAATATACATGAACAACAACGAGGCAAATCAAATGAAAAATCAACTAAGCAATATTAATGCAATAACTCACAAGGAAAGATAGGACTCCATTCTTTTCAACAAACATATGTTAAATTACTTTTTCACAAAATAAAGATTATTCACGAGAGTATTATGGTAATCTTGGGTAGTGGATTGAGACTTAATTCGACCTTGTGGTTGGATTGGACCGAGTAACAACAATAATTTTTTTAAATAGTCATTACAAATAAAAATAGCCGAAAATTTTATTTGATTTAAAAATAGAAGAACAATTAGAACACGAATTCGAAGTAGTCAGAAACTGACGGTAGTTTACTGTAAGTGCCCAACTTTCTACGTTTCTCCTTGTTTCCACCCACCGCAACAGAAGAAAAATGGGGCAGCAAAATGTCAGATCTTTTAAACTAACTCAAGTAATGTAAATCATAAGGAATGAAGAAAGTGGACTTTTTATCCTCCTTTTTCACCCTCCAAATTGGGATTTGGTAAGTAACAACAATTATTGAGCATGAGACATACGAATCTTTATAAAATAATATTAAGAAGAAAATAAAGAGCCGAAAAGATCGTGGGTAAAGCAAAAAGTAGATATATAGTTATTAATATAAATATTGATGCTTGTGTTACTTTTGTTGTGATATTTCACGTAAATTTCATATTGGATAGATTCAAAAGTGTATAATGGTTAATAAGTATGGTGGAGTCTTAACATACATTGGTGTGACGTATTGATGTGGATTGGATGATGAATCGTACAATTTCGTTATAAGTTTCTTCATTATTTCTTCGATATGGGACTCAACTCACTCGTGATATTCTAACAACTCTCTCATTTCCGAAAGAAGAGTTTTATTTAAAAAATTTTAATTTATTATTAGAATTTAATTATTATGTTATTGGTATTAAACTAAGAATTTATACATTTTATGATACGTATAGATAATTATATATATATATATATATATATCTTTAAAATTTGACTAAAATTCAATTTGGACACCAATTTTTTTGTCGAAAATCGATTTGTACCATAAACTAAATTTTAGATTAAATGTATCCTAAATTTAAACTCAGGTAATTAAATGCAGTCTCCGCTCGTTTTTTGGGCCAAATCTTCGCCAGAACGGTTAAATTAAGGGGTATAAAAGACAAACCATAAAATTTAATTAATATAATTTTAATTAAAAGTAAAATTTAACACTTTCCTTTTAATCTTCTACCCTTTTCTTCTTCTTTCCCATTTTAATCTTACTTTCTCTCTCATCTTCTACCCTATCTTCCTCCCCATTTTAATCTCACTATCTCTCTCATCTTCTATCCTATCTTCTTCTTTTCCATTTTAATCTTACTTTCTCTCTCTATAAATTGTAAGGAACGACTTTTCAATTATGTTGCATTTACTCCAATCCACCACACCAAAAACTCAATTAACCCTACTATATATAGCTCGAATGAATAGTATATTTCATATATATCAGTTGTAAGTATAAAGAGGAAAAAATATTCTTTTTTTTTTACTCTTTTCTATTTGGATTTGAGTTTAATAATAATAAAAAAAATAAAAAAAATAAGAATGGGACATTGAGAGATGCTATCAAGATTTGTCAGGTACAAATCTTCTTCTCAATAAATACAATTTCTTTCGTGTTTGTGGTATTTGAGATCTAATCTAATTTGTTGTTGGATTTTGGTGGTTGAGGATAAAAGAATTACTAAAATTTGAAGTAAAAATTATCCATAAACGAATTAAATGGTTCTTGATTTTGATGTTGGAAGAAGAAGGCCTATGATGGTGTTGACTTATCAAACATTAGATTCGTGGTGGCAGATTGACAATATATATATATATGGACTCGGAGTAGAACAAAGAAGATAAAGTTGGATGAGCTATTTTTTTTAATTTACTTTTTATTCTAAAGGTTTTCTTTAATTTAGATTTTTTTTTTACTATTTTAATAATTTTTATTATTTTTTAAAAGTTTAGGTAGCTTTTCTTAAATATTAATTAGATATTTTAAATTTTTAACTAGTTTTTTAGGTTATATATTAATATTTAATAATTTGTAAACATATATAATAAGTAAATTAACTATCTTACCCCTGACTTAATGATGTCATCAAACTTTTGGTAAAGATTTGGCAGGAAAAAGAATGGAGGGTGCATTTAATTGTCTGGATTTAAGTTTATGATGCATTTATTCTAAAATTTAGTTTATGGTGCAAATCGATTTTCGACAAAAAATTTGGGGTACGTGCAAATTAGATTTTAGTCTTAAAATTTTATAATAGAAACAGAAGCACTATCAGTGGTGCTTGGCAGAGTAGTACAATGAGATAATATAATTTTAAATTTAGCTTTTTCAAAAGTACTATTGTGAGAAAATTAAAATAGTATTTTGTTATACCATTGTAAATAAATAAATAAAAGACAAAACTATACATACAAATTCAAAAAAAAAAAAGGAATTTTAATTTTCATTTAGCAATTTAAGAACAAGTTTTTACGCTCTGATTATGTCAAAAGTATTTTTGTCAAAAATACAATTTTTTTTTACTTCTATTAGAAAAGGTTTAAAACCAAAAAACTCTCTCATTAAAATTATTTTCGAATACTTATCACCTTTAAAAAGAAGTTAATTTTAATTTTAAAATAATTCTAAACTTTTAATCTACCGAACCTCTCCCGTTAATTCAGGTTAAATGGTTCCCAGAAGGTCAACGGGCGCAAATTCAATGGATCCAATTTCAACAATGTCTCTATAACACACCCATGACTCACTTTCATAGAGCGGGCACGTTATCCCATTCTGTCCCATTTTTGTATATACCCTAAAGGCCCCGTTGACTTAGACTTTTTAATGCAACGCCATGGAATGTGGGCCCAACTAGTTGTCCACCATGCAGCTGGCCGGCCCTTCTGTTATACTTGCTCTCTCTTAAAAAATAATGAGTTAAAATATAATTTTTTTATTCTTAAAAAAATGAATTCAGATACATAAAATTAATGATACGTATGTCATTTAGTGAGATCCGTTAATATAAAAACAAATCATCATTTTATATAATTTTATGAGTTTATAAAAAATAAATTTAAAACTCTTTTTTTATTCTCTTTTCTCTTTTTTACTTCTCTTAATTTGTGTAAAAAGATGTACTTAACTCGTCTTTCTGAGGACGGAGGGAGTATCTCCTTATTTGGATAAACTATTAATTAAAATTATTACTGATAATAATTTCATTTGTAGGGCGCAAGATCCATTCTTCAAGCTCTTTCTGTGATATTTCGTCCATATAATTTAATTTTCTAACATTAAATCATATTTTATGATTTTTGTTTCCAACTTCCTACGTAATTAATTTCATGATGAAACTGACAAATAGCTACTCTTTTGTATTAATAATTGTCTTATTCTAATAAAATAAAATTTAATTTAATTTAATTGAGCGTTCTATCGTCCTTGCAAATGATGGAATAAATATGTTTTGTTATTTAGTATTTGTACAACCGTACAAGATGGTAAAAGAAGCTATTTCTTTACGAATAGTTTTCAATGTCAGGCATTTTAAAAAAATTACTTCTAACTTTCTAGTTGACGTCGACCTCCTAACTGTATTCATGTTAATAATTTTTATTCCATGATATACCGAAACTGATAAAATATGAAATGTATTTATTAATCATCTAAAAAAATTAAGCTTTATTAAAAAAGAAAAAAAAAAAAAACTCTCCATAAATGACTGGCAATGTATCGAGTAATTTTCCTTTCTGCTTGTTACACGATTTTAAGACATTCAATAATATACAAATTATATATATATAAACATCTAAAGTAGCGTATTGAATAAAAAATATAAAAGGAAAATGACATTTAATTATATCAACCGTTAAACTTTATGCCACAAACACAAGTATTAAATATTAACTTTAGTTAGGTACTTAGGTAGCTACTGGGAAAGATTTAAAAGACCAAATATGTATTTTATATATTATACTGTACTATGCTGTCGATGAAATTTGTCATTTTCATTTTGCTTTTTATTTCAACCCCCCGTGAGAAATCTTTTGTGGATAAATTGATGCGAGAAATTTTAAATTTTAAATTTAAAAATATTTTAAATTGATTTAAAAAAAATATAGCTATTAATATTATATTTTGGAGCATAAAAAATATTTACTTTTAATTTCTCAATTAAATATTCTATCCACATCAGAAATATTTTGTTCGCAATACAAATTTTATATTCAATATATAGAATTTTGTTGAACCGGTGAAAATTAGTGAAAGGTAAATCCATATATTGACCAAGTAATTTTGAATAGGGAAATATATATATATTACAATTTACAAACGTTTGCATCTTATTTTTTTATCACTAATTATGTGGATAAGTATTAGTAGTAATTCTTTTGGAGACATATGTAATAAGTGAGATTCTCTTATAATTTATATTCAATCTCATGTATTAATATGTTTTGTCATTATAATTAAATATAAACTTATCAAAATATATAACAAGACTATTTTGAAAATTAACATGGTTAGCAAGCCTAAAAGCTTGACCCACATGACATCGACCCACATGACATGTCTAGCCTTTGTAGAACAATCCATAACAATTGACTATCGACCGACTAATTTCATTATTTTCTTTGCTTGTCAATTTAATGTAGTATCTTAATTTGAAAATTCAAACAATACATTTAAAGCTCAAAAAAAACTCGAAAAAATGAATCTTAAATTTGAGAAAAGAAAATTTTATGAAGAAAATTTAATACAAAAATATTAATAAATTCATTCCAAAATAAATAGACAAATATATATATATATATATATATATATATATTGACTTCAAGAAATTAATACGTGAAATCTTAAGATTTGAAGCTGTGAATTCAATTAAATTTTAAAAACAAAAAAAATACATAATTAACATTACTTTTAGTCAGTTTACACTTTTTAGAGCCTATCTGGCGGAGGTTTTTTTAGTGCATGGACTAAAAATACTTTTAAATTAAAAATAAAAACATTTTAGTGTTAGTTACTGTCTTAGAACACTTTTAAATAATAGAGGTTTGGGTTAAAAAAACACATTGAGCTAAATTGAAAATTTTGTGTTTTTACCTAAATCACTATTAATAAAATTATAAATTACAAAATTATTCTTAAATTATTAAAAAGAAAATTTTCATATCATACATATACTTTAAATTTTCATTAATATTTTTAAAATTTATATTTTAAAATATTTTATTTTACTGTATGACAACGCACAGCTTAGGTCACTTGGGTCAATTAGACAGAGAGAGTAGTACATTATATTTGAAAAAAGGTACAGTAAGTAGGAAAAAACCTAGATACATATGTCAGCAAAACTAGACCGTTGGACGTACAGTAAGAGAGTAACTTAACCCATCCAGATTTCGCCACGTAAGAATAATGGGCCTTAAGGTAACCCGAAATGCCACGTGGAATAATCACAGCGGTTGAGAAGTCAAGTTTAGCGTGTGGAAACAAAAACAAAAAAGAATAAGAAAAGGGAAAAGGGAATATGCTATCCAAGATACCAAGACCAAAGAGTCTCCGATGGACTTAAATATGCATTCACTCCTCCTGCTTCCCTCCATTCCCACACCACACACTCTCCCTCCCTCTCCCTCTCCCTCTCCCACCTTCCTTGAATCTCATCAATCTTTATATGATTATATCTATATCTATAGATACAAAGATATATACATATATAATATGTACCATTATACGTATATGTCTAATGTAAAATACAGCTAGTCTTTTGGGTGGCATAATTGCTACTTTTTTTTTCTAGTGTAACCTTTCATCTTCTGCCATCTATTTGATTATCACCAACAAGTCCAGTGCTTGCTTATCAGTTCTTTGCCTGCCCCTTTTGAGGTGAGATAAAATGCTCTTCAATTCTATGCTTTTCTGATTCTTATAGTATATCTTTAGAATATGCATGGTGTGCGAGTATTTTATATTTACGTAAAAAAAAAAAAAGGGTTTGTTGTTGTAAAAAGTGGTGGGGCAAGCATATAATGTGTAAGAAATGACAGGTTGTATATGATGATAATTTATTTATTTTTTATCTTTTTCCCGTGGAAAAAAATATACCCCTATATATGAAGAACAAATTTTGTTTTCGATTTTCTAAATGGGAGATGGATTATTTCTTCGAATTTTTTTCTGTGGTACGTAGGAGTTCTTCATATAATTTATGGGTTGTATTCAGCTTCAATAATACACTTTCTCTGTTCTTGGGAATTCAATTGCACTCACATGTTTTCGTATGTTAGTAGAAAAGTTTCTCCCTTTTCATTTTTGATATTTTATCGTTATTTTAGGGAATTGATATTTTACGAGTAATATTTAATATGTTCATAAATTTCTTTTTACATGAGTTCTGGACCGAAAAGAACCTTGTGGTACTATCATTTTTATTTATAGAAATATCAATTCCTATTTTTTTATAAAATTTTTAGTTAATTGCTATGAACTTTGTACCTTTGATGAATATATACAAGCTTGTCTTTGACCTTTTCCACCAAAGGGTTGTGCATAGTTAATACTAGTACTCCATTAGATTAGAATAGGGGAAGCAAAACAAATAGTTTGATCCAAAACATGTTTAATTAAACAACCTTATCATCGTAGCCGGTTGTTTATTAAATTTTGACTTCATTATGTATGCGTGTATACATATACACCTAAGTTTACTATTCCTATCCCACATGCATTAAATACACACTAAGAGTCAAAGAGAATCTCTATGAATCCATTTTATTGTAATTTAGGGCTACAGCTGTTATGTAGTGTTGTTATTATAACAATAATAGTTATTTATGAATTTATTTTACTTCATATAATGTGGACTTATGCCATGTATTGTTTTTACATGCTTCTCCAAGATGTCATGTTCAATAAAATATCACAGTCATAGAAGTCATTGTTTGGGTCACCATCTTTGAAATACCCATATGTTGGTAAAAAGAGGTTTCACAACTCCTCAGGAATAGCTAACCTAATCTACATATTTTATATTATTATTATTTCCTTTGTCTAATAATAAATGTTATGTATGGGTTTATGTTGTGTGTGTGTGTGTGTGTATATATATATATATATATATATATATATATATATAAAAATCTAATTTTAAATTGTAAAGTGACGTAAAACTTTTAACATATTATTACTCACCCTCTCCGTCCCAAATTAATTGCTCAGTTTTGACTTTTTAAAGTCAAATTGACCATTTTTAAAACTAATCTTTTTACTATTTTTGCTAAAATAGAGGTGAAGAGATTATAACAAAAAAAAAGTATATACAATTTATTATTAACCCCAATTTTTATAATTTTAGAAATATATTTATATATGCTTAATTATTAATTCTAAAAATAGTCAATTTGACGTAAAAAAGTCAAAACTGAGCCATTAATTTGGGACGAATTATATTTTGGACAAATTGAGTAAAAAGTCATAGTCTTAGAAGTGTTTATCTAGTTTGATACATATAGAGTATAAGATTGCAAAAGTAATTCAAAATAATTGTTTTGTATTTGTTTCCAAGACTTTGGTGGACAAGTAATAACTAGTTGCTTTTCAGATAGTTTAAAGATGCTGTTATATACACGCACCCTGATAGTTCCACACCCCAATATGAATTAACACGCTCAAGAATTGATCAACTGCTCTGTATCAAATAAGCCTTTTCCTAGAATTGTTATGAGAATCAATAAATATTGACCTATATATTAAAAATTCTCTTATCTGTTCTATGCTTTTTGCAGGACTGGTAAAATCTTGAGTTGGGCTAATAATGGCTAGAGAACAACTGGAAGTGCTTAATGCACTTGATGTGGCCAAAACCCAATTGTATCACTTCACAGCAATAGTCATTGCTGGAATGGGATTCTTCACAGATGCATATGACTTGTTCTGCATATCTCTTGTCACTAAATTACTAGGCCGCATATACTACCACGAAGATGGCTACCCCAAGCCAGGAACTCTGCCTCCAAATGTCTCGGCCGCAGTCAATGGCGTCGCGTTTTGTGGCACTCTTGCTGGCCAGCTCTTCTTCGGGTGGCTTGGTGACAAAATGGGCCGAAAAAGAGTTTATGGCATGACACTTATGCTCATGGTCATTTGCTCCATCGCCTCGGGCCTTTCCTTTGGCAAAGACCCAAAATCTGTCATGGCTACATTGTGCTTTTTTCGCTCCTGGTTAGGCTTTGGGATAGGCGGTGACTACCCACTTTCAGCCACCATTATGTCCGAATACGCCAACAAAAAGACGCGTGGGGCGTTCATTGCAGCAGTGTTTGCTATGCAGGGATTTGGAATTATGGCTGGTGGGGTGTTTGCAATCATTGTTTCAGCGGCTTTTAAGGCTAGTTATCCAGCTCCTGCATATGAAGTTGATGCACTTGGCTCTACTGTCTCGCAAGCTGATTACCTTTGGCGCATAATTCTAATGTTTGGAGCAATACCTGCCGCATTGACTTATTACTGGCGCATGAAAATGCCCGAAACTGCTCGTTACACAGCCTTAGTGGCCAAAAATGCAAAACAGGCAGCTGCCGATATGTCAAAAGTATTGCAAGTGGAAATAGAAGCAGAACAAGAAAAGGTTGCATCATCTACTGAGTCAAAGGGTGCTTTTGGTTTGTTTTCAAGGGAATTTCTTCGTCGCCATGGTTTACATTTGCTTGGAACAACTAGTACATGGTTCTTGTTGGACATCGCGTTTTATAGCCAGAATCTTTTCCAAAAGGACATTTTTAGTGCGATTGGTTGGCTTCCCCCAGCCAAAACTATGAACGCAATTGAAGAGGTTTACAAAATAGCAAGGGCTCAAACACTCATTGCTCTTTGCAGTACTGTCCCTGGCTATTGGTTTACCGTGGCATTTATTGATAAAATGGGGAGATTTGCCATTCAATTGATGGGGTTCTTTTTCATGACAGTGTTTATGTTTGCTCTGGCTATTCCATATGATCACTGGACTCATAAGGAAAACAGAATTGGATTTGTGATTATGTACTCTTTGACATTTTTCTTTGCGAATTTTGGTCCAAACGCAACCACATTTGTTGTCCCTGCTGAGATTTTCCCTGCTAGGCTACGTTCAACTTGCCATGGTATATCTGCAGCATCTGGAAAGGCCGGGGCAATGGTAGGGGCATTTGGGTTTTTGTATGCAGCTCAGAGCCAGGACAGAACTAAGACTGATAAAGGGTATCCTCCAGGTATTGGAGTGAAGAACTCGCTTATAGTTCTTGGTGTGGTTAACTTCTTAGGGATGATATTTACGTTTTTGGTGCCCGAATCGAAGGGAAAATCATTGGAGGAAATGTCTAGGGAAAATGAAGAGGAAATGGAAATGGAGTCTAGGCCTCCAGTTGGTAACGACACTAGGACAGTTCCAGTTTAATTATGTATATATTATATGCACCGGGGTACTTGAGTTTGTATGTTCTTGAGCACGTAGCTTTGAATGAAATAAGCTCTTCTTGGTCTGCTTATTGCTGTAGTCATGCTGTCATTTGGTGGTAAGATAAATTATACTATGTTCAATTTGAAATGAGTCTTGCTATAAAATTGTAAAATTTATTAATACAATTGTAATACTTATTAATACATGGGATTGATAAGAATTATAAAAGAGTCTCATTTATTACACATCTTTCCAACAATATTATCACTAATATTTATCTACAATCAAAAAGTCAACATAAATATTCGCAATATATATCATTATCCACTTAAAATTTATGAGAAATCAAAAGTTAAAACAGATTTATTTATTTTTTCTCATTCGCTGCTTGGCTTTTGAAGTGGAAAACTTGTTTACAGGAAAATCTTCAATTTGGACCTTAAATTTTAACCATAAAATCGATTTGTACCATAAATTTTATTTTGAATTAAATGCACCATAAACTTTAAGTTTTAGAACAATTTGCACCCTCTGTACCCTCTACAGCAATTTACACCCTAAATTTTAGTGCGAAAGGTACAATAATTGATATAAGATAAGCGACACGATTGGTCCCATAATATAGTAGCTCGGTAGCATTCGTATATTTGAGAGAAACAAATGCCTGCTTTACCCAACTCAGCAAAACAAGTGGGGTTTTCAGGATTTTACTTCAAATTGTTGTTCTCCCTCTTTGCTATTAATGTGTCATCACTAGGTTAAGGTTCAATAATTCAACACATTTCCCACCACCAAGGACAAAGTATGTCTATTAAATGGAATTGAACTATGCCACCAAACTTTGTTCTAAAGGAGAAATTAAGACAATCATGGTAATTAAATTGCGTGGCCCTAGAGCTACATTATTTAGGAAAGTGGAGAAAAGGATAGGGTAAGTGCTCAAATTATGCAAGTCTTGCCTCAAATGAACCAAGCTTGTCCCACAACTTTGGGTAGAAAAACAAAATGCTCACAATTAATTTGAATGAGAGGTCCCAACTCACAAGTTCAAGCTTATTTTCACTAGGTAAAGGATACCATAATAATCATACATTTTAATTTATATTAGTGTTTTTTTTCCTTTTTTTAATGGCTTCATTCAGGCATCCACCAGAAAAGAAAAATAGTGACAACTAAAAGTCTAAAAGATGGAATGATGACTGATGACAAGAGAAGCACAAGGAGAAGGAGAAGATAAATTAAGGCACACAACAAACAACTTTTCACTTGTTTGATGAGACATTTTGGAAATTACAACTTTTAGAGAATAAAAATTCCGATAGAGGTGTAATTTGTAAATAAATTGAGTCGAGCCGAGTATTGAATTGTTCAGATTTGGTTCACAAAATTTATCGAGTATGAAATAAGGTTTGATTGAGGCTCGTTTAGTTACCGAGTCGAGCACAATCTCGAATCGAACCTTAGCAGTTTGAACTTTTCAAATGAATATGATCCGTGTATCAATAGAAAATTATAATTTGAAGAGGTTCGACTAATTTATCGAACTTTAAAATTTGCTCATATTTGAATCATTTATATTTCGAGTCGAGTTCAAATCGAACTTTTAGTTAAGCGAGTACACCGAACTGTTTGATTTATTTTACAGTCTTAAATTCCGGTAAATGTAGGCTCTAATTTACAATATTTTTTGGGCTTGGCCCTAAACTTGAATTTTCTAGAAGAATTTGAGACATGAAACTTGGATTCGTCAAATTTTGTAGGCACATAAAGATTTGTTCATGAGTAGGATCTACTTGATTTAGCCATGAAACAATTAGACTCATCACTTGTTTGATATTTCCTTTGTTTGAACATGATAGTCTCATTTGAGTTTTTGATTTATCAGAGACGCATTAAATTTTTTTCAATTTTTCTTTAATAAATTACTAGTTTTTTCTTCTATATTCCAAGTTTTTTGATATATAAATATTTTCTTTCGAAGATACAACCCAAACGTATACTTATTTTGGATAATTAATAAATTAGAACTGAAAATAGAGATTAAAAAATAAAATACAGAAAGCAGGGATACAATTACACTTTGTTCAAAGAATACCAACATAAAAGAATAAAAGAGAATGTTATGCACCAAAGCTGGTGCAGCACATGATTGTGAAAGGGTTAAGTAACTTAGGAACTGGGCCAAGCCCATCTCTTTCTATTAACTTTTATTTTAAATCCTACATATAAAAGCAAGAATATGTTCCTCAAGAGTATATAACCAAGAATACAAGGTCAATTTTATTCCTTTATTCATGTGTTAATCATGTGATAATAAAAACAAGTAACAAAAAATAAATAAAGTATTAGAAGCCTTAGCGGCATATGAATATTTATTTATCATATAAATATGGAAAGTTGAAAAGAACAAAGTGGATTTTCAAATTTTGTGGATAAAAAAAGAAGGATAAGTGGCCAAACTTTTAGGACTGTTCATTCCATAATCCATATGTACATTCAGTACAAGTACAATAGTCATCTTAACAAACATTAACATCTATCCACGGATCCACCCCACAAAACATGGTACGAAAGAAAAGGAGGAGAAAAATTGCATGCCAAAATTAAAAGTTAAAAAACAGTAGATTACTCTTTACAATAACTCCTTAAGCTTAGAAAACTCAACTCTGCTTTATATTTTAAATTAAACTACAAGCTTCAGCAGGTTGTTGAAACATACCAGAAGAGAAGTCAGTTTTAGGTGAGAATATTATCCAAAGAAAGGTGCCTATACAATATCTATCTACATATGCCCTTATGATATAACTTTTATCTTAATATTAGTAGCCAAATTTCAAACTCAAACAGCTGTTTCTCTGTTGCTTGCCATCCATGGGTGCCCTGTGCATCACCACACCATAAACAGAACAACCCCCTATTAATATATATATTTTTAACAAACCAGAGAAAAGGATAATGTGAAATAAATATTGAGAGCAGCTTAATCAAAATTTCATGTGTTTATGTTCGACCCTAATATATATTTAAAAATATTTTGAAAGCAGCCCAAACCAAGGTACACACTTTTAAAAGACCATGTTCAAGCAAGTTTGTCTTTGGGTGTTTTTTCATGTACTATCAACAATAGAGAGAAAAAGAATTCAAGAACTCAAATCTAAGGGTCTTGGACTAATGGTTACCCCCATCCGTGTATTAAGAGAGTGGAGTTTTAAATCTTAAGTTGGGTGTGTATTTAAATTATGTTTTAAACTAGCCAAAAATAAAAAATAAAAAAAATTCAAGAACTCAATTAAATGTTAAAACATGTAGATTCTTTATGCTTATGTTTTCTATTAAAAGTGAACCAGCTACAATAATTTTGTAAGTAAAAAAAATAATAAAAACAAAAAGGAAAAGAGAACTCATTTAAGAAATTAAAAAAAAAGGACCAAGTATGAGTTTCAGAAAGGGAGAACAAACAAAATTGCTCACATGAACTACAATCACAATAAAGCACAAATTAATGGCAGCATTAAATAGAGTTTACTATGTACTCACTGAGAACTTGCTCGGCGGAGAGTCTTCTGGAAACGTCTTTACAGAGCATTCTCCGTAAAAGATCCTTAACCGCCGGCGTCACCGAGTGAAAATTCCTAGTCGGAAACCTCAGATTCCCGCGGATGACCGCCTCGAAGATCTCCGTCGCTGAATCGCCGTAAAAAGGAGGAATTCCGGCCAGCATTATATACAGAATCACACCGGCACTCCACACATCCACCTTCTCATTGTAATCTCTCCCGGCCACCACCTCCGGCGCCACGTAGTACGGCGTTCCGACAATTCCACTCATCAACTCTCCCTCCCTAAAACACTCCGCTGATCCAAAATCCGCAAGCTTCAGCCGATTCCACTCGTCGAACAGAATATTGTCCGGCTTCAAATCGCGATGGGCAACTCCACGACGGTGACAGTGAGCAATCGCCTCCATTAGTGGCATCTGATTGATAGATTTTAGACAAAAATCAAAAGAGTAAATATTTTTATGATCAGCACTTAATTTGTTCCATAAACGATAAAGCTGTTATCACCAGCTATTGTAACAAATTTGCGAAGAATTAACGCTAAAATAATTCACAACTAGGAATAAAATCAAAACAATTGTAATAAATAACCACAATTTCTAATCCTTTATAGATGGATATACTGATTTTCAACTCCGATAGCACTAAAAACAAAAACGTTCATCTTCAACTTTAGTACTTTCGATGAAACGGACACAGAAAAGTACCATGACGGTGATAGCTTCTGACTCGGAGAAGATTCGCTCGGTGACTCGGCAGAAAAGATCGGACGAGTTACAAAACTCGAGGACGATGTGGAGGTGCGTTTCGTCCTCGTAAACATCAAAAATCTGGAGGACGTTAGGGTTTGGAGAGAGAATCTGCATAATTTTAGCTTCATTATAGATACATTGCCGGTCAATAGAGTCTTCCGAAATAAGGCGCTTGTCGATGGACTTGACGGCAAAGGAATCGCCAGAGACGGATGAGTAGCACCGGAAAACGACGCCGAATCGTCCCCGTCCGATCTCTTCGCAAACACAGTAGTCTCTGTTCAGTGCCTCGCTCATACTCTGTAATGTATGACTGTATTTTCTCTCTGTTTCACAAAATTTCTCTCTCCTGTCCTCAATAGGATTCTTATATATAAAAAAAAATTTGGGAATGTTTTGGTGGAATATTCGAGTAATGCGATAACCGTTGATTTTAATTACGTTTTGATCCAACCGCTGATATATGTCAGTTACGGATTTAATGTCGGCTTTGAATAGTGAAACAGGGTTCGACTTTAGGTTTATTACGGAATATGCCACCATATTGGAATCCTTGCGACTGTTAAAGTGCCGTGGTGGGGTAGATTTTTAGTTTTATCCAAAGTTTGAATTTAGATTACAGAACTGCCACTGTTCAACGGAAAATTACGATACCGATTATCAAATTTTAAAAAAAATAAATATTACTCCCTCCGTGTTAAATTAATTGCTCAGTTTTAACTTTTTTTAAATCAAATTGACTATTTTTAAAATTAATAATTAAACATATATAACTATATTTCTAAAAGGGTCCTCTTAACATGTGCCCTAAGGGCACATGTTAAGCGCTAACATCGAGACGTTATATTATTTGTTTATGTATTAGTATCAGCAATGCACAAATACAAATGCATTGGGATCAACAATGTTATTTTCGATGCATTTGTATTTGTGCATTGCTGATACCAATACATAAATAAGTAATATAACGCCTCGATGTTAGCGCTTAACATGTGCCCTTAGGGCACATGTTAAGAAAACCCTTTCTAAAATTATAAAAAAATTGGGTTAGTAATAAATTGTATATACTTTCTTTTGGTTATAATCTCTTCACCTATATTTTAGCAAAAATAGTAAAAAGGTTAGTTTTAAAAATGATCAATTTAACTTTAAAAAGTCAAAATTGAGCAATTAATTTAGGACGGAGTGAGTAATACTAATACTGATTGTATCCATATTCCGTACCGATAGCCCAATTCGATATCACGACGGTATTAATTTTTACCTATTCTTGTACCGATTGATTGAGAGTGATCGGAAGCGGCGGGCAATTTAGATGGAAAGTCCAAACTTTCCTTCAACAAATTAATTCAAACAAGAAGTTTGTAAAAAATAAATCTCTGAATAACGATGAGGCTTGACTTGAATTTGAAAGTTTGAAAGCCCACTTACTGACTCACAATATACATGTTAAATATTTCTTAATTAACATTTAACCTAACAAATCCACCAAAATACCAAATTTCCACACATGAATAAAACACAAGCCCATTTACAAAAATAAAAATTTCAACAACAAACATACATACATAAAGCAACTAAAAACCCCCCCAAAAAAAGGAAGAAGAAAGAGTACTGCAAATCTTGGACTAAATTGCAAATTTCACCCACCTATTTGTCATGTTTTTGTTAAACTGTTCTTTATACTTTTTTTTAGCACAACTGTTTTTCATAGATGCGTTAGTTATGCAAAAGTATTCTTCTAATTTTTTTCACCTATTAAAAAATAAATTCCATTAGTCAACGTAAATGAATTCCGTTAGTCAATTTTAATTTTTCCAAAGTAAGGTTAATATAGTCTAATCCCATGTTCTCTAGGAGATCTTACCAGACATAAGATAAATAGATGGAAGAATGTTCTTTCTTCAAAAGATTTATCCACATCCTTTTCACCTTTCTAATCCATAAACCGCAGAACTACTCATTTTAGGTTGTCTCTGTTTCTCAAATTACAACCATGTTGTAGTTATGTAGTTCAGGAAATTGGTAGTGATAATATAAACAGACAAAATAATAGAACTATATGTATATATAAAATAATCTCATATCAGCAATCCTTGTTCATAGCTAGTTCTTACGTTTCAAGTGCTATTGTTTAGCCATTTCCTAACGTATTCGATGATAAATTAGTAATGCTTTCATTTCTTTTCAGGAATGCTTTCTGTTATAAACACTGAATAAGTAGAACCTGACTACATGTATTTGGTTTTTCTTCTTATGGGTGGTGCTATAATCTTCTCTTGAAAACTATTGCAGATAACAAATCCTTTTTGCAGCTCCGCACTTGACTTTTTTCGAGAACTTGATTTTCGAGAACTTCTTAGCTACGTGCCACAAGTTCCAACACAAACTTTTTCTACTGATTTGTTTTGTTATTGCTTCTTTACTCGGATCTTAATTTCAACTCTCTTTTTTTCTCTGATTGACTACTTACTCTTATAAACTGCATATTATTGCATATTTGGTTGTTGCATATACAATTGTTTTTAGGAGATTAATGTTGCTTAATTTTATTGGTTCTATTCCACTCGTACAGAGGTATTTAGATGCATTGAAATGTTTCTCTTAAGAAGACTAGAGGCTTCTGAGGCTTCACGCCAAGAGTCCACAGAAGTGGTGACATGATACATTTAAGGCTACCTTTCTATCACAATTACAGATAGTCGGACTCGGAAAGCTGAATGGACTTGTCGGGCTTCAATGATCGGACCTCAATTAGCCGTTCGATTGCTTATCAAGAGTTGCAGGGTCCATTTTTGGTTCCCCTGCTCTTTTTCTAAATGCAACGCCTTTCTTAGTTTACCAGATCCTTAAAATTGAACTCTAAATAAAACCCTAATCTTATTTTATTTTTTTTATTATTTTTATTTTTTTGTTAAATAACCCTAATCTTATTCAAAGACCATGAAATTGGAAAAAGGGTATGATCAGAGATTAGTGGATACAAAATTGTTTTTCCATTTCTATTGAGAAAGACAATGGTGGGAGAGAGAAGAGAGAGAAAATATATAATAGTACTACGACTATGACTACATAGTCAAACATTATATTAATTTATAAGTACTATGTAATTTTAACGTTTTTTAATTAAATCAGTAAATCGGTATAATCCGGTAAATACCAGTTCTTCGAATCTTTATCCCTTTTATGATCCTAAAAAATGGTACATACCGGTTAGTTTTATCAATACCGAACTAGTTTTAATATATACCGAACCAATCGGTTCGAACCGATCCGACCTATTTACCGAAAAAACCGTTTTTTTTTTTTGCACACCGCTGCTGTTGAGTGGGTGGTGGTTACTGGTTAGTGTGATTTTGTTCCCTTGTGGCCCATAGGATGAAATGATGAGTTTCCACCTGAAAAAGCAAGCATCTTGTGGGCTAGGCTACAAGTTCATGAAATTTCATTTTGGCCAAAGATTTTATACACAAATTTCACTTTGGTCCCCAGGCCTTAATTTTCTTTGATAGTCCGGGGGCCGGCCTCGATTTCATTATTTCATTTTGATATAACATCATCCGATTATCAGCAATTATTGTGTATGAGTGATGAAAAGAAGATAAAATTGAGCATTATTATGAATTATGATCAAAGTTAGATTGCGTGTAGATATTATACTGTATGTCATTTTTAACTCTTTTTATATATGATAAAGACAAAATCTAAATCTACATCTTTTGGCATTTTCGCAGCCCTTTTTCGTTTATATGTAGGTAATTTTATCATTTTGAGTTAGCCCTTGATCTGTCCCAATGGGTAGGCAATTCATGTGGCACATATTAACTCATATTGATATTGATGGAAGGAGAGAAGAAGTTTCTTGTGGGACCTTATTCAATATTTGTTTTTAGTAACAATTTATTGGTAATATTTCCTCATAAAAAAATAGTACTTATCATTTTATTTTATTTTTTAACTGACTGATATAATAATCCTATTATTTGTGAGTTTGTATGATCGTACTGATCAGTTCCAAATTGACAATCCACTTTTAAAATCAATATTTTAAGATTTTAGAACATTTGATAACTAAGATAATAGCTTACTTGATCATAGTGAAAAATTGGACACATTACTTTTAAGTGAACTACAATTTTGGAATGGCCCAAAACTAAGAAGTATATATACTAGCATATAGATTGAAAGAGCATTTAGTAATACGGTCAAATTTCATGAAAAAAACTCCTTTTCCTATATTTCATTTGGAAAGATAAGGTAAAAATATTTTAAAAACTTATCACTTTTAGTACTACGTAAAGATAAGTGTGCATATATATAGACACAAAAAGTAGTTATTCCATGAAGATATTATGAGCTACATATGATATGAATTGGATCCGATCACATTATCACAAAGAAATAAGTGGAGGGACCTTTAAGAAATGGATACATAAGTGTTGTCCACTACCCACATAGTTAAAAATATGACAAAATGAGGCCCCCATTCCATTTGAGCAAGTGCCTTTTGAACGAAGTAAAGAGTCTCAAAGCCAAATCATTTGGCTACAAACTATCAACACCTAATTGGGATTCCGGACGGCATAAGGTACAAAGCAAGGACAATCATGCAAAAGTAAAACAAAAACGAATTATGGTGTAGTTAAAAGACAATGACTTCAACCCAATTTACAGCTATTAGTAATAGGCACACAGTATGTCCAAATGATAAGCATGTTGAACTACCTGAAATTGAGATGAAAAGATTAATTTATTGCTTAATATTCGTATGATATCATAAAATTTGTCACGCTGATGTCAACTAGCAAAATTTTAATCCCTAGAATCATGTTTGTTTATAAGAATTATAATTATGGGATTATTTATTATAATTCATGAGAATACCTGGTTGAACATGGTATTAAATAGTCTCCTATATTAAGTCATTTTATAATCCCTAGAATAATAGTCATAAGTTTAAATTTGAAAACAAACAAGACACTTGGCATTAATAGTCATATCTCAAGTATAATTATTGCAAACATGGAAACTTAATTTTCTTGTTTATTGAATTGTCGGTTTTAAGAAAACTAACCAATAATGCAGCAGTTTGGTGTTATTAAATTAAACATTTGTTACAATTGTAGCTTCTTCTTGAGTTTATTTAATACAGAAAAGAATCTTGCTTCATTAAATTAATTTTTAGTGTATGATGATCATCTCGATATTTTAAGCTCCTAGGATTAGATATAACGACAGGTAAAACCTTTGCGAGTCTACCAATGGATTTCTGCCCGTCCAGATAAAGTTCAATATTTCGTTAAACAATTTTATATGGTGCACTGTGTGTGGTCCAACCTAAAAGTCCATTAAATAAGATTCTTATTTCAGTATATTTATATATAGTGTTGAATGAGATTCTTTTTCATCTTTTCGGGACATCTGGAAAAACAATATTTCATTGCATTTATGTGAAGTGTAACCCTGTTGGTGCAAGCAGCAAGGCCAAGCACTGGGAAATATTCCCAGTCATGTACATAGAGTTGCGTTCGTAGGCCACTAAAATATTTATTCAATTTTTTCATCCGTACGGTTGAAATTATTTTTATTTTTTTTTAAAAAAAAATCATTTTGTAGTATTACATAACTGCGTAAAATCTACTTTTTCACTGAACTGTTTTCCCCCGAATTGACAAGATTTCAATGCAAACCAAATTAATCTGGAGATGAATGGAAGGTAAATCCTATGGTCAGGATCTGGGTACGAAGAGATCCAACTATAAAAATTCTTGCACAATCATACAAGTCATCATTCTTAAAACATAACCATTCATTTTACAACAAACATCTAAATGGCCATAACAATGGGATCGGAATCTGGTTACCCAAAAACAAATAAGAATGTTCCCATTGCGTTCATCACTTGTATGCATGAGCGCATGCAAGAACTAATTAATGTATGTTTCCTACACATGAACATGTAAATATTGTGCATATAGCATGCAGGATACATGATTGTCAGGGACTTATAAATGGTACGGCATCAAGCCCCCATATATCCTGAACGCCAAAAACAGAAGACATGCAATGCACTTCAGAACGAGATACTGAAAAGAAAAGACGAATAACATCACATACTACGACAGTTGAGCAAGCTTATCCTCTACCGGAAGGCTTTCCTAAGAATGTTAACAAACGTCGTTTGTATTCTTAGTCAGATTTCCAAGATCCAAAAGTCCTTCCTATGTCTCCCAGTAGCTCTATCAAATGCTAATTAAAACACTAATGAATATGCAAGCCAGACTACTTTGAATATATCAAATAAACTTGTGTATCATTTTCTTGCCCTTCATTTCCACGTTGGCGATTTACAATTGCTACAGGTATACATCTACTACATGGAGATCAAAGGGGATGAGAAGATTTTCAAGGAGAAAATACAACTTATTAACATTCAGTCGAGTACCCATTTCTGAGACGGGGATCCAACTTTTCAGATTAAGTTGTTTGTGCACTAAAACAATGGATAGAAGATGATTTCTATAATACAAGACCTACAGAGCAAGTGATTGGAAAAATTATGAGCTCTTGAACTATAAATAACGGCACGTCACTTACCTTCCTTGCTTGAACTTTGTTCGATATCAATGTCCACGTGGCATGGCTGCTTCAGGTCAGAAGATGAAGAGCAGGATCGGGGAACAGAGAAAGAACTCGTGCTGCAAGTCATCTGCTTCTTTGCTGCAGAGGATACAGCCGTAGAGCACTCCTCATCATCCATTTTTGAAGTCTCGCCTTCATTATGCAAATTCTTTTGAAGTTTTCCTTCCTCTTCGACGGACATTAGTCTCTTCCTATTAGACAAGCAATTCTTTAAGTTTTGCATGGAGGGCACTTGCTGATCGTGAGATGAAGTAGCAGGGCAAGGCGTCTTTTCCTTTAGAATAACCTTTGGAATGGGTGAATTATCAATAAAGTCAGAGTTATCAAAAACTTCTTCATCTGCCCCATCAGACTTCTCTGCCCCTGCAGCCGCTTCTCTACCCCGCAAAATAAATAAAGCTTCAGTTAAGCGATCCCTCGCCAAATCAATGTCAACAATAGGTTTCGGATAGTTTATTCCCAATTCCACCCCTGCAGCTTTGAGCACAGTAAGAGGTGCATCCCAAGGATGATGGATCCATTCACTGGGCATTCTTGCCAGCTCCGGTAGCCATTGCCTCACATATTCACCCTCTGGATCGAAGTTAAATCCCTGAACCTGAATATTAATTGGACGGTAAAAAAATTAGAGGTTGGAACAAAATCAGTCAATTAATCAGGTATAGTTGATAATACTACCATGAGGCAACTCTTTGATTTTCATACTCTTTCCTAATTTTTATTACTTTGCAAAGGAAAAAAACGAAAAAATTGTAATCAACAGGAAAGTGCTTATAGAAAGCTTTACCAAACAATACCTTACAAAGATCCATGCATTTTAATCGAGATATCATTTGGTTGAGTGTTACTACGGTGACAAAAAAAGTTTACAAAAACTAGTTTACAAAATGATGTAGCAGAGTGTAATTAGTGGATGATCTACCATACATGGATGGGCCTTAGTGATAGCGACCATCCACAACCAGCCACATCATTTTTCTATAAGATTCTTTTGTCATCAAAGTACTATTGCATTTGGTTAGATCTGCTTATTTTTCTCAGGGAATGAGCCTCATATCCACATAACTTCTGAGTATTGAGGTGAAGTGACCATATCCAAAACATAAAAATGATTTAATATATTAACCACAAAATGTTAAAAACATGTCAGTTTAGAATTAAGTAACACTAACAATAGTTTTAAGTATGGAAGAAAACGCCAATAGTTGCAGCTTCACAATGTATGCAAACACTGTTTAACTAAGGTTTCATGATGGAAATTAACACTGAAGATAGATGAACAAAATAAAAACTTTCCTTTCTAACGTAGTAGAACTATAAGTGCAATATTTCTTGCGGTACATTTCATACTTTTGAATTTGAAACTTTGCATGTTCTAAGGGATAAAATTAAATGATTTAAATTTTAAATGATATTGTACTACGTAAATTAATTGTACACTAGAAACTGCACATACTTTATAAAACTGGAGCCTACCAACAAACCTGTGGGCTATCCAGACGCTCAAGCACATGTCCGTCTGGCAAGCTCCCTGAGATGTACTGCCAACCAAGGATATCACTTTCCAAATCTGCATCTAGAAGTGTATCCCAAAAGTATTTCATTCCCCATTGCCATGGTAGAATCAGAAACTTCACAAAGAAACTCGAAACAATCACTCTTATCCTATTGTGTATCCACCCAGTTGCCCAAAGCTCTCTCATTCCTGCATCAACCAGTGGATAACCAGTCCGACCCTGTCTCCAAGCCTTAAAATGTGCCTGATCCGCGCGCCAGGGGAAAAATTTAAGGTTTCTCAATAACGATCTCTCGTGAGTAAATGGGAAGTTAAAACAAATGTAACGAGAATATTCTCTAAATCCAATAGCCCTAAGAAACATAGCGATACTCTCTTCCCCAACAGAGTTTCCTTCTTTTGCCCATAATATCTGCTTCATTCGAACGCACTGGAATACTCTCCTAACACTCAACTCCCCAAAATGAAGATGTGGGGACAAGAGCGACGTCGAGTTCCCTGCAACCCTTAGCCTGTCCTTTGAGTAGTCAAGTAGATGGTGTTCCACAAATGCAGTAAGAGCCTTATCGGCATTGCTCCAACCTGGTGACCATCCTCTTCCTAATAAGGCGTTACTAGATTTTTCCAGTTCATCTTCAAGATTCAGTTTCTCAATCGAACAGTTTTCAACTAATCCTGCCATTTGCACATAGAAACTGCAATTAGTTTCCAAGTTACCATAACCAGGATTGAACTTTCCTAATTTATTTATTACTGACGAGATTTGCGTACGTTCTAGGACCAGTTTTCAGGTAAAGGAAGACTGAGATCAGCATTAATTTGTACTATCATTGAAGAATCAGATAATAAATTGTTGAAGACAGCCTAAAGGGTTACCTGCAGCTTGAACTAATCGCAATGGAGGAAGATGTAATACAGGTTCATTCTGCATTTGCAAGCATTTCCCCCAATATGCATCAAAGGTTGTAAAGGCATGTCCTTCGTCATCATATATTTCCCATGGTTCATACAACAAATCTCCATTATAGCTTTGAACAGATATGTTAAGCTCCCCAAGTTTTTGTTTGATGTCGTGATCACGAACAAGTGAGACAGGATCTGGATATAGATACAATTGAACATATAACAAAGACCTCTGAGGACGTAATCATAAATTAAAGCATCAAAGACAAAAGTAATATGATACCTAAAATACTCCCCTATATCCTAGAGAGTGGTTTAAAAGTGAGGGTAATAAGAAGTTCAGAAAGGGTGCCTGGTTACCAGTTAGGCACAGTCACTCATGTCCAGCTTGGAACAGATACATGGATATCCATAAATTAGGCATTACATTTGCAATCTCAAAAGTCATACCAAACTATTTCAATGATCACCACAAAGCACACAGACAATCACCTAAAAACTGAAGAAGGAAAGAGAGAAAGAAAAATGATAATTCTTTCATGACTTAGCAGCTTTTTCTGTGCAAGAAAAGATTTAGAATTTTAATAGAACTTTTGATCACTTATAAAAGCTTCTAGACACAAGATTTTTTTCTTTTTGAATATTTTTTATTTCTAAAGATATGTTAATCTGTTGCACCTTGGCGACGGATATCATACTATATTCTATTAACTCTGCTTCAAGAAGAAAAGTATTTTGATTTATGTACACATTGACGGAAACAGTTGTGAATATTATGTAAAACCAAACTCATTGAATCTCTCTTATGGAGAAATCTCGACCCATAAGTGTATTGCATACTTTTATAGCATGAGGAATAACCCATCAGAGTCACCACATGCTGAATGCATGATGACAAGATATTCATGTTCCCTAATGTAAACTGTACTCCCTCCGCCCCAAATTAATTGCCTTTTTAGGACTTTTTTAAGTCAAATTGACTATTTTTAAAATTAATAATTAAGCATATATAAATATATTTCTAAAATTATAAAAATTGAAATTAGTAATAAATTGTATATACTTTCTTTTGGTTATAATATCTTCACCTATATGTTAGCAAAAATAGTAAAAAGATTAGTTTTAAAAATAGTCAATTTGACTTTAAAAAGTCCTAGAAATGCAATTAATTTGGGACAGAGGGAATATTAAATAAAACCCTAAAAGAAACTGTGCTGGCCTATAATTATCAACAACAAATAAAAAGAACTGTGCTTTCCCCATAAAAATGTATCCGAGAACATTTAGATACACACATCTGCTTGATTTCCATATCTTGGAACTAATTCTCGAGTTTCAAGCTTGTGCTCATTTACATGAGAAAATTTTCTCCTATGTTTGTCTTCCAAAATTAAATTCCACTTTCCAAGCATAAGAAATTTCCATTTCCTTGGATTATTTCTATTTCTATATTATTGCAATTGAAATTCTTGCTCTTTTGAGAACGAGCCTAGTCCAGTGGTTTTACCTACTGAAAGAAAGACTTGCTCTTTGCATAGATTTTCACCTATAAGCTTGCTTCTTTCCATTATCTATATCCGCATATAAATTGTCAAAATTTAGAAGTAAAAAAGGGTATGTACACATATCATCCTCCAATGGCCCATATTATATAAATGACAAGAACACCAATGGAGGACGCATACGCACCAACTATTCGATGATTTTATATAGAGTTTAGGAACTGAAAGATTATATTGCCAAAATGAAATAGATAGAAAAGGAACCCGCAACAGGAGAAGAAAAACCGAACATACCATAAAGATGGTTAAATACTACTTTTGTTGCCCCAACAGCATTGATGCATTCCAAAAGAGCTGTCAAAGTACTCTGAGCCTTAATCAGGACAAGTTCTGCCCCAATAGAATTCAAAGATTTCTCTAAGTGGATCAGAGACTGCTTCAGCCACCACCTTGAAACTCGACCCGGGTAAAACTGCCCTTCTTCTTTAGGACACCATATAAACACAGGGAGAATAGAGCCATCCCTAGCAGCCGCAGCCAACGCAGGATTGTCCTCAATCCTGAGATCCCTCCTAAACCAAACAATGGTCTTATAGTTGGTACCCATTTGAAGAATTCAGATCCTTTAGTCCAAATCAAAGTATAAATATCATAATGCTTCTCAATGTTTCTTATATCTTTTTTTCAACCCAAACCTCCATTCAATCCAAGTTCAGCTAAACTCATCATGCGCCTAACCAAACAGACCCATGTAAGCAAATTCAAATATTAAGCCTCTGAAGAGCAGATACAATCAACTTACAAAGAAGCACTTCCACTCCAATAGCTACCACTTACACAAGCTCAAAATCACCCCCAACAAAAAGTCAAATATAATGCCCAGCCCAGTTCCTCTGTGAATCCAGTAAATCAGATCTTAAACCCAACCAGTAAACCATCATTCAAATTCACAAACATATCTCCAAACCCACAAAAAAAAAAAAAAAAAAAAAAAAAAAAGAGCTTACTTCAATTTAACCAAAAGGCAAAGTACCCAATTGGAAAAAACTTACTTTCTTGAAACCCTTGCTTCAAGACCTGATCAAACAAATTTGCTGCAACAATTTGTTGTAAAACAGTAAGGATTCTATGAAAAAACAAGATCAAAACACATATGACTAAGTGGTACAAAACCCAGAAAATCTACCAAGATTTTCTTGCAAAATTATAAAACAATATTATCCCAAGGACAACCAACAAGTAGAACAGAACAAAAATAAATAAATAAAGATGTAATCTTTTGATACTCCATGTATATCAGTGAAAGAGTGATTGAAAGAATCAAGAAGATGGGTTAGATAGTACCCTGATCAGAGTGAGCCCCTCACTGGGAAGATGTCCAAAATCCCAATTAATCACCTGCTCATCTAATTTGATTATTCTTTCTCTTCTACCATGTATGTAAAGTCTCCCACGCAACTGTACTGGACACCAGGATGAATGCCAACATATTTCAGTATAATATAGTGAAGCTAATACATTTGTATTATTAATTAAACAAATACTAACAAGCAACCAGTGTATGTCTGTATGACAAGAAATCAATTATACATACATACAAGAGTCAACAAACTTGTATAAAATACTAGTATTTTCATGCTCACCAGTCACTCCTGAGGGGGGGGGGGGTGTATATATATATATATATATATATATATATATATATATATATATATATATACACACACACACACACACACACACGATATTTTTAGCAAACTTTACAAATTAATTTCATCCTTAGAAGTATAGTACAAAATATTTTTGTCAAGTAAGACCTCCTAAATGTATTTACATTATTTCACTTTTGAAAATGTAGAAGTGCAAAGTAAAATACTTTTCAAAGCTTAAATTTACTTTAAAAAACTAGATGGCACTTAATTTTTTTTTTGTTTTTGAAACAGTCAAAAGACCGAGGGATATTAATAAATAAAAAAAAATTAGATGACATTTAAAGTTAGTGTGTCATAATCATTCTCCATATGTAATATGCAAGCAACAATTAACATAACTATATGATTAAAATAGACTTTGGAATTGCTTATATTCAACATGATAGCCACATCAGCTGCCACGATGTTCCAATCACGTGACCATGGAATGGGCTTCACATGAAGTTCACATGGACTGGACACGTTGGATTTGTTAGCTGGGAAGTATAGATACTATTTCTTCATGTAGAAAGTTAGAATTTTTAGTACATGTAGTTTGCCGGGTTTAGAAAGGAATCTTGAGAAAATATACCTTCAATTTAAAGTGTTTGGTTAATTTTTGACGGGTCTCTAACTTTTAAGTTTATTTTGATGTTAAATATATTTTGATAATAATAATAATTAATAAATAAGCTAATTAAAAAAGTTAGAATCCGTTCATATGATTTATATTATAATTGTTTTAATTATCTTATTTATTTTGATCAAAAAAATTTTTAAATCTTATTGAATTGATATTTTTTTTACCTTGATAATTTAATATTAAATGTTAAATAGATTAATTCATAAAGCAACATTTTTGAAGGCGAGAAAACTCCTATTATTTCTAAATGATTTTTTCATTAAAGCTTTTAAAATATTATATGATATATTAAAGCTATTTTTACAAAAGAGCAAAAAAATAGTTGCAAAGAGTTAAAGGCTTTTGCCTTCCACTTTATCCAAAAATGGAACCTCGGAATTGGAAACTAGTGTGTCCATGTGCTTGAATAATAGAAGAAATTGTGGAAAGTAAAAAGGCTGAAAGCCTTTACTCATCCGTAGCTTGCATGTGAGCTTGAAAACTTGGAATATTTAATTAAATGAGTACATGTGTCGGAAGATTTGAATTCAAATTAACATGTGTTAAAATCAGATTTTTGTAAACTTTCTAATGGGCTAAAAGTTTAAAATTCAAATTTGGAAGCTGTGTTTTCTTAATGGGTAATCCGTGTGATACAAAGTCAATCAATCCGAGCTCTAGATTTTAAATCTAAGAAATTCTATCCATTGAATTTTCAAATGAGTTACTAAATGACCATTATGTCTTTAGCTTAAAAAATCTATAAATATGAGGTTTTTTATTCATTTTAATTTGTCAATTTACAAACAAAAAAAAAAAAAGTTTACTCTTCTTGTATACACTTTTTTTCTAAAGAAGTTTTTTCTCTCTTCTACTCAAAGTTTTGATCTTTTGCATAAAAGAAAATAATTGGTCAAAGTATTTGAAATAAGTTATTGAATTGATATAAATATAGTTTATTTATATAAATATCGTAAAGCAGATCGGTACTTAAATACTGAGACTATAATTGAGATATTCCTCTTAAGTGAGGGAATCAACTGAACGAGGACTCAAAGTCTTAAATTGTCTATCGAAAATATTTATATAAATATTAGTTGTGAAACTATAAATTTGGTCAATTCTTAAACACCGAAACTATAGCGGAGATATTTATCTTAAATGAAGGAATCAGTCGAACGAGTGCTCAAAGTCCTAAGTGACCGTATTTAAAGTACTCATATCATAGATAAAATATATTAGTATTATATATATATATATATATATATATATATATATATATATATTTGAGTTAAACAAATTTATTTGTTATATCAAGTATTATCTAATTGATCCATTTATTATACTTGATATCTGTTATCACAAGTATTTGAACAGAAATTTATTTATTCATAAATACTTGTTGCATAATATAAAAGTTATTTAAACTTTTATATCACAAACATCATTGAATATATCTGCTTACAAAGAAGCATATCATTCACTATAAAAGTTATTTAAACTTTTATATCTGAAATCAAATTCATATCTGTTTGACATAGAAACACATTCTTTATTTATAAAGAAAAAATAAACCTTTATAAATTTTCATTAAATTATACATCTACTTACACAAAAACATATTCACACAAATATAAAAGTTACATAAACTTTTATAACTGAGCATAAATTTATATATCTGCTTACAAAAGAAGCATATCTCACGAATATAAAAGTCTTTGAACTTTTGTATATATATCTGATCTTTAATTGTATCTACTTATTTGAGAAGTATCAAATATAAAAGTTATTTAAACTTTTATATAAATCTACAGTAAATTTTATCTGCTTACTTTAGAAGCATAATTCTGTCAAATCTTTTGTAAAAAGAGAAAGAATGGAGATTTGGTTTGTTTTATGTATTTGTGAGAAAGACGAGTAATTCTTTGACCAAGACTAGAGTTTTAGAAAGGTCAACTGGGAGTTTGGTCTCTAGTGTACTTGTGAGGTGAGGGAGAGGCTGTCATTTCAAGATCAGATCATAAAATAGAACTGAACTCAAAGAAAATGAGCAATTAAGCTTGCGGAATGAGCTGGGAGATTGCTGTCCAAGATAATTAGTTGTGTATAGTTAGAAGTTGATCTTTAAAACTTTATAAAGGTTTCTCCGCTTGTTGAAGGAGTATTTATTACTGATAGTAATAGGATCTCAAGTCCTGGAGAGGAGCTTGAGACTGGATGTAGCAACATACCCTGGATGTATATATGTTGTGAACCAGACAAATTTCTGTGCATTGTGTGATTGAATTTTTATTATCTTGCATATTAATTTTTGACACTAAAAATTAATTAATTAAAAAATTCAAAAATGCCTAGGATAAATCTTAAATCAGTAATAATATATTCAACACCCCTTCTAGATTATTATTGGACTTTTAATTTTAACTTCTATTGAAATCTTGTACAGTAAAATAAGAGTTCTTTGCCATTAATTAATTTATCTATCACTTTTGATCTATGTAATTTTGATAATTGAAACTCTGAGTTTGGCTCAACTGAATACTGATCGAACATAGATTAAGCTCGATTATAAGATATATATTTTTAATTAAAATAAATACCTCATTAATAATGTGTCATAATGGCCAACCCACTCCGGCAAAGACATTTCGATGTTTGCATGTACTGTTTGCCTAACCAACCCTTTGTGACCAATTGTTTTTCTAATCCAGTTTCCAGTTTTTGGTGTGGCCAGTTACATGTTAGCTGTACAGTTAGAAAATTTTATTTTAATAAATAGAAAAAATTAAAAATTAATTTTAATATGTTCTAGAAAAAGAACAATATATAATTACAAATTTTGTTTCTAAAGCACCAACAAGTCATGAGTCATCTCAATATTGTGCAAAGGAAAAGGATTATTCGAAATACATCCTGTCATCCTGATCATATGAATAATGAGCTATAATTGAGATAGCTGCATTCTATATTTTTTTTTTATTATTTTTTTATTTTTTGTAGTTTGTAATATAAACCTCATATGTAACACATTATTGTGCATTAGACGTGTTGTCATCTCGAATAAGTCATTCTTAAGTTATTCAAAATGTTATCATTTAACATTTTAATTGTACGTAGATTAACCCTAGCACCAAATCTTTGTGTCTTTTTTTTTTATCGGCAAAAATTAAATAAGCTTTATAAAAACCCAAAACAAATTATAACAGTGATAAATCCAAAAAGTTCGACTACAGTCACGCAGAATTACAGAACAACTTTGAAGTTTAATCCTAGTGCCAAATCTATTTGTCTTATAAGTTCTAATATTTTACAAGTAGGATAATGACATATCTTACAATTTTATATGTCGACTATTTAGTTACGAATTACGTAGATAGTTATAGTTAGTAATATTTTAATGATGTATTTAATATAATGGATCAATTTTATAATCCTATTCAATCTCATGTATTCATATACGTCGTAATGACATAAAATTTTCACAATACATAATTCTTACAAGGAATAGTAGTGTGAAATTAATTTTTAATTTGTCCAGTAAATTCTATTGTGCTTTTGACAAGATCAGTTCGTCTTTGAATTTTTGAGGTTTTCAGTTACTACTACGTGTTGACATCAATAATTTAGACTAAAGGGAGGATCATATATATATATATATATATAGGGAACATTTCAAGAGCAGAATTCTTAAAAAACATAACTAGCAGAACACCCTTTAGTGACGGACCGGGCGACGGTTTGATCCGTTGCTATAGGTCCGGTTCGTCGCTACAGCCTTTAGCGACGGGTCCGTTGCTATATGTTATCCGTCACTATATGTTGTAGACGGACCGGACCTATGGTGACAGACCAAATCGTCGCCCGATCCATCGCTAAAAGGTGTTCTGCTAGTTATGTTTTTTAAGAGTTCTGCTCTTGATCCTTGATATATATATCTATATATATATATATATATATATATATATATATATATATATATATATATATATGGTACGTAGTTGACACTGTGGATTGCGTAGCATGAAGAGGTCCTCCTTCGTTTCCTTTCTGCATTTGGTAGTTTACTAAATCTAATTGAGCAAGTCACTGGGCGGATTGCGTAGCATGAAGAGGTCCTCCTTCGTTTACTTTCTGCATTTGGTAGTTTACTAAATCTAATTGAGCAAGGTACATAGTTGACAGTGTGGATTGCGTAGCATGAAGAGGTCCTCCTTCGTTTCCTTTCTGCATTTGGTAGTTTACTAAATCTAATTGAGCAAGTCACTGGGCTTTTCATATCTCTCCCTCTCTCTCTCTCTCTATATATATATATATATGAACTAATGTGAATCTGGTTTTTCAACTTCATGTTTTGAATTTCTCTAGGAATTGACCTAGCTAGTAGTATACCTTTAATGGTTCTTGTTGCGTCCTTCGATGATCTAGATAATTGTTAATTAATTATCTATTAACAAGTTTGTGGTCACAAAGTTGCTTGTACGTGCTTACACTGGTTCCTCGATACAAATATTAAATAAACTACATAAAACATATTACTCTCTTTATCAAAATTTTATTTATTTTAATTTGAAAGTACATGCATATTAAAAAAATTGATCTATAAATTATTTATCTTAATTATTTTATTATCATCTTATTTATTTTATTTAATCAGCTAATTCATTCTTGAAACAATAAAATAGAGGAGAGGGCCGGGAGAGAGAGAAAAAGGGTGTAGTTGTGATTCCAATGTCAAAGTTAGCAGTGCTACTTTTTTCAATGTATGTCATGTTATTTTCAATAAAAAAATTTTGAAGTTAAATGAGAGTATTATTGTACAAGTAATGTCAAAAATAGTATTAAAAATGAAATATGACAAAAAAATTTGAACAAATCAAAAAAAAAATTAGGACAAATAAATTTAAACGGAGAAAGTATTTTAAAAATAGGACTACAAGTCTATATGTTATTTAAATTTGGATATAAAATTTGATTCCTTGGAAAGTTGTGGGGGAGTGAAATTTTGAGCGTAATATATGTTATTTTCAGCCTGATATATGCATTGTGAACCTGTATTGCATATTTGCATGTATTAATAATTTTATATTACAGTGATAATAATGTTTATTTTACCTAGAAATATCATCATCTTAAAACGAGTCGAATTGTAGATTGAGCCGGCAGCTTGCGCTTGGGACGTGAACCATTTAAGACTTGAATGTTTTAGAACATAAATTTACGAGTCCTGTTGTATATTACTAAAATTTTCATTCGAATTATAATTGTAACGTATGTGCATACACAAAATAAGTAAAAATTAAAAAGAGTCTTATTTTAATTTATTCTATCTTATCGCATACATTTTCACGTTGGTCACAAACCAACTTCGTCAAATATTTATCGACATATTTATCATTTTCTTAAATTTATTTTGAATTTTTTGAAATTAATTAATTTGAGAAAATTTTGAATTTAAATTTGATATGAATTAATTCAATTTAGTCAATAGATATATAAATATTGTAAACTATCTAAATTGTAAAGTTAATTACTAATATTTTTATTTTTTATTTTTTGAAGCAATTGCAAATAGTACTTGATATTGTTTTGGCAGAACAGGGACCGGAATTATATTTCATGCAAAACATAGAATAGAACAAATCAACTTTTCAATATTTAATAAAGTAACAACTTTGCGGATAAGGAAATCGAGTAGCATAGACTAAATCTTGGTATATAATGCTTTTGGAAGCATTATTAACCAGTAAAAATGACCAAGTTCCCAATAGTTTAGACATTGCAATTTTGATTCATATAATTTCTACCTTCCAAATTATATGATCTTTACTGATTTTTAAAAATTAATTTAAAATATTTTTAAATTCAAAATTAAGGTAATTCATTAAAAATTATGAAATAATAAATCCTACAATAAATAATATTTTGTCGATAGTTTATAACATTCATTATTGTATTGACTAAAATTAAAAAAAAATTATGTTAATTTTAAATTTGAGAATATTTTAAATTGACTTTAAAAAATCAATAATATTTTTATATTTTAAAATGGATGAAATATAATTAATGCGTGTTGTTTGATAGTGACATTAGTTAATCCCTTTCTTTCATAATTAATATATAAAGCAAGAACAGATATTCTAGTTAGCATAGATATATAGTTGCATGAAATAGTGCAAATTTAGGGATATAATATATAAATAAGAGTAAAATATACTGATATTTCCTGTAGACAATTATAATAACACTCATTTTCCTTCTAAATTTTTAATTAATAATTAGTACCTTTACAAGTTTTTAGGAATAACTAAATAGATAAAATTACATATTTATCCTTGTATGTTATCAAATTTTAATTCATAAATAATATATATATATATATATATATTTAATTGTGCTTCTTAAAAATAATATATTTTAATTATAGTTTTATTTGTAATTAAGATTATCTCATTCAAATTGTTTGTAACTTATAAAAAAACTAAATTAGTTTAATTAACACATATTTTTGGATAAGTGATACAAATATTAAGAATTTTAAATTAAATTATTAATGGAGTTTTTCTAATTAGAGTGATTGAGTATATATGTTGATAGTTTAGTTTTTGGTGTAGCAAAAATTATTATTTGAATTCTTAATTTTATATTATGATTTTTATATGTTAAATTTTCTTAAGTATATGTCAAAATTTGGGATGTTTATGATTTTGATTACATTTTTTAGTATACAATTGGTGTTATTTTTGTGCACTGTTGAATAAAAAATATATAATAATATTTATTACTACATCTATCTTGTAAAAAAAAATTCTTTTAATATATTTTTTCTTTTTTTGAGTAACAACATTTGTCATTTTTACTATAAATAATTATACTTAAGTGTGACTTGTGTTTAGTTTAATATTTGAAAAAAAATAATTAACATAATTTTTAATACTTTTTTTATATGAATAATAAGATTCGATCTATAATAATAAGTTTGTTTTACGTAAATTTTAATATTTGAGAAAAATAATTGTAATTTATTTTATTCTTTGCGTTATTTTGTACTTTTTATGGGTATTAAAATTTTACTTTTTAATTACCAAAAAAATATATGTGAATGTATATTACGTAAATTTTAATCTTTGAGGAATTTAATTAGCAAAAAGTGTATGACTTTATTTTCTTGATAAAATAAATATTTGTTATTTTTGACATTTATATTAGCACAAGTTCATAATTTAATTAATTAGATCAAGTTAACTGAAAATTATAACATACAAATTTATATTTAGTGGATATATTAAACATTATAATTTAAAGAGTGTATTGGACACTATATTAAAAATATTTTTGGATATTAGTTAGTCAATCATATTAAGGATAGTGAATGTTATATATTATAGACTAGAGGGGTATTGATTGTTATTTGAAAAACTAAAAGGATGATAAGTGTTATTATGATTATTTATAGAGAGATGTTAATATATTTTACTCTATAAATAATTAATGACAATTGGGTGAATGTTTCTTTATTGGCTAACAAGCGAGGAAATTGCCTAACACATATATGTGATCAAGATTTAGATTTAGTAAATAATTAGACCGGTAACCCGTGCAAAATATAAACTTTTATAAAATTATATATTATATGAAAGGGGCATGATCCATAGTAATTATTTGTTATGGACACTACTTTGGGCAAATAGATTCTATACCATCCCATTTTAATGTAAAACGATCCAAATTTAAAAATTATTCCCGACGACCGCTACTATTAGTAGCGGATTCCGCTATTAATAATAGCGGACGTCCTAGTTACAAATATGCCCTTAATTTAAACTATACAATAACATTACATTAACTCATCTGCTAATAATACTAATGGATGCGGATGGGGATCAGATCCTCTTATAAACCCACTTATGCATATAAACTATAGATCTAAGATATAAGAAGGATTGAAACTATATATTAATATTATATTAAAACATGAGTTAACAAGTATATATTTAATAAATTAAATAATAAAAAATCATATATCCTACTAAATAAACCCTAAACCTTAAATAATAAACTTTAAACCCTAGTTAATAAATCCTAAACTCTAAATAATAAATCATAAACCTTAGTTAATAAATCTTAAACTCTAGTTAATCATTGTATTGCTTATGACTGATTTTTTTTTTTGGGGGGGAGGGTAAATTAGTCCAAATCTTATGACTTTAATTAGTTGACTTGGGGTTATTAATTAAAACAACTAGTCCGCTAATATTATTAGCGGACTGTTACAAAAATTGTTGTGTTGACTTTAGTTGACTTGGGGTTTATAATCGTTATATTTAGCCCACTAGTCCGTCCGTTAATATTATTAGCGGATGCTGTATTTTTCATTCTAATCTCAATCGTTGATATTTGGAACGGATGCTATAGATGGTATATGTCCATTTTTGATACATAAGAAATACATAAATAAATTTTAAAATAGCAGATAACATTTAATACTTATATATGCATAGATAAATTTTAAAATAGTAGATAACATTTAATAGTTCCATTAGTTTTCACAAATGATTTTCAAATTATGCCATACATATATGCATACATGTATATATGTCCAATCATTGTATATATTTCACGGTAAGAGTTTTTACATTGTATCAGAAAAATGAAGAATCTTGAAAGATTGACTCGATATTGACTCAGTATTGATTCATAACTAACCAAAATGACTCAGTAAAATTATAAAATTACTGTGATACCACTTACTAAAATAATAAATTTGTTTTTTTTACCAAGGATGATGGATGTTGATTTGTGTAGGTTACTCCAACTTGACAAATTAACAGGTAGGACATTTTGTTGTTTTGTATATATTACTAAATTCCTAATTGTTTTTAAAAGGAGTCAAGTATTTAAAACTTTGTTTTATTATTCATGATCGAGCTTGCGATGCTTTGATCTTGTGTTGTGTTGATGATGTACAAGCACGCGTGCAATAAACATAGAAAAAAAATATATAGATATTGTTGGAGTCCACAAGTTATTAGTTGAGTTGGTAAAATTATGTATTGGTCTTACACGATCGAGTTGAAGTTCGTTTACTTGAAAATAAAAAATCATACATCAGATAAGTTAAGCCTTACGTACGGTTGTGTTTCATAATCAATCTCATGAGAATTATGAGGAAAATTATAATGTTAGATAGACTTTACGTGCAAGGCAAATTAAATTAGCCCAACTTAGAAAAGCTTAGATTAAGCAAGGAACAAGTCATCCCATTATGCACTCATGGTCGATGAATGAGATCATAGCTCATATAATAATATTCAACCAATTAACTAATGATGGTGTATCTATAGCTAATTAAAAAAAATGAAAAATGAAAAATAGGTTACGTAGTCCACTTCACTTCTAAGTTCATGTAAGGATGTACGCGTGCGCGCGCACATATATATATATATATATATATATATATATATATATATATATGTATACTTGTACGTGTGTATATGTATATACTTGTAGCAATGCCATATTAATTAGCATGAGTTTGTTTTCAAGGATTGAATGTTGGATACAAGCAGCAGCATCCTGCCTCATTGATCAACTAGTCAACACTACCATCTCCTACTCAAATTCAATACCAACTAGTCAACACTACCATCTCCTACCAACTACCATCTCCTACAACCAAAATTCACCTACCACCATGCATTACCACCACTAACAACAACGGCTAGTACATAGTCGTCAACCTTATCATCATCAACATCACTCCAATTTCTAGTTTAGATTCAGCCAACACAATCATCTGTAATAACTCTAGATCCCAACAAGCACGACCAAATATATACGATCTTAGATTTGCCATCTCAATACACCAAACAGAAAATAAACTAAAAATAGAAAAAGAGAAGAACCAGTCAACACTACCATCTCCTACTCAAATTCAATACAATTTAATCAAAATTCCCAAATTTCAAAAAATAAAATCCAAAAATTGCGGTTTGTATATATACAGATATATGTAGAGAGAAGGAACTTACCGATGGAGATGATGATGAAATTTCCAAAAATGTACAATTTTTCGAGTTGAGTAGTTGCAATTGCCGTCATGGCGGCATGGCTTCCTCCTATTAGAACGGGATGATGACTATGAGGGTTTTGAAATCTGGGGGATTATATATCGACTCCGGGTTATTGTAGCTTGATTTGGTCGAATTTTGGGTATGTTGTTGGTTGCCTCTTTGAAGGTTGAGGTGCCTGCAATGATGGTGAAGAACTGAAGGACTGCGATTATGGTGAATCTTTCTGGGCCAGTTCATGATATTGAATGGTGAGATGGTGTAATAATTGTTTTAATTATTTCATTTGTTTAATCGAATCTTTTATACAATTTGTTAATGTTTGTTTTTATTTTAAGTTAATGGTTTTACTTGTTTAATTTATATTATTTGTGTAATTTCTTAAGTTAAGTTGTGTAATTATTTTTAATTGTCTTTTTCTGTAAGTTGTTTGATTAATGTTAATTGAGTAAATTTTATAATTTATATGATTTGTATAATGTTTAAATGTTTAATTTGTTATTTTACCCTTTTGTCCTTTGATATCATTAAAAATATGTTTTTTTTACACACAAGCATTCATTTAGCATATTAGAATGTTATGCCATTGATTTATTACATCGCACAATTGACAATTGAATGTAAGCGAAAAAAAATTAAAAATTAAAAATTTTAATTAAAAAAATTAAAAAATCTCCAAGAAAAAAAAAGTGAAAACTTTATGATAGTAATTTATATTTAAGCGTATAACAGGCAGCCAATTAAATGACTACTAGGATCCATCGCTATGAAAGAATATTAACAAATTGGCTCTGTTTGTAGGGCCAGTTTTTCTCCGATGTGAAACCTCAAAGTTGGACTTTGACCATTAAAAAGAGACCCAAAGTATTGACCCATATAAATAAATTCCCCACATCCTCCCAAAAATAAATAGATATAAATAAATAAATCAATTTACTCTTCATCTCAAAAGAAAAATAAAGGTTTTACTTGCAAAATTTGTAAATTAATATTAAAGATGTATTTTTGTTTGACATTTATTCATATAAATAATCAGAAGAAATGATTTATGTGTCAACAAATTTGTTTGAATTGCGACTAATGTTAAATTATAAGTTATAAGATAGAATAAAGTAATATGAGATCATTCTTAATTTCTACGTATTTCATGTATACACATAAATCGACAAGACTCAATAAATTAAGTTGTTAATTTAATAGTGAGGACATGATAAAGTGTCCAATTTTAGTGCTTAAAATCGATTCTTTCTTTCTTTCTTCAATAGTAATCAAAAATATTCTTAGTAATCGACTTTTGATTTCAATTCCCAACCAAGATAAATATGTAGGAGATCGAATTATAATAACCAAAAAAAATAAAAATTAACTTTTTTTGTAGAATGTTATCTTTCCTTCCCAACAAAAACAAACTAAATATTTAATTTGTGTTTCTTAGCTTATTACATATGTTACTTTCGTTTTAAAATATAAAATCACATATTTTTTGTAAAATAAAAAAGCAAGCGGCCAAGAAATTAATAGATAAGCAATGGATTACTTGCCAAGGCTATGGTCATGAGAATTGTTCTAAACACGGATTATAATAAAATAATACTAAAACTCATTTTTGAATCGATGGAGTGCAAAGCTCGTGGGTTTGACGTACGGTATAAACTATGATTTAAAACTATCTACTCAATTATACCACATTCACACGTAAAATTCATCCAAGTCTAAAGTATTTGCAGTCTTTTATATGATTAGATATATATAAACGACTGTTCATAATACTACTCCTTCCGTCTCGTAAAAAAATTATTTATTAATTATTTTTATCATACAAATAATTAATTATTCTTTATCCTGAACTATTGATATTTTTCACATCGAAAATCTACCTTTTAATTTTTACAATTAGGTTATCAAATGTTTATTTTTTTAATTTTTTTTTCACTTACGCTCAATTGGACATGTGACGTAATAAATTGATGACATGGCTCACTTATTAAGCCAATCAATACTTATTTGTAAACTAAAAAAATATTATTTCATATAAGTTTTTGACATTTATTAAACATTAAAAGGTAAAAATTCATAAAGTAAAAATGTGAAAAAGTTATTTAAAATCACACATAACTACTGATAGGCCTAGTGAGCGGTCCACATCATCAATATATGACGTGACATGTCTAGTTAGTGATTTTTTTTTTTAAAGTTTGATCACTTAATTACAAAAATTAAAAGGACAATCGATTACCGAAATAAAAAAATGTCAATAATTCAAGCTAGTAATTAATTTATATCTAAGTCATTTTATTGTTATATATATCATTGCATTACTAACTAAACGCTAAATAATTTACATTGAATTACAAAATGTATCTTTAAATTTTTATTGAATCTTATTATAACACTTATGAAAGAGTAATACGTTAATATTTATCCTTTTCCGGCAGCATAACAAGTGAGGAGTGAGAGTGGTCATGAATCCTGATGTAAAAAACAAAGCAGTTACTCTTGAAACTTTTCCCATAAAATGTTATCAAAATTCTGAAAAAATAATAATAGTACCGCCTAAATCGAATAAAAATTTACATTTTTTTAAGACAATATTCACCCCTTATATAAACTGTACAAGGTTATAATGAATTCGTCTCTCAAGATAAAACAGACCCAAAAATTAATCTGCATTAAATACTATGTGCATAATAGTATTTATTCAAAACTATAATTTAAGAGAGAAGAAAATAATAACACCAAAATTCTTTTAAAAGAATTATGGATTCATTTCTTGTGATGAATTGTTATCCTAAATGAGAGTTTTTTAATCCATTTATAGGAATTCAAACACCTCTTTAAAAAGACACTTTTTCAATTTAAAAATATATGAACCAAATACATCCTTTCTAAGGGTCACACCGGTTCAAACGAGTGACCCAAGTTGAACCATTGCATCGGTTCAACCTTACACCTATTCAAACAATCACACCTTTAACATTGAACCAACACATCTGTTAGTTATTAAAACCATATATAATATATTTATTATATAACAACAAATTTTGAAAATATCCAACAATCTCTTCCCATTTTTAAAATCTTGTAACTTTATTTTGTCAATCTTCTTCTCTCTCTTTAGGTATAGCATACATAAGTAAGAGGTGTCTTTCAACTTAAACCTTTACATAGTTTATATCACAAAATATCAGAATTCTTAGCAGTGTTAGCTTTGAATTAGGAAATCTTAAAGTGATATCTTGCTCAATAGACATATATATATTATACCCCTTATAGTTTAAGGAAGCCCAACAAATTTATGGCCTTGTGTTACCTCTTGGGTTTCGTAAGTAACTTAGATACAAGCCTTAAGTCTCGCAGAAGCGGCCCCACTTCCTTCACTTACATAGGTGAATCTAATTAGATGCATTTGAATGACTTGCATCATCCAAACCGAACATAGAATCATTAAAAGTTTACCTTACCCTTTTTGTTCTCCATACAAGCATACACTAACTTTGAGATATTTTTGAAGAATTTCTTCTTCATACTTGTGTAATGTATAACTGATTACTATAAGTATTTTTTCATTGAACTAATATAGTAAATGTTACTCTAGTATTTAGTTGGATTTCACTTATAGGTTACTTATGATTCAAAGGCTTTAAATCATCTCTATAGAATTACTCCATAATAATCCCTACCTAAGATTTTTATAACTAAGATCCACCAAATTACTTTGATTTTAATAAAGGCAACGACTATATTACTTTATTACTATCAAGCGCTCATTCACATAGTTATGTCTTGTACCGATAAGTTTTAACTTTCTTAACAAGTCATCGCATTATTATAACTATCAATTAACTTATGTTATAGAGATATCTCTAATACCAGACACTTAAATCAATCACTTCCAATATCATAAAATGATAAAAATTTAAACTTCATTATTGAATTTTATATAATATCTCTTAAAATTAATTTAACATGCACATAATTCAACCTCCTTGCTTAGGGCCCTTCAAGAACTTAGTCAAACTTGTATTGAGTTGACATAATTAAATGACAAAAATTATGTGTAAACTTGTTCATTTACAATCATTATCCCAAACCAAGATATGTTGACAATAACTTCATAAATTGACTGATCTTACCATGGAATTATAAACCATATTATCTTTAATATCAAGATAATGCTTAATTCATATGTAAACAAGTTTATATATGATGTCACACACACACACACATATATATCTTAGATTACAACATTTTGTATACCATCATTCACTTTGAAAATGAATCTTAAAATAATGCGCATTTGTTTTATACTTAGTACAATTTAAACCAATAATTTAACTTTAGGCATTACTGCGTTTTCCTTTTTGAAAGAAACTTTTATTGTCTTAAACTTAAAATTAACTATAATCCATGATCATATCATATATACGGTTAATAACCATAATATTTTCAAGCAAAATTACTAATATTTAAACATCGCACCAAATATTATACGTGTGAAAATTTTAATATTCATAAATTTTAAAGCACATAATTTAGTACAAATTTTTATGGCATGATTAATCAAAATATATACATATATGCAAATTATTTTTATGCAACAATTTCAAGAATAAATTAACAAGCATATACTATATTTTCAATTCTTTATTAAATTATGAACTCAAATTCCCACATATAATAATCAATATGTATTACTTTATTTTTCTCATAAATAATATACTCACATATATTATACTTGGAAGAATATAAATATAGATTGTTAGCCACAAATAATATTATCAAATAATAAATATTTATACTATCATGACAAAATTAAATTGCATAAAATAAATTAAGTCACTTATAGTGATTTCGCATTTTCTTCTTTAAAGTTTCTTTGATTGAAAAACCTCCTCCTGGATAATAATATCCACAATCGTAGTTAAGAAAATATCATTCTTTGATGTAAATATCGCCACTCTTCCATATTCAGACTAATATTATTTTTCAGAATGTCTTTCATACAATATTGTCTTAATATTGTTGAAACTTTTCTTGTAAGACGTTGTCAAAATTCTGAAAAAATAATAATAGCATTGCTTGAATCGAATGAAAGTCCACTATCTCCTTAAGACAGTATTCACCCCTATATAAACTGCACATGGTTACAACGAATCCGTCTCTCAATATAAGATAAGCCCATAAATTAATCTGTAATAAATACTATGTGTATAATAGTATTTATACAAAATTATAATTTAAGAGAGAATAAAATAATAACACAAAAATTCTTTTAAAAGAATTATGAATTCATTTCTTGTGAATGAATTATTATCCTAAATAAGAGTTTTTTAATTCGTTTATAGGATTCCAAACACCCATTTGAAAAGATACCTTTTTAATTTGGAAAGATACCTTTTCAATTTGAAAAGATATGAACCAAATACACTATTTACAAGGGTCACATCGGTTCAAACTAATAACCAAAGTTGAACCATTGCACCAGTTCAACGTTACACCCATTCAAACTAGCAATCATACTTTTAATATTGAATCAATACATCTGTTAGTTATTAAAACCATATTTAATATATTTATTATATACTCCCTCCGTCTCTTATTATATGTCGTTTTAGATGTTCTCTATTTTTTCTAATTATTTGTCGTTTGATATAATCTAGGAGAATTAATCACAATCTTTTTAAAATTACCCCCATTACTTTATCTAATTTTTTGAGATCTTTATTCATAATTCTCAAATGTTTTAACTCTTTCTCTCTCCTTATCACAACAAAATTCACTCATATTTTCTCTCATTGTAGTTCCCTAATTTTTGTTACATCTATTTTTTCTTTTCCCCTCTTTCTTTCTCTTGTTTATAGTGTATATACTCTCCTTTTCAGTAATTTTTAGGTCTTTTCCTCTCCTCAAATTATTTATGGAGCTAAGAAATTTTATTTTTTCAAAGATTTTTGTCTCCATATATATTCTTCAACGGAGATCTTCTCACATAAAGTTTGTTTAGTCACAAACACCATGGATTGCAAAGAAAATCCTCAATATGACAAAGGAATGGTTTTTTCTTCTTCCGATTTAAAAGAGAGATCTACTAGTGAGACTCCTAAAGTTGCACGGGACTTCGATTTGAATTTACCGACAGATACTGACATCAATTTGAACAAGATCCCAGATGATGAAGGTGAACTTTACGTGAATGAGTTGTTTTTTAGAGAGGGAGAGATAGAAAGAGAATATTAAAAAATGAGAACAATGAGTTTTTTTAGGAAAAAATTATAAAAAAATATTACACATGAGAAAGAGAATATGAGACAATTATAATAATTATAGAAATTTAAATATATTATAAATAATTAATATTATATTTAATACAATATAATTATTTTTTTAATATTTATACATGATTCTAAAATAATTTATATTAAAAGATCGAGAGTAACATCAAATTTTGAAAATATTCAACAACTACTGTCCAAAAGTTTCATCCCCCATTTCAAACAACGAATCCTGGGTGTGCATGAACAACTTTAATGATTTGGAAAACAGAAGGAGGAGGAGGAGGGCCCATACTTAGTCTTGCATCGATCAAATATATAATTATTATTTATAATGATGAGAGTAGGCAAATTTTAGCGCACGTTGTTGTTGTAATATTCGCCCTACTGATTTTTACTTGATCCACATGTTTTTACTTGATCCACGTGTTTGTGTTCCTATGCAGCTTCCCATTTTCATTCTATATACATACATGGAGTTTAATTAGTACTGTTTAAGTATTGTAAAGAGTCCTTCTGGGGAGCTCGGCCTGGGGTGACCGGGCTCCGCGACCGGCTAAATTTTTTTTTATTTTTTAAAATTTTTTTTTTGGTTTTCAATCTTAAATAATTTATGTGATTTATTGAAACTGAATTTTTTTTAAAAAAAAGTGATTTAGGTCTGTGTAACACTGTTTTTGATATGTATCCAAATCACACCCAAATCACTTTTTTTTAAAAAATTTTAGTTCCAATAAATTACATAAATTATTTGAGAGTGAAAAAAAAAAAAAAAATTTGGCCGGTCGCCGAGCCCGGCCACCCACGCCGGGCTCCCTAAAATTATTGTATTGTAAATGGTCAAGCTCCGTAGGAACACATACACTAAACTAGACACTTTCAGTAACAAGCAACTGAATCAAACCAAATATATATATATATATATGAAAAAAATTGTATATACACAATTCTGTAGTGCACAGTCGATTATAACAACGATTTTTTTAGATCTATAGTAACAAATGAATCGTCGCTATAGTCTAAAAAAACCATCGTTATAATACGACTATGCACTACACAGCTTTGTACCTATATATATATGTGTATATATATATATATATATTCGTATGATTGTTGCGGTTCAAATATATATACATGACTAAGTTGTTTATTTAATTAATTTTATAAATGACATACAAACGTCATTTCATTATATTATTAAATATTATAATTATGATATTTTAGATCACAATCAAAAGATTATAATTATATTTCTATATATACATACATGGTCAAGACAATGACAATTACATTTACACTTTTGCGTATACATGCATGGTCATGGTAAATATTTATTCCATATGAAGTGAATCTGGACACATAAAGTACTAGCTTAATATCAAAACATGATCACCTTTGAAAAAACACTTCTATTTTCTACGAGATTTTTTTAAATAGTTTTAGGAGTGAGTATACATGCATTGTATGCTACAATTAAGTTGGAGTACATAATTTAGGTATACTAGTGACTAAGAGTGGTCTAATAAGTCTAGTCTAGGGGCCTACTAGCTAGAATCTAAGTCTATCCAATACAAAACCTTGTAAAAATATAAATTATATTAAATTATGTACTCTACTTAATTGTAATAAATTAGTTTTATATAAATATAAAACTATTAGAATGAAAATTTTAACTTTAAAGAGTAAAATTATATCGTTTTATTTTAAGTAATTTTAATTAAATTTGACTAATATTTTATAAAAACATTTTTTCAATCCAGAAAAATATGTATTCAATATGAAGTGAATCTATACAGAAAGTGCTAGCTAGCTTCACTATCAAAACATGATTTCCTTATTGCAAGTGAAAAAAGCTTATTAATTTTTACAGTCTTTTTATTGTGTTAGGAGGATACGTTGTTTGTTGCAATTAAGTAGAAGTACATAATTTGGGTTTAATCACGACAAGAGTGGTGTAGATTAGCGTAGTCTAGGGGCCTACTAGCTAGAATCAAAGTCTTATTAGATTATTCAATATTGGTTGGTTTGATAAATGAACTGATCAATATGATGTTTGATTGAGCTCCACTTGTTGCCTTAATTAAAGTCTAAAGACAAAGTTGAATGATATCTCTAGTACTGTCCAAATTCTACTCATAAACAATTAGTTTAAACTAGTCCACAAAATTGGAGAGAAAAGGTCCTGGACCACGGAGAGAGAGATTCTCTTTCATATATATATATATAAAGCCTATAAATTAGTTTGTGTGTTTTAGGTTAAATACCCCCCATGGCCTATAGCACACTTTGAGCTACCTTGATTCTCTCTCTCTCTCTCTATATATATATATATATATATATATCTAATATCTATCAACTGAAAAGAAGAGAAATAACTAGTTAAGTACTTAGAAAGAATTAGATAGTGAAGTACAGTTATTGAGCAAGAAAATATATATAATTAGAAAGATGGTTCGAGCTCCTTGTTGTGAGAAGATGGGACTGAAAAAAGGGCCATGGACTAGTGAAGAAGATCAAGTTCTCGTCTCTTTTATTCAACAAAATGGCCATGCAAATTGGCGTGCCCTTCCAAAACTAGCCGGTAAGTAATAAATTACCAAAACCCCATTCACATTTGTATACCACAAAGCAAATTAATGTCCTTTGAAAGCCATATATTTTCTTGTAAAATCAAACTTTTACTCTTAATTACGTTCACAACTTTCACTCTATCACGAGTGGTATCAGAGAAACTCGATCTCTTACATTGAAACTCGAGCTTGTACGTAGTTCATATATAGGACCTTTTCTCATAGAATTTGGTTCTTCTAAGTTTTATTGTCCCCTCTGGTGCCCACTATACGATAAAAATTCAGTGGATATATATATATATATATATATATATATATATATATATATATATATGTGCATACTTTTATGTTCATGATCGATCATTTGTTTGACGTATATTTTTTCTGGAAAAATATGTAATCAGCACAGTCGACTATATAATTATATACACAGCCCACTTTCCACCAGGCGAAATTAATTTTGTAGCAAAACTTGTAGATTGAGATGGTTTCTTAAGTATCATTTAAATTAAGATATGCCATTTTCTTATCACTAATTAATTAATTACGTACTGTTGCCTTGTTCTTATCATATTTTTAGGTCTTTTAAGATGTGGGAAGAGTTGCAGACTACGATGGACAAATTACTTGCGACCCGATATCAAGAGAGGAAATTTCAGCAAGGAGGAAGAGGAGACTATAATTCAGCTACATGAAAGACTTGGTAATAGGTGCGTATAATTCTGATCAAATTAAATAGCCTATTTGTTTAATATCAAAATATATTTAGTAAATCTTTTTGTTAATGTTCCCCATGTTCGTTCCCCTTCCAAAATGCAAGAGTCATTTTGACTTTCTCATGATCGATACTTTGATAGGATCATTTAAGTTTAGTTAATATAATTATAAATATTGTAAATTAATTATCTAAATTCAAAGTTAATTAAAAGTTTTATTTTCTTCAAAACTTTTACTCTCATAACGCATTAGTTCTGAATTTAAAATTAAATGTGTAAAATTGATATCATAAGCCTAAAAAAAAGAAAAAAAAAGACTATTATATCAACAACAAAAAAAATAAAAAATTACTCAAAGTAATATCTTGATGAATTTGATCACAGACTGACAGACATAACATTAGAAAACAAGATGTTATATTTCTGGGAGTCATCACAGTTTCATATACAAATCTGTCACATGCATCGCCAGTCGCAACTCACTTTACTATAATATAATGAATATATGAATAAATTACAATTTATATAAATATTAATACTCCATGACAATCTTATGCATGTCACGAAATTTTAAAATCCAATTCAGTAGCGGTTGCATGGATTTTTGTTTGGCGTTTTGTCTATCTTTGCATGTGGGGGAACTCGAAAAGCCCAAAAATAAATGAGATTGATCATATAAATATATACATATATGTTTGTATTCGTCTTTTCGAAGAATCATTTAAGTAGAGAAAAGATTCGCCATCTGAATTATAATCATTAGATTAAAATAAACTCCATCTATTAGCAATAAAATAGGCTTATATGCATGGCACATATCTCCTTAGGCTTTTGTGTCATTAATTATAATCACCAAGATTTGCTTAACCTATCCTATTGTCCACTACCATTAAACTATATATAGATATAGATTGCTGCACTCGTGCTAATATCTTATACAAATTATTTTCTTTCAATTTTCAGATGGTCTGCGATAGCGGCGAATTTACCGGGAAGGACAGACAATGAAATTAAAAATGTTTGGCACACTCACTTAAAGAAAAAGCTCAAAAATTATCAAACCCCTCAAGATTCCAAAAGACAGTCTATGATCAAAAGTACTGAATGTGATTCAAATGCTCCGACCCGATCACAACCCGAAAACCCGAGTAATAGTCCACAAACGTCTAGTAGTGAACTCTCATCAGTGACAGACTTATCGGTCATGGCCGGGGTTATTAAGGAAGAACAAATGGATTCATACGGGATTACATTTCCAGAAATCGACGAGAGCTTTTGGAGTGAAGAATTAATAGCTGAGGATTCAAGAATTCAGGACTCAGAATTTTTGGGGGTCAACGAAGAATTACAAGTTCAAAGGTTTAGTACGGGTACGGGTGCAGTTGATGATAGCATGGAGTTTTGGTACAATCTTTTTATTGGAGCTGGGGAATTACCAGAATTACCGAAAATTTGAGGGCTGTTTTGGTTGTATTATTATAAATTAGACTAGTGGGAGTGGGGGGAATTTGAATTTTATATATGCATGGTGTTCTGAATTGACATTTAACAAAAGAATTTGGGACAGTAGTTTTTATGGTGAGGGATAAATTAATTAAGGTGTTCAAAGGCCAAATTAATTAAGAATAAGTATTCATTGAGTTGGACAAATATAAAGCAAGTGTTCCTTAAGGGAGCAGATTTGCCTTCTTTTTTTTTCTTTTTTTTAATAATTTGGATCAACGGTGATCATGTGAAGGTGCAAGGAGGAGAATAAAAAGTGTTGAGTTAGAAATTGTTGTGTACATGTTAGATTGCAGGAAGTAGCTAGGTAGCTAGGTCTTATATATATAGGAGAATCAAATACTGAAAATTGTATATATACAATATATATGCATGCATAAGCACCTTATGATCACCATGAAACAGTACTGTAACTTATACCTCTTTTAGTCATAAATTAATGTTTAATCAGAATGGTTAACTGTGCATTACTTTTCTGCTATTGTCTATATATCTAGAAATATATATTGCAAAAGTCTAAATTTAATTTATCATGCTCTTGTGCATAATTTCACTAAAGATATTTTTAAAAATTGCACAATATTCTCATAAAACTCTAGTAACAGCTAGCTGAAGGAGAGTTTTTCATCTATCTATCTATCTATCTGATCTCGTAGAATTTTTAATCCGTCTGATCTCCTAGCTAGAGTCATAATCAATCATTTTGATGCTTTAGTAAAATATTTTAATTGTTGTGCGCGGACATTTAATCATGTTTTTCTAGGTAATCATACTCCAGTAATATTTTGTTGTGCACGGACACTTTATCATTATATGCTTTAGTAAAATAAATCTTTTTATCATCATACTTTAATGAATCAGGTCTCATAAGTGTGCGCGTGTGTGTGGGTTTTTTTTTTCAAATGGAGTAAGTAATATGGTCCATTAATTCTCATTGCTGAGACGAAGAAAAATAAAATGAAGACTGTCAGCATTTTTGTTAATTAGTGGTTTAGTCTTTAGTGAAGAAAATCTATTTTTGTTTGTATTGCGCTTGTCCCTCACCCTCAACTGCAGTATAACCAAACTGAACAATTAGAATTTAGAGGATATAAGGTAAAAAGTAGTCATAAATTAATTGGCTCAAAATCTTGGTAACGGGCCGACCAACATCTCTATGTATGTATGTATGTATGTATGTATGTATGTATGTATATATATATGTATATATATATATATATATATATATGTATATATATATATATATATATATCCTCTAAGGCCTCTCTAATGACTTCATGTGCATGCAGTCGCACTCAAATCAATCATACAAATTAATGAAAGCAATTAGGAATTCACGGATGTGTTCTCTGCTTGCCTTTCAAATGAGTTTTAATTTTCTTGGTCATCAATTGCTTTTTACTTTTTGTTCTTCTTCTTTTTAAAATTCACGGATGTTACTTTTTAACTCTAATGTCGTGTTTGTGGGCCAATACAAATTAATATCGTACAACGCAAGTAATGGTTTTGTTAGCATTAATTGGTTTTGTTGTTCGCAATTATGTGGATGATATTCTTGGAACGGGTATTGATTGCAGTCCAAAATATATAATGTGTCCGTAAATTATGTTGAAGTTATGACTGTCTGATTAGCTATGAAGTTTGCTTCTAAACTTGGGTGTCCTAAAATCTTTATTGAAAGTGATAGCGCTCGAGTAGTGATGCGACTCTTGAACCCCGTGGAGACTGGTTCATCTTTGGAGCATTTGGTTAAAGATTGTCTGGTGCCTAAAGAGAAGTTTGAGTCTATAAATTTTTTTCCACGTTTGTTGTGATGGTAATTATATAATTCATGGATTATCGTCGTTAGCTCAATGTTCTGATGCACATTGGAAGATATTTATAGTAGTATTCTCTCATTTATTGGAGAAGATGCTCAAGTTTAATAATTTTTTACAGTAAGGTGACTATTTTATCACACACACAAAAAAAAAGGTTATGGAATTTTATGGTGATGAAGAAATATGATTTCATCCTAATTGCATCCCTGAAATCTATTGATTTTTTGAAATTATATCTATAAGCTTGATAGGCTATTTTATTTATAACCAACTAAGTTTTGTTTAACATTTCAGCGTGGAATCATTGTCGTACATAACCAAGTTCAATAGAAACTATTTTGAAACGAAGAGATGTAACGGAATCATTATAACAGCTATTTGGTCGTGCATGCCTAGCAATCGTAACGCAATCATATCACACGTGACATCTCAATTAAGAATGTATATATACATTTCAAAGTTTTCACTATTTTGGTTTGAATTATAATATATTCTTGCAGACTTTTCAAAAATTAATTCCTCGACTAGCAAATTTGATGAATATCTCATATTCATGAAAAACATCATCTTTTAGTCCTCTTGTATTTTTGTGCATAAGTAGCACATGCAAAAAGACCAATCCAACAAATAGTCAAATATTAGGCTATTTCATCTCCAAATTGAGTTATCACTATATATTACAGTATATGCTTATTTTGGAGTGTCTTGAGTTATACATATATATATATATATATATATAAGGTCATATTTCATAGCATACGTTAGTTATGAGCATTATTCTAACAAGCTGATGAGATTGAATAAGACTTGGAGCTGGCCGCATGTAGAACTTATGGCCAGCGTAACTTTTACTAGCGATTAGACTAATGACTATTATGCCCTCATTTTGGTTTTTCAAACTGGTCGCTAGTAGAACTTTCAACCATAATACAGGAAAATAAAAGGCCAAAATGAGCTTGGCCGCAGATGTGACCAGAATATCCCTTTACTCTTCTGTTCCATGCTCGGCGTAATAGTCAATATTTTAGCTGATTCTTCCAAAATTTGTTTCATCAAAGATTTGTACATCGATTCTCTATGAAATCTAGTTTGAACAATTGTATTGATTGAATTTTTTTGGACCAATTGTATTGATTGAATTTCCTTGAACGAGATTTCTTTTGAAGATACAATAGTGAACAGTTCACTACAAGATCCCACGAGATAGGAATCATGAGTGGAATCATAAATTTCACGACCACAACCAGGTAACAAATTTATCACTACTTCAATATTCTTGTAATTATGATTAACTAGTATGTCGATTTAGAAGAATCAACCAAAATATTGACTATTAGTGAGGACGGAATAGAGGAGTAAAGGGATATTCTGGCCGCAGGTCCTACTATGACCACAGGTCCTACTAGCGCCCAGTTTAAAAGGTCAAAATGAGCATAATAGTCATTAGTCTGACCGTTAATAAGAGTTGCACTGACCGCATGTCTCATCCCATAGATCATACAATGAACAGCCACAGATCAGCTTGCTGCAATAGTACTCATAAGTAACATATGTTATAGAATAGGAACCTCTATATATATATATATATCACTAGAAATTTATTGTTTATTTATATAGCAGCCTAAAAGGAATGGCCTTTCCTATTGGGTAGGAAAACTATGATTGTAATAGCTTTCATAATTTTGCACCAAAATCAGAAAATGAGTCCATTTATAAATTTTACAGATTTTAAGAATGAATTTGCATTCATAAATTTATTGAGTATTTTAAGTTAGAAGTATTTATTAACAATACATACTTTTTCCATAAAAAGATCCTCATTTATAAAATAAAATAAAATAAATTATTTTTTAAAACAAGAGTCTCATTATTTATTTTAATGGTGGTGTAAAATATCACAATATCATTTACTTTATAAATACAGTTTTATTACCATAACAGGGTGATATTAGAGGTCTCAAATTTTTTATCTAAAAAAGTGTCTCAAATAATGTGTCACCATAGCATTGGTTGAGTAGATCTCATGTGATTGGTTATGACATAAATTATCATTAAAATATTTAATGTCATGTCATTTGAGACCTCTAACATTATCTTAACATATATGTCATCACTTAAATGGGTTTAAGAGTAACTATGGAATAAAACATATAATTAGAATTTATAAATTTTATAAACGGGACTCTTTTATTAAACCTGACAAAATTCAGCCCAAGTCTATGGACGGCCCAACCCGCCCGCAAATAAGTGGGATTTTAGGCCTATTTTTGTTAGACGCATTTAGATTCTGATTGTGATTTGTGAAGACAACATGATTTGGCTTAAAAATCAGGTATTCATATATTTAAACATGATTCTTCTATGAACATTTACATTTATTAGTACATTTTTATAAAAAATTACAACAAAAGGGCATACATAAAATATTTATAAAATTAGTGTATATGCAATATTTTATTTGCAAAATTAGTGCATTCTTATTCCTTTAATTTAGTTGGTCAAAATTTCAAAATTAAAAGACAATTATTCAAATTACTTTGGTCGGAACTGACAAGCATAGTAGTCCCTCCAAAGTCACAAGTCCCACCATTATTCTTGTTCTTCTGCAAGTAACTATTGAAAACATAAGAAGCATGGGCCACAATAGTATCAAGGAAATAACAACTCCCTTAAGGCGTAACTGGAACATGGAGGGGGCGGCGGCAGCCATGGAAGCTCACCGCCTTCGAACTGCGGAACACCGCCGAGTGTCGGACATCATGACCCTACACCTACAACTACTGGCGACAGTCCACTTGGCATTAGATCCACCCACGACCGAGCTACTGGCGCCGTTCGTCCCCATCGTCTTCCTTCCTAGCGGCAGTCTACCTGCAGTTTTTTCATAGTGCAGTTGGTAATCAAACCTTCATACCAAAGTAACTAAACATTCATACTAAGGTAACCAAACCTTCATACCAAAGTAACCAATCCACCTCCACACCTGCAGTTTTTTCAAAGTGCATTTGGTAATCAAACCTTCATACCAAGGTAACCAAACATTCATACTAAGGTAATCAAACCTTCATACCAAGGTAACCAATCCACATCCACACTTGCAGTTTTTGCATAGTGCAACCACTGAGAAAATAAGTCCTATTCCGATCCCTATCCGTTGGTAACCAAATACTAGTATGGAGGTAACCAATTTCTGAAAGTGTAGTAACTAGTTTTGGTTACCTTTGTATTAAGGTTGATTACCTCTGTATTAAGGTTTGGTTACCTTTGTATTAAGGGTTGGTTACCTTTGTATTAAAGGTTGGTTACTTTTGTTTTAAGGTTGGATACCTTTTGTATTAAGTTTTGGTTACCTTTGTTTTAAGGTTGGATACCTTTTGTATTAAGTTTTGGTTACCTTTGTATTAAAGGTTGGTTACCTTTGTTTTAAGGTTGGATACCTTTAGTATTAAGTTTTGGTTACCTTTGTTTTAAGGTTGGATACCTTTTGTATTAAGTTTTGGTTACCTTTGTATTAAAGGTTGGTTACCTTTGTTTTAAGGTTGGATACCTTTTGTATTAAGTTTTGGTTACCTTTGTATTAAGAGTTGGTTACCTCTGTATTAAGGTTTGGTTACCTTTGTATCTAAGGTTACCTTTGTATTAAAGGTTGGTTACTTATGTATTAAGATTGGTTATATTTGTATTAAGGGTTGGTTACCCTCCTCCTCCTCAACTCATTTTCCATCATGACGACACAGCCGCCGCCATCCACCATTTCCCACCCCTTCCTAAAGCCACCAGTGAGCTCCCCATCGGCTTCATCGATGATAATCACTGCTTCTTTTGCCCCAACCACCGCCCGGCTTCCGCCGCCCCATCTACGCCTCTCCCGTCCACGCCCACCACTGGAACGCCAACTGCCGTCCTGACGGTGACGATGGATCTGACAGGGATGACGATGATGAGGAGCTCGATGACGCCAACGGTGAGCAGATTGTTGGTCGATTATGTTTTAATTTTGGTTTGGATTTGTTTAATTTTGGTTCGGATTTGTTTAATTTTGGTTCTTTGCCGTAACTGATAATCGAACGTTGGATTTGTTGGCGGTGACGATGGACCAACAAATCTGATCATCATATTTTGGTCGTCCTTGATTTAATGAATTCCTTATTTTTAGGAAACTGAATGATTTAATGTGTTTATCTTGTTGCACTCTTTTTGTAATTATTTTGTTAGTGTACTATTCTTTTTGTAATTATTTTGTTAGTGCACTATTCTTGTAATATTTTACTAATTGTTGTATATTTCTGTAATGGACCCATTCTTCTATGTATTTAAGGGATAATTTAAACATATTTCATGAAATGTGTTAACCAAGTAGATAACTTGATTTTATTTGACAGGAAGTTGAATATATAGATAACAGATGTCCCCATCCAGCCCATTGTGTCTTCTGGGCTTTGGGCTGCTAATTTTCAACAACAAAAAATGAGTTTTCAGCCCAACCCGTTATGTTTTAAGTCCAGGCTGTTTGAACAAAGCCAAGCCTGCTCTACTTTTTTTAATGAAATGAACCGGTATGGGTCCAACACTCCAAATAGATAGGCGAAATTGATTTTAAAATTTTTAAACATATTAAAAAAATATATATATAGTAAGTAGAACTTTTTTCTATATAAGGTTGTTAATAGGGACAAATAAGCGCGCCAATGTCGCTCCCCTTTCTCTTCATCTGCAAACGTTCCCCTAAACTTTCTCTCTCCTCGTTTCTTATCTTTCTTTCTTCCTTCTCTCTCCAGCTCCTTCTGTGTCTCTGATCTGTTCTACATTCTAATCAAACCCAATTTTCCCATTACCATTTCGAAATTGTCCAATCAAATATCATGGATAAACTCATATTCTCAAAGGTTGATTAATGCATTAATTGGAGGATCATTTGTGCTGGTTTTGGATCAGGAATTTATCCTAGATCAAAAATTTGGTGATGATCTCCAGGAGTGAGTTGGAATAAGATCAGTTGGGCTTTTTTATTTAACTGAAAATTTTGAAGGGTTTTTTTATTGGAAGTTACTCAGTTGATGGTAGGCCTCAACAAATTGCATTGGCATCTATGAAGACTATGCGGATGGTTTGGAAGAAGAAATCGCTTCTTCTTCGGCGGATTATTCCTAAGAGTTGTTTCAGATGGAATGGCAGATCTTGCTAATTATGGCAATCCTGACCGTGACGTCGAGCAGGTCACTTTCTATTTTCTCTAGCTACACATATATACATGTTTAAATTTGAGATATACCCATAAAAGATTTCTTAATGGAATAGTTAAATGGTGAAAATTATTAAATACCCAATTCGAAAATCTGCAGATAAATTGTACAGAGCAACAATTATATTTAGGCTTCTATGTTAATTTTAGTATTATGCAGTGCCAATTTATATTTGTCATCAAGTCTTCTTTGTATTTGTGTGCAAAGGAGCTGAAGTGGAATCATACTTAAATTAGTCTAATAGGAAATTTCACATATGTCAAATTAAGCTAGACTTCGTCGTTCCGAAATTAGAGATACATTTCTAATACAAAAGATTATTGTTGAAAGTGAGAGTCTAAGAGTGTTCATGTAATAGAACAAATAAGTACAAGGAATAGGAATAGGAATAATTCCATTATCTAATATTACTCTAATTCTTGTTGTATTTACATAGCATTACATTGGTTTATATAGGAAATAGGATAGCACACAATATAGGAAAACATGGAGAGGATAACATGGGGAGGAAAACATGTTTCCATGTTTTCCCACCTAGTATATTCTAACACTCCCCCTCAAATGCAACTTTACATAGAAGGGACAAACTAAAGTGCATTTGACAAAAATATGAAGAAAAAATTGCAACAACATAAAGGAGCAATCATGACTAGCAAGCAGCTGAAGAACATGAGGAAAGCGCCATGGAAAGTGAGCTGGAATCATCAAGAAGCAGCCAACGCCGAGAACCAATGTTGCCCCCATGTGAGACCCAAGTTGCACAAGCCAACAAAGAACAAACCGAAGCGAAGCAAAAAGCCATACGGCTGCAAATGAGCATGACGTAGCATGAACTACCCCTCATGCAACCTAGACCATATCATATCTCATACCTCATATCTCATATATCTCCCCCTCAAATGCAGCTTTATATAAAAAGGACAAAATAAAGTGCATTTGACAAAAAAGGAGGACAAAAAAAGAAAGGAAAAAAAAATTATAAAAGATGCAAACAACATAGTTGCAGATTCTAACCAATTCAGACCCGGGACCATGTTGGAAGAGACATCAACAATGGATTCCATGTTGGAAGAGACATCAACAATGGGTAACATATGGGAAGAAAGCATAGCAAATATGGTGCATCAAAGAAGAAAGCTGGAAAACAGCTAAGGACCAGCAAGAAAACCAACATGGGGAGATACTGGACACTCGAGAAGCGGCTGAAAATCAATGGATCACTGCCGGAAAAAGTCGCCGGAAAAAGGTCGCCGGAAAAGTCGACAACTGCAGATGGAAGGAGGAGAGAGAAAAGGCACGCTGGGAAAACTTGCCGGAAAAAAGTGCCGGAAAAGTTGCCGGAAAAGTTGCCGGAAAAAGTCGTCGGAAAAAGTCGCTGGAAAAAGTCGCCTGATAAAGGATCAAGCTCTGATACCATGTTGAAAGTGAGAGTCTAAGAGTGTTCATGTAATAGAACAAATAAGTATAAGGAATAGGAATAGGAATAATTCCATTATCTAATATTACTCTAATTCATTGTTATATTTACATAGCATTACATTGGTTTATATAGGAAATAGGATAGCACACAATATAGGAAAACATGGAGAGGATAACATGGGGAGGAAAACATGGAAACATGTTTTCCCACCTAGCATATTCTAACAATTATCAATGTACTTTCATATCAGCTAAGAATTTAGTACTACTGATGTTACACTAGACATGATAGTATAAAAATAACGATAAGTTCGGAACATTATGTCTTTTTATAGTCTTAAAATATAAATGCATTTCTAATTTTGAAACGGACTAAAAAGGAAAATGTATTTCTAATTTTGTTCCATTTTGGAATAGAGGGAGTATTAGTCTTTGTTATTTGAGACTTGTTGGGAGATGATTCATTATAAGGATATTAACACTAGTGTGTGCTCCACTGTGGCAAAATTACCTATGATCCAAGACCTTAATTCAGCTTACTATGATCTTCTTAGCTATACAGTCTTTCCATTTGAAAATTGGCGTACTTTAAAGAGAGAAAGGGAAGAGGTGGAAGGCACTTCAGTTTCTAGCTAGCATCAAAAGCAAGTAATAGTGTGATCGTAAATGAAAAACTGAAAAATAATGGAAATTTAATGCTTCATTATATTTCAATTTTTAATTTTTTGTTTTGTAAGTTGCTACTTCAAAGATGATGAGGTTTGTGGATGGATATGTACCTTCTACATTTAAAAGTGAAGTATCTTGAATTGTTGACCATACAGTAGACTGTAATTTTAATTGCCTTAACATAGTTAAAGAAACTGTAATTTATGTCGATCAAGGTAAATGATTTTTGAGATATTAATTCATAATAGATCAGAGAACGAAGCTTTAGACTACAGAATATAGATGCAAAGAGGATACATGAGAATACAAAGCCAGGTGCATGGATGAGAAACTATACACTAAATAGATGTTGGAAGTGTATATTGGGGTTATTTTCATATGGGCTTTAGGAAGTTGAAATATGACTTAGCTTCCTACTTTGAAGTCACGGTGCCTAGTTATGTCCTTGTAAAATGTAAAGGATGGTCATGTTTCAATCTGATGCCTTGACGAAGCAACTAGAGTTTAGTTTACTGTCTTTCGTCATATTGACTTAACACAATTATATGTTTGCACAAACTGAATCTTACATATTTTCAGCCTGTTGAACTCTTTTCACCTAGGCCTGTAAGGTTCACGCCTTTTGCTTTGTATTATAAGCTTCATTCTACTATACTTGATATAATAAATTTTTAATACTCACTGTCCCGTTAATTGCTTTATTGCATGCTTTTCTATATCTAAATTTTATTTGACACAGGATACTTTTGCTGAATATTTATTTTGGGTAACATGGTGGATATCCTTTTTCTTCCCTTTCCAGGCACTAGTTGCATTGAAAAAAGGCACCCAGTTAATTAAATACAGCCGGAAGGGAAAGCCTAAGTTTTGTCCATTCAGAGTTTCTCCGGTGAGTTATTACTATTTCTTTTGGGCTTCAGATTTCCAATCTGCTAAAATTACCACACTAGATCAGACAGAAGCTTTATTAGGAAAGGCATGAGCTAACCCAGAGCTATGATATTCTCCTGAATGGTGATCATATTTATGCAGCTTTTATGAATCTAAAATGAAGTTCTTGTAAGTATATTGTGTGGAAAAAAAGTAAATGACCTATATGTTGAAAACTGTGTATATATCTATCAGTCAGTCTGTAAGTGAAAAGTGAAAACATCATCAGTCCAAAAATATTAGTTTCTGAATATGACCCTATTTGAAAACCATGTGCAAGTCATGATCCAGAGACCAGAAGCAGTGTAGTGATGATTTCCTAGTGAGAACTATATTAATCCCTGTATGGAAGGACTCTCTACATTTACCTACGGAAAATATTATAAAAACATATCATTGTCCGTTGTTTTGCCTTGCTCTTTCTCCTCTTCTTACTTCTGCAGGTCGTACTTGAAATTTATTATATGTATCGGAGAAAGCAGAGGGGCTTATATAATGATGGGATAGCTTCATTTCACAACAAGAAGAGAATCTGAACATTTTCGTTCACTGATGTCAGCTTAGCAGCCAGTATAGGATCAGTGTTCTTCGAATAGTCCCATCAGTTCTAGTAACTTACATCTCTATAATGTTTTACTTCTTGTACCTGATTGTGATTCAATATAAATTACACATCTATCAGTGAAAAGTTTACTTAATGGATTGTCTGGGAAACTGTTTTATTGTATTTTACAATTAACCTTAGTTTAACATGTGATATATATCAGTGATATCTATACAGATCAAGTGATTTGAGAGTTGCGTCTCCATTTTATAGTTTCCGTGCTTAAATAGTTTTCTGATCATCATTGTTGCAAATCCTATCCCCATTCATTACTAAGTTTCACTAATGTGATTGAAACTTTAACTAGACATGTTCATTGTTAGGCATGTTGTTTGTATACAAATTATAATAAGTGAATGTAATTATAAATTATCAGTTTCATAAGGTTCAGTCTTGCCACTGTAGAAAATCGTGATATTCAAATCAATAAAGTCGAGTTCATCAATACTTAGCATTTGTGAATATGTACAGGATGAAACAACTCTCGTCTGGTACTCTCGTGGAGAAGAAAGGAATCTGAAGTTATCTAGTGTTTCAAAGATTTTACCTGGGCAGAGAACCGTGAGTTAGCTCCTTTTCTAGGGTGATTGTTACATTTATGTTTAAAGTTCATCGAACCTGCATTAGATTATGATTGCACTGGGAGTTTTTGTTCAATTTCTGACAAGACAAAATGTAGTCAAAGCTAAACTTGCTAATTTGTCATTGCAGCCTGTTTTTAAAAGATATCGCCGACCCGAGAAGGAGTACTTGTCATTTTCACTTTTATATAACAACGGCGAAAGATCTCTTGATCTGGTTAGTGAAAGTAATTATTTGCTTCGGTCTTTGATCTCAAACCAATGTGAGATTTGGTGAAGGATTTGTTTCATACTTCTTCCACCAAATTGATTATCTTTAATTGTTCCTATTCCATAGATTTGCAAGGACAAAGTTGAGGCAGAGGTGTGGCTTGCAGGCCTGAAAGCTTTAATCTCTACTGGCCAAAATCGTAGCAGACGCACCAGGAGTGATATATCTGATGTATAATCCCTATAACCATTGAATTGATTAGTCATTCCACCTTTCAAATCATCCTTTGTCAATAACCATGTTATTATGTTGTACAGTTTAACCATTTTTTCTGCCTGCATAGGTTCCTGTTGGCATTCCATAGCTTGAATGTTGTTGCCCGTGAAGTGTTTAATATTGTATAAATAAACATGCCCCTCTACAAGTCTTTATTCCTTATTTCTTTTCCTCAAGTTTTGGAAAGAAAGTCACTAGGTTAATCATCTGAAATGCTATAAGGAAGCTGAAAAATAGTATGCAATCATTTCATCCTAACACCATATTATATATCATGATACTATTCTACATTGACTATTCACTTTCGTGTAGCCTACTAAGCTAATATTACTTTAGAACATTTTCAATTGAATTAGTTGATTGAAAATAGTTATATAACTAATGAAGAGACTTGAGATAAGATATATTCTAATAATAATGATAAGTTGTAAAACTCCGATATTCATTAGGTAAACAATAAAAGAAGCAATTTAGTAACTCATCCTTCTATAGTATACACAAAAGCTGGTAGAAAATACATTTAATCCTCATCCGAATACCGTCTGTTAACCGGTAAATTCTGATTCTGATAATTGGACACCGTTATAGGTGAAATAAATTAAGATCTCTCTTTACATGGTTTTAAAATAGAAATTGTTCATCTTCCCTATATGTAGTGATCATGTCACCGACAGAAATTATAGTCATTAACTGAAATAGTATAAGTTTTGTTATGTTCTGGTAATAATTTATGTTTATTTGTAAAAATCTGTGAGAACTTAGAGAACATTTTCGAATTACAACCAAACAATGGATTTTATTAATGCGTTATTTGTCCCTGAATCACTTGTCAATTTGTTGGTGTCTTCGTGTGTTGCTGACTAAATTCTTTTCTTACTCAAATCAACTTCTCAAGCATGATTTGGCATTTCATTTGGTATGCAAACCAGCACCAAATATAATATGGGATTGCTTCTTAAATGAAAAAATTATGCTTACATCTACAGTTAGATGTTCACATATTAATGGTCTTTTGGTGTTTGTTGTCTATTATTCTCTTTTTTTAAGCTGATGCTTTGTGTTTGTTTTGTTCTCCGTGTAGAAAATATTGTAGAACTGAAGTTACAATAGACAACCTTGATGTGGGTAAGAAAAACCAACAAACTAAAAGAACTCCAGAAAATGAAGAACTGACTTGGCTATAATAATTAATATCATCTCCAATACAAGATTACAACTTACTCAAGCCTAGAACACTTCACACTTAAGGAGAAACTTGAGTTTGACACTAACATGGCTATTTTTATGCATAATAAAGGATTCTAGAGGACCGCATCTGTGTAAGGGGAACGAATGCGTACCTACATGCAGAGGGACACAAAAGGGTACTAGGAAGCTTCTAGGTAGATTAAGGGAACAAGCATGAACTTTCCATTCTTGCATTCTATAAAGTGCACTAGCTCTTTACACTTCTTGATTGTTTTGTGTTCTCTTTTTCTTTTCCTCCCTCCCAGCTGTTTATCTTGGTTTCTGCTAAAAAAATTGCTTGTTTACCCAAAAAAATATGTTTATACTGGCGGTATATTTCCAGGCATCTAATTCTTAACATCTCAATGTTGCAGATACATGATAGTTTTAGTGAGTTAAGTCAAAATGATCGTCCTTCTGGTGCAACACTAGAATTCAGTTCAAGTATTCGTAGCAGAAATTCTCTTGATTACAGTTCTCGTGAAACTTCTATTCAATATCCAAGCTCAGATGTTGGGTCTGAACGTGCAAATATGCAATTAAGAACAAGTGGTGCAGATGGTTTCCGAATTAGCGTTTCAAGCACTCCGAGTTGTTCAAGTCAAGGTTCTGGACCAGATGACATAGAATCACTAGGTGATGTTTATGTATGGGGGGAGATCTGGTCTGACGGGGTTTCAACAGATGGATCTGGGAGTGCACTTCCTACAAAAAGTGATGTGCTGACTCCTAAGCCCTTAGAGTCAAACGTAGTTCTTGATGTTCTCCAAATAGCATGTGGCTTTCGACATGTTGCTCTTGTCACAAGGCAAGGTGAGGTTTTCACCTGGGGAGAGGAATCTGGAGGTAGACTTGGTCATGGAATTGAAAAGGATTTTGGTCGTCCTCAGCTTGTTGAATTTCTAACAGTTACTAATATAGAATTTGTTGCATGTGGTGAATACCATACATGCGCTGTATCTACTTCTGGTGATTTATATACCTGGGGTGATGGTACCCATAATGCTGGACTTCTTGGTCATGGCAATGATGTGAGTCACTGGATACCTAAAAGAGTTTCAGGTCCTCTAGAAGGACTTCAAGTTTTATCTATTGCATGTGGAACATGGCATTCTGCATTAGCAACTTCTAATGGAAAGCTGTTCACATTTGGTGATGGATCATTTGGTGCTCTTGGCCATGGTGATCGAGAAAGTGCTCCATATCCAAAGGAAGTTCAATCGCTGAGTGGATTGAAGACTCTTAAAGTTGCATGTGGAATATGGCATACCGCAGCCATTGTAGAGGTTTATAGCCAGTCTGGTTCAAATGTTACGTCTAGAAAGTTGTTCACATGGGGTGATGGTGATAAATATCGACTGGGTCATGGAAACAAGGAAACGTATCTGCTTCCAACTTGTGTGTCTGCACTTATTGACTACAGTTTCTTTCAGCTAGCATGTGGAAATAGTATCACTGTTGGCCTTACTACATCTGGTCATGTCTTCACTATGGGCAGTACTACATATGGTCAACTGGGCAATGCACAGTCGGATGGGAAGTCACCTTGTTTAGTACAAGATAGATTGGTAGGTGAATTTGTTGAAGATATCGCTTGTGGTGCATATCACATTTGTGCCCTGACATCAAGAAGTGAGTTATTTACATGGGGATGCGGTGCAAATGGGAGATTGGGACACGGGGATGCAGAAGATCGGAATACTCCAACACTGGTTGAAGCACTAAAGGACAGGCACGTTAGAAGTATATCATGTGGCTCGAATTACACTGCAACTATATGCATTCATAAGTGGGTCTCTGGAGTAGATCAATCAGTGTGTTCTGGTTGCCGGCAACCATTTGGTTTTACTAGAAAGAGGCACCACTGCTACAACTGCGGACTGGTGCATTGCCATGCTTGTAGTTCTAAAAAGGCATTGAAAGCAGCATTAGCTCCAACTCCTGGAAAACCTCATCGTGTGTGTGACTCTTGCTATGCGAAACTCAAAAAGGCTGCTGAGGTTGGTAATGTCTCTACTTTTAGTAGGAAAGGGACTGTCCCTCATCGTGTAGAAGGGGTTAGGCCAGAAAGGGGAGAGGCTAGGATTTCAAGGATTCTGCTCTCCCCCACCACGGAACCAGTCAAGTACCATGAGGTTAAGTCGGTCAAACCTGGGACGGACTCTGATTCTTTATCCATAGTGAGAACCTCCCAAGTTCCATCACTTCAACAACTAAAAGATATTGCATTCCCAAGTTCACTTAGTGCTCTTCAATCTGCTTGGAAGCCTGCAATGGCAACAGTACCTCAACCTCCGACTCCTCCACATCGTCAGCCTCAACCTCCATTGAATGTTTCCAACTCGAGATCTGTTTCACCATACTCTAGGAGACCAAGTCCTCCACGCTCTGCCACTCCAGTGTTTTCAAAGGGTGTCATTGATAGCCTTAAGAAGACAAATGAGCTTTTGAACCAAGAAGTGAACAAATTACAAAGCCAAGTATAAAATTTTCCCTTGTCCTTGTCATCCTTTTGTTGATTCATTACCATGACTCTATTACCCAGAAGCTGCTCCTCACTAACAATTTACATATTTTTCTATTCTTGAATTGTAGCTAAAAGTTTTAAAGCAGAAAAGTGAAATCCAAGATGCAGAGGTTAGAAAACTACAAAGGAATGCTCTAGAGGCTGCTAGGTTGGCTGAAGATAAATCTTCCAAATGCACTGTTGCAGTGGAAGTTGTCAAGGGCATCACAACTAAGGTAATCTTAGTATTCCTCTTGTCAAGGGCATCACAACTAAGGTAATCTTAGTATTCCTCTAAGTATCCACTTTTTGCCTCCCCAAATAGTGGCATGTGCTCAAAGATCCACTAAATTTAATTAGATATGAAGTTTTAAGTCCTGCATCTATTGATATTGTACAGGTGAAAGCGTATGTAAATTTCGTTTGAATTGGGAGGAGCAGCACTTATGAGTAAAACCATAATGATATGGCATTATTACCAAAACAGATCACCCTGAAAAACCCACAAATTTAAATTGCATAATTTGTCCACTATTATACTATTAATGTACAGAATAGGCAATTGTGCCTACTTTTATGTTGGAAAATCAGAACAAAGATGAGAATGTATCTTCATATATAGAAATTGAATTTATTTTGTTTTGTTTTTAGAACTCTCTTTTATAAGACCATATTAGCCTAATGTACATTAACTGGTTCCTTACTTTATTTGCTAGTGTCACTTCAATTTTAAGTTATTGATAAGTACTCCCTCCATCTGTTCCAAAATATTGTATCACTTGACTTCCAAAAGCAAGTGATCTTATATTTTGGAATGGAAAGAGTACTTATCAATAATGACTCGAGGTGAAATCTGAAACTCTCCTTGTTTCGTACATGAAACCAAATTTTCTAATAATACTGTTCCTTGCCATTTCTTATGTTATTCAGTTGAAGGAAATCACAGAAAATCTGCCTCCTGAAATTTCTGAGAGTGAAACCTTCAAATCCATGCATGCTCAAGTCGAATCGTTTTTGAATGCCAGTGGAACTGAAGCATCTGAATCTAATTCTTCCTTGCCACCAAACTTGGTGTCCAACCAACAAAATCTTCATTCTAGAATTGCTTCAATGGGTGAATTTACCAACATGAGTTATCATGGGATGGAAAATCATTTGGATGAACTTCCAGAAACATCACATGATGCTGAAGGTGCTGCACAGGAAAGTAACGGATCAACTGTTTCTGATAAAAAAGAAGACGCACCTCAACAAAGCGCAGAAAGTGGATCAAGATCTAGAGCTGCAAAGACTGAGGGACGAAAGGAAGTAATTGAGCAATTTGAACCTGGTGTTTATGTTACTCTGATTCAACTGGGAAATGGTACCAAGATTTTCAAGCGAGTTAGATTCAGGTATTACAATAGATGAATATTTTATACTCCTCAGTCATTGTCGAGATGCTTTTACACATTTAAAATTTTGTACACACTTGCATTCTCTCCAAAACATACATGCCTAGAAGTAATAAATTATACACTGGTTATTTGATTGAAAGTAATGATAAAAAAATATTGAACAGATTGTAACACCCCAATCCCACATCATAACATGTGGGATAGTTTAGTATGTATATAAAGACTTAAGCTGCTATTACTAATACTTTCAGTCATGACCTTTTGGGTGAGCGTGTAGTGGGCTGACCCAAAAAAAATATTATTGAGATAACATTGGGCCTTATTATGCTATGATTTGATTCGAACTCGGGATTTTACCCGAATTGTTACACATAGTTACATATATTTTCAGACCAAATACTAATCATATCAGAATCATTTGAAGAGACCTTCAACTTCTCCTAGTATGAAAGCATGATTTTGAAGACACCTTCAATTTCTCCTAGAATAAAAGCATGATTTTGAGCTACAGGGAGAAAATATTTGTGGGATTATTTGACTCTGTACCTAAACTTCATAGGCTCCAGCATCCATACTAGTTTTAGAAGAGCTTGTATCTACCATAAGATGTCTACCTTTCATTTCCTCATTTAGTAAAACAAAGATTTGATTAGGCATTTTGAGCACAACTTAGTACACATTCTTTTTAATGAAGATTCTATTATATATTATGGAAACTAGGCTACACTTGCTGCAATACGTTTTAATCGAGATTCCATTATATATTATGGAAACTAGGCTACACTTGCTGCAAAATGCAGAGACTGGAAGCATATTGTATGACATTGTTAATGTAGAAGATAATATAAAAAAAAAAAACTATGTTACAGGTGATATAAAAAAAACTATGTTACAATATTGTTGATGTTAAAAAATGATGAAAACCATCTTGTTAGGTACATTAAATTTTCTCTCCCAAATGTTACACAAATCTTATTGTTTCAAATTGACCACAATATTTCTACAGCAAACGAAAGTTTGCAGCGCAGCAAGCAGAAGAATGGTGGAAGGAAAACAAAGAAAGGCTGCTTAAGAAGTACAACCCGACAAAGACTATCAGCACTCCAACTGAATCATCTGCAGCTCCACCACCTGCCGAGGAATATGGTGAAGCAGCTTCATCTTCTTAACTTGGTTTTTTCAGCTTTGATTCCAGCAATTAAATGCAGGATTTGGACCTTTGAGAAGAATCAAAAGGTCATGATCAGAATATACTAGAGAATTAACTTGTTAGTAGGATGGCTCGAAGGATTTTCTTTATAATAAAATGGAAAAAAGAATGCCATTTTCAAAGTGGCAAAGAATACTGCAAGATGAAGTTTGTATCACCTAGCATCTACAAGGTCACACGTTTATTTTATTTTTATTTTTTTGATTTTAATTCAGTTGATTATTTGTTCTTGCGGTGCTGTCGTATTTTCAGCATCTAATAGTTAGTTACCATTTCAGTTGTAAATGCAGTAGTTATGAACTTGCTGGTACAAAATCCAATGTCATTTGTAGAGCTCTTTTTGTTGATACTGTGCTTGTCCTCCCTTAATCTATGAGTTCAAACAGATTATATATATATATATAACGTCCTGTTATTTGTTTTTCAATTTTGTATCAAATACTAGTTCTCAAGTTACTTTTGCAATAGTATTTTATTTTGGAAGGAATGCTGCTCTGGAATTAACTTTATTGAATGAATTGCGCCTCATTTTAGATTTTTTATTATTATTATTTTTATTTTACTCTTGATTGTAGGGCCAATGTTGTCCAATGCAAATTAATATAAAATATAAAAAAAAAATCACTGATTCTAAATTAAGCTACAGTTGTTTCAGATTTCTTCTCCTTACTGCCCATTGATTATTTTGAGCAAATAATATGTCCAAGTATTTCCTATGCAAATTTAAATATTCAAATAAAAAAATGGTCAACAAAAATAGTACTAGTACTTGGCACCAAAAAAATTTCTTGTTTTTCTTAAATATTGTTCGGACAAATTATTTTCAGTTTTTATAAGCAGCTTCCTTGTTATTTTAGTTAGAATATATCACTTAATTATTGATAATGTTAAATTATTTATACTCTCGGAACAAATATATATTAATTATTTGAATAAATAATTTGCTCTTTTAATAATAATTATTGTTAATTATATTATGACACCATCAACAACCATAATTATAAGGAATTGATATTTTTCACATGTTTTTAATATTTTCACGTGATTCTCTCTCACATGAACATAAAGTAGATCTCATCTTTATGTGAAAGATAATTATGTAAAAATATCAAAAACACATGTGCAAATAGTGATTCTCTAATTATATCTCCAAAAGATATATAGTAGGTTAGTAGTAATAATTTTTCAAAAATTATTTTATTTTCTGTTGAAACAAACTAGACTTATAATGGGCATATTCGGTTACCGACGTTTAGAGAGTTTGCAGTCGTAGCGTTTGAAGATATAAACGTACCGCATCATTTTTGGAGTTTTGTGTTTGAAGCATTTATGAGTTAAATAAACTGCGTTTAAAATAAATTACTTATAAACGAACAAGATTTTCAGCAATATTTGGTGTGTTTGGAACCTCCAAGTGCTTCACACGTTGATAGACGAACCAACACAATGTGCATATTCGGCTACACTTCAAACACTGCGTTCGTCACATTTAAGCTGTAAACATAGCAATTTTTTTATATGCAGTAGCCCAAATACGGGTGGGCCCAGCGTTTAAACCTGCATTTGGGAAATAAAACACAACACCAACAAAAAGTTCATGTTACGTTTTCGTTCCAAACCAGCAAACGCACCAAATTTAGACCAAATTACCCTTACCTTTGAGAAGTTTGAACTGTGATCTCTCCTTAGAAATTGTAATTAGGGCTTCAACACATTATTTACCTAGATCTAAGTTAATTACGAGGTCTTAGTGTTACTAGCTTTTCCTCATCTACTGAATGGAATTAAGTAAAAAAGAATTCCATATGGTGCCACAGATAACTTGTAATTGAAGGTGGCACGATAAATGGTACCGTAATCGCTCTTTATGACCATGAATCTGCCGCTATAAACCGGTCATCGTCGCAGATCAAATCAACAGTGGTTGGACTCTTTTTCCTTCCCTCTTACTTTCATTTCCCCTTTCTGATCGTTCTATTTCTCTTTTATTAACAAGACACATGTTCTTCTATAAAGCTATGCATGCGGACCAACACTGTGTTTGTGAAGTTTGGGGAGAGAAGAGAATAAATGAATTTAAAATTTTTAAGAGAAATGAGAGTGAAGGAAAAGAAATTTACTTTCTTTGCTTGTGTTTGTGAGTTTTGGAAGAAAATTTTAACTTTAAATAACATAGTATTATTTTACCATTATAAGATTATATTTTAAAAATCATTAGGATAAATTTCATTTAACTACCTGAGGTTTACACATTTTCTCATATGAATACTTGAGTTTCAAAAGTCGACACTTAAACACTTGTACTGTTGAAGCTAAGTGGAACTGTTATATTACATCCAAATTGACCATACGTATGTCACTCTCACTCTCTAAAATGTGCATTAAGACTCACTAAAATTGTAAAATTTTGATCCTTGGTGGCAGCAATGAATATTATTTTACAATGAACTTGAACTTGAAACTCAATTAATGAAAATATTGACCCACTTGAATCTAGAAACATATTGAGAAAGATTACAAAATCTTATATAACATTTTAGAATCTTTAAAATTAAAGAATTTCTTCTCTTCTACCATATTAAAGAATTTGTAGCATGTAATTTTCATCTTAGATAACATTTTAGAATCTTTAAAATTAAAGAATTTCTTCTCTTCTACCATATCTCTCTAGATGAAAATTACATGCTACAAATTGAAATTCGAAGAAAACGTGAGATTTCTTAAAACTCATTTCATGTGTAAAAGAGAAAGGGTTTCTTAATATTCTTCTTTTTCGATTTTGACTCAATTACATTTTCTTTTCTTTTTTGGTACATACTCAATTGCATTTTCAGCTCCATTAATATTCTACCAAAGACATATAAAAGTTTGAATGTTTAACTATATTACCTTTTATCGTCTTATGATTCTAATTCTCCATTAAAGTCCGAAGTTTTTTTTTTCATCTTTTATATTTTTAAGGAATATTATACATTAAATTTTTGTAGATATTTCAAAGTCTCAATTTGATTTTTGAATTTGGGTGTTTTTGGTTAGTTTGAAATTTAATTGTAGGTGTTTAAAAATCATTAAGAAGTTGATGTAAGGATAATTGTGAGTGTATCCAAAGCATAATCAAGAAAGATATGGAATTTTGTCAAAGAAAAATAAAATCTGGGTTAGTGTTTACTCGGGTATTGGTGTTTGAGATTAAGGATAAGGTTCTTAGGACAAAAATGTACTTGCACACTTTAGTTGACGTAGTTAGTTTTCACTTAATCTCAATAGTACAGGTGTTTGTGTCAATTTTTGAAACTCAGGCAGTCATATGAAAAAAATGTATAAAGCTTAGGTAGTTAAGTAAAATTTGCCCAAATTATTATAAGGATAATTTTGATATTTTAATTTGGAAGTCAGGTATTTAACAAATTTTTTTTAAATCTTTCCAACTTTGAAATGAAATTTTCTTTCTTCTGTTTTCTTTTCTTTCCTCTAAAAACTTACAAACAAGAGATTTTAATTCTACTCCCGAAATTTCCTTTCTTTTCCTTCCCCTTTCGTTTCTCTCCATTTCGGAACTCACAAACATAGTGCAAGTGTCCTTTTAATTTGACACCACAAAAATCCTTTACATATTTAATATCTTAATATATTTAAACTATATATTATGATCAAATTCAATTAATTATTTTTAAATTATATGTGAATTGTATGTAACATGGGGAGAGAAATAGTTTTTTTAATTAGTATTATCATTAAACTAATTATTATCAATAAATTAGTTATAATTATTATCATAATACAATAGAATACAATATCAAGTGAAAAATGATATTATATCCTATATTAATTTTTTCCGTAAATTATTAGTTTTGTATGATTACATAATTAATTTATAATTATATACCGACACTATATAATAATTCATGTATTTTTTGGTCATTTTATATTATTTCAACTGAAATCGCTATAAATTTAACCGAACAAAATTATAATTTTAACAACATAAATTAACAACAAACGAATAAGATCGTAACTTTTCAAAAGAAAATTCAACTACAAACACACTTTTACTTTATTTATAAAACATCGAAACCGTTGCGACCACTACTGCTATTATTTAAACGAAGAAACCCAATGTCTACAAGAAGATTTTGCGCCAAAAGCCCCTCCACAGTCCACTCATAGCCGACCCTCACTAGCTGCAACTAATTTCACCTGGACTCGAGAGCACCTGATTACACACCCAGATAGTCATGTCCAGAAGTCAACGCCGCGTGGTTCAACTGTTCAACTAATAATATTATTAATTAATTAATTAATACTCCTACACCTATATCAATTGATGTCTATCTATCTATCTTCTTTGCTAAGGAAAGTCCCAATAATTTTCAATATTTGTAGTTTGTACCCCACATGTCATAAAATCTTTGCATAAAAAGTAAAAAACCTTTCCAGTTTTCCATTTCCTTCCGCGTTTTCCTTCACAAAACTTTTCTGGAGAAAATTATCCAGTTTTCTCCTGGATCAGTCCCTAATTACCTTCGTAACCCGAAATATAATTCGATTCAATGGGCCAACAACAATCCAAAGACGAATTGCTTTTTGAACAGGTTAATTATGGTAATACCGAAGGTATCAAAGCTCTTCACAACGATGGAGCTGGCCTCGAGGTATCAACATATCTATTGCTCTGAATCTTCATATCTGTATATATAGGTTTCAAAATTCAGTCTTTTATCAGTGAGTTAGATTTCTGTATTAATTTGAGAAAAATGTGTAACTACACCGTTAAATTGTTGAAGTTATGCTTGCTGAGCAGACGAAATTCAAAATTAGGTTTTTTCTTTTTCAAGTTTATTTTTTGTTTCATTATGTTGGATTTGATGGTAATTTGGTGAGTAAATGTATTTTGGGGTTTTAGTTAGTGGGACTTAATTAACTGCAATGGTGGGTTGTTTTGGTGCAGTGGGTTGATAAAGAAGCGAAGACTCCACTAATTGCAGCTTGCATGAACCCAAATCTACATAATGTTGCGAAAACTTTGATAGAGTTGGGTGCCAATGTGAATGCTTACCGCCCCGGTAAGCCTTTTGATGCTCTTCTTGCTTATCTGAGTTATCTCTCATAAATCATTCATGTGGGTTGTAATGTTTTCTATGTATAACTATGGAAAGAAAGATGGAACCAGTCGGGCCTGTTCGGGAATGACTTTTTTTTTTTGACTTAAAGTTAAAATTTTAGTAGATTTATAAGTTCAAATTTTAGTAGATTTATAAGTAATAGTTTTTGGCATTATTTTTACTTATAAGTTAGGAATTATAAGTAATAATTGTGGATGTGTTCGGCTAATAATGACTTATAAGTTAAAATAAAATAAGAAGATTACTAAAATGTCCTTCAATAAGAAAAACATTAAAAAAATTTGTCATTTCATAGCCGTTGACCAACTTAAAAAAAATGACTTATAAGTCATTTTTTTTAAGCAAGTAAAGGTTATTTATTTTTTTAGACTTTTTTTTTGGACTTATAAGTAAAAAAAAAAGTTGTTCCCAAACACTTTTTTTGCCTAAACTACTTATAAGTTGGTCAACCCGACTTATAAGTAGTTCCCGAACAGCCTCGAATTCTTAAAAGAAAGTGCATTGTATATATTTAACTTGCCAATCATTGTGAATAATATTGCGCACCTGATTTGTCTAATTATTATGATTTATATATCTTTTTATAAATTCTGTTTAGGCCGTCATGCTGGGACTCCTCTACATCATGCCGCAAAAAGAGGTCTTGAACAGACTGTTACATTGCTTCTTTCACATGGTGGTAAGTTTTTGAATTGCCACGATTATGTTTAAACCATAGACTGTCTACAGGCAACAAAAAGACCAGTAGCTTTAATACTTATGGATGGTTTAATTATGAATAATTTCAGCAAATGCATTAGTGATGAACGATGACTGTCAAACTCCACTTGATGTTGCTCGAGTTAAAGGGTATGGCAACATTGTCCGTGCAATTGAGGTATTCTTTGAAGTGTCATATCATTTTACTATTGATTCTAGTGTGCTAGACTGCAATAATTTTCTTTTGTAGTTATTATTAACATAGGCTGACCGAATGGTTTCAATATATGCTTCTTAGGGTCATATCTGCTTATTCTCTGGTTGGATGCGAGAGTTTTATGGGCCAGGCTTTCTTGAACTTTTTGCTCCTCAACTGCTTTCAAGAAAAGTGTGAGTATAGTTTTCATTTTACTTCTTGTAGATGTACTCCTCCTTAAATTAATTAAGAGGAAGATTTTCTTATTTGTTCGTATTATAAGTACAAATTAAGAGGAAGCTTTAACACCGATGAAGCACATAAATCAGTTTTGTGGTCGGCCAATCTTTGAATTTGGCCTTAACTTATGACATCACTTTCAATACACATATACCATGTGTGTAGTGTAGCTGAACACTGGTGAATGTGAAACTGGAACACACTTACTCTTGTTTGATTCATTTGATGTGGACACTTATTGATTGACATGCCATGGGTTTTTCCAGCTTGGCATTTAGTTTCCGCTTTAAACTTCCTTATTTTTAAGTAAAGGATTTCTTAAAAACAGTCTAGCCAAAGAAGCACCCCCAAAAATATCCACACTAGGATCCCAACCAAAACTCCCACAAAAATTGCACAATGAAATTATAGCTCTTGAAAAGAACTCGTTCAACCAAAAATACAGAAGAGTCATGAATAAAAATCATATATGCACTAAAGATATCTCCTTCTCTTGAAAGCATCAGTTATTTCTTTCATACTAATTTAATCTACAATGTGGAATCAAGGCAAGTGCTAAAACTCTTCCCTACTTTGACTCCCTCGACCGCTTTTAAGTTTCTTGCTCAGATTCAAAATTATTATATTTCCTACATTCTACATTCCTCATGAAATGTGGTGAACAAATAATTTATCAAGAGAGAGAGATGGCGAACTGACACAACGGAAGACGGTAAAGAGAATAGAAACAATTACAAGAATTGAATCTATGTACTTTGCAATCACAGGAATTCACAAAGTTGGATAAATTGACTAGAAATAGCCACCAAGTTTATAAAATATGAATAATAAGAGTCGTAGAATTACATCAGTTTACTCCTTATTTATACTAACAAAAGAAACCCTAAACCCATAAGGAAATAAGTATTTAACTTGAAAATAAAATCCTATCTAATATGTCTTCTAATTAGAATTGGAAATAAAAACACATCTAACTACTAATTAATAAATAAAAATACATCAAATATTTAAATCGTCCATAAATACCAAAACATAAATTATATCGAATCTTGACCGATAATCCTTCCTGTGTCATTCCCCTTTTCTTGGAGAAAATTCGACCTCGAATTTTAAAATGAAGTAATATCAAGCCCCAACCGCTAGACATTCGCAATCTTCTTTGTAGCATAGAGTCGCGATGGTGCTGCTCAAAGAAAAATTTTGGAAATAATTTTGAAGTAATCAAAGCCTTCGTATTAACATGCACTTGCAACAAATGATTAGGAACGATGAAATCAAAATTTTCCAAGTTGTCGAACACAGGGTTATGAACAATCTCATGATTAATCTCAATTTTTACGATGTCCGTATCCTTATGTCGCGTTGACTCCAAATCATGATCATCCTCAATCACTAAACTTGATTCGTCTTTAACTATAACCTCTTCCTCAACTTTCTCCTTCGTATCTTCCACACTCTCTATTAGAACGGACAAATCACATGACTGAGAAATAGGATTGATGGCGCTACAACTTTCTTGAAGATTTTCTCTGCAAGCTATGATATTCTTGCAACACCTTCTAACTTCAATTAGAAAAGAAATCTCCTTTTGACGCTCTTCTCTAGCTCTTCTTTTCTCAATTTGATATTGATATTTCAACTTGTTAAGCCTATATTGTGCTTCTTCTAATTCCTCCAAAAGATCATCAAATTCGGGCAACAAGTGTTTACGATGACGTATACAAATCTCATAATCTAACAAATCACATTCACTCTTAAGAAAGTCAATATAATCCCATAATTGTTCAATTCTTGCCTTTGTAGCTTTAGACATTGTCAATATCAAGATTAAGGGACTTTTCCCAAAGTAAATCTCCAAGGATTGTTAAGTTTGGAACAATAGGAGCACCAAACAAAGATTCCCAAACTTAAGGAACTTAAATTGAAGAAGTAACTAAACTAGAGGAATCAAATCGTAATTTTCCAATCAACCATTAACAATACCTCTGTTACGGACTTACGACAAGTATGGCAACAAATGACTTGCGGCAAATATGGAAGAAAATTAAAAGATAAAGGATTCCCCACGCGATTTGTAGAGGATGACGTCAATTCTGGATGGAGTTTGTACTTTTTCTTTTCTTTCTTTTTTTTACTAATAAAAAATTGTAAAAATAGATTCGATTAGTTTTACCTAGTCCTCACGATAAACGAACGGTTGCTTGCAATCCCCGGCGAAGCAACTTCGATCGACATAATTCTCCTTCATACTGACATCGGAGTGGGTTGTCTTTTGCTTGATCAGTAGAATCGTCCTTGTCGTGGGCTATTTCTCAGGCTCTGATGCCAACTGACGCAGCGGAAGACGGTAAAGAGAATAGAAACAATCACTGGAATTGAATCTATGTACTTTGCAATCACAAGAATTCACAAAGTTGGATAAATTGACTAGAAATAGCCACCAAGTTTATAAAATATGAATAATAAGAGTCGTAGAATTACATCAGTTTATTCCTTATTTATACTAACAAAAGAAACCCTAAACCCATAAGGAAATAAGTATTTAACTTGGAAATAAAATCCTATCTAATATGTCTTCTAATTAGAATTGGAAATAAAAACACATCTAACTACTAATTAATAAATAAAAATACATCAAATATTTAAATCGTCCATAAATACCAAAACATAAATTATATCGAATCTTGACCGATAATCCTTCCCGTGTCATGAACAAATAGCTAGAATGCTAGGTTCTTGTTGATGTATTGTATACTATCTTACATAAAGCACTAAAGCTTTCTTCTTCTCTCAGCACCATTTATTTCTCTCATGCCAAAAAATCCACCATAAACAATGTGGAACAAAGGCAAGTGCTAAAACTCTTTCCACTGTGACTTGCCAATCCATCTTTAACTTTCCTGCTCAGCTTCTAAAATATTTTTTCTCAATATTCTACTTTCTACATTGCTGATGGAATGTGGAAAACAAATATCTAGATTCTTGTTGATGTATCTTACATTATTTTGCAAATGCTAGCTTTTATTAATTTTTATGAAACACCTATCATGACAAATGACTGACCATTTATGCTACATATTTGCAGTTGGGTCGTCGTTTTGCCATGTGGTTCTCGTAATCTTTCAAAACCTTTCAAGTTGGAGCTTGCTATATATACTAGTCCACAGGTATTTGGATCTCTAATTTATTACTTAAGCAAAAGTTGGGTTAAAAACTTATTTCCAGATGAATTTTTGTGCACTTCCACTTCTCTTTAATCAAAGCTCAAGTTAGGTTTAGGTCTTTCTACAAATACTTGTAAGCTAATATCCCATGGTTTGAGTTCTGTGGTGTGCCAGTTATCTAGTCAATGGATATTGTCAGGTTTCAAGAAATACTTGAAAAAGATTTGGCTGCATCATATTCTGTTCAATGTCTGTGCTTTCAATATATCATTTATCTCAATATTCATGGATATGCTGTTGAATTATGTTATACACTATTTACTTGAAGGGATAATCTTGATTCCATTGCTTTCTGAGGGTAGAATTATATATTGACTTCATTTATAATTCCTCTATTTGGGATTTTTTGCGATTGGCTGAAGGTGCTGCATATCATTATTTTGACATACTGGGTAAACTCGGTTGCTAAGTAGCATGAAACACCTGAGGGTTACCTGTGATGGACTGTCCGAGGGTTTTCCCTTCATTGAGTTATGCACAATAGGAATAAGTTATTTAATCTGAACTTATCATTTAAGCTTGTTATTCACATTTTGGACTTGTAAAAGCTCTGTTCTCACTTTTCCTCTACCATTAATTTTTCTTCAAAATGAGAATCGTCGCGGTTGAAGTGTGTATTCAGTAAGACTACTTATGTTAGGTGCAATGTGGAGTCCACGATTGCTATAGTCCAAGATCAATGGTGTAATGGGGTGTATTATGTACTGACACATTTATCATGAGTAGTCATTTTTTCTCTTCCAAAATGCTAGGAGGAGATTAACTTAATGCCTTTTCTTTTTCAACAATTTGGGATCTCTGGGGAACTGGAAGTCGGGAACCTTTCAGTAGGATCAAACCTTTATGATATTCAACCATCTTTCGTAGCTAAAGGAAGAAAAAAACATTCCCTGAAGAAACTTTAGGATTTCTTTTAAGCTCTCGGTGTTTTCTCTCAATTGATTATACTGATTCTATGTTCTATCATTTGTGTTTCTGTTAAAATTTATTCTGTGCTTGGAAGATCATTGTATTCTTCTCTTGAAAAAAATGTCGGCGTTTTAACTTCTACATACTTTTGATGAACAAGCAGGACGCTCAACCTCGCACAATTATTGCACTATGGAAGGCCAATTTGGAGGAACCAAAATGGAACCAAGCTGATCCTTCAGTGATTATTTCTGATATTTCCAACAGTAATTTCTCCACATATTCAGTGTAGATATAGTTGTTAGTTTGGTCATTAGTAATTAGTACATGTATATATATATATATATGTAAATATATATATCGTAATTGATTTTCTTCTTCATGAATAGTCCCGAGACGCTGGAGGCGAAGGAGAGGTATATTGTCCTCCCAAGAGGCGAGGTGTAAACCTCATGGATTTAGGCGTAAGTATACTGAGTTTTGGACTACATAACAATGAAGTTCTAGCAGTTTTTAGAAAAGAAATACTAGTTTAGAGAACTCGATTGTATTCTTTACCATTAAATATGGTACATTATATGGTGAAGTTACCAGTTCAATTTGGTCCCTATCTTTCCACTTTCCTATTTAAGCACGTCATTCTGGATGCTAGTTTGTAGGCTATATATAGTCCGTTTGTTCAAACTAATAGTAATAGGGTACAAAACCTCACCAAAATTGCTACTGGCACGTGAATTTGCTTCACGTATAAATTATTAAAGCCTCACTAAAAAAGTTGTTTTGTGCATTACAATTTTACTCCCTCAGTCTATCAAAGGATGACACAAGTACAATTTTCATACAAATTTAGAAAACAAATTGAGAGGAGAGAGTATAGAATATTTCTGCTGTGAAAACTAGTCCTTAACGCCTCAAACCCTATCTACCAAGTCAAAATACTGTTAAGGGTTCCAAAGAAAGGAGCACAACAAACGAAGCATATCACTTATTTTTAAACCAACAGGGGTGCTTGGAGAGGCATAAAATCTGAATAAAAAACCTAAGTTGTTATCATAGCTTCTGCAGAAGTTCTTCTGCGCACCAAGGAATTTATGGATCGGTTGGACCGACCTCAGAGGAAAGGCAGAGCTCAACGTGTCCCAGGGTTAACTTCCCTTCTACAAAGTTGCACAATTCAATTTTCTCAGCTACATCAGTTAGAAAATAACAGTCTTTCTCATCATTTTTAAGATTAGTTTTTGCATATCTGGAACATCATAGTAAAAATTACACATTCTGATAATTCTTCTTAATTATCCAAGTACTTTAAATAAATATTTTACTTGTTCAATACAGAGTCACGGATTAAACTTGCTCCTGCTAATGAAAGTGACAAACAGCAATTGCAGTGGTTTTGTAATGCATGTAAAGGAATTCCTCAGGTACAATCATTAGCAATATTAATTGATTCTCTATCACTTACGCATCATTTATGAATAGAATACTTGTCTGATTGTGGCCCAAGACAATCCTGTGTATTCATAAAGATTTCTGGCTTAGTTTTGCATTAAAGAAATTTGGTGTCTCTTCAATATTTATAGTACAAATAATAATAGTAATGAATATATAATTATTTTATTCTTCTTCTTGTTGTTAATATACTTGCAATTAACTAACCTTTTACTCATATAAAGACTTGTAGCTTGATGTTCTTTCATAAATTTTAGGTGATGCAGCCGTCATTTCCTTTCCACACCCAAGGCCCTGCTGTTGCTGGAACTGCCCCACCAACAGCTGAAGATTTAGAATTAGCTATGGCTATCAATGCCTCCCTTCAGTCTACGCAAGAAAGGCCACTGGCTCTTGGTACCCAACCCGGTCCTGCAGCACGTGCATCCACCAGTTGTACCAACCCTACAGAGATCACCAATAACAACAGTTCTGCTTCTGTGGGAGCACCTGCTCCTTTTAAAGGAAGTAGCAGTGGATGGGAAGTCCAGGAAGTTGGTCCAAGTGGTAATCCTGCTCCGAGTGATATTCCTTCTGTTGTCCAAACGACAATTGAGAACCCCAACCCACTCTCAGCCCCATCAGCTCCACCTATTGCAGATGCGATTTTAGATGATGGCCCGATCCATTATCCATCAATTGATTCTACCCCTGTTGATTTATCTTCTCCAGTTGTTGAGACCTTGCCTGCTACAACAGATGGAGGGAAAGAAGATGGCATTTCTTCATCATGTGTAATATGTTTGGATGCCCCAGTTGAGGGAGCTTGCATCCCATGTGGCCACATGGCTGGATGCATGTCTTGTTTGAATGAGATCAAAGCCAAGAAGTGGGGCTGCCCTGTGTGTCGTGCCAAGATTGATCAGGTTATACGGCTGTATGCTGTTTAACTATTAAAGCAGAAAACTGTGAAGCTGTTAATGGTATGTTATTCTCATACGTAGTTGCATATATAATGTCATCGCTATCATTGTTGGTTACATAAATTAATTGCATGTATTATATATTACCCAAGTGATTTCTCAAAATTTTAAGATTGATTCTCTAATTATTATTTGCAAATTACAATCGAATCTCTAGATATTACAATTGACCCTCATTAATGTCTCATAATTTCTAATTTTCAAGAAGCCAATGTATTTCCACATTTGATACTAATAGACACTAAATACTTCATAATTAATAGTTTTTGGGGAAAAAAATTGCTTTAATATTAATTATAAGGGAGATATACACATTGATATACATATATTAATGTTATGTATCTGGCCCTGTATTAATAAATTTTATACTAATAGTTGAATGATCATAAGTTCTATGGTGAACTTGCGTAAATAGGTAGACAGCTTGTACTATGTTAAGAAAAGGCTTGGTTATACCCAAGCACATCTAGTTCTTTTTAATTACTCTCTCCGTTCCAAAATTCCTATAAATAATAATAAAAAAATAGATCTTATAATTAGTAATACTTTTTAAATAGTTTATGATATTCATCATTGTGTTGACTAAAATTAAATGCATTTAGATCAATTTTGAGTTTGAAATGTCTCAAATTGACTTTCAAAAGGTCAATAATGATCTTATATTTTGGAATGGAGGGAGTATTTGTTTGTCTTTTACCAACACCTTGCACTAAACTCTGACTCTTATCCCCCTCTCTTCTCAATGTTCATTGTATAAATTTCTTCTTTTTCTCTCTTCTCCCCTCTGGTTACAAGCAAAAAGAGAGTTGAACTATGGTAGTCCAAAAAAAATATTAGGAGCTTTATCGCCTTAAGTTATGGAAGAAGTTTATTTAAATCGATGGATGTATAATAATTAATAATAGTATAATCACCCTTGATTGTTAATTATTAGAGGGTGGATTGTATTCTGAAATTCAAACATCTCTGGCATAGTGGCATCTCAGTCTACTTACAAAGAGTTTATCATTTTAATTTCCTTTTTAGTGGAACTGAATTGATCCTTAAGTTGGGTAAATAAATTATTTATAAATATGTTCAAGTGGAATCCATACACAGGAAACTTTGATTGCATAATTGCTAATAACTTACTGGCGAGATCAAGTTCTATAATAGGAACCTATAGCGGTGGTTAGTTAAAGTTTTGTAGTTTTACACGCATGCTTTTCAGGAGGATTTCTTCTTATGTTTTGACTTCTCTATTCTGATAAAATCTTCTTTTTTATCTAAAAATAAACGGAATATAATTTATTCTTCAATGCTATGCAGATGACAAATGTGGTATTGTTCAGAAAGATCGAATCCCCAGTTGAATCAACATGTTGGCGCCGTTGGCTCCTTCCACAAGGAGAAGCACAGGCACAGCATCAGATGTAATGTGATAACCAAATTTGTGGAACAATCGGTACGATGGTTATATTCATGTATATGTATGTATGTATGTGTATGTATTAGAACCAAAGCAAGCTCATTGTTGCCATAGTTGGGATATTACTTCCATTGCTATGTTATGTGAAGCTTTAAGCTTGTAAAAAGTTCCTGTTTGCAAAGGTGATTGTGATTGAACTCGGGCAATTTTAAAAAATGTGTGGTACATTTCAGTATGCAGCTTTCTTTTTATTTTTTGGGTTATGTATAGGTCAAGCATGGAGAGCGTCTACCTTTATAATTTTACGTGAAAGCTGCGCTTTGAACAAAACAGTTTATACGGTACGTCCTCTAACTAATAGTAGTTTATTATCTCCATAATCAAAAATATATAGACTATTGCCCGTAAATACAATGGTATGATACCAAATTAATGAAAATACATATATGGATGGTTGATTAATGTGCCTAATCTCGATAAAAGTCTGATACATTTTTTTATGATAAGACTTTGGAATGTGGAGTTCATTTTGGGACAAAGGAATTGTACAACTTTTGGATAATTCTAATACTAGGTTTATTTGATTCCTATCCTATGTAACCAAACAAGTTGAACTCCAAGGAAGTATATAACTTTTGGATAATTCTAACACTAGGTTTATTTGATTCCGATGTAACCAAACAAGTTGAACTCCAAGTTCTCAAAATATAAGTTCCATCAATTTATGTTATCTTGTAATGGAAAATGATATTCCCTCCGTTCCAAATTAATTGCATTTCTAGGACTTTTTAAAGTCAAATTGACTATTTTTAAAACTAATTTTTTTACTATTTTTGCTAACATATAGGTAAAGATATTATAACCAAAAAAAAGTGTATATAATTTATTACTAATTTCAATTTTTATAATTTTAAAAATATATTTATATATGTTTAATTATTAATTTTAAAAATAGTCAATTTGACTTTAAAAAGTCCTAGAAAAGCAATTAATTTGGGACGGAGGGAGTATATACATATTGCGAATTTTTGGTGGATTTTTGATTGTTAGTTATGTAGACGAGTATTAGTTGTAATTTTTTTGAAGAGATGTGTAATAAGTAATGTCTTTTTACAATTCTATATAATGTCATATATTGATACATTTCACAATTATAATTCGATATAAATTTATAACAATACATAACATGACTCTATCGTGATGCATTGAATTCGGAATTGGATCTTTTAGACCTCTAATATCACACACACACACACACACACACACATATATATATATATATATATATAATTAATTTTGAAAACTAAGGCCATTGTCAGAAATTCACCTGTTAATTGAAGAAAAATGACGCAAGAAAATCCTCTATGTTGCCAGCTTTATTCTGATTACTCACTTGGAATTCGCTGTATAGTTCGAACATCTAATTATTATTAAGTATTTAATAAAATTAATTTGTAAGTTAATTGCTTCTAATATTTCATAAATTTTTACAAAGCCAATTTTGTTCGGGAAGTAATAATTAAAAATCCTAGTATTTTAATAACTAATAAATTTTATAAAATCCTTTATATTAGTATTTAAAATTAGAGGGAAAAAAATAAAATTCATATATACACACACAAATTTATTCTTAGTCCATTTATTTATAATATATACTCTTTATTTAAAACTTAATGAAAAATATATTCTTGATCATAACTTCTTGAGGTAATAATATCCACTTGATGATGTCTCCCTTATTTGTTCTTAGGTTCAACTTACCGGAGACACCATCAAATAACATCAGCACATATGTTAATATGCATATATGAATATATGTAACCTAGTACGCGAGAATTGAACCTTTGAGGTACCTATATATGGTTGTTGAATTTGAATGTGAAAAGATAAAGTTTTACTGTTTTGTAAGAAGTAATGCGCCTACGTGAATTGGATTGGTGGCATAAATCAATATTTTGTAGTTCAGACCGACCTGATTGATTCAACCGGTTGAATCGGGAATTAATTTTATGTCCAATCTAGTTTGGTTTGGTTTGACCAATTCAATAAAAACGAGGATTAAACCGGTTGATCACCAGTCAAATCGGTGGGTCAATTGACAAAACCGTTTAGTTGATCTAGTGCATCGGTTTTTTAAAATATTTTTTAGTATTTTTTGGTTATAAAATCTTTTAAATATTAAAATTAGTCACTATTGCAACACAAATATATTATATTTTAGTTTATTCAAGACATGATGTTTTAAAATTTTATTAATTATTAATAATATATTTTTATATATTTATTACGTCACAAGTTTAACAATCATTCGATTCGATCACTGATTGAACCGATGATTCATCAATCGAATAACTTTTTCAATTCGATGATGACCGGTCCGGTTTCGAAAACACTGGCCTAAATAACCACATTATGCATCTTGAATCAGTTGCATAAAAGTCTACTCCTGTTAAAAAAGTAGCAGTAATTAATATTCCTCCTCTCTTACAGCTTTCCTCGTGTAAAAAGTAGAGATTGCTTAGCTTTGCTTTAGTACGTACTTGCTCTAATTGAACTTTGCTGAACTATCTGAAGTGACAAAGTGATGAGAAAAGAGAGCAAAATAACCAAGTCCCAGATATGCTTTCTATATGCTAACAGTTACGGTCTTATCATTTCAACCTTTTTAGGCATTGGTAATTAAAATATTTACTTATATATACAGCACCTGGGAAATTTTACGACGCAATAGAAGTACTGTTATGCTAAAGAGTACCCATGAATAGTAGAAACAAAGTATTTTTACTTTATTAGCCTTTCTGCATGAGGTGACTACTAACAAATCAGGGGTGATAATTAATTCAACTTCCATCGAGTGTTAAAGCTTCTTCTTCTTCTACCACACAAATCAAATCAAATCATACCATCAGACAACTTCCATTATTTGAAGAGAGACGACAGAGAGAGAGAGAGAGAGTATATATCTCTAATAGGGAAGTACGTACATATAATTGAGAAAGCATGGCTCAAACCCTAACCCTAAGAATAGCCCTATGGCTGGCCACTTGTGCTTTATCTCCTTGCCAGAAATATCATCAAGGAAGTTTCTGTTCATGGTCTTTATTAATTAAAATCTTTTTACTCTCTCCAAAGAGTTTTTATTGAGTTAAAAGTCTCACATTTGCTAAAATTGGACTTGAAACCACGTTAGTACGAGTATATAACAAGCCAATAGAAGATAAATTAATTTGATTTGTCATTTTAAGAGTAATTTGGTCATTAATTTATAATTTTTAAATACAAATTATGTAATAATAATACATGTTCTAATTAATACAATGAACATAATCAATTAACATGTATACATGCATGCACCCATTATCATTCACCAAAAAACATCAAACTACCTGTTCAGCTCTCTCCATCTAATTAATTTTCATATATACATGCACCCATTATTATTCACCAAAAAAACATTCTCATTAATTAATTGAATTTTTTCTATGATTATTTTATATATACTTTAAAAGAAACATAGGCAACATTGGTCTATTAATAAGGTACACTAGATGCCTAAATTACTACATTTTCATCAACTAAAAACCCTTATTGAAATTGGCAATAAATTAGAAACCCCGACATATAATTCAATTACTTATAAAAATCAAGAATATAATAATTATTTTAGAGTCCTAACTAAGTAAATGTACACACACTACATGCAATTATTTATCTTAGTATTCACCATAATAAACTTACAATATATAATTCAATTATTCATCTAGCTAGATAAAAATTTAATAAATTAATATTATTTTCTCAAAATTCTAATATCTCATATTTATACTGAGAATAAAAAAATTTCTGCACATCCGGTTGAAATTCGTACAATTTAAATAAATTTTTAATATATATATATAATAATAATAATAATAATAATAATCTAAATAAAAAAGAAATAAATAATTAAATTAATTTGATTGATCATTAAATTAGTAAATAATTGTAAAAGACAACGAACCTAAATTGAAAAGAATTTCAATCGCAGAGAAAGAATTTCTAAGTTTGTTTTATATATATATATATATAACGAGGTCTCTCCACTTATGACGACTGCACAACAACTCATTATAGTTGAATGCTTAAACATGATAGCAGAAAATTCAGAACCAACCAAAGTCATCCCACTATTGACGAGTTGAAAGTAAAATAGTAGAATATATTTCATTGCTCTTAAATATATATTTCTTGAACGCCATTATTCTTGAAGATAATTATTGGTTGTGTTGTATTAAAGACTTCTTTCATTTCATAATATTAAAAATTATTTAAAAAATATTATTTAGATAATTTCAAGTTAAATGTCTAATTATCTTAAATAATTTATTTTTTATAATAATTTATTTATAATATTCTCAGTATTAATTGTCATATTTTTATTTTCTATGCATATTTATGGAGTATCATTAGTCATGTGTAAAAAACTATGCAATTAAATGAGAATTTAAATATAGACAATTTGTCATTTTTTTTCTCTTTCTTAATATGTACATAAAATCAATCAGAACTTTTATTTTATAACGAAGGAAATATTAAATTTATTATTTCATAATCTTTAAAAAATTATCTCAATTTTAAATTTAAAAATATCTCGTATGGACTTAATTATGAAACGGAGAGAGTACATGATTTAATTATGCATTTTTAAACACTTATCATTAAACTAATAATTACTAAATTAGATCCTTCGAATTTGTTACTCCTAATTCCTAAATAACCGAAAGGTAAATGGCGAAAATTAAAGTGAATCGCATTTATTAGGTTTCTTTTCCAAATGGTTATGCCCAAAACACCCGTACAATTTCTCGTTGGTTGATTACGTGAGAATAGTGAGAGCATTTGATGAACTCATGCTTCATACTTTAGTTTCGAATATAATTATCCATCTTTATAATATGCAAATTAATAATATCCACAATAATGGAGACAGCCGAGGATATTTTGGTAAATACAGAAGGTATTGTCAATCAATACAAAAGAGTGAATGGTGAAGGAAACAAAATCAAATTATTCCCTTCCATTTTTATTTTTTAACTCATTTCCTGACACTATCAATCAGCTCCCATCTTTACTTTCAACTTCTTGTTATTTCCACAAAAAGCCCTAACCCCCAAACTCCTCCTTCCCACTTACCATATACCATTTCTCTCTCTCCTCTCTCCTCTCTCCACTCTCATACACAAAGTTGAGAGACTAGAAATAGTTGCTTCCCCTTTTGTAGAAAATATTTCCCAATCTCTTCAAACATTTCTGAAAACATAGCCAATAACAAAAAAAGCCAACAACCAATTAACCACTATCATCATAATCATCATACTATATATATATATTAGCCTTTCAAGTTTTTCTAGGTTTTTGATCAAACAAATATGAAACCCTAGTACTTCCATGAACAAAGAAAAAACCCGATTTAAAGATCAAGAAAATGGACTACTCAAGTCAATCCCAAGAAGTAAACTCTTCAAACACAGATATCACCACAAGCAGCATGATCATCACCACCAGCAGCACAAACTCCATGGCTTCAGCTTCATCTTCATCTTCATCACCAACACTAACCCTAAGCCGATACGAAAACCAAAAGCGCCGCGACTGGAACACCTTCGGCCAATACCTCCGCAACCACAGGCCGCCGCTCTCTCTCTCCCGCTGTAGCGGGGCCCATGTTCTTGAATTCCTCCGGTACCTAGACCAATTTGGAAAAACTAAAGTCCACACTCAACTCTGCCCCTTTTTCGGGCACCCTAACCCTCCTGCCCCCTGCCCTTGCCCTCTTAAGCAAGCTTGGGGCAGCCTTGATGCCCTCATAGGCCGCCTTCGGGCAGCCTTCGAGGAAAATGGAGGGAAACCGGAAGCGAATCCGTTTGGAGCTCGAGCGGTTAGGCTTTATTTACGGGAAGTTCGCGATTCGCAGTCAAAAGCTAGAGGGGTTAGCTATGAGAAGAAGAAAAGGAAGAGGCCGCCGCCGCCGCAGCTACAACCACCGGCATTGCCACCTCCTCCAAGTTAGCCATGATCATCAAATAAATTTGCATAACGAGATTTATATATCTCATTATATTCTTATTAGTAGAAGTATTTTTACTAAGATCTAATGCTACTTATTTAGACAAATGTTGTCTGGATATATATCAGGACAAGCATACCGAGGTTAGTACTGTACAACCCACTAATACTTGTCTAGATCTAGACAATTTTTGTCTGAGCATGTGCCATTTTAATCCATCTTAAATTATGTTGCGTTATGGATCTATCTATGATCTCTTTCTATCTATCTCCACATAATATATAGAGTTATATATGGAGGTTGATCTCACTATGTTGCTTCTTGCAGAAGGTATGCTAAGATTTTGTGGGTATGGAAGGTATACTATGTACCCTTAATTTTAAATCTAGCTATATTAATGGAAATACTAGCTAGTAGAAGTTGTGAAAATTTATGAGACTCTTGTCATAGAGGGATGTAATGTAAGAAGTGGTAGTGTTAGTAAACGGAAGTTGTAGTCTATGTAGAAGTTTCAGTTAATAAAATCTATGAGACTTTTATTGTTATTCATAGATATGCATATCATGTTCCTTTTCTTTGTGTATTTACATTTTAAGGGTATTAATTGGCCAATCAATGATATGGTAGCGCTTTCAAAAAAAATGATATGGTAGCTTTATGAAAGCCTGATATATATATATATATGTATGTCACCTTGTCTAGCACTACATATACATGGTATATATTGCAGCAAAATGGTGACAAGTTCTTTTAGTTTTCCTCTTTTGTTAACAAACTTTGCTTTAAAATGCTCATTTTGTAGGTCCATGCATCTTAACTAATGTTGCAAGAATTCTTAACTCTCTTTCTATATATGATCTATTTGTCCACATTTTAGGTTTACAAATAATGGACCTAGACATAGACTAATAGTGACATTATTAGTTATATATACAAGTTCTGTAGGAACAGCAAAAGGAGAGGGATCACAGTGTGAAAAAAAAGCTCATTAACTTTCATATTCATTCAGTCCTGCGTCTCACACTCCTCTTGAATAGTCTAGGGGCCCATTTATTAATTATAAACTTTATGCAAATTTATCACCCATCTCTCTGTCTTAGTTTGCATCTCACTCTTAGATGATGTTGCCCAAATTAATAGAGAAATTAAATAGCATCGAGTAAGTGAATTAAGTACAGTCAAAATCGTTATTTGAACATGAAATCTAGATTGTTAGGTGTTCATATGAATTAAAATGGCTATATATATATATATATATAAGCTGATCCACATTTAGAAAGAAAACTAACCCTAACTAGCTGTATATATAACTACATTGTTAGGTAGAAATATATATTACACATTGTAGCTGCTTATGAAACAAGGAAATATATCTGTGTCTTATATATATGTTAATTATTCATATTATGGGCAAGACCCAAAATGGTTTATAATTGTTTAAAATGCATTAAACAAATAAATCTGATTTTACCATGATTGGTTCATGCCGATTCATACCATTTTTAGTATGTGTGATAGTCTTGTTTTAAAAACAGCTTCATTTGTCATCTTTGTCCATAAGCTTCAATAGGAAAGCTCTCTTCTCGAAAATGTTGTTTGTTGTTTCTTTCTTATTTATTTATGGAATTGGGAAATACTAATATGCATTAGCTAGCTAGGACCTATAGCTATATGCTAGAAAGCTTACCTATCACCACATGCCAAATGAAGGATCTATTACCACTACCACTAATTATTTTTAAGTATTTTTTGTAGTAGGGTACCGTGAGATGGAGCAAGACCTTCTTTTATTGAACGAAGGGGGGCCTATAACGGATAAAGAATAAGTAAAATAAGTAAAACATTATTTTCCCAAGGAAATATAATAATGTTTTCGTTTACAGTGGGCTTAGTGTACCTATCAATAATATTTGTTTTTTGTACGTGAGAAAAAGAAATTCATATTTGCTTAATTATGATCACGTTGCATGATATCGATCTGTTTGCCTAGCTATCCGGCTATCCCTATTGTTCTGTCTAAAGATTTCTTTTTCCTTTACATTTTCTGATCATAGTCAAATGAATTTTTTGGGATTACTCCTTTTGTCTCATTTTATTTCACAAATTTTACTAGCTAGTGAGTAATAAAACTTTTAATTTTTCCTCTCAAAACTGAGTAAATAGATGAGTAAGAGGCTTCGGTCAGGGTTTAACTCTGGTAATAGGTGATGTGCGTAGTCCACCAAGTATATATACATATATTTAATTACTCACAGGATTTAATTTGTCTAATTTGAAACCTCGTATTTTAAACATCGTCTCGCAATCTCTAAATTGGCCTTAGCTTAGCATTACTGAAAACTTGATGATAAAACAGCAGTATTTTTTATGTAAATTTTTTCATCCTTGTTTTGCTCAACCCGTCAAACATTCTGATATATATTTTGTTCTCTCTATATATATATATATATAAAAGAAACCATGTTATATATATTATATACTACCTACTGATGATTAGTTTATAAGCTTCAAGTATTTACTTTTCTGTGGTATGTCTGTTAGTAATTAATTTGTAATTAGTTGCTAGTTAGGAAAAATTATGAACTTTTGTGTTATAAGTACGCAAGTTTGATTGATTATAAACAATTCAAACACCCTCTTAATACAATCACAACCATATATACTTTTGAGTGTTCTCATCACCTACATTAGTCAAGTGTCCAATAATTTGTGGCATGGTTTGAAATAAAAATAAATAAGAACTGTGGAATGAAGTAGTCACCACTGAGATTCTTGTATTTTTGAATGGATTTCATTGTTTCAAATCATAAATTAAGAAAGTATATGTAGATTGTTGATCATATTATATATTCTCTCCGTCGCAGGATAAAAGTTATCTATTAATTTTTATGATTAAATTGACCATTTTTCAAATCAATATATCTTATTATTCTTTTATATATATGTAAAAAGTCTATAAATATTATAAACTACATACAATTTAATATTAATCTCAATGTTTACTTTTTTAAAAATCTAAATATATGTGTTTAATTGTTAATTTTAAAAATAATTAATTTAATTGCAAAAGTCAATGGAAGATTTTTATCTTGGACGGAAGGTGTATAAAGTTTCATACCAATATATAGGACAACAAAAAGTCTTGAGATCCTAATATTCTTATATGAACTATTCCGCTTGTCAATTGATTGTATGTTTTTAAATTATGTCAAAACAAGCAATAATATATCCACGTGAAACTCACACCAGACTATTATCTAATTTAGGACCGTTAGTTACGTTGTAAAACTATTTCGGATCGTAAACTGAGACATGGTTGGCTCGAGTTTGCTTAATTATTCAGTCGATCGAATTTAAATAAAAGTGTCTTCATCACTTACATATAGACTAAAATTTATTTTACACCCCAAACTTTGTAGCAAAAATTGATTGGCAATTTATACAATTTTTTAGATTAAATACACCCTAAACTTCAATCCAGACAATTAAATGTATATTCCGCTAGATTTTAAGCAAATCTTCACCGAAAGTTCCAAGTGCGCGGGATATAAGGGCATTTAAGTCAAATGACATCCTTCCCACCATTAAAACAGATATAAAGTTAATTTTTTCAAGTCCTAAAATTCATTCATTTTAGAAAATATTTCATTCATTTATCAAAGAGGTCATATTACATATGAAACACACACTTCATATAACTAATATCCTTAATCTTCATGCAACACACCACTTTAAACATTTTCACTACAAAAATAACCTAATTATTTGAGACAAAAATTGCAAAATAGAGCATAAAAATGGCCAACAATATCTTTGAGCGAATCAGTCATGCCATTGTCTCTCTTGACTTGATTCTCTTTAACTTAACTTTGAGTTTTTCAACCTTTGCCTCTATATGAGTAATACTTCATCTTTTGTCTTCAATCTCTCAATTAATCATGGAATCACCACTCTTGCACGATCATACAATTGGGGATCTATCCATTCGATGATGTTGTAGCCACTCCTACCTAACTCTTACTTCTACTTGCTATTCAAAGCGATTTACAGTGGAATTGTGTTAATTGCAAACCAGATTTTTCATTAACAATAGAAAATTTAGAAGAAGAATACCCTCCAATCGACAAAATCAAATAATTAATCTTCTCCCTGCATTATGGGTTTTTCAAGCATATTACATCACCGATGGCTTCTTACAATAGCAAATTCAATCCATTAGAGTAGCACCTCTCTTTTTGGGAAGCTATCGTTAAGCAATCCAAAATTAAAACACACTTTACTCTACAAATTCAAATAATAAGCACAGTAGCAAGTAAGGATCGATCCCACAGAAAATGATATTGTTTTTAATCTATTCTTTTGTTTCTAACTATAAACAATAAATAAAAGATTGGGGAGGTTTTGAATTATGATTAACTAAAGAAAACAAAGTTAAAATAATAAAGATAATTAAATAAATTAAAGTTTCAGTTCTTTAATTAGTTCAGTTTCACCATTTTACAGAAACAACATAATCAAGTTAACATTATTTCTTCCTTCCATAAGATTAATAGCCCTAGATAACAACAAGCTCTGCTACCCGAAATTCCCATTAGATTATCACTTAATGAAACAAGTTATTCATAAGATTCTAACCATTATACAACCTAGAATAAGCTCTTTAGATTTAATATAACAGCAGCATTAAGAACTAAGGAATTAGACTATTCCAAGCAACAAACACATAAGCTCGAATTGTTTAACTTACTTTCTGATAACCATAACAATAACCAAAAGCTTAACCACAATCAGTATCACTAACTGCTACTTATGATTAGAAACCATATTAATTACGTAATACTATTCCTAAATCTAGCAAATGATATTAATCAGATTAATTTAACTGGTCGCATCAAATTAATCAAATCAAATAGCATATAAACAGTTAAAACAGATTATCAGAATAAATCTCATATACGAAGGAATAAATAATGAAACTCAATTATACTATTAACTGAAAATAAGGTTTCACATCCCCTTAGAACTTAATAAAAATAAACTATGCTAACATGCTAATAAAATATGATCTAGAATGATGATCCAGGATATCCCAGGATGATCTTAATTGATTACAAGTGACAGGTATTTATAGATGATTTGAAACCCTAGAAGAATTCTAATCCAACTCTACTTCGGAAGTTTTCAATCTGCAGATATGGTAGCTTCTGAATCCTTGTTAACCTCTGCAATCCTGCTTTAAGTAGTTTCTTTATTAATTTAGAATTAAGTTCACAAATGCAAGTCTTCCTCAGTTTCCTTTTCCAATTCTAGCTCAGATTCAATTTCCATATTTGATCAGATTCCATATCAGATTCTATTCTTTCCACAATCAGAGATACTTCTCATGTAAGATTATAATTCCCTCTCCAAATCCTTGTACGAATTAAACTCTATCATTCCATTACTTCAAATCCTTCTCAGAATCGAAAATCTGCAAATCGATCAAAATCGTAGAGTAACACTCTACACTAGCACTTCATAGTGTAAACATGACATCGTAGAGTGAACTGGGATAAGCGTCGAGTTGACAGTACCATCGTAGAGCAACAGATCGTAGAGTAGAACTCTTCTCTCGGAATCGTAGAGTAAACCTCGTCAGTCATAGAGTAACTTAGCCACTGAGCTGAAAACGTAGAGTACACTTGCCAATCGTAGAGTCCAATGTCGTAGAGCATGCAAATTGTCGAACAGGAATCTGGTCGTAGAGTGAATCTCAGCAATCGTAGAGTATTCTGCAAAACAACATAAAACTCATTATTAAACTCATATTTTGCAAACTCTTAACAAATTCTTCTCTAAATTGATAAACATCTTAATTAAACTCATAAACACAGAAAACATATAATAATACTAAGCATAAAGGAACCAAAAACATAGAATATTTTGCACTTATCACTTTTCACCCTCTTGTAATTTGGTGGAAATCGAATTTTAGGGCTTGAAAAAGCTTCAGATCTGTTTTAATGATGGGAAGGATATCATTTGACCTATATACCCTTATATCCCACGCACTTGAAACTTCTGACGAAGATTTGCTCAAAAAAATCTAGCAGAGTGTGCATTTAATTGTCTGGACTGAAATTTAAAGTGCATTTAATCTAAAAAATTGTATAAAGTGCAAATCAATTTTCATTGCAAAGTTTGGGGTGCAAAGTAAATTTTAGTCCTTAAATAAACGAATCAAAATTGAATTATGTTGTGTCCGCACTTGTATAACTAAGCTCGTCTAGTTTAATTAACGGTACAGATAATGCACATAAATATACATATAATCAATTATAACTAAATTAAGATTAGCTTCGCTCGAACTCAGCACAACTCGTTTAATTTAACTCAATTAAGTTCATCGAGTTTGTTTAGTAAATTTAAATTGTTCAAAATCAACTCATTTAACTTCACTCGACTTGTTAATTAAAGTTAAATTATTTAAAATTGAGTTCAAAACAACTTAAATATGTATACTTTTTAATAGATTTCTATTGCTTTACAAAAACGTATTATACATTAATCACATTGATGGGACCAAACCCTAGCAATACATAGGTAAAAAAAACAAAAGGTAGGCAGAGGAAACTGCAAGTGATTGATCCATCACATAATTAACACTTCCACTAGTAAAACTGATGGCACGAGCGAGTCCTCTGTGCTTTTCCACTTCAAGTTAACTTCATAAAAGACACACTCATGTATTGTCACTTACCCTTTTTTGGCCCCAATTAATAATACCATACCCCATTAATTGTACATGCACTGGGATTCTGTACTATACATTATATAACCCTAACTTTCCAAAACTAGCTACACTATACACCTTTTAATTTCATTTATAAATTTCAAAGCTTGCAAGGACAATTATTTTTAATACTTTTAAATTTAATAATAATTATTGCTGTCTGTTATTTTATAAATTTACAACAAAATTAGATGTATATCCAAATTTGGACCGGAGGAGTACTACTATATACCCCGGGGCCAGGTGAAAGCAAAACTGTCGTTTTCATTTACTTTATTTGCCCTTTTGCTATAATATTTTTCATTTTCTTATTTTTCTTACTTTTTATCTGTAAATAAACAGACGGACTAGTACGAGAATTCCCCTGCAATCAATCCCTTTGCCCTTTGGCCTTTTCTCCGGTGGCTGGCCCAGTTTATGGCCCACACCGATTTGACGTAAAGTTCTTGTTTCATGGGCCCTACAAGCCCTGCCCACTCCCACGTGAGTATCTGTGGCTCTGTCGGCCCATGAAGAAAGTTCGCACCCACTTGTTCCGGTGTCCCTCTAACTTATTTGTTTGCCACGTGGTTTAATCTTGATCGTATAGTCTTTATCGATTTGGTGTGTGACCATTCCAGAGGCCTGTCTAGTCTTGTGTCAGTCATGTTATTCCTACTCCCAACTCTTAGTTACAAGAAAGTTATTTCCATTCTTTCTTTTTTTATTATTATTTTTTTTGTATTTTGCGTTAATAACAAAATGTACTATCATTTACTCATTTTTATTATTTTGCGCTAATAACAAAATTCACTACTATTATTTAACAAAATGTACTATTCACTATTGTGAATCATTATGTTTTTTTTTTATAATCTTAAATAAAGGAAAAAATACACTGAGAAAACGCACTCCTTTACATGAAAGAAATAAACTCAGATAACTGAGAATTGAATTTAAACCTTTAAGAATCAGGCATCTGAGTCGTAACCATTAGACTAAGATTTTATTGACATTATCGTATGTTTTACTAAAAAAAAAACTTTAATGTTTATAAAAAAAAAATTAAGGTTATACACTTATATTTTATACAATTATATATGTATTAAGTATAAGACTAACATTATCTTTTTTATCAAGAACAACTGATGACTTCCCATATTCTCAAAACATAAAACACCACAAAATTTACAAAGAAATTGAGCTCCTTAGGAATACATATAAGGAAATAGAATAGATACCTTAATAAGAAGTTAGTGAATAGTGAGAATGTGAGATGGTCTGGACCTGAGTAATCATGGGCCTAACAAGAAAATTTTGTCCAACAAAAAAGTGCACTACCAATCAGTGACAATCACCATTCCCGGTCATCAGTTTGAATGGATCCTAATTTGGTTGGGGAATAGACCCTTTTGAGCTACCAGTCCACTTTTATGAGTTACTCATTGAATGAGTCCACTGCCCATCACAATCATGTGCTGAAGTTTTTTGTCCGAAGGAATGAGGATGCTGTATTTGCTAAGGCATGTATTTCAAAGCCTTACTCCGGAATTTGGGCTTTAAATGAACTAGTAGGTTCTTTGCGAGTCCAGTCCAATATGTTTAAGCTCAACTCGAATTCTTTTAATAAGTCAATTTGAGTTGTATTATTTTGAAAAATAATATATATTGCGTCGACTTTTTGATTACTTGTTACGTAGATAAATATTAGTCATAATTCAAAAAGAAATATGTGTAATAAGTGGGACTCTCTTATAATTCTATCAAATTTCATGTATTGATAAATTTCGCAATTATAATTCGACACAAATTTGTTGCAATGTAAAGCAGGACTCTATTATTTTTGACTAAGTTTAACTCATTTAAGTCTGACTCATTTAAGTTGTATTATTTATGTATAATACATATTTAATTAATTATATTTTTGTACTAATTTTATATAGCATATTAGTCCGATTTGTTTAAAATTAGTTAAAAAATAAGTTAGTCTCGACTCATTTACTAAACAAATTTTGTACCAAAACCTTCATGCTTGTATAAATTCGAGTTAGCTCTTTAACAATCTATCCCAAATTTATATATATTTAGCTTGCTAATGAAATTTTTATTTATCTAAAACAAATAATAACCAAAAGAATATTACATGGCTTATAATTTTAAGTAATAATTCATTTTTCTTTCCACTACTTGCACTTAATTACAACTTGTGATTTACAAGATTAAAGTTAAGCACGTTTTATTTTCCCGCGACGAACCCTGTGAAATGCGTTTGATGAATAATGATGTTAAAGAGTTAAGGAACCCCTTGGGCCCCCAAATCTCATTGTAATAGAAGAGTCTTATTTCAACTTTAAGAATTCAATTTGTAAAATTTTAATTTCAAATTTTATATAAATTAATTTCACGGATACTGAAAAGGTGAGGGTTAACTCACGCTATTGATCTTTTTTATAATAACAACGTTTTGAAAAATTATAAAAATACTCTTTTATACATAACATGAAAATGAGTGTATTTAATTATATAAAACGACATCGTTTTGAAAGTTAATCTTTTTTTATCATTAAATTAAATTTCACAACAGAATTTTTTGTTTAATAATATTTAACCAAATCACATATTCCCTCCGTCCCAAATTAATTGCATTTCTAGGACTTTTAAAAGTCAAATTGACTATTTTTAAAACTAATCTTTTTACTATTTTTGCTAACATATAGGTGAAGATATTATAACAAAAAGAAAGTATATACAATTTATTACTAATTTCAATTTTTATAATTTTAGAAATATATTTTTATATGCTTAATTATTAATTTTAAAAATAGTCAATTTGACTTAAAAAAGTCCTAAAAAGCAATTAATTTGGGACGGAGGGAGTAACATATATCCATCTCATGAGTCTGACTATAAAAGGAAAGCATAACGACTTTTTGCTTGATTTGCAACTGGTTGGAATGCCAAACTATATACACACACCCTGACCAGCTGTGTGCCATGGATTTGAATATATCTATCTTTATGATTAAAAAAAATTCACACTTTTCCAGAAAAAGAAAAAAGAATTAAAAAAAAAGAAGAGAAAAACACACACCTCCCACTGTCGTCGGTGGGTGTCGGTCGCATGACATGAACAACCGCGTCGTATTCATTGCTCAAGCATGGGAACAACATTAAATTCGAAGAATAAAAATATACCAGATTCTTGTATGAACAACCATTGTAGTTTTAATTACTATGTACTTGCATATAAATTGTTGGTTTACTATGAATAAACCAGTTTTTCTACTTACATGTTGCATGTACAGTTTGGGATTAACAATTGATGATTTTGAGACACGACGTAACGAATTTTTCGTGGTGTAATAAATCCTTAACGTAATCAGAATTTGTTAGTATAAGAAAAAATAATAATATATGTCAATAAATTTCATGACGAAATTAATGTGAAATTTAAGTGATGAGTAAATAATAATGTATATGTACGTTTTTAATTCTTTTATATCTTAAAAGGATTGTCAATGAGTTAAATTTTGATATTGATCTGATCTAATTCAATATAATTTATTAAATTAAATTTCTAGCGCGTTTTTTTACTGATATGTGATAATTTAATTCTTTAGGTCAATATTTTTAATGGGATCAAATCATAAATCTGATTTAGTTTAACTCGTTGATCCACAAAAAAAAAAAATTACATATTCCTATTTGTTCGATCGAAATAAAGAACTAGCAAACAAAAGGCATGAAAGATTAAATGGTTGGTCATCTCATGATTAATTTAATTTGATATTATTTGAGACTTTATTTGTGACAAAATATTTAAAATCCTTAATAAGTCCAATATATTTTTTACTCAAAAAGCACACACTTGCATTTATATTCTGATTGACTAGAGCGCAAGGTTAAAAAACATTAATGTAAAAATAAACGACCGCGAAATATAAATAGTCAAATAGGAGTAGTACTTTTCTTTATCCTAAAATGGAAACTAAAAAATTAATAAATTAAACTCCGAGATCTAACCCCTCTATCTCTCTTCTCCATTTATTCCCCAAACTGCTCTCATAGCTTTCAGCATACCTGTAATTCTCTCTCTTCGTCCATTTCTTTTTTGTACAACAGAATCTTTCTGATATATGCTCAAATTGCATTTAATTATTGAATCCCAATTTCAGATCTATTCACAGCCCCCGTCACTCGAATCTCAGTGAGTTTTTCCGCTCTTTCAGTGTTGGTGGATCTGGTTGCATTTTATAATCTCCGGTTGATATTGATTTAATCAGCAATTGGTGTGTTTTTAGCTGAATTTGATGGTTTATTTACCTGTTATGTAGTTTAGCCGGTAGTGTAGATCTGTTGGTATAAGTTCATTCACTGATAGCAATCATCGTTATAGAAAGATTAAAACTTTGATGCATTTCCTAAATTGGGATCGCAACATGGGAATGGTAATGAAAATTCTTTTTTTTTTTCAAATCTTATTTCAATTACAGTTATTTAAACCCAAATGTCCAATATCTTTCACAGGTAAGCTTGATTTCTTTGCATTAATAATAGTTTTTTGTCTATGTTTTGTTTTATTCGGAAACTGTAGTTTCTTTCAATACTCATGAAGCAACCAAATGAATCAAAAGCAGCCACTTAAATAAACCTGAGCCTTACTAAATTTGAAAATCATTGATTTCTATTTCCTGTTCAATTTTTACTTCATTGGCTAGTGAGTGTTGGGAAAAAAAGGCTATCAAGTTCAAGCACCTGTCTTGGCCAATATATTTCCTCCCTTCATGTCAGCTAATTGTATTGATTTTTTGTTGTTGTTTTAAAGTGTCTGGCGTATTTATGGTAACTTTTTCTTTTTGCCAGTTGCTATATTAAATAATAGTGTGTCATTATGCTCTGTTTTGCTACCCTTGCTTAGTGTATTAATGTGAGATCTGAGATTTCTAGTATACTTTCAAAACTGGAAATTTTGAATCAATAGCTGTACTTCATTATTCCAGTAAATCATTCTTTATATTCCTGGTAAAATGTGTTCAGGGTTAGCAATTAAGTGTTCCTTGATTTTGCTTAGATCTCTGCTTTGAAGATAGTAAAAGCATGCCAGATCATATGTCAGGCTGAAAATTTTTATTGTCAACCTTTTTGGTAGCTCAAATAATGGAATCATCTGACACGGAATTGGGATTCCTTGTAGTAACTTCAAGTGATCAGGTTGTAATATTGGTGATTTACATAAGTCTGAGGTATTATATTTATTCATACCTGAGAGAAACTTGGTTATGGGAACAGCTGACTATTTAGTATAGGTACACCTATAAAAGACTTCTTGCTATTTCACTCGGTATTGTTCTTTTTCCTTTCAAGCATATTGTTTAGTGAGAAGTAAGGTTACTCATAAACTTTACAATATACACTTTAACTAATTGATTTTATTATTTAATTTATATCTTATAAGAATGAAGGTATAGTGTTATGACTAATAGACTTGAACTTGTATTATAGTTTATTTCAAAGGGTGAGTATTGTTAGAATGGTCATAGCCTTCTTTTTTGTTAGGTTTATCATGCAACAGCTTGCTTGACTACTAATTAGTGTGGTTGTTCAACCTGCAAAAATAATGCTGATCGGTTCCCTGTTTTTTCTACAGGTTGCTGTGAAGATTTGTTGTTTGCATCTGAATCACATACTCTGAAAAGTTTCTGTTTAGTTCTATATAAAGCCTTGGGCAGATACGAAATGCTAATGTCCTCACTTGTTTACCAGCTATGAGATCCTTTTTGTGAACTACAGAAACTGAAATTGAACTGGGAAGCAATATTTGAAGAGTGTCAATATTGCATTAATATGAGGGGAAGATCAGATGGGTCCCAGAAGAAGCGCTTGCTCACTTCTGTAGGCATCGTGGCAATCTTTCTTCTTTTCCTGTATTTATATTTTGGCTCTCGGAGCGGAGGTGAGTCAGCCTTAGAGTATGGAAGTCGGTCCTTAAAGAAACTCGGGTCATCTTATTTGGGTGGAGATGAAGATACCGATGGCAGCAAACAAGATGAATCTTCATTCAAGTTAGGGCTGGATGATGGAGAAGATGGTATCGTACCAAAGAGCTTCCCCGTAAGTTCTCTATGTAACTATGCTGGTTTGAAGAAACCAGCCTGCTATTTCTTTCCGAGGGGAAAGAATTGGCTTTATTCTCGTTCATTGTTTCCTGTGTTTGATTGTTTTAGCAACAATATTTGTTGATTTTATTTTCATTTTGAAGGTTTGTGACGATCGACATTCAGAGTTGATTCCCTGCCTAGACAGGAATCTTATATACCAAACGAGACTGAAGTTGGATCTTTCTTTGATGGAGCACTATGAAAGACATTGCCCCATGCCTGAACGGCGGTTCAATTGCTTGATTCCACCCCCGCCAGGGTATAAGGTAAGAATTTGACTAAGCAATTAGAGAAATGGTTTTGAAAAAATTTATTTCTTAGTACTTAATAAACTTTTACTGTTTCCTGGATTGTCTACTATACAGATCCCAATCAAGTGGCCAAAAAGTAGAGATGAGGTGTGGAAAGCAAACATACCTCACACCCACCTTGCTCACGAGAAGTCTGACCAGAATTGGATGGTTGTCAAAGGTCAGAAAATAGTATTCCCTGGGGGAGGCACTCATTTCCACTATGGAGCTGATAAGTACATCAAATCGCTTGCTAATGTAAGACTCGTTGGCCCTAAATCTTAAAACAGTTTCTCTAGAAAATACAGTTTTATCAGTTGAATTCCTATGCCAAATTATCTCTAGGATTTTGGGTCTGTTAAGTTCTTGGTTTGTCTTTCTCTTTTTATCCTGCTTTTCAATAATATTTGTGGTTTTGATTGGCAGATGCTTGACTTTCCAAACAACAATTTAAACAACGAGGGAAAATTACGAACAGTTCTGGATGTTGGTTGTGGTGTTGCAAGTTTTGGGGCATATCTTCTTTCATCTGATATAATAGCCATGTCCGTAGCTCCTAACGATGTGCATCAAAACCAAATCCAGTTTGCCCTAGAGAGAGGAATTCCTGCATATCTTGGGGTTTTAGGGACGAAAAGGCTTCCCTACCCTAGCAGATCCTTTGAACTTGCTCACTGTTCTCGTTGTAGGATAGATTGGCTGCAAAGGGATGGGATCCTCCTCCTCGAGTTGGATAGGCTGCTCAGACCTGGAGGTTATTTTGCCTATTCGTCTCCTGAAGCATATGCGCAAGATGAAGAGGATCTTAGAATATGGAAAGAGATGAGTGCACTTGTGGAGCGCATGTGTTGGAAAATAGCTTCGAAAAAGAACCAAACTGTCATATGGGTCAAACCTCTAAACAATGACTGTTACATGGAAAGAGAACCTGGTACTCAACCTCCTCTCTGCAAATCTGATGATGATCCGGATGCAGTTTGGGGTGTACAAATGGAAGCATGTATCACCCCCTACTCTGACCGTAAGTTTCTATTATCTTTCATTGCACATGCCATTGTATTATTTCCCCTACCTGAAGATTATTCTTTTGTGAATATCAAAATTTGTTTTTCTTTCTAAGGGCTGTTTTTTAGCTTGGCTCAAGTTACTTGAAGTAGGGAAAGAATAAAGTTCATTCTCTTAAAGCAACATGCATTACTTTCTTTATTTCATGATTTGAATCATGATTGATTTTGTTACAAAATGTGATCTACTTACTCTTTTACATGAGCAGTGGATTCATCTTCAGTTTATAACTAGATGGTAGCAATCTAATCGAGTTTGCTGTTAAAATTCTTTAGGAGTCACTGGTCCGCAGATAATATATCACTGAATAATGTGTATGGGTGTTTAAGATAGTAAAACTATGTGAAGAAAACCTCTAGATCTTCTATTCTGTACATTTGTCAAGTGGTATTGAGGTTGACTGCCAGCTGTGACATGCTCTCATTACTCAGAAGGCCAGGGAATAGATTTAGCACATTTAGCTTCTGGCATAAATACATATTCTGGTTTAAACAGCTCTTTGTTTCTGCTACTTAAGTGCAAAAAAAATTTGACATTATCTTTGGCTGATGTGGCATGATTTAATGTATGTTATGTCCCTTTGAATGATTTCACATGATTTCATGTTTACAAATCCCTGCAATGTGGTACCTGGCACTTGACAAGCAGAGATTGCATTAAATTCTTACAGATCAATCTGCTATTGATTATCATCTTTTGGTCCTTTCATGATGTTGAAGTTTGTGAGAACACGAGGATAAAACATGAAACCATACACCTAATCTTTTGGTTCTGTTTATCAGATGATCATAGAACTGGAGGAAGTGGACTGGCACCTTGGCCAGCACGCTCAACTGCTCCACCTCCGCGTCTTGCTGATTTTGGCTATTCAAGTGATATGTTTGAAAAGGACACGGTAATCTGAATCAATACTGTCATTCTGTGTTTTAGTTTTTTCTTACTGTACTTGTTTTTGCCTCTGCATATGCATGCTCAATGAGGAAACGGCAAAAATCTGAAATGTAGGCTTAGCATTTCTGGTTTATGCACAGGAACTTTGGCAGCAGAGGGTTGAAAATTACTGGAATCTACTGAGTCCAAAGATTTCATCAGACACTCTGAGGAACTTGATGGACATGAAGGCAAACCTGGGGTCATTTGGAGCTGCACTGAAGAATAAGGATATCTGGGTGATGAATGTTGTCCCTGAAGAGGGGCCCAACACACTCAAGCTGATCTATGATAGAGGCCTGATTGGCTCAGTTCATAATTGGTATGTTTTTCAAAAAGTGCATCAAGTTCATTATGAATCTTTCTGGTACTATTTTGCTCAGCTGACTCCATATGTTACATGTTGGTTCCTCTGGAAAACTCAATAGCTCATTAGAATTGGCAATTCTTTCATAACCTAGTGAAAGATGCATTGGCAATTAATGATATGCAATTCTAATTTGCCTATTTTGGGTGATAACTGGCTTTAAAATTGACTATTGGATATTATATAATGTTCATCCTTTTGGCCATGCATTTTTATTAGGTTTCCATATATACATCCTTTTGCATTGCATTTTGTTCGGTTTCCATATACGCCTTTGATATCTTCTCCTAAAGAGTGGTGCATTTCATCTTCAACAGACTAATTTTAGAAGTCCATATCTTAATTTATATTCACTTGATAAATGATGTGCAGGTGTGAAGCCTACTCAACATATCCCCGAACATATGACCTGCTCCATGCATGGACAGTGTTTTCCGACATTGAGAAGAAAGGTTGTAGTGGCGAGGATCTGCTTATTGAGATGGATCGCATTCTCAGGCCGACTGGTTTCGTAATCGTCCGGGACAAACCACATGTTATTGATTTTGTAAAGAAATATTTAACTGCATTGCACTGGGAAGCAGTGACAACTGACTCTTCAGAGTCCTCGGACCAGGATGGAGATGAAATTGTATTTATTGTCCAAAAGAAGTTGTGGCTCACTAGCGAAAGTCTCAGGAACACAGAGTAAGAGAAATGATGTTACCCGGCTCCACTGATTCTTCTGAAATCATAATCTTATTCTTAGGGCTTGACAAGCTAGCAGGTCCTAAGAGCTATAATGGGTTATTCGAATTTGATTTTGTAGCATTACGAGACATTTATTGTTTTTCTTTTATTTATTACTCATTTTGATATAGTTGATAAATTATACATTTATTGTTTTTCTTTTGTTCATTACTTAATGATTTAGTTGGTAAATTATAGACTACTGGCTTCTATAGGTGATTCTTCATTATTTTCTTGTTTGATCTTATGGAAACCATTTCGCAAGTGAATTAATCTTCCACTTCTGCAAGATAATGCTGGTAGGAGCAGTGGCTTAAATTTTTATTTTAGACTCATATGAAGCAATTCCCTTTTCTTTTTTTGCTTGTTTGCTTGCTATCTGTTTGGTACAGGAAATAGTTACAATATTATCCGTCTATAATAACAGTTTACACCTCTAGATTCAAAAGTATTATGTGCATTAACTGTGCACTTTAGTTGTGTACTAACAGAAAAAATAGTACGCGGATTCATTAAACTCACGTTCTATTCGAGTACAAGTCAATATATAGTTCGTTGAGTTCATTCAAATAGTATACTAACAGACAAAAAATAGTACGCAAAATTATTAAACTCGCATACTATTCGAGTACAAGTCAATTTATAGTTTATTGACTTCATTCAAATAGTAGGACTCACGTACTATTTGAGTTCAAGTCTTCGAAAACGTCTTCGAAAACATGCATATTAATGGAAGGAAGAGTACAAGTCTTCAAAAACATGCATATTAATGGAAGGATTACTGCGTAAGTAAAAGAGATTCTGTAATAATAATGCACATATATAGACATAAAAGGTTGGCCATCTAAAGCCATACTTGACAGAAGAAGTTTGATCAATTGTTTTGTAAGAACATTATCTTCAGATATTCAAACATTTAACCTAACAAATAAAGAGTACCTAAATTTATTCATTTTTGTCTTGTAAAATGATTGTATTTTTGACACGCAAAACTGAATAAATAAATATGTAGTAATTATTTTAAGACAAAAATATAAAAAAATAAATTCAAAAGTAACAAAATTTACTCCAGGCTTTTGTCAGGAGGCCAACCCAAATCAAATCCAACCAAACTCAATTCAGTTTTATATTGTAAGCATATGGTCATCATGTTCCCAGGAACATGGGGTTTTTTTTAATTATTATTTTTTGGTGGGGGTTTCTTTATAATTATAGTAGCGGTGTGTTTGTCACTTTGTCCTGTGTTTATTTATTAGCACTAGAGAAAAATTGAGGCAGGTAGTTTTGCCTAGTTTGTAGGCAACCTTATAATTACCAGTCATGTCTTGCAACTGGCCATGTTCTGGACATAACAAACATTAATATGTTTTCAAGCTAGATATACAAATATATAAACCCCACATGCAATGTCCTTTTCGTTTGGAGAAGATTTAAGTAGAATAATGTTTCACATACAATGTTGAATAAGACTTTTGTCAAAATTTACATATACATGTTACTAACTTTATACTCTCTCTTTTTTCTTTTTCTTTTATCTATTCTTTTTCGAGAGTCGTACCAATTTTATATATACCCTTTTTTATATAGAACTTATACTATTACGATTCAGTTTAAAAGATACATTTCATTTTAAAAATCGATAAGAAATGACCTGTAGGTGAGGAAAAAACTCTTACCTTCTTCAGTATATTTGTAGCGCATGTTAATTCTGATTTTTACTAACTTTATACTTAAACATGTTGGTATTATTGTTATGCAGTAATATAAACTACTATATTGTTGTTATTTATTTAATTTATGTAAAAGGTTTAAATATAATGTATTGCTTAAACATATCTCATAATCTATATTTTAGTTATGCATTACATACCCACTTAATTCCAGAATTTCTATAACCATTAAATTTGCACGAGGTACCAGTCATTTGCAATCATTAGTTCCTTAAATTATTTAAAATTATTAAATTCGAACAACAAAAAGAGGATACTTAAAAGGAAAATGATGCATCCTTTTTAAAATGAAAAATGATACTCTTTTCGTCCCAAATTAATTGCTCAGTTTTGACTTTTTTAAGTCAAATTGACTATTTTTAGAATTAATAATTAAGCATATATAAATATATTTCTAAAATTATAAAAATTGGGGTTAGTAATAAATTGTATATACTTTATTTTGGTTATAATCTCTTCACTTATATTTTAGCAAAAATAGTAAAAAGATTAGTTTTAAAAATGATCAATTTGACTTTAAAAATTCAAAACTGAGCAATTAATTTGGAACGGATGGAGTATATATTACGAATGTGTTATGTTAATTTTTTGATTGTCAGTTACATGAATAAGTATTAGTGATAATTTTTTGGAGAGATATGTAATAAGTAGAGTTCTCCTATAATTCCTACCAATTTCATGTATTGATAAGTTTTACAATTCAGCGTAAATTTATCGTAATACATAGCAAAAACTCTTTTTAAAATATTCCGCTCGACTCATTAAATCTGCACTATATGTCTATTAAATAAAGATTTCGACTGATATTTTCAACGTTTGTATCATTAAACTTGAAATTAAGAGAACACAGTAAGAATTAATTATGCAGCCTTGCTTAAAGTAAAAGTTGAATTCATTCGCATGTTGTTGGTACATCAAAAGGTGAAATATAAAAAGGGAGAAATTAGTGTAATCCAGTTAGATAATGTGGACTTGGGTAATATATACTACTTATAATACTATGAAAATGTGGTAATTATGTCAAAAGCTTAATTTCCATAGCCAACCTTTTCCTTCTGTTGGGCTTACTGCTATGCTACACTAATGGAAATGGTCCCTCAGGATTCCCATAAATTAAGGAAGCCCGACCCCCTACCTCAAGTGTAGTGTAGGGCCTTAATTAAAATGTCCGAACCTTATCTTTGTTCAGATTTTTAAATCCTACTCCACCTGTCCCATTTTAATGTAACCATCTTTCACCCTTTTTGAAATTTAAATTAACATGCTAAAATGCTAAGTAAATATAATAAAAATATGTAAATTTATTCACAAGATCAGTGTAAACACTAAGTCTATATTTGTTTGTAAAGATTATACTTAGAATTTGATTATTAATCTCAAATGTTCTGCTTGTTTTCAAATTTAGACTTAAGACTATTAGTCTAGAGATTATAAAATCGCTTAATATGGGAGATTATTTAATAGCATATTCAATCAGGTATTATAATCCCGATATTATAATTCTAGGATTAATGATCTTGGATTATAATTTCGAAATTATAATTTTTGTAAATAAACAAACCTAAATTTTAAATAAGGTGAATGAACCCATCTATCATTGGACTAGTCGATGACTAATTTATTGAATTTATGGCTGCACAATAGTTTAAATATTTTTCCCTTATTTAATATAATTCTAAATATTGTTAACTATTCAAAAATTTATTATCCTATAAGATTTATTATTTTAAAACTTTTTTTGCAATTCTTATTTATTTCTTTAAAATTAATAATTCTAATATTAACTTCTAAAAGTTAAAAGATGAGATTATTTTTTGGAGTTGGCCAGAGTTGTCTTAGTGATCAAGGAGATTTGTTTTCATTCTTAATTTTTCGAATTTGAATCATGAGTCAGCACTTATGAAATTTTTTCTAAATATATCAGGTTAATATAAAAATTGCGCCCTAAAATTATTTTAAAAAAAATATTTAGTTTCAATTGACACGTAAATGGATCTGATTACGATTTAAAAAATAAATAAACGGTACAATTAAATTATTATGAATAGAACCCATTAGAAAATAGAGAGAGAATCCTGTTGAAAGGGGAACAAGTACTTGCTGTGTTTTCGAAGTTCGGGATTTAGTTTGGTTTAGACTTTTATTAAAAAAGAAAAGTAGAAGTCAAAAGGGCCAAATTTGGAAAGAAAAAGGCTATAAAATCTCAGCTGGCTGGCAAGGGTCATGCATACGCCACGTGTCTTACATAACCACAAATGTCTCGGCCACTAGGTACTGTTTATTCACGCCCAAAATATACAGTTATGAAAAAAGAAAATGTAGTGCACCTCCTTTTTTTTCTTTTTTTCTTTTTTCCGTTCTTACAAAATACATACTCATTTTATTTTGAATTATAAGATTAATATTAATTTTTTATAAATTAATTTAAAATATTTTTAAATTTAAAATTAACATAACTCATTTAAAATTTAAAAACAATAAATCTTATAACTAGTAGTAGTTTTTAGACCATTTATAATACTCATAATTCCATTAATATAAACTATTCCCTCCGTCCCAAATTAATTGCATTTCTAGAATTTTTTAAAGTCAAATTGACTATTTTTAAAACTAATCTTTTTACTATTTTTGCTAACATATAGGTGAAGATATTATAACAAAAAGAAAGTATATATTCCCTCCGTCCCAAATTAATTGCATTTATAGGACTTTTTAAAGTCAAATTGACTATTTTTAAAACTAATATTTTTACTATTTTTGCTAACATATAGGTGAAGATATTATAACCAAAAGAAAGTATATACAATTTATTACTAATTTCAATTTTTATAATTTTAAAAATATATTTATATATGCTTAATTATTAATTTTAAAAATAGTCAATTTGACTTAAAAAAGTCCTAGAAAAGCAATTAATTTGGGACGGAGGGAGTACAATTTATTACTAATTTCAATTTTTATAATTTTAAAAATATATTTATATATGCTTAATTATTAATTTTAAAAATAGTCCATTTGACTTAAAAAGTCCTAGAAAAGCAATTAATTTGGGACGGAGGGAGTAGATGAATTCATATCAAATTTAAGTTTAAAAATATCTAAAAAATTAATCTTTAAAAATTTAACATTGATATTATAATTTTAAACTTTATTCTACTAATATTTCTTATAACAAGAAACCAATTCATTTATGCAACACCTTTTATTTTACACCAGAATCTTCGCATATACGAGAATAAATGAGAGAATATTGGAGAAAAAATAAAAATTAATAAAGGATTGGAGAGAGACAAAATGAAAGCTTTCTAATTTTAAGAAGTAATTGTTCCTATTTTTTAAAGGATAAAATGAGAAAAAAAATTATTTTTTTGTCTATACACAATAACCGTCACCTCTTCTTCTGTTTTATAATATAAATAAATCGATAGATATATAATTACATCGCACGCATGTAGTAGATAACTAGTATTACGTGTGTACTAGATAGATTGTTTCACAAAATTATAACTTTATGTAAAGTTAAACTATATAATTAGTACCATTGAACATTTGATTGAATAATATGACCACTTATTTGCATAATAAAGATTGTGAGATTAATCTCTTCTCTTTTTTGTTTTGTTATTTTAACAAAAAAAATTTAAAAATTAATATTTTCACAAGTAATCGTATGAACAGTAAACAATTCTTATATTTAACTAATTTTTATTATAAAAATATTAAATTTTACTATTATAAATATCAATTCTCAATTCTAATAGTATGAAAAAAAAACAACTTCCAACCAGAGAAATATTCGTGTGGGTATCTTGTTTTATGATTAGATATAGGAAACTGATATATGTGTTTATATATATATATATATTTTGAGTTTGTGATACTTGGAAAAAGTATTATTTTAGTAATTATTTTATTTATTATAACATTCCAATCTCACATCGAAATATATATAATTTTTTTTATGTATATAAAGAATTAAGTTATTAACAATAGTACCTCCAGTCCTGACCTTTTGGGTGAACTTTTGGTGAACTAAAATGACCTACGAATATATTATTAGACTAGTAGTTTAAAATTTTATTTGAATAAATTTAATTCAATTTGATCTAAAAAATTATTTTGAACTCAAAATTTGACCGGAGTTATTTAATTTATTGTCACGGTTTTTTTTTGACAATTACAAGACTGTGTTATGTTAGTGATCCAGCTCATCAGGCTAAGTTGCACCGCGTGTTTTGTACGTACACTTCTTCAATCTTCACTACCCATTTTAATTTTGAAGGGCCTGAAGTATATCGCCAGTTTCTCACAGTTATTGTCCAATTTATCGTGAATGCGCGTTATCCATAAAGTTAGTGGGCGCTTCTAACTTACGCCCATTGAGTTGGATTTGTTCTTTGGGCCACCCTTCATGGCCCTCGAACCACCAAAATTAATACATTTAATCATTTGTTTGTCTTTTCTTTTTTCTCCACCCTCTCCTCCTTTAATTTCTTTTTCTTTTTATTTTATTTTTGATGGTTTTTAGTTTCTACTTTGATTTTTGGAGTTTGATAAGATTTTTTTTTAAAATAAAAAGATTTGGTTATTAAGATTAACTTGATGGTTCAAATCTTATTTAAGATTACTTAAGATTATTGATAATTACAACCAATATAAAGTATAAAATTGATGTTTATACTCTAATTTTCAATATTTGCGTTATATCTTGCTTTTTAAAATAAGACGAGTAATATGTCTCATACTTGGTCCTCGCATTTATTAAATAAAGTTAAAATGCATGTTAATGAATTGGATTACGCATTTAAAATCAATTTATTTTTCTTAATTAAGGTATATAAGGAAATAAGAACATTTACGGTGTAGATAGACATACAAAAATAAAGACACACATGGAAATAACCAAATGCAAATTCCATCAGTAGATAGCAAACGCAATTATAAGATGGGATACGAAAATATTACTCCCTCCGTCTTAAATTAATTACTCAATTTTGATTTTTTTAAGTCAAATTGACTATTTTTAGAATTAATAATTAAGCATATATAAATATATTTTTAAAATTAAAAAAATTGGGGTTAGTAATAAATTGTATATACTTTCTTTTGGTTTTAATCTCTTCACCTATATTTTAGTAAAAATAGTAAAAAGATTAGTTTTAAAAATGATCAATTTGACTTTAAAAAATCAAAATTGAGCAATTAATTTGGGACGCATTTATCTTAAAACAATTGACATCAAATCCACAATAGGCATCAATCATCATTAAAAGGTTTAGAATAATGATATATTTTGTAATTTTGTATGTCAATTTTTAATTTAAAAATTACGTGAATAATTATAATTAGTAATATTTTAATGATGTATCTGATATAGTTGACCAATTTTATAATCCTATATAATATCATGTATTGACATAAACGTTATCCTAATTCGATATAAAAATTTCGCAATACATAACACGACTCAAAAATTTATATTAGTGATCTTTTGCACTCGTAGTGTACATAATCAAAATTTAAAACAATTAAGCAAAAATTATTCTTTTTTTGCTAAATAATTAAACAATAAAATTTGTTGTGTTACTTTTTTTTTTTTTAACTTTTTCTTTTTTATTTAACGGCAACTTACGATTGTTACATTTCATAAGTATGACACAATTACATCAATGGCTGCTGTCAAACATATCTTACCAAACAGAAGAAATTAAAATGCCGACAGAAGCATTTGTTTGACACCATTCCTTTGAGGTTCTCTATTGACTTTGGTGCCTCTAGTTAAATAGATATCAAGACTTAAATGATCATTTGATATGACAAGTGTTTGATGGCTCTAGTCAAAATTCATTTGATGTATAAATTAGTTAATTTCTCTCTCTCTCTCTCTTTATTTTATTTTATTTGGCAATCAAAACTTTTGTATCCCCACATAAGATAAATAATGATGATTTACATGACCATTAATATAGAACTATAAAAAAATATTAGATAAAATTAAAATGTGCGACTTCTTTTTTATTTCATCTTATATTAAATATGTATATATATTGATATTTAATATCAACGTCAATTATTTTTATACATAACAACACTTTAAGATAAAATATATGTCAAATCTTTAGCATGTTAGGCAACTATTTTAACAATTTTACACTCGTCAACATTATTTATGTTTAACTGAAAATGCTGATATATGTTTAACTAAAAATACTGTATTTAGTTGTGATTAATAATTTTTGTTATATATTATATAATTATATTAACAAAAATTAAATAAAAACACACTAATTTGAAATTTAATATATCGTTATTTAATTTTAAAAATTAAATTATATCTCTTATTTTAGAAAAAAGGAGTAAACTTGATAAAAATAAATCTATTATTTTCTGACAGAGAAATTCCCAAAAGAAGAAGGAAAAGAAAAGGAAATCATTGACAAACTTTCCTCCCAAAAAGGGAAAAAGAAAAAAAGAAAACATAAATTCCCAACACCCATATTGGCAGCAGCCGTGATTCTAATCGCGAGAAAAACTAGAGTATTTATTTATCCCGAGAAAATGAAGTTGATTTATGTTAAATATAAAATTCATAAATAATTAATTACATGGAGGAGAGAGAAAGAGAGAGTATAATGGGAGTGCACATAGAAACAGGAAAACTAGTTGAGAAAAAAAGCTGAAGGAGGAAGAAAGGGAAAGGAGTTCCAATTTCAATTGCGGAAAAATCGCGGTGGCTTTTTCTCTTCTGGTTTATGAGGCAAGTACTAAACTGTTTACTTAGGGTTTACTACCTCAGTCTTTTTCGTTAACTACAAAAATCAGCACTTCAATTTTCTCTTTCTATATAGGGTTTGTGATTATTCTTCTTTGAACCAAATTCAGCAACTCATTCGGTATTTTTCTGTATCTATTACTCCGATTTGGTACCGACCTATAAGTTAGGGTTTTCAGGAGTAGTTTTTTGGAGTAAAGTTTGCGTCTTTTGGTGTTTTCTTCTAATCGGGTACTGGTTTGGAGTGGTGGAACTGTTGAATTGCGTTGAGTTTGCTGGGTAATTTGCTTTTTATATATTCTTGAGTTTGATCCGGAGTTGCATTTATTTAGTTTTTAGTTCAATGCATTGATTTTGAGGATGGATGCGGTAATGTTTAGGTTGAAATTTTGATTACATTTCCATGTAGATTGGCGAAAAAGATTGAATTTTCAGTGTGAAATTGCAATTTCATCATGTTATTTGGGTGCTTCATCTTGAGTATAATTTATGTGTTTCTGTTATATACCTTGATGACAAGCAATCACTTTTATTTTGGCTTATCTGAGGCAAGGGCAAGATTTTTCACAAGCCAACTTGATTTACTGAAGAATTGGGGAAGATGAAAAATAAACTGAATTATTGTGTGGATAACGGGCTGTGGTGTTGCATATGTTTCCCTTTTAACTTTTATTTCTCCATTTTTTCTATTTTTTTATTGGTATGAAATACTAATATTGCCGAGAAAATTTGTTAAAATATTAAGATGGGAAATGAAAACTGTTTTTCTTGTTGAATGCCTTTTGTTTGTTTTATGCAGACACATGCAGTTGGGTTTTTATGAGTTGATGTTGCGCTGAAACTCTTGCTGTTAATTGCTAATGGAGTACTTATTGTGACTAAAGTGGAATATTTCAAATTTTGAAGTTTCAGTAGTTCAGATCTTAGTTGAGTACTGATCAGGAGATAAGGCGTTGTTTGACAAAGATATATGGAGTCTTCAAAGTGTTGGTTCAGTAAATTCAGATCAAAAGATAAGCCAAAGTCTTCAAAGAAGAAGGAAACCACAACTAATGGGAACTCGAAAGCGCCAATAATGGAGGAAGCACCTTCTACTGCCACGAAGCAGAAGGTTGCAGCAGCCAAGCAGTATATAGAAAAGCACTATAAGGAACAGATGAAGAACCTGCAGGAGCGGAAGGAGCGGTATGACCCCTATGCTCCATTTTATTCTGATGACCATAATTTGTGTTACCGGTCAGATCTACATTATTTCCCCTCAGTGCATTGTTCTTGCTTATTATATTATTTGGACACATTTAGAATCATTGTAGTTCTAGGAAGTACAAACTCTAGAGCTAGATACAAGAGGAAATATTCTCACATGTTGATGATATTGATATTTAGTGGATTGTTTAATGTTTATTTTCTCCGATGTGATTGCCAGTTTCATTGAATGCGGAATCAGGTGTACCCAAGTACTTGCAAGATTCTCTCTGAATTATTTTCCTAACTAAATCATTTTTTACCAATACCTATTGATGACATAGCTGGTGGATGCTCATCATTTACTTTATTTATCTCTAAGAAGATAGAACTCACCAGCAGATACTTCATGCAAATAATGCCAGGATTATGTGTGCCCTGTTCACCTCTCTGAGCATGAACATGGTTTGAACTTGGTCACAGCTTCGGGGGCCATTGTTGTATAAAATCAATATAAGCAAACATTTGAGATAATCCCCAACATTATTGTTTTTGAAGTTGGTTTTTGAGATTAAAATAGGGTGGATTCAAATGTAAATCCCAAATGGTGGATGTCGTAGAATGAAAGGTGTGTAGATATGGTATTTTCACCTCAAATTGAAATCATATTATGGTCAAAAGAAGGATTTTTGACAATAAAAAATTCGTTAAAGGTATGTAAATTATGATATTCATTAGAATTTGAGAAATGTGAAAAGTGAAAAGAAGTAGCCTAAAAGGCTAGAATATTATAACCACCATCCAGCCATAATTATTACCTACATGGCTACTGGATAGCATGCCCACTGCTATTTTGCTTGGTGGTATAGAGAAAATTTAAACTGCAAACGCATTTCCTTCTTTACTGGCTCATAACTTTCTACGTAACTCATTTTATATGGACTTGGAATCAGGTAGTGTGAGTTGGTGGGGGATGGATTCATTTGCTATAGGTTTTATTTATGTATAAAGTGTCTTGTTGAGATGGTTGCTCAAGAGTGATAGAAAGATCCGGTTGACATTAAGTATAATGTAATACTCTTAAGATGCTCTTTTATCTAAAAAAAAGACTCTTAAGCTGCTCTTAATTTTTTTGGAGGTCAAGTATCACAACTACGTCCACCATCGCCATCTTTGTGAATATATTGTTATTACTACCATAAACTATTGCGACTCTACCATGAAAAAATCACTATGATCTTGAGAAGTATGGTAACACCTACCTTTTCGGGTAATATCCTTTTATTGATCAACAACAAGCATCATCTTCCACTTCTAGCAATTATGTTGAACTACCTCAAAGATCAAAGATATTAAGTTATCTAAATTCTAACTATATATGATGTCGTTGTCACAACCTACTACTAATTTTATAATTAGTTGTCTGGCACCTTTATTTCTAAGTGTCGCCACAACACAATTGCTCTTCATAATTGTTGACATAATATACCAAATTGCCAATTCTTATTCAAAGTTTACACTTGGATGGAGAGAGAGATTAAATGGTAAGAGCTATATGGTCAAATTCTCATCTACAATTGTATATCTTTATTGGTAAAGCCCACTAATCACAGAGCAAGAATCTTGTTTTGCCCTAACTCTCCATACATTTATAGGCTTGAGTTAAAAAAAAACATTTATTGGCAACTCGTTTAAGCAATAATTAACGTTTCCCAATATTGTTTCATGTTTTTCACTAGTTCTACAACTTCGACAGTAAGAACACTAATAAACAATTAGGGCATTCCTAAAGCATAGATATATATTTTTAAAATGTGTGGCTAGCATATAGGATAACACATGAAAGATGATGTGGAATTTGAAATTCGAAGTTAGACGAGAGTGTGGATGGTTGAGAGAGAAATTGGAGAAGCAAATTGAATTTCTCTTTCTCTCTCTTTTGATAACTAAACAATTTATCAACAACGCCAAGAAGGGGTGACCGAAGTACACGAGAAGTATACAAGATCAAAGGGTAGCCAATAGGATACCTGTGCCCAAGAAAATGATAGCCTCACCCTATAAAAATAATAACAAAAGCGACCAACGTTAACCTAATGGTCTCTCTTTTCTTTCTTTCTCTATATTCTAATCTTCTTCTATCTTGAGAAAAACAATTGTGTAAGATGTATGTACACCAAGGTTCAAAGGCGTGGTATCAGATAACAATCAATCAATTTTTGATGCAGTATTGGGTATCAGTATCATTATTGTGTGATACACAACAAAAATCTATATATTGCTCAAAAACAAAAAAAAATTCAAAATAAAAAATCTAAAAAATAAGAATAAAAATAATGAATTAAATACATACAAAATTGACATTCTATAAATATAACATTATATAAGTCATATGATACATAGCTGTATGACTTGTTAGCACTTTCATGATGCAAAATTGTAAATTCTCGTCGATACTAATTTGTTCACTGATATCTAGCCGATGTAGACGATATAGTGCCAATATTGGTTCATAATGTTTCGTGTTTGAATTATTGCGTGATATTGGTCACTGTCAATATCGTTACTTATCAGCCGATACGTGTCGGTATTAGACAATACTAGGTTCGAAGATGCACACACATGTTAGGATCAATTGTTGTAGATAAAACAATAAAGGATCTATGAAGGTGAATTATTTTAAAAGTAGTTAAGCTGGTATCTTTTAGTTTACCTTGAGGCACAAGATGGTGCCTGCTAGCTTATTATTAAATTTTGTTGGTGATTGTCAAACTTTGAAGTTGGATCTCGTGTTAGCTGTCGTTATAAGAGTTTTGGGTTATAAAAGAAGCATAAACTTTGTAGCCTTACTATTTTTTTTTTTGGGGGGGTGGGGGGGGGGGGGGGTTCCCTTTTGCTGTTACAAAAGGAATACATTAAATTTAAGGCGTTATGAATATGGCATCCATTAATACCTTAGAGGCTGTGAATTTGGAGGCCCCACTAGATCTGTTGAGTAACCGTAAGTTAAGAAGTTATACAATCTCTGATTACATCATTTGGAAGATTTTTACAGTTCAAGTTATTTTCTGCTATCGTGTATAGGAAACGAAAATTTCATGCACATTTAGGATTTTTAATTGATTTTATACCTTAGTCTATCAATTGTAGGATTGGTCTATAGGACTTTAAAAATCTTTAAAGAATTATGAGATGGCATAACATCAAATTTTTTATGTTAAGAGTTGGTGAGAATGGTAAGTTGTGAGCTTCTGGGTGAAGTTCACTTATCACAGGAAAAAACAAGCTTTTGGATAAAGTAAAAGTTTGAGATTGTTCTAACTTCTGTTTGGAATATTTTGCTTATTTAAGGGTTTTTTTCCTCACTAATGTCCCTAGCAAGGCCATGTTTTGCTTTGAGTGTCTGTACTTTGATAAGATGTCTTATCAGTAGCTTTTAAAAATACCTTACTGTAGGCATAACATTTTCGCCTTCACTCGCATATGGAAAATATTACAATACATCTGGAAAAATTACAGGTCATACTTGATACTCCCTCTGTTTCACAAAAAGTGTTTCATTTGGAAAATTTACAAATTTTAAGGATATTTTTGTTCCATGTTTACCTTACATTTATCGAGTGTTTAGTTTAGTAGTATTGACATGATAATGTAATTGTGATGATAAAGTTGAGGACAATGTCACTTTATACTACCATCAAAATAAATGGGGACATTTATTTCTAACAATTTTTTTTTGGCAAATGTGACTTTTTTTTGGAAGAAGGGAGTCTTAATACATATGCAGTATGCACACTAGATGGCCGCTTGCGCAATGATAGGTTAACATTGTTGAATTTCCACGTGGCATTCAATCTGAGTGACCACATATTAAGTAGAGGAAAATATGCAATAACTGTTCCGACACCAATTAGGATTTTCCTTTAATAGAACAGCATATATATAGTGAATTGTAACCTTTTTGTAGCATACTAGGACTTCTACATGCAATTTTTGAGAATATTGCATACTTATTAAGTTATAACTTGTACCAACTACCTGGTATTCGTAATACCATAACCGTCTTGTTATACACATGTCCTGCCCGCTTTTAATTTAAATGATTGGGAAAACTGATAAGGAATGTTTATAAGGCAACAAAAAGAAAAAGGTAAGAGAAACAAGAAAAGACCTAAAACAAAAGACAAAATAATAGTCAGAATAAGCATGTGATAAAATTTCAATCTTTCTATTTGTATAGAATGATTTGATTTTACCTTTCTTATGTTTTTCCCGGTCATTGTGTATTCTGTTTCTTGTTAAGATCAAAATTGTGATTGATTAACTTTTTCATGTAGACGTAATATGCTTGAGAAGAAACTGGCCGATGCTGAAGCCACCGAGGAAGAGCAGTCCAACATACTGAAGTACTTAGAGAAGAAGGAAACTGAGTATATGCGCCTTCAGAGGCACAAAATGGGTGCTGAGGATTTTGAGCCTTTAACAATGATAGGAAAGGGTGCATTCGGGGAGGTATTCTCTCTCTCTGTCTCTCTCTCTCTCTCTCTTTCCCGTCTCCCCCAAAATATCCAAATGAAAAAAGTTTGATGGTGTTTTAGGGAAGCGAAGGAGAGAAGTTGTAAACGTCGTCTTTTTAAAAACTTTATTCTTTCTTTTTTCTCGTACCTTTCTTCATAATTATCTAACTAAATTATAAATTTAATAGTTAATTCCCTCACTAAATTGCTCTCTTTCCATATCTATAATATGGGCCTGGAGGGCTATAGAAGTTCCTATGATACTATGGATAAAGAGAGTCAAAGTGCTATGCTGGAGGGAGAATTTGTTTAAAATTGATGTGAATTGTAAAAATTTAATCGTATATTTTTTTCCAACTCATGCACTGTCTGCAATTTTGGTGGAAAAGGCCTGAATGACACCAGAATCTGGACTAGCTTCTTTGAGTTTAACAGGCAAACTAACATTATATGGGATCAAATCAAGTTCTGTTTGTGCATAATATATATAATATGTAAAGCTAACCTCTCACTAGTTGGTGTCAGTTTTATTCACCCCCAGTTTTATATTGAACAAAATTTGTCCCTTTTCAATCTATTTGCAAGAGCAATTCTTGTCTTCTCAAACTGTGTCACTAGTTCCCTTCGTAAACCAGCAATTGATCTCATTCCTTGAAATCATTCATCCTTACCAAATCCACCTTTTTAAAGGTGAATTCTAAAAGGTAATAAAACTTGAAATGATCTAGCTATCATCACGTCTGTGATCATGATCTTGCTGTTCATTTTTGGGTGGAGTTCAAACATTTTGATTGCTCAAAAATGTTTATTTGAACCTGTGGAAAGTCATCTTCTCATCATTAATCTGTTGTCCTCTTGGTTACATTGTTTCCACTTATATTCCTTATGAGACCCTCTTAGTGAAATGATGGTTGATGATCTGTACTAATGATAATAATGAAGAAAGCTCGAGTGTTTTCAGCATTTTGATATTTTATTGGTCAAATACAGTTTTGTTGTAAGAAAGTGAAATCTAGCTTAATTTACTGATGGTTCACAGGACTTGGATGGTTAGATGTACTGTTCCTTTTTTCTCAAGTTTCTTCACACTAGGATTTGGGTTGTACTAGTGAGACTTGATATGAGAAATTCAAACTCTTTATTTGGTTGAAACCTCATAGCAGAGATCGAGGAAAGGGGGGGGGGGAGAGTCTGCAGTTTTATTGATCAAATTCCTCTGGCTGACTTTTGGTGTTCACTAAATGATACTCAATACATGATCATGGAACTGTTGGCTTTTCAGCAACAATGGGCATGGAGTTTGACGGAACCAATATGAGAAAACATATGACTAGAATAGCTTTCTCATAATTATTTTGATTTCAATAATAGGCAAAAATATGTAGTCCATAATATGTATGGGGATTACCCATCTGCCACCTCTAGGTATGATTTAGTCATAAATGGTTTGGAGCACTGATGTATTGAGTTTACATTTCAAACTTGTGTACCTGTTATTTCCGATAAAGGACAATATTTTTGTCAAGATGGAAACAAGTTTAAGCATGATGTGTAAGGTTTGGACATTGGTTGCATAATTTTGTCCAAAAAAAGAAAAAAAAAAACCCTTTTGTTTAATAGTGCTTATAGTGCATTGCTTACTTATTGTTGCCTTTAACTTTCGTTTTTCTTTTTTCTCTCACTAGCTATGAAAATACATATATTAGCCTTTGTGGGCAACAATAATGGGTTTTCATTACCTTGCTGTTATATTAATCAATAATGTTGCTAATTGTGAACAATAAACCATGTCCCCCCCCTCCCGCCCCATTTTTTTCTTTTGAGTTGCAGGTAAGAGTATGTAGAGAGAAGACAACTGGCCATGTATATGCCATGAAAAAGCTCAAGAAGTCAGAAATGCTTCGGCGAGGCCAGGTAGAACTTCATTTGGCTTGCCAGACCATTATATTGAAGGTTTTGGTCATTTTTCTTACTTATACTTTTGAGTTTCTTTAGGTTGAACATGTCAAAGCGGAAAGGAATCTACTTGCAGAGGTTGACAGCAATTGCATTGTGAAACTCTATTGTTCCTTTCAAGACGAAGAGTATCTTTATCTCATAATGGAATATCTTCCCGGTGGAGATATGATGACTTTACTTATGCGGAAGGACACGTTAACTGAGGACGAGGCCAGGTTTTATGTTGGAGAAACGGTTCTAGCTATTGAGTCCATCCATAAACATAATTATATTCATAGGTTGGTATTAACTTTTTGTTAATGCCTTTGTTGTACTACTGAAAGGGTTCTTATAAGGGTCACCTATCATAAAGAAAGTTGTCTTTTGCTTTATTATAAAAATAATTCTGTACTGCATTTAAATGTTACAGGGATATCAAGCCTGACAATTTACTGCTTGATAGATATGGCCACATGAAACTGTCAGATTTTGGTTTATGTAAGCCATTGGATTGCAGTAATCTTCATGAGAAGGATTTTTCTGTGGGAAAAAACCTTAGTGGAGCTCTTCAAAGTGATGGGCGCCCTGCAGCTCCAAAACGTACTCAACAGGAGCAACTGCAGCATTGGCAGAGGAACAGGAGGATGCTTGTAAACTCTCTCCCATGACATGATGGACATTGCATTTTGTGTTATAGCTATTCATAATTGATCATATAATAAAAAATTGGAAAGTAGTCAGTTTCTTTATGCTTGTTCAATTATATGCTCCACTCTTGATTTTTTGTGGTCAGAACGTCTTTAAGCATCAATTATTCAATGAGTCACATTTTATGTAATTTGGACGTACTGAAGGTCTTCTGAATTACCAGAATTAGTTGCTAACTTTGTCTGACCATCGTTGCTGAATTTGACTATAAACAATTTAAAGGACCCAACTGGGGTCCAGTTACATCAAGCATTTTTTGAAGTTGATGTGTTGTCTAAATCTTTTTCATGATGTAAATTAGGCTTATTCAACTGTTGGTACACCTGATTATATTGCACCTGAAGTTTTGCTCAAGAAAGGATATGGAATGGAATGCGATTGGTTTGTATTCTTAATCATCCCAGTTTTCTTCAAATAGAAAAGTTTCATTTATCCAAAGATGACATTTTGGATATGTTTATATTATCACAGGTGGTCTCTTGGCGCTATCATGTATGAAATGCTTGTGGGGTATCCACCTTTTTATTCAGATGAACCCATGTCTACTTGTAGAAAGGTAATATAAGTATTATAGTCAGTTTTCTGCATTTAAGCCATTGATTTGTGCTGAACCCAGTTTTTATGACATGCTATCTCCATATTATTATTTTTATTTTCAATTGCATTCATGAAATGTGTGTTATTTATTATAATTTCTCTTTACCATAGTCCGTTTTTCTTGTTAAAAAAGTCGGTAAAGCTGAACATGGTTGAGCTGAAAGGGTATGGTCCTTACTCCTTGGCAGTGCTCTTCATACTAGTATTCTTTCCAGTAAGGATTTAATTTAATTCATAGAGCTTACTTTAACTAATTGTGTGTTGTTTTGAAAAAAGATATACAAACTTGCAAAGTCAAAGTATCATGTCAACCTTTAGAAATTCTAATTCTTATCATTTTTTGGATTCCATGGATAACCACATTTTTGTCTGTGATCTAAAACAGATGTAGGTTGGCTTTAATAGTTCATTCCAGACAGTTAAACTGGTAGGTCTTGTAGGGATTTAGTTGCTTATGGGCACCACTATGTTAAGATTCATCATAAGAGTACTATCCTCTCTTTATATATATATATATATATATATATATATATTTTATGTTGGTACGTGGAAGTTTGCTGTTCCAGGATCACCACCCTTTGGCTCATAGAGAATTGGCAGTTCCACCTGTTAGAGTGTCCTTTGTCAATATCTGGAGATTGTACAGGAATATTTGGGCCGAAAGGCATCAACTAACATGTCCAAGGATACCTTGAATTTGTCTGAACTATAACTTGCATCTTAATCGCTCTCTCTATATGGGTGAGGCATGAAACATGCAGTTGAAATGTTACTTATCAACAAAAGAAAGAAAGATGAAAAAAAAAAACAACGAAAAATGCACGTAATGTTCTATTGCCATCAAATTTTCATTGCACCCCCTTTGATCACCCAGTTCATGTTCTCTCTTACAACTTCAATTTATTGTAATTAACTTATCTCTAAATTTGTCAATTTTGATGTGGTCCTCCTTATGCCTGTCAGTTTTTTTTCTTGGCCGCATTTTGATTTGCCCCCATGAATGAAAAACCTCATCTTTTCTTATCGGTGCAGATAGTGAATTGGAGAACTCATTTGAAATTTCCAGAAGAGGCAAAGTTATCTCCAGAAGCAAAAGATCTTATCAGTAAACTTTTGTGTAATGTTGAAAGAAGGCTAGGAACGAAAGGCGCAGATGAAATAAAGGTGTGGTGTCGTGTTTTCCATGTAATATTTGGATGTTCTATCAAAAAAATTGCAAAGTGATGAATCACATGGTTTGCCCTCTTATTGTCAGGCTCACCCATGGTTCAATGGTATTGAGTGGGACAAATTGTATCAATTGAAAGCTGCATTTATTCCGGAAGTTAATGACGAGTTGGATACTCAAAATTTTGAGAAGTTTGAGGAGGTGAAGTCGTCTTTGCATTTTCACAAATATCACTGTATCTGTTGATTTCTCTTCTCATCCCTCTGTTATGTCAATTTTTTTTGAAGTTTGAGGAGGTGAAGTCGTCTTTCCATTTTCATAAATATTACTGTATCTGTTACTTGATTTCTCTTCTCATCCCTCTGTTATGTCAAAATTTTGATAAGTTTGAGGAGGTGAAGTTGTCTTTCCAAATATTACTGTATCTGTTGCGTGATTTTTCTTCTCATCCTTCTGTTATCTCATTCCAGGCTGACAATCAAATGTCCACTACAACAAAGCCAGGCCCATGGAGGAAGGTTGGTAAATTAAGTTTTTGCCGATGAATGCAGTATCCTCCCATAATTATGTAGTTAGTCTCAAGGCTTAAATTGCCCGATGTGGGACTTTGTATCTCAGCCCGTTCCCTTACCCCCTTGCATGTGGGTCAAACACTTGGACAATTTATACTGGGTGATGTGGAGCATGTGGGCCCCAAAGTATACATGTTGCTAAATTATTTCGTAAATAATAGTTGATCTGTATAGAAAATTATCTTTGTGAATAACTTTTTCACCCTTTCTTATGCTGCAGATGCTCTCATCTAAGGATGTCAACTTTATGGGTTACACATATAAGAACTTCGAAATTGTAAATGATCACGAAGTGCCTGGAATTGGTACTTAACTTCCTTTCATGCAAATATTGCATACATAAGCTTTGTCGTTTACCATGTCAAAGTACAAATGATTATGTCATAATATTACATATATTGCATGGTTTTAATTGGTTTCTCATACTTCAATAGACATTACAACTTTTTGAGCACATAGTTGAAGTTCTGCAGTTATTTTGACCCTAGATATTTGGTGATTGGTTCTAAACTTATATTCCTTGTTTATTTATTAAGCTGAATTGAAGAAGAAGAGCTCCAAACCTAAGAGGCCCACTGTGAAGTCCCTTTTCAGTAAGATCTCTCTCTGTTTGTGTTTGTGTGTTCCCCCCTTCTCCCTGCCAGGCTGCCTCAGTATCATTTAACTGTATCTTAACAGTTATATAATTAACTGTTGCTTCATAAAATGATGATTATACGTGCGAATAATATTTTCAAAGCTGTGTTTATTAGTAATTTAATCATTAATGCTGCACCATTTTTACCTTGTTTTAGCACTAACATGAACAACTGTGGTGGGGATATCGTTTCCCCAATTCTCAAATTCCCTGGTTCCGATCCCCGTACTTGGGGCCTAACCTACATATTCCAGGACATATCTCGGCATCTCATTTATGTTAAGCATTTAGAAGTAAGGTTATGCTATGTACATATATTAATATCCCCTGTGTAACATTTTACAGATGAAGAGTCGGATTCTGCTTCGTCCCAACCTGCTCCTGCTCAAGGAAGCTTTCTCAGTCTTCTGCCTCCTAAACTAGAAGTCTCAAAGAAGGATGGAATTGCGTGAGCTGAACCCTTCTCACTAATTTGTTCATAACTACACCGGATAGCCAGCCATAGTTAATCAACCAAACAGGACTAAGTTCTTGCCAACTGAACAAACAGCTTCAAATAGGTTCATTTGGGTATATAGGGATTGAAAGTATGTAGGACGAGGTTTTGCAGGTCATTTGCCTGTCTTAATTCAAGTTATGTTTTGGTCTTTGTAAATTTGTTCTGTTAAGTTTTGCTTATCAGTTTCCCATAATTTATATGCAAGCTTTTGCTGTGCTGTCCTGTCAAGCTGTGGATAATATCTCGTCTGCTATTCGTCGGTTTGTAATTCATTTTTTCTCTCAATAGAATTACCAGTTCTTCAGTGAGTTCCTTATCATTATCGATTCTTGCTCTCACACTATGCTATTGCTGCCCCCCACCCCCCTCTATATACTAGTTACTTAGCTCGCACAATTTTGTGCACAACTAAACCAAAATTAAATTTAGTGGAAGAGAATAATTAGGGGTGATGGATAATGGGGATGGAAAAGAGTCCAAAAAATCACCGTCTCCTGTTTACTCTTTCTTAATAATATAGATATTTTCAAAAAAATTCTTGGCGCAACAGCAGGCTCGAATACTCCTGGGTCTGGAAGACACATGAGTCTGAATGTTATGTTGAATGTGCGACCGACATTTTACCTGGTGTCGGTAGATTCTAGAAACGACGGCGCACGAGGATTCCAGAAACATAGAGTCTAAATGCTATGTTGAATGTTGAATGTGCGACCGACATTTTACCTGTGATTTTACCTGGTGTCGGTAGATTCTAGAAACGACGGCGCACGAGGATTCCAGAAACATAGAGTCTAAATGTTATGTTGAATGTTGAATGTGCGACCGACATTTTACCTGTGCAGGTGAGGCGTTGGTCAATCCTAGAAACGGGGGTTGGGTAACTTGCTTCCAAACGAGTATGCTAAATTTTTGCAATAACGTAAATTTATTTAAATTTTGTAAGTAATACCCTCGTTTTTTTAAATTGTAACATCATTTGAAGCAATACATTTAAAATAATTTATAATGTTTAATATATACCATTATATTAACTAAAATTAAATAATTTTATATCAACTTCAATTGAAAAAAATAACACAATTTAACTTAAGTAATTATAACAAGAATGATTACGACAAAAGGGTAATTTACGTTTGTGAAAATCGTAACAATCAATTTTTGAAATTATTTAAAGATTTTATAAATTGACTTTAACACGTCAAAAAAGAGATTATGGAGTAATAAATAACATGCTTATTATACAAATTTTAGTAAGTCAATGAAAAGAATTGAAAATAATTTAGAAACTTTACTTTTTATATTGGGTTTCACGTCTCCAGCATAAGCTTTGCCCCCTTTCTCACCTTTGACTCCAAAAGCAGTTGATTCTCTTCTCTTCTCGCTTGCTTTCTTGGCTTCGTCTTTCTGAATTCTGACAAATCGGAAAATGCAGGTAATTAATTCTCTCTCATACTTACAAATTTATATATACGTGTACATACATATATATATATATATATACATACATACACATATGGTTTGAATTTCATTACAATGCATTGATTTTCATCTGAAACTTCAACAATCTGTATAGTATGAACAGCTATTAACAATTTCAGAAACCCTAAAACCTAAAAAATTGCATAATCTTTCAGAAAGCTTCAGGCTTTACGCCAAAACTCTCAACTCTCTCTCTCTCTTCATTCTTTATTTAAGCTATGAGGCATATTAAGGCATAACACTTGCGCCAAAAACTGACTTAAACCCTACACCTTTCCTTTAGAAAAGTCCGAGGAACCCTGGGAAGAAAGAAAAAAATTGTGGCTTTAGTGTGATTTTGTTAACTAAACTTTTGGTTGTATTTTGACGGAGTAGAAAAATCTGAGCTCAAGAATTTTCAGTTTACCATTGGTTTCCCAACATTTTCATAGTAAACAAACATAGATTGGACTAGTTTTCTGTTGATTAGAATGAAATAAAAAAGAATTGACTAGAGGACTTCCCGCTTCTTGTCATCTTTTATTGGGTTCAAGTCATTTATTACTTAGAATCCTGAAAGTGTAATGTTATATTCTGTTGTAGGCAGTGGTAAGAAACTGAGGACAAGCATAAAAATGGTGAAGGAAACATAATATTAAATAGAGGAACAGTATTCCTTCATCAAAATAACCTTCAACTTCAAAAAAACAATATTCTTCAGTATCGGCATTGCTATGTTTTTTGAGCTGTTTTATGATGTTCTCAGGTTCTGCCTCTTTGACGTTTTCTTTAAGAAATGTATTTATATAAAGAATTTCATTTATTTTTGCTAGATATGCATCTACCACGACCATTCTGTTTTGGCACTTATTTTGATACATATAAGTGTAGATGTTGGAATATGGTATATTCGGTTGATATTGTGGTCTATTCTTTTTATTCATGTTAAGTTGATATATGTGTTTCGTGTATCTGTGCAGGCCAGTGACAGGTTTAATATTAACTCTCAGCTTGAGCATCTGCAAGCTAAATATGTGGGAACTGGGCATGCGGACATGAATAGATTGTTAGTGGGTCCTTTGTTCAAAAGAATAACAAATTGTTAAAACGATAAACAAAATTTTATGTGATTATGATGAAAACTCCTTCCTCTCTTTTTTTATGTATTGGTTTTGTAGTGAGTGGGCGGTAAACATTCAACGAGACAGCTATGCATCTTATGTCGGTCATTATCCCATACTGTCATATTTTGCCATTGCTGAAAATGAGTCAATTGGAAGAGAACGCTACAACTTTATGCAGGTATGACTGATGTTAAGCTTATTTCTGTCTCTCATGTAACTGTTAATGATTTTTATTAAAGTAGGATTTCGTATGGTACCTTAATAAGTGCATTAAATTGTTCATTGAGTACTTTTTATGTAATTGTTATCTCTGCTTGTTGCCCACACATTGCAAATTGCACGATTGGGCCGTTTGATCTCTGAATCCTGTTGTAAACTTGTATTAGTTCATATCTAGTATAGAGAAGGCCTTTCATGTCTTAACATTTGTTGCCTTCATTTTGTACAATTAGTTTTACTTGGGATGGCAGGGAAGCGAAAGTAGAGAAATCTATTCTTTTAGTTTAAGCAGAAATTAATCCCATTGGAGCATTATTAATTATTACACTCTTCCTTATTTATCAACTAGTTTCACTTTCATAATTGGTGGGAGAAAGTACCCTGTAGACAGAATAATTGAAACTGTTTTGGATACTTTAAGTCTTTGACACAATAATATTATTGTTTAAGAAGTCGAGGTCTGGATAGAAGTTAGGTAGCGCGTTGTAGGTAGAAATAGAGATTCATAACTTCCATATGCTAGTGCCTCTCCCTTCCTCCTCTGGCCTTTGCTTGTAACCCCATCTTCTTCAACCCCACCCCCGCACTCACAACGTAATTTCCCTAGCTTAGCTCTCTCTCTCTCATGGTTATCAGCCTATCAACATATTGAACCTTCACTTACAGTTTTACACATCATTTGCAATCACTTTTTTCATCTTCAGTATTATTTTATAGAAAGTAATATTGCATTGTAAAGAAAGTGATGCCCGAGCATCATCAACAAGCTCACTAAATACATCTCAGGGTACTGATCTAATCAAACATATATCCAAATCTTCTTAAACAAGAAATATCCTAATCTTGACAAACAATTTTAGTGTATGATAAAACGTTGCCAAAATACATATGCCTACTACTAGGTGCATATAAAGACTGAACAAGTTGCTAGCAATTTGGATACTGCAGCATTTTGCTAACTCGAAGGTCACCGCTATCAGGCGCTATGTGACCAGTTTAGTACTGCAGTGCTGCCTCTAATTAGAACCTCTGCCGGTTAGAGGATTTTGATGACATACGCTGGTTGATAAAGACATCAATGAAATTTTAAATATTAATTTTGTAATTTATTTCAGTTGCATTTTAAGTTGTGGAAGTTCCTGCTCCAAGTGTACAGAGTTACAGACTCTCTATGCAATAATTTCACCTCTTAGAAGACACTGCATTCCTAACAATAAATGCAATGGTGTTGTTTTACTGTTTGACATGTAAGAATATACATCAAGTTACTCGCCATTTAAGAATTGCAAGGCAAGCCTGATGGTTTAAGGGGTTCATGAGAAGGGCTTACTTATAATTTTCACTTTTTGACTGTTGCAGCCTGCAAGTGTGAAACTTTTGTAAATCTTATCATCCTGTTCTGTGTTTGTTCATGAACTGCATCAATTATATATTCATCCATACACCCTTCTGTTCGTTTGCAGAAAATGCTTTTGCCATGTGGGCTTCCACCAGAAAGAGAAGATGATTAAGAATTAGCGAGAAAATGTAAAGAAGAATCTTCCAGATTCACCATGTCTGGAGTCTTTGGGGCATTTTGGAATGTGATTTTGGACCATCTAATGTATTGAATCAAGAAACAAAAATGTATATCAGAAAGTATGAATTGAGAAGCAAAATCCTATCATTCGGGTTGACTACTCGAGTGATCTATTATTATGAATTGATTATTTACTCTAGAGCCTGATTAATGTTTAAAACTCTTGTCATTGTGGGTAGCTAATTCAGTTTCATGTGGAAGGATTGTATTCTTTTATCCTGTAGTGAACAATTTATATGAAGAGCTACTTCTTCTTCCATCAAATCTAAGTCCCAAGCGATACAACTCCATGCCCATATCATCAAAATAGCACAACATCCCACCTCTTTTTCCTCCAATATCCACCCTGCTTTCCATTTTACTTAAACTTCAATCTGCTAATGAATCTACCCTTGTGTTTACCACACTTTATTCACCACCATGCTTGGAAATCCATCATCAAGATTGCTGTATGTTGACTATAAAAGCTTATTACCATGTTTCCGGCTACACCGATCTTTTGTAAAGAGCTCCCATTTCTTGTTATTTTCTCCTTACTCTTGTATATTTAGAGGAGAATGTAGCAGCTGAGTATTTATTCCAACAGTGCGACAGTTATATATATATATATATATATAAACAGGGACGAAGCCAGGATTTAATCTTGGGGGGGCAAAATTTTTACCAAGTCATAAATAATTTGACGGAGCGCCCCCGAACCAATTTTTTTTAATACTTTTGTACTTTCAGGTCGCGCGCGCGCGCGCGCGCGCGCACACACACACACACACACACATATATATATATATAATATTATAGGGAGATATACATATATTGAGAGAATATGAGTCATATGTGGTTAAAATTTGACTGACAACATTATAAATTTTTAATTTGACCCCGTATAATAAAAAATTTATAAAATTTTAGTGGAGTCAATTTATATATAATACTTAATTTTTTAAAAATTTACCTTACATTATAAAGTAATTATTGTTTTTAGTGCAGTACTATCCAAGTGTTTATAGTGAGCTTCCATTTTCTTTTTCATTTAGTATGGAGGTAGAAGTTGCTATTTTTTATTTGGAAATTTTATGGGGCAGATTATAAGCAAGAAGGGCAGGTCTATAATCTATTTATAAGTGTGTGAATTTGGCTAGTTAAGATCAGAATGAGACCGATGTGTAAACTTATATCTTGTTACAAAGAATGTGTTGTGGTCGTTAGTTTGGTAGTAAAGAAATTTATTTTCCTCTAAAGCATTACATTTTTCTTGAGGGGGGCCAAAAATAATTTTTTTTGAAATTTTAGGGTAGGACTTACAAAATTTTCAAACCTTGGGGGGGCGTGGCCCCCTCCAGTCCTATGCTAGCTTCATCCCTGTATATAAACTCTCCGAATACACCATTGTTGTATTTTCTTCTGGATTGCAACTTTTTTTTTTGGTAATTGACTGGGTATTATTTTACAGTAGTTTTAATTTTTTAGTATTATTAGGACATCAAGTTTTTGTCCAGTTACTCAAATTTCAATCCTCAGTAGGAGTTGAATTTTCAAGTACCTCATATGTTAAGGGAATTGTTCATGCTTGTTTTATTAATGGTCCTCCTAATACCTTTATGATAATCGACCTAAAATTAGGCCCAAAAAAAAAAGTGGTTAAGATCCTTGCAAAGGCAGGCTAGTAGTTCCATATTTTAGTGGGAAATCTATCTACTGAAGGGTGAAAGAAAAATAAATATATAAAACTACTAAAAAAAACCCTAAAATTCTCGTTTGATATTTGTATTAAGTTGAATAACGATAACAGTACTTCATAAAAAATACTTTTTCGGTTCAACTTTAAGTGATCACATTACACTGTTCACATTTTTAAGACACATTTAAAATATATTTTATACATATATTTTTATTATTTTAAATTATTTTTTACGTATTATATCATCATAAATATTAAATAAGTACAATGCATCTTGCATCTTAATGTGTAAAAAGAATAGGATCACATAATTAAACTCGGACAATGTTTTGGTCCCTTGTGTCCCCAGCTATTTGTTTGTGAATTATGTGCTTAAAGAAAGCACACAACAAAATTTTGTGTTACATTATTTTATTTGTAGTTTGATTGATTTCGAATCTTTGGTATATATAATTATTTATTTGCTTTATGGAGGAACTCATTGTCACGATCTTAAAGTCTATTAATGGTGAAAATGAGTTAGAGTGGACATTGTGCTGAGTGTTAACAAGTGGCCTCTCTTCCTTGGAGGGTTAGGAAAGGGCTATGAATGTGAGACAAAAAGTAAAAACTCACACCAATAAGTGGTAGCCAATAACTCCCTTTTTGATTTTCACTAAAATAGTTTTAAATTTAATAAGTATAATAATATTCCATCCTACACAAAAAAGTTCTGTTTACTTAAAGTACTCTCCCCTCCCACCTCCCCCACCCCACACCCAACCCCACCCCCACCCCTTTTGTAAAATTAAAATATAATTGAGTTCTTTTCGTGGGATCGGAGTATTTCAAGAATTTGTTTATTTTATTTTGTTAAAAACGTTGGACTGTGTATTTGAACGACTTATAAGTTTCAAATTAAGTTTATCGTGTCAAATTTGATACGGTAAACTTGAGTGAGTTGTTTTTAAAATAAAATTTATTTAGACGTATAAGGTATTTAAGTGTTTTTAGATTTTTAAAATTTCAAAAACTTTAAAAGCTCCAAAAACCCCAAAAAAAACAAAACAAAAAAATCTCAAAATCAAACATGCACCAAGCAATCCACTTTCTTAACTCAACATATTTTATACAAAACAAAAGTACTTTTATATTTTAATATGTTTGGTTTGAGTTTCATGCACCAAGTAATCAGCTTTATTAATAAAAAGTTTCTGACTAATTATTTCTTATTAAGTCGCTATAACTTTTTTTTTTTGGGTTAACTCATCGTGTGAAAAGCATCGTAGTTGATACAAACAAACCAATCACACACAAGGAAATTTAACACAAGCAGGCACTGAGGCACATTATGATACAAGTTATATAACCCGGATTAGGTCAACATTACACTATGCTAATGAAGGAAAACTCAAATTCATGTAATTTAATGATAATGAGCACTACTGCCGTACTACACACCAAATTTTCTTTTCTATCTTGAAGCAAACATTTAACCAACGATTAATGTCAGAGACACAAATTATACTTAAAAATTGTGTACAAACAATATAAAAATGAGAGAGAAAATAGGAGTCGGAACCTACTATTAGATATTTTACACATTACTATTAATAAGCAATATATGAATTTTATTATTTGTGTATAATTTTTTATGTATAATTTGTGTACATAGAATTATCCTAACAAAGCAATGCATCTATACATATATAGGAGAATTTTATACAAAAGAAACGTGATTGACTAAGTTGGCATAAGAAGATCAAAATATGTCTTTCTTAATTGTCAAGTAGTTGAATGCTGTTTCAAAAATAGAAAAAGAGAAAAGAAGTAGTTGAAAACTTATTTGAGTTGAATACTTAATCTTTTTGGATATATATATATATATGACCGACTTTTAACTATTTGTAATTAGGTGAATAAATTATTAAATTTTTTCATTTTCGTTCAATTTGACCTGCTACGTTATAAATTGATGATGTGCCATAAACATGCGGCATTTCAGTGTTGATGTGTCAAAAAAAAGTTTTTAATTAATTATTATCATTTTAAGTAAATTAAAGGGTAAAAACATAGTAAATATAACATATATATTAACTAATAACATATATTAACTATTAAAAAGATTATAATAAAAAAATATCTAATTTCCTCCTCTTTCAATGGGCTGAGACCCAATTCAGAGCCTGTTCGGGGGCTACTTATAAGTTGGTCAACCCAACTTATAAGTAGTTTAGCCAAAAAAACTGTTTGGGAATAACTTTTTTTTTCTACTTATAAGTTGAAAAAAAAGTCAAAAAAATAAGTAACTTTTAGTTGCTTAAAAAAATGACTTATAAGTCATTTTTTTAAGCAACTAAACGACTATGAAATGACAGAAATGCCCTCTTTTATTTTTAATATTCTTCTTATTGAAGGACATTTTAGTAATCTTCTTATTTTATTTTAACTTATAAGTCATTATTAGCCGAACACATCCATAACTATTACTTATAATTCCCGACTTATAAGTAAAAATGATATCGAACACTATTAGTTATAAATCTACTAAAATTTTAACTTATAAATCTACTAAAATTTTAATTGTAAGTAAAAAAAAATAAGTCATTACCAAACAGGCCCTCAGTTCATCATCTAATTTCGTCCTCCGTGCCGCACATCCGCCGCCACCACCATTTATTATGCCACCATCATCTCCGACCAAAAAACAACCCGTAAAATCAATCTCACCCTCCCATAGCTCAAAAAATGACGAAAGAAGATGAGGACTATAATGGAGACGGGAAATGGGTGATGGGGGGCGGAAGGGTTCACGCTTCATGGCTAGGGGACATAGCGAAAGGGGGGTTATTAGCACAGAGAGGATATTCAAACAAAAAATTATTCTTAAAAAATTATCCTTTAATTTACTTAAAATGATGATAATCAAATAAAAAATTATACTTTTTCGAAATATCAGCACTAAAATACCATATGTCTATGACAGGTCATCAATTTATGACGTGGTAAATTTAATTAAACGAAAGTGAAAAAAATTGATAATTTAGTCATCTAATTCTAAAAATTAAAAGGTCGATCATTGAAGAAAAAAAATTTAATAGTTTAAGATAATAATTTATACTTATTTATATATATATATATATAATGAAAATTTGAAACATGGACAATACGTGAAAGGGACTTCAACAATGTAATCTTCCATTTCCTCCAATAATTATTTCCAATATGTAAATCTATAAGTCATTTTACAAAAGAAATAAAAATAAAAACACAAAAGCCATGGACCAGAAGAATGAGCCTGTTGAGATAAAAGAGAAGGACAGAGTAATTATAGTTTTTACATAAATATAATAAAAGTAATTTAGTGACCTAAATTATGTGTTATGTGACTAAATATGTGTGATTTCATTATATGTATAAATAAGTATAAAAAATGCATGTAAAACAAAACTAAAAAATCACTATTCACTTATACGGAGTATAATACGAAATACAACTATAAATATATACGATATAACGTATTATACCTCAGTATTTATACAATATATTTATACGACATAAATACGAGATTGCTATTCATTTATATGATAGGATATTTTGTAAGACTTAGATATTAAGTTTGGTAGGATATTTTGCAAGACTTAGAGGCTAAGCTTGGTATGATATTTTACAAGACTGAGCTTGGTAGAATATTTTGTAAGACCTAAGCCTAAACTTGATAGGATATTTTGTAATATTTGGTGACTAAGTTGGGTTGCCTATAAATAGAACTTCCATCATTCATAAATCTTCACCAATTTACAAAAAGCTTAAGAGAAAAACCATAGTAAGAGCTATTGTTATAGAGAAAATGAAAGCAAAAACCTTGCATAATCAAAAGTTGTAGAGCTAACAGTTCAAGAAGTCGTACGAAAGACGAAATATCAGCATAGACCGTAAGAGACGTAATCAAGCAAATTTTCTGTTCCTTATCTTGGGCAAATTCTTTTTGTATTTTGTGCAACAATGTGTTTAAATTGTTTGAAGTTCATTAATTTTTTCTTTGAATTATGACGTATATTACATATTGTGAAATCTTTTGTTGAGAAAAGTTATTTGCCATTTGATTCGGTTTAACTCGATTAATGAGCAATTCCTTTTGGAATATTATTCGTGGTGAAATATTAAATTATTATAATTCTTTATTTTGAGATAAGTTTCTTGTGTCAGACCAAATTGTTTTGGGGCGATATTTGTATGTTAGTAACTGAATTGAACAACCCTTACCCTTATTCATGGGAGAATATATGATGTATCGGAAAATCGATTTAAATACTATTGATACAAATTGTAGCAGTATAGTTGATGTTATGTAGAACGGAGAATATTGTTAGGCTAATCCCCTATAAATATTTATGGAGAGTTCCAAGTCTTTATGACTAACGAACATAAATTAGTTCTTGGTTTAATGACCCTCAGTTTACGATATAGACAATTGTTGAAATCTTTTGTTGAGCTATTATTTCTTTGAATCAGATAAGTGTGAGTTCTCTTATGTGTTATCTGTTAGACTTGCTGAACAATCCATTGCTCATTTTTGCGAAAAAATTTCATTGCGGCTAAGGAGGAAATTACAGAAAGTTCTGGAAGTAAAGGAAAGGAAAAGAAAAGTACTTAAAAAAATAATGTATTAGTTTCTTTATTTATATGTAAGTCATAATGATTTTTTATAAACGAGCACAAAAAATCAAAAATTGTAATAATCTTTAAATCAATGGTAATGTATTATTATTATTATCACATTGTATTATGTATTTAAGTTGCATTTCAAATTAGTGAGTGTTAAGGCCGAAGGTGTTATAGTATTATTCTAGATTAATATTATTGACAATGTCTAAAAAGTTCTATCGAGGAAATGAGTTGTCTAATTGAGCACCGTTTTAACGAAAACCTCATCTTTTCTGAGAACGATTTGGTTGTCAGTATTGCGAGTCTATAATATCTATACTCATAAGAATTTAGTGTTAAATAGAGCACCGATCCATTATAACTATTACATGGATTTGGAGAGGTCGCAATTAATTTCTTCTATAAATAATTAGAAATACACCATATAGAATATTACTCCCGTGTAAGCCTACCTTTGAATCACCCGTCTATATTTTGATAAAATGAATCTTATACATAAAATTAGAATTTTGACATTAAAAAAGAGAGCGGAAGAAATGGATGAAAAATTTAATTTTACTTTTTAATGTATCATGACACCGAAGTTTTTTAAAGGAGAAAAAAGAAAATAACAATTTTTTTTTTGTCATTTTTCCTGTCAAAATTTTATTCAAAAATAAATAAATTCGAGAGAGAAAAGAGAGTAAGTAAATATTTTATATTTCATATATATTAACGCACCAATATTTATTTGATATACTAATTAGTTACATTTTTATATAAACTCACAAAAACAGAATTTTTTAAAATAAACATTCTACATTATTTTTTTTAATCCTATTTTAAATTTTCTTTCCTTCTTTCTCATTACTCTTTCTGTTCCTCAAAAATTGGCTTAGAATGATTTTTTTGAGTCAAATTGACCAATTTTAAAATTAAAAATTAAACACAATTATTTATATTTTCAAACTCATGAAAATCGAAAATATTAATAAATTTAATATAATTTCTTATAATTAAAATAATTTCTCATGAAAATTAAAAGTAATAATAAAAATAGTAATTTTAATTATAAAAATAATTAATTTAATAACAAAAGTCAAATTAAATCAATTTTTGAGCGACGGACAAAGTATGTCCAAACCACAAACAGTGTAAAACAAATTACATATAAGTGGTAATTACAAGAATGACTTCAAATGAGATAAAGCACACCCAATAAAAAAAATAAAAATATCACCCCTCTTTTCCTTCATCTCTCTTTTCTATCCCGCTGTATCTCTCTCATATCCAATTGTCAAGATTCTTGAATAAAATTTTCTTCGAAACTCCTCATAATTATCTTAATTTCTTCTTCCACAGATCCCTCTGAATCTAAAACCCAATTTTTTTTCCGCGTGGGTTTCGTTTTCCTTGGATTCCCATCTCTTACTTCAAATTCCCAATTTTTTTCCTTGCTCTAATCCTCCATTTATACGGCTCCCCTGCTCTGTATCATCATAATTACTTGTATAATCCATTTTTTGTCAATGCATGATAAAGTTAGGGTTTTTACATCTAACTTTTGCCATATAAATTTAGGGTTCTGGGGAACTTTTGATGATTATGCATGTGTGTTTTACTGGATCTGAGCTCTGTGTAAAGATTTAAGCTTTTGATACAGTGAATTTGGTTGATATTCAATAGCTACAAAAAGTGAAAAATTGGGTTTTGTCGGTGTGAGGTTATTTAATTTGGCTATAACAATATGGATCATGTAGTTGGTGGGAAGTTTAAGCTTGGGAGGAAAATTGGGAGTGGATCATTTGGAGAGCTTTATTTGGGTACGTTCAGTTTCTTTCTTAGTTTTTCCTCTTTCATCACAGGCAGTTCTTTCTTTTTTAATTTACAGTTCATTCAATCTGGTTCTATTTGTTTACAGGAGTAAATGTACAAACTGGTGAAGAAGTTGCTGTTAAGCTGGTAGGCATTCGTTTAATAATTTTGCAATATACAGTTATACACCTCGTATGTTTTAAGTCAATATGTTGTTGGATGGTTTATGATCTTGTGATTATAGTTAGTGAAGGTGATATGGTTATTTAAAAATTAAAATGTGGCTTAAAAATGTCGCAATTGAGCCTTGGTTAAGGTTATGTGTTGTATTATGCTCTGTGGATTAATATGGTATGATTAAAGCTCCTTTTTTCAGTAACTAGCAATTGCTACTCCTTAGGAAGTTTTCCAGTTTATTTCAACTTAGATATTATTATAGATTTCTATCCTTTCCGTGCTTGGTATTATGTATTATCTGCCGCACTGAAACAACCAATAAACCCCACACATGCATTCATTAGGAGAAATCTTGTAATTATTTCCGTATTTCCTTGGAATGATAAGTTTATATTCATGTACCAATTGCTGCATTCATTTTTGTGTGTATATGTGAAAAATAGCACTTTCAACGCTTTCCGTGCTTGGTATTATGTATTATCTGCCGCACTGAAAACAACCAATAAACCCCACACGTGCTGCATTCATTAGGAGAATCCTTGCAAGTGTTTCCGTATTTCCTTGGAATGATAAGTTTAATATTCATGTACCAATTGCTGCATTCATTTTCGTGTGTATATGTGCAAAATAGCACTTTCAACCTTATTTTCTTGTTTTTTTAGGAATCAGCTAAGACTAAACATCCTCAGCTCCACTATGAATCAAAGTTATACATGCTTCTTCAGGGAGGAAGTAAGTTTCCTCTTATTTTCATCTTTACTTTTTTCCTTTGTATAAATATATGAATAGTTTGTTGAACAGTTGTTAATATATTGAAGTGTTTGTGTATATTCTATGAAGCTGGTGTTCCTCATCTCAAGTGGTTTGGAGTTGAAGGAGAATACAATGCCATGGTTATTGACCTTCTTGGACCAAGCCTAGAGGACTTATTCAACTACTGTAACCGAAAGTTCACATTGAAAACAGTTTTAATGCTTGCGGATCAGTTAGTAAGTCATTTGTTCTATAGAGGATTGTTTATGTGGTGGTTCTAGAAGCATTACTTACTTTTACTTCTGTCGTTCCATATAGATTAATAGAGTTGAATATATGCACTCAAGAGGTTTTCTTCACCGTGACATAAAGCCTGACAACTTTTTAATGGGTTTGGGGCGAAAAGCAAATCAGGTATGTTCTACTATGAAATGCTTATATATACTATTGCATTCATGTTGATGTTGTGGTGCTTGAATGCATCTTAAGCTATTTCATGTTGGATACTAATGACCTTTTAATTCTATACTATTCTCCATGTTACTTTTGCTGGACTGATATAATTATTAAGACTGCAGATGAAATAATTTGATTATCTGATTTGCTGCCTTTTCGGTGCAATTATAGTGTTTATAAACTCACAACATGTTAATGTTTTATGTACATGTACATGTGCTGAAGTGCACTGTGCACATCTCTGATCATGCAAAATATGTTACATATGGTACGTCGATTTCATTTCTGATTTTACTTGTTGCGCGGACTCTGAAATATATCTTCACCTTCCAAGTCTCTGCAATATTACCTGAAATAACTGTAGAAAAACCAATCTAATTACTTAAAAGCCCATTATCTTCAATTAAAAGAGTCATATACCTTCACTTAGTCGTAAATGCATGCACACACATATATTCATGGTGGAACATCCATTGCTTTTAGGAGTGGCATAAATCTATTAAGTTTCAATACTTTTTTTTTGGTGCAATAAGGTTAGGTACTTTAAGGTAAACATATACCAGAACTTAGAAGAGACATGCGTTTGCACATATTTAATTAGAACTGATTTTACATTAATCTGAGAAATGTCCATGATTATTGGCAGTAGGGAATCTTTCATTGGTTTTGTAAAGTTTTTTTTCCCTGACAAGTATTAGTTATGTAAACAATTCACACTTGCTATATGCACTTCTCACTCTTAAAAATCTAATTAAGCATGTACTAAAATTTTGTTTTCCAATTGTATCCCATTGTTTGCTGCTTAATAGGATTTGACCATTCCTGCTTTGCTAAACAGGTGTACATCATTGACTATGGTCTTGCTAAAAAGTATAGGGATCTTCAAACACACAAGCATATACCATACAGGTATTATATGCTATATATATATATATGTATATGTTGGAGAATATGATTTAATCTGCTTTCCCATTTAATATCTTATTCAATGTTACCCGGATCGCGGTTCAATACAATACCCGGAACAAAAATGGGAACAGAAAACTTCACATTTCATGGCACGAAGTACCATGAAATGTGAAGCGCTCTTTTGGCGACACTAGTTGATATTCTTTAGAGTTTTTCTTATAAATATTAGTGTTTTTGATAGAGCATTCATAAATTATAAATTATAGTGAACCTTTTACCTCATCCATGAACCGTCAGTCATGAATAAATATCATGGGTACTTACGAAATCTTTTCTCCAGGGAAAACAAAAATCTCACTGGAACAGCTCGTTATGCGAGTGTTAATACCCACCTTGGAGTTGGTGAGTGGGCTCTCCTCCTCACTAAAACTGCTAAATAAATACGTCTCTTATTCTTGCTATCACAGGTTAACATTTGTATTCTAAAATTTATGAGATTCTAATTTGATTTTATTGATTGCAGAGCAGAGCAGGAGGGACGATCTGGAATCTCTTGGTTATGTGCTTATGTATTTTTTGAGGGGAAGGTTTATATATCATTCAGAGCCTTGATTTCACCCATATTTTCTTTTGAAATTTTTACTTTTTAACTAAATCATTCCTTTTGGGCCTTTTAGCCTTCCCTGGCAGGGACTGAAAGCTGGCACGAAAAAACAAAAGTATGACAAAATTAGTGAAAAGAAGATGCTTACTCCCATAGAGGTATTATTTCTTGCACTTGCAAGTAGGTTCATTCAGATGGTTGTTCACTTGTTCTATATTTTTAAGCTTTGTCATGCATTTGTAATTTCGTACAGTTTAAATGTAGTCAGCAGTGCTTTGTCCTTACCCTCATTTAAGTGGATGTTTACTATTGTATATTTTGCAGATGCTTTGCAAATCTTATCCATCAGAATTCATATCATACTTCCATTATTGCCGTTCGCTGCGATTTGATGACAAACCGGATTATTCATATTTGAAGAGGCTTTTCCGGGACTTATTCATTAGAGAAGGTGATATGTAGTCTATCCCTGTAGTGTAGCCTCTCTCCCTCCACCCCACCCCTGAAAAAATTTCACCCACCCTAAACTTCCTAAAGTTCATATTTATGTTCTCCCTGAAGTTGATATCAACATCATTTATACTTACATATTGGATTTGTGACTTACATGTAAGTAACCTTGTCAACTGGAGCAGGTTATCAGTTTGACTATGTATTTGACTGGACTATATTGAAGTATCCGCAGATTGGCTCCAGTTCCAGAGGACGGGTCTGTATTTCTGATGGTTGGAGTTTGTTCCTTTTGTTTGTTTAATATAAACGGATGAAATCTTATTTGTATATTTCCATTTTTCCAGCAGTCGGCTGGGAAATTAGCTTTGAACCCTGGACCATCTGTAGATAAAGCAGAAAAAACGCCAGGTACGTATGTCCTTTAGTTACAAATTTGTTGTTTAATTAAGTTATCATATCTAGATGTTATTTTATGGTTTGCTGGAATCGCAATTACTTGATTTATATGTGTTGGAGTTGAATATAATACACTCTCCATCCATAATGAGAGTCAATCTACTTATGTAGCAATTAGAGGATTCACTTTCTGAAAATAGACTAGAAAGCAATGTTACAAATTTACCCTTAATGGAAAGTGGCTGAACCAAGTTTTTATTTTTATTTTTAATATTGATCATGTTTTAATTAAAATTGAGATAGGAGGTCAAATTGGAAGGTGACAACGATTCTTAAAATGCATGACTTTTTGTAAGCGAACTATCTTTTTGGGATGAAGGGAGTATGATTGTGGTTGGGTGTTTCCTCACATTTGTTTTATGGTTAAACAGTATTGATTTGACTTCATTATTGTTAGCGTTTATAACTATTATTTTCATATCGTGAGCATATATTCATCCATTTATTTCCCCGTCTGTTAGATTTTTTGGGGAGTCCTTTTATAGTGCAATGGATTGAAGTAGAAAGATTAACCATGTAATATTTTCCATTTACTTCATCTAGTGAGACGAGAGATGAGAGATCGGTTCTCAGGCGCAGTTGAGGCATTTGCTAGGAAAAATGGTTCTGCTGCTGGTTTGCATGGAGATCACTCGAGGCACAGATCTTCAGACAATGTACCATCATCAAAGGATGTGGTGAGTAAATACAAAGATGATTGATTATACACACACAGAGAACTATTGTAGAAGTGTTATTTCCGCAAGTGGAAATGATATTTCCACAAGATCTGCACGAGTGTGGACCCATTATTGTTCATGTGATAACCTTGAAAAATATCAATTCCCTATATATATATACATGTCTATATCTGTAAAGTGCATAAATATCTATATATAGATATATATGGATCTGATTTTTGAAGTTGATGTGATGACTATGCATTGTTTTTCTACGTATGCTGTTTTTGGCTTTTGCAGCAAGCTGACACAGAAAGAGGCCGGGTTTCTCGAACTGGAAGTGCTTCAAAGAGAGCTGTCATATCAAGCAGCCGGCCAAGCTCCTCTGGTGAACCCAGCGAGAACAGGTTGAATCGGCTGGGTTCAAGCAGTGGTCGTTTGTCCACCACCCAAAGGATTCAACCTGGTTTTGAGTCCAAATCATCATCGTTTACTCGTGCTGTAGCATCAAGAGGTGGCCGTGATGATGCTCTTCGGAGCTTTGAGCTTCTAACCATTGGCACCGGGAAGAGGAAATAAGGTTGTCAATTTGCTTGCTTACTTTTGTGAGCTAATTTTCAATGTGGTTTTTATCAAGGTGTTTGAGCACCATTATGTTACTGCCCACGGAAAATCATTTTGTGCACAGCTAATATCAAATTCTAGTTTTTTCCTCTTATGTGATTGTTGCTGTCATGTAGCCATGTATACTCGTCAAAGGAAGAGATAAAATCTCTCTTTTTTTAGGGAATTATTACATATATTTACGACTAGAGTTGCAATAATTAATAAATACTTCTTTAATTTTGTAACAGGATTAGCTTTATGGTTTTTCTTCTTGTCCTATCATGTAGTTATTACAGTCTGTAGACTGGTTGAAAATCCCGTTTGTTCTTTTATTTAAAAATAAAATTTACAAAAGAATAAAAATATAAGCGTTTGTAAATAATTATAAAAGGATAAAAAAGTTTTTGTACATACCTTATAGTGTTATATGATTTTTATTTGTGTTTTTAATTTCTATTATATTTATATTTGGTAAATCTATTAGATTTGAGTGTTTAATTAATATAAAATTTCACTAAATATATAATATTAGAGTCTTTGCCTACCCTAGCCTCTCTCTATTCTCTTTTACAAAAAGCTCTAGCTTTTATATTTTTTTGATACGAAGAGGGTTTCTTATCTATGCTAAAGAGATTATCTTTCAAAGTTTTTTTTTAGCTTTTATGTTTTATGAGGTTTATTTATTATTTTATGGGGTTTTATTTTTCATAGTTCGGATTTTTTTTTTTTCAATTTATGGAACTTTTCTTCTTGTTTGGAATTTTCTCTTCGTAGAGAAGTTTTGATTTGTGTTTATCGGCGAAGACAAATACACTCATATTTGGGTGTAAGGTTATTACGACGATCTTCTTTTTTTATTGTTTGTGCTAAAAACTGTTTATTTTTTAAAAATCTATATATTCTTGAGTTTGGAGTTTCAATCTGGGACCAGAGAATATATCACATTGACTAGTGTTTCTGTAATTCGATTCATTTATCAAGTAGAATGAAATTATTCCGTGTTATTATTACATGTCTTTATCAAAGAAAATAGTATTTGCTTACTATAAGATTTATTTAAAGTTTTAAATAAATAGTTAATTCAGTAACTTGCATAGAACAATTTATATTTATTAAAAAATACATTTTGAAAAAGTCCTGTTTCGACTTTTATTAGTTTTATAGAACTATATATATATATATATATATATATATATATATATATATATATATTTGATTTGGTTGAGATAGGATTGTTTAATTTCACATAGAAAAAATAGTTTATGATTATTTTGAAAGTATCTGGTGGTATAAAAAAATAAAATAAAATTGGACTCTAACCTAAAAGCTTTTATTATTTTGTTTTAACTTTTATATATTATGTATATTGGTGAAATAAATTGTGGAGTTGTGAGATTGTCACTCATTGATCATCTTTTCTAATTCCTGATGAAGTTGGAGCCCGACTGAAAGAACTTCTTTAATCTATAATTATAGCTTTGACTTCGAAACAAAAGGCTTCTTTTTGTACTCCCTCCGTTTTTGTTTTTGTTTTTATTTTTCATTTATAAATTTCAAGAAAACATTAAATATTTAATTCTTTATATTATCTTTTATGATTAACTGTTAATTTGTTTCTTTCTTATATTTTTAATAAATTTTAGAAGACTAATATTAAAATTTTATATTTAATTTAGTCAATCGAATAAAATATTAATTATATTTATTAATTTATTTACATAAATTTTAAAACGTCAATTGAAAATAGACGAGGGAGTAATAACTTCCTTCAACTTTGATTGGTAATTTTTGGTAGAAATATTATAGGCACAAACAGGGCCACCATTATAATGATCAATTGTTCCAAAGTCGGAAAATTTTGAATCTATTAGCAAAATTTTGAATCTAATTAGCAAAATAAATAAATATGGAGAGGTTATAAACTGAAGTTGCATAGAAATAGCGACTATAAATACCAAATCCTTTACCATATTATGGAATTAACATAATCGCCAATTGCATGCACATCCCCTTACTTTACAAAATTGAAAATAATACATGCATTTCATGGAACTTTGATTAGGCCCCTAAACCATTTGTTTAATGAGTAAAATTTAGAGAACAAGGTAGTGAATAATTAATGGGATGAAAAGTCAAAAGAGTGATGATACATATGTGACTTCCCCTTTAATCTCTCCACTAAAATACTGGCTACCCACAAAAGAGTAGCATCTAACAATATTTCACACAGTTTCTTAAGAGTGTGATTTTCTAATTTCTATTATTTAGAGGATATGGTTCAAAGTTCAAACAACTTCTCCTCATTCTAATGAAATGAAGATTTCTAGACAAATTTCTCACTAAATATATTCCAAATTCCTGGTTTAATCGCGTAATTTTCTATTGTTTTTTTTTATTGCAAGATTTGAGAGCCAGTATGGCCAATTTATTTTTAGACCAGGTTAAAAAACAAACATCTTCTTTTCTGCACGAGAAATTCAAAAATGCGAGACTTGTATTTACTGATGTTACTCCTGCAGAATTGTGAGTATAATACTATCATTTTTTTTCTTAATTTCATTTACTTGAAAATGTTGCTATGTTTATGTTTGCTTTATATATATATATATATATGATGGAATTGGAGTTGGAAATGGAAATGCAGACGAAATTTTCATTTAGTAATTACCTTTGAGAAATTTTCCAGGTATCTATCTAGCTTGTGTTATACCATCTAATCCTACTGACTTACTAATTAAGATTATGGTGATTAATTAAGTATATGCTAATTTCTTTCTTAATTTTAATTACGAATTTAAACTCGTGTTCATGGTACTTGAAAGGTTGGCGGAGGAGGCGACCAATAATGATCCATGTAGCCCTGATGCAAAAACGATGACAAAAATAGCTGATGCATCATATGAAGTAGATGATTATTGGAGAATTGTTGATGTTCTGCATAGGAGGTTCTTAATTGTACTTACAATTTCAATAATTAGTGTACTTGTGCTAGTTTAGCTAATTAGAGTTATGAATCCTTGATATGTAAGTAAACTAATTGCAGATTATACAACAATGATTGGAAGCTATGGAGACAGTCCTACAAAGCATTAGTATTGCTTGATTTTTTGCTCACTCATGGCCCTGAAGAATTTGCTGAAGAATTTCTCTGTGACATTTACATTATTAAAGAGCTTTCAACATTTGAACACAAAGATGAAAAAGGGTATATATCTACTTTCATTAGAAGTAGTGTATTTTATCTAATTGAGCTAGCCTAATAGTAAATAGAGGAGGTAAAGTTGCGTATATCAAACCCCAACAGTTGGCGCAGTGGTTCAAAATGAGGTCACGGGACAAGCCGTAAACTCGGACGTCTTGGGATCGAATACCACCAGCAACAATTTGTCAAGGCTAAAAATGGTTCATGGGACCACGGGGACGCGGGCGCAAGCCCGTATGAAAAGCTTGACCCGGAGTTATATCTAATGTATCCAGACAGACCTTGCTATATGCGGGAGTTTAGTTTTATTGTACCGATGGAGTACGACTTTAAGGCTAAAGTTGTTACTATTATTTTCTTTTTTACAGGTTTGATTGGGGACTTCACACCTTGCTATATGCGGGAGTTTAGTTTTATTGTACCAATGGAGTATGACTTTAAGGCTAAAGTTGTTACTATTATTTTCTTTTTTACAGGTTTGATTGGGGACTTCACATGCAAAAGAAATCGAAGAGAATATTAGAGTTGTTAAAAGGAGGGGAAACACTTAAACAAGCACGTTTGAAAGCTCTTAAAATAACGAATGAAATTCAAGGATTCGGGAATTTGATGATTTCTCCTCCTTCTTCGTCCTCATCCCCATCATCCTCTCGGACAAGCTCCTCTTTTGGCTCATATTCGACCGCAAGTTCAACTTGGAGTGATTTGGATGTATTAAGCAAATATGAATTCTCAAAAGAAGCCGCTATTATTGAAGGTTACTCACAAGGAGGAATAGATGATGAGAAGCCAAGTGGTTATTTAAATGGTAAAAATAACCTTGAAGGTTCACACATTTGGGATTGTTCTACTCCTAATGAAGAACAAGGTTCTTTGCTCGACTACGAAGGAGAAGAAGAAGAAGAAAATGAAGAAGATGAGGATATCAATAGGGATGATGAAAAAAGGCCATGTGGCCTTTTAAGTGGAATAAGATCAAAGCTTGTTGGTGTTAAAGCTGATTTTAGGAGTCTTTCTGATGTTGGCAAGGTGAAGGAGAAAAAGATGGTACGTCAATTTTCTACGAAACTTAAGTCAAAATAAAAAATAACAATTTTTATAATTGTTTTATCTCAAAATTAGTAATTGTCAGTGCCTGAAAGCACGGCGCAACGAAATCCTCTCTCTCTTTTCGTTTCAACAATCTAAAAATTAGAATGAATTTGAACCGTTCTTGTACTTTTCCGCACAAATCAATTAGAATGAATCTGAACCGTCCTTGTACTTTCTCGCCCAAATTCAAAATAAGTTCTATCTTAATATATAGATGTTTGTAATTATTCGTTATGTGTGAAACATATATCACACAAATTATAGTGAATTTTTTTTCCTTTATTTCATTCTTTGTTTCTTTTCAATTTATATAATCATTAGATGTGATTGTTGATTTGACCAATTTTTCATTAAGAAAAATATATAATTTGTTATCAAATTCTTGTGTTGTAGACCTTTTCATTAAAAATGGTGTAAACAATCACGTAAATTGAGTTTTTCTAATATAATCGCCAATAAGATGGTTAACTCACTTGCACTTATTCTTCATTTTAAAATTGCATAAATGGAACTTCCACGGTCTAATTACCAACAACAATATTTGAGACACAATTATTATTTTTATTTTTTTTAATTCAAAAATACGACAAAAAAGAAGATAAAAATAATAATAAAGATACGGAAATTATAAATAAATAATGTGTATTTTCACCCCAATTGACCGCATATGAAATATATAATACGATAATGCGAAATTCTAAAAGTTAAAAATTTAACATGGAAATTTTTAAATTTTGATACAAATAATTATAATTATTAAAAAAAAAAAAACAACAACAACAAAGTACTACTAATTACTCCCTCCGTCCCAAATTAATTGCTCAATTTTGACTTTTTAAAGTTAAATTGACCATTTTTAAAACTAATCTTTTTACTATTTTTGCTAAAATATAGGTGAAGAGATTATAACCAAAAGAAAGTATATACAATTTATTACTAACATCAATTTTTATAATTTTAAAAATATATTTATATATGTTTAATTAAAAATTTTAAAAATAGTCAATTTGACTTAAAAAAATTAAAATTGAGCAATTAATTTGGGACGGAGAGAGTATATTTTTGGATTAGTGTTAATAATGTACAAATATTGAGCAACACCTCCATGCCTTGGTGGGCGGGGCACACTGGACCCTCATTTCATTCTCCAAATATCAAAACTTATAATTTTTTGGAGAGAGGAATAAAAATAATATTAATAAAAGAAAAATATATGAAGAAATGATTCATGCTAATTACTGCTAATATATTTTAAACTTTTTAATTATGACTATGGTGCGGTAGGTGTTGTGCAACCATTCAATGAACCTTATTCAATAATTTGGAATTATAAGCTGTTGAGTATATATATATATATATATATATATATATATATATATATATATATATATATATATTAGTGAGTGATATTTTAATCAGTAGTTGTCAATGATGCAATAATACATTGTATAATCTGTGGAATTTTTCTTCATTGAAGAGTCACAAATTTGCTATTCTCTTACATTTTCAGAAAATAGTTTTCCATTAAAAAATTGCTGCAATAATCTCATGAAGTCATATGTTAAAGAGTAATAACCAACTAGTAATACGGTCGAAAATGAGGCTAAGAAAGTGTTTAAACATGTTTATAATTTGTTTTTATGAAAATAATCAGAAGTTTCAATTTAGAGCTTCTGATTATTTGTCAAATTTAATAATCAGGGTTGACAAGTATATTATTAATTTATTTTTATTTATTTTAATAATTCTGCTCATTATCTATTTTTAATTCTCAAAATCTTCTTTTTTAGTAATTTACAAACAATTGCAATAAGTGATAAACAACTTATTTTAGACCGAACACTTTTCAATTTTTTCTACTTTTAAGTGATTTTTTTTTTACCAAACAGACAAACTACTTTTTTAAAAAGTTATTATAAACAAAATCACTAATCAGAATCAATAATCACTAATCCCTGATACCACAAACTGCATTGCAGTCCAATGTGATAGCTTTTTAAGCACTCAAGAAACTAAAATGTGATAACAAATTTATGTTAGTTGGACGAAGTCGGATAATTAAATTAATTTTATGAAGAGTGGTCAAACATAATAGTTCATTAATGCAAACATGACTATTTAGAGCCAATTAGTTTTCATTTTCAGATATTAAAAAACTAGAGGGATGGTGACTTGAAAATATTATACTCAACTTATAATTTATCTTATATAAACCATAAGAAACACTAGTTTCTCGGTTTATCTTTTTGATATAAGCTAAATAACCTCTATTTTTTTAAAAAAATAAGCTATAAGATAATTTAAATAAGTTACGACAAACATGACATGCGTTCAATTATTTAAATATAGAAACAATACTGAGAACAACTACATTGATTGTACTCTCTTCGTTCTATAAAAAAAAGTATCTTATTTTTATTAATTAAATATAAAATTTATTATTATGTTATCATTATCAGATTTTTTTTATTTTTATTTTTATAAATGAGATGTTCTAAAGGGGATATGTACGTTGAAAATGAGGGAAAATAATTAAGAGATGAAAGGCTGGCAAAGAATTAGAAACGGAATTCAGGTTCGTCCCCACGCTCGCACAAAATATCACACACGCAAGCACCAGGTTGTGTCCAACACTCGCTCGAGAGGATGTTTAGTTGAGTCCAAACTTGCACAATTTGAATAATAATTTATGTGAAGAGCTTTGAAGTCTTTTTACACCTTTTCTTTTTACTCAAGTGCAAAAAAATATTCCAAAAACATTGTATCGAAAATAAATTTTTGAGTAAAATACACTGATATTCCTAGTAGATAATCATAATAATACTCACTATCCCTTTAATTTTTTAAATAACAGTCAATATTCCTCTAATTTACAATATGTAACATTCACTACCCTTAGTGTGTTTGACCAACTAATATCCAAAAATATTTTTAATATAATGTTTAATACACCCTTCAAGTTATAATGTTTAATATATTCACTAAATATAAATTTGTATATTATAATATTTACTTAACTTGATCTAATTAATTAAATTATGAACTTGTACAATAAATAACATAAATGCCAAAAAATTAATAAATATTTATTTTATCAGAAAAATAAAGTCATACACTTTTTGCTAATTAAATTTCTCAAAGATTAAAATTTACGTAATATACATTCAAATATATTTTTTTGTAATTAAAAAGTAAAATTTTAATAGTCATAAAAGTACAAATTAATGCAAAAAAAATTATAATTATTTTTTTCAAATATTAAAATTTACGTAAAACAAACTTATTATTACAGAATGAATCTTATTATTCATATAAAAAGTATTTAAAATTATATTAATTATTTTTCTCAAATATTAAATTAAGCATAAGTCACACTTATGCATAATTATTTACAGTAAAAATGACAAATGATGTTACTCAAAAAAAGAAAAAAAATATATTAAAAGAAAAATCTTTTTACAAGATAGAAGTAGTAATAAATATTATCTTGTTTTCTTTTATTCAATATTGTACAAAAACAACACCAACTGTATACTAAAAAATATAATCAAAATCATAAATATATTAAATTTTGACATATACTCAAGAAAATTTAACATATAAAAATCATAATATGAAACTAAGAATTCAAATAATAATTTTTGTTGTTAAACACTAAAAACTAAACTATCAACATACTCAATCACTCTAATTAGAACAACTCTATTAATAATTTAATTTAAAATTCTTAATATTTGTATCACTTATCCAAAAATATGTGTTAATTAAACTAAATTATTTGAATGAGATAGTCTTAATTACAAATAAAAGTATAATTAAAATGTATTGTATTAAAAAAGGATAATTAAACATATAAATATTATTCTGGAATTAAAATTTGATAATATACAAGGCTAAATTTATAATTTTATCTATTTAGTTAACCCTAAAAACTTACCGGGGTACTAATTGTTACTCAAAAAATAAGGAGATGTGAGTGTTATTATAATTATCTAGAGGGAATATGAGTGTATTTTACTCTAATTTTTTTTAAATCTGAAAACAATTATTAAAAGAAGAAGATGAATACACTTTTATGATGTTTTGTAAAAACAAAGAAACAAGAACTCTGTCCTATTATACTTTGAGTCCCACTATGTCCCAACATATAATTGTGATTTACATTAACAAATTATATTTAAATAAAATTATAAGATTAATCTCCATATTAAATATATTATTATTAAAATATTATCAATAACAACTATTTACGTACTTGGAAAAAAAAAAAAAGTCGATACATAAACAATTGTTCCACCGCACCCACAACCGTGCACTTAATGCGTATGTTAGCATCAAGCACCCTGCTTAAGACCAAATTCCTCCCTCAATCCGGCGGTGGGGATTACTACTTTATTTTGTCCCATCTCTCCCTGTTTCGCATCCCTAAAATACCCCTAACCTATTTCCTAATTCCCTCTTTTCGCCTCAGGCCAAATTCAACGGATATCATATTTGATTTTGATATTCCTCGCCCCACTCTCTCCGGTCGGTATCCAAAGGCAAAGCCAGACAAACAAACAGATAATCACTTGGGATTCTCTCTCATCATTTTCTCTCTCTCTCTCTCTCTAAAAGTCTTCTATATCGCTCTCTCATTCTCACTCACTCTTTTATGTAGCCATTAAATCACGTCTTCTAGCGGTTTCCTTTTCATCTTTTTGGCTCTGCAACTTTTTATCTCAACTCTGATGAACTCTTTTTCTTCAAGTGAAAGCAAAGCATCTTTATTGATTTGCTCCAAATTTCATTAGTTTTTCTTCTTATTTTGTGTGTCAGTGATTCGGTGATCTTCATTTGAGATCCAAAAGCACTGGTGTTGAAGCAGTTACAGATCATCTGATCGGCTTGAAGCAGCAATGAAGTCGAGTACTCAGCTCGACTCTGCTATTTTTCAGCTCACGCCAACTCGAACCAGGTAATTTTTTTCCAATTAATATCTAGTTTTTGTTTTTTTCTAGTAACTAATTGCATGATGATGAGTAGTTTGTTTCGCGAGAGCGAATCGATCTGAGTTGCTTTCTGTTTGGTGGAAACTTCATTTGTTTCAATTTTTTTAGCTGTCCATGGTTAGAATTTGACAAGAATTGGTGATATTACGAATGGTTTGGTTACACTCATGACTCAACTGCTTAGTTTTGTTGTTTTCCTCATAACTATTGTTAACGCCAAGAATTCGTCCACGCGCCTCAATCACCAAGAACGCGTCAATCCTGCACAAAAACGAAATAACACTCAGAGTTCCGGGCGGTTTTGCCGCCGGGGGATAGCTCCGGTGTGAGAGTAAGTACAGGCTGAACAAGGTGTATAACAATGGAGGTATATTGCTTAGTGCTGTAAAATGTTGATTACCCGTGAAATGAGGTTGTAGCCTTGTATTTATAGTGAACACTCGGCCGACGTCACGCCTACCCCCGAATAGTAAATAAAACTCCTCAGTAAGTCAGATGCCTTAATGGGATTTGACTGAATATCCTTGAAATAAGGTAGGCGCCGAATAAAATCCTGACACCTACCTTTGGGAACAGGGATTGTCTGATATTTTAACTACACCGACTATCAAGAGAGACCCCCAAGTGGGTCATGTTCCATTATCTCATCATCGGCCCAATGGCCAACATACCAAGTGAGCTTAATAGATTATTACCCTATTTGGGCCTGGTAAATCACGTCCCAACATTGCCCCCCAGTCTTTCATTATAATGGAACATTTAATGGAAGAGTACCTCATTTAAAAGTCCAAGAACCAATGGTTGGGAACGTCTCGGAGGACTGTTCTTGATCGGCAACACCGTCTGATCAATTTTATTGGGAACGTCTCGGAGGACTGTTCCTGATCGGCACCACGCCTGATCAATTTTATTGGGAACGTCTCGGAGGACTGTTCTTGATCGGCACCACCGCCTGATCAATTTATTGGGAACGTCCCGGAGGACTGTTTTTGATCGTCCCGAGAGATGCCTGACCGTCCCGGGAGATGTCTGACCTCTCCGAAGGATCTCTTGACCGCCCCGGAGGATGCGTGACCTCTCCGAAAGATCTCTGACCGCCCCGGAGGATGCTTGACCTCTCCGAAGGATCTCTTACTAAGTATGTCAGTTGAAAGAGATCAAATCCGAAGGGATCGACAGGTACCGAAGGGTCAGAAGGCAGAAGCCATTTAATTGTGGTGAAGCTACGTTCAATTTTCTTAAAGCCTGTATGCTTCATGCATGTGCAAGGCGCAGGTAGCTTGTAAATAGTTGGACCTTTGCTATCATTGATACTTTTAACCACGTCATCACTTTTGGCAATTTCAGAAGCTTTCTCCTTTTTGGCTTACCGAAGTCCGATGATGGTCTGCCAAAGATTGTGATCGGACATTACTGGCTTGGTTTTTGTCGAAAGAAACCAATCCGAATGCCGAAATGCCTTGTACTGAAGCAATGAGAATGATCTTTGAACAACTGACCGAAATCATGGGAGAGCTGCTGAAGCTCAATAGAGTATGGAAATGGGAGAGGCTTTATGAGTTGTGTTTGGATAGTGTAGGAAGAATCGAGAACATGATGAGATTGTTAATAATGTTAGAGGATATCAATCTCGTGCTCCAGAATACCAGCCAACGAATTCTCCGGGTCAAACTTGTCAACTTCAAAACCATCCACCGACCCGTAACTCGACTATGTCAACTTAGTCCCGTCTTGATTTCTCTCTCCAAATTCTATTACTACTTGAACTTTAGCAGGACAAGGACATCTCCCTCTGTATTTTGCCTTATATATTATTTTTCCCCTATTAATGGGTGGTGCTCCCTTTCTCTTTTTTGGGTTGAACAGGTTGAATAGCAATAGCTTGAGATAGTCAAATTCACAACCAAGATATCTTGCCGAAGGGAAATTGGGTATACCGAACCCGAAGTGACTTGCCCAAGCATGCTAGGCCGAACCCAATGGTGATCCGCCGAAGGCTATTCGAAGACATATATGAGTTGCCGAAGCTATTTAGGGGATAGAGAAGTGTCAGGTTGTCTGACTTGGCGTGATGGCTTCGGGTCGCCTTGGTCGGCTTCGGGAAGCTTAGAGAGAGTGTTCAATCGCAACTCCTAGTACGTTGGTGTGGACCCATTAACCACTCTCCTTGTGAATTATATTTATCAGCCTTCTTTGAATACCTTTTTTTCAGCCTCCCCTGTTATTCATGGGACTGTGATTGGCGGATACAGTGCCGAAGTTGGAGCCGACGTCTTCGAAGACGAGGCTGGTGCCGAGAGTAAATTAATTTATACAACTGGGTGGATTTGAGGGGCAGGGAGTAGATGCCGAAGGTGTCTGACGCACCATAGTGGACCCATAGGCCGACTGCCGAAGCTATCCATTTCGCCGATCCGATTAGTTGAAGCTGAAAATCCTTCTCCCCCAAAATGATTTGGTAACGTGAAATATACTTGAGCTGGAATTTTGATTATGGATTCAAGATAACTTCTGTATTGCCTTGGTCCATCTTCTGCTATGCCGAATCCGAAGCTGATATATGTCTAGTCCGAAGCCGAAGCCACCTTTTACAAGCCGAGCCCGAATTCTTGATTTTGGTTACGATTGACGAACTTGAATTGTGGAGAACATCCCCTGCCGAAGTGGTGTTACCACGCCGTCGCCGTTTTCGATCCCACGCGCGGCCTAGACGCATCCGTCCTCGCCTCCCTCTCGGTCTTAGTCTACTCCTTCGATTTTCTGGGCCGAAGCTCCAGTTCAGGCTTCTCAAAGTATCAATAGGTCCGAACCAGTGGTATTCATTAATGACGACTTCGGGAGTGAACCGGCCGAACCCAAAGTGGAGTTTGGTGCCAAAGTGGGGTATATGCCAAATCGAGACCGAAGTTGCCTTGCCCATGCATGCTAGGCCATACATTGGGGCGGGAGCTCACCTCGCCGAAGCGGCTTTCTGAAACTCTTCAGTTCACCAATTTGATCCTTGCCGAAGGGGAGATGCCGAAGAGAAATTGGGTATGCCGAACCCAAAATCATTAAGATGTCGAACCCAAAATCAGCAAAGTCCCGACATCGAAAAGCTCAACATGACGGTAATTTTTATCACGCCGCCAAGTGGCGAAGATGATTTGATTATTGTTTGTCACGGCAGTGAAGTCTGGTATATGCCGAAACTTCGTTCACTTTTCCAAAGCTTTGGTTGGAGCCCTTTTGATGACAAAGTCTTTTCCTTTCTGTGATGCAGAAATATGTAAGACCACCTTTTTGAAATTTTAACATGCTCATATTAAGACTACACGTGCATGATGTAAACTGACCCACTTGGAAATTATACATGAATATGATGATAATGGATAATATATTATTCCATGCTATGTACAATAATTTAATAAAGTTTTCATATGAACAAGTTGGGTTGTGTGTATACTGTATAGTCACGTGAATGACTTGGTTTTGTAGGAAATTTATAATATTGATAAAGTGGCAGTGATAATCATGATAACTTATTTAATAAAAGGGAACACTTAGCTTTTATGTGTATGCCGAAGATGATATTTTGTCGGCTGACCATGTATGGTGAAGATGAATGTTTGTTTGACCTCTCCGAAGGATTCATTAACCGCCTCGGAGGATGCCGACCGCCTCGGGGGATACCGACCGCCTCGGAGGATACTTGACCTCTCCGAAGGATCTCTTGACCGCCCCGAAGGGTGCTTGACCTTTTCGAAGCTGAATTTCGCCTCACCGAAGCTGAAGTGGGAGATTGATAATTATTATCATTGTGAACAGAACCCACTAGTTAGCTTTTATGTGTGAGGCTTCCTGTTCGTCATGGTTGATCTGAATATTTAAGTGATTGAAGAAATAACTAGCATTAGGCCCTCCTTCTAGCGCCAATGTTAACGCCAAGAATTCGTCCACGCGCCTCAATCACCAAGAACGCGTCAATCCTGCACAGAAACGAAATAACACTCAGAGTTCCGGGCGGTTTTGCCGCCGGGGGATAGCTCCGGTGTGAGAGTAAGTACAGGCTGAACAAGGTGTATAACAATGGAGGTATATTGCTTAGTGCTGTAAAATGTTGATTACCCGTGAAATGAGGTTGTAGCCTTGTATTTATAGTGAACACTTGGCCGACGTCACGCCTACCCCCGAATAGTAAATAAAACTCCTCAGTAAGTCAGATGCCTTAATGGGATTTGACTGAATATCCTTGAAATAAGGTAGGCGCCGAATAAAATCCTGACACCTACCTTTGGGAACAGGGATTGTCTGATATTTTAACTACACCGACTATCAAGAGAGACCCCCAAGTGGGTCATGTTCCATTATCTCATCATCGGCCCAATGGCCAACATACCAAGTGAGCTTAATAGATTATTACCCTATTTGGGCCTGGTAAATCACGCCCCAACAACTATATTAAGATTTTGCATTGAGGACATAAATTGAGCTACAATTTAACTTGAATTGTTGAATTTTAATTTTTACATGTGCTATATTTTATTTATGTCCGTTTAAGAATTCGTAGCCAACTGTTCTTTTACCTTCTTATATTACAATGAATTTTGCATTTTTAGTCCTCAACATTGCGGTTCATGATTAGTTGGATTTTTAGACGGTATTTACTATTTTTAGTAACTTGATGCTACTTAATTATCAGGTGTGACTTGTTTATCCTTGCTAATGGGAAAAAGGAGAAATTGGCTTCAGGTCTGCTGAAACCTTTCCTACCTCACCTAAAGACTGCTGAAGATCAGATAGCCAAGGGGGGTTATTCCATTTTGCTTGAACCAGCAGCTGATGATGATGCACTTTGGTTTACGAAGGGCACCGTGGAAAGGTTTGTAGCATTATCTGAAGTTTGTAGGTGTTCAGAAGTTGACCCTTAAATTGTAAATAAAATCAATGTAAATTGGTTTGCACATATGTAGACCGCCTGGAAAACATTTAAAAGGTATTTTTCGTGCTTCTTGAAGAAGACCAGAGTAGTTTTCAGTTCGAGTGGCAAGAATTGGTGCCACAACGATAGCCACTTATCTAATATGTTACATGTACTCGTACCGTGGAGGGAAATAGATAGATGAATCAAATTCAACAAAATACTAAACTTAAATATTTTCAAATTGCTTTGTCAGAGTTTGGGTTTGTGGATACATGTATGCCTGCTTAAAATACCATGTAACATGTGAAAACTTTTAAGTATTGGGTAATGTGTTCTCTCAATATTAAGTATTTGAGGAAATACTTGTATGACTCAGTTTTCAGTCATAGTGGCTCTTCACGTTTGCAAGGTTTTGTTGAAACACGAAAATCTGTCTGTTTTTTGTTTTATCTCATTTGTGAGATTTTATAAATCATCTTCATTACCATCACGCTTTTAGTGGTACTATTTTGAACAGGTGTATCTTGTGCTTCCACTGTGTTTTCTCAGAACCAGAATGAAAGTTTTATGCTTGACTAACTGTATAACAATTGCTGAATAGAATTTGGCAAAAAGCTGCTGGCTACTGCAGTCTTGCATTTTGATGAAGCTTGACTGATGAGAGAATCAAAGTGTTTGCAACGATTTTATCAATGTTGAAACAGCTGTTAAACTCAAATTATTAGTGAAAAACCTTCTTATTAGCTTATAAAGGATAAAAGATCAAGAAACCTACATTAAAATCTTCCCCATAGAAATAAGTTTAAAAAGAAAGAGAAATACAATGCTAATTAAATGTGTTGCTTTCCATAGGTTTGTTCGTTTTGTGAGCACTCCAGAGATTTTGGAACGGGTATACACCATAGAAACTGAAATTGTACAGATTGAGAAAGCAATTGCCATACAAGGCAACAACGATACAGGGCTAAATACTGTGAGCATTCTCTCTCAATGTTTTTAAGTCGTGAAAATTTAAAAATTTGTTGTAGATTTAAATCATTTTCTTCTCCATGGCAGGTAGAAGACCATCAAGCAAAACCTGTGCTAAGAATAGAAGGTACTACTTTAAAAGACAAACCTGTCTATGTCGAAGTCAATCATACAATGGTTTAGAATAATGTTGTTTGACTTTCCCTTTCTGTTTCTTTGCTTGTTTTGTTTCCCAATATTTGTGAATCCACAATTTTTTGCATATCGTAATCGAATATCTGATTTCTAATTTATTTTCTCTTTCCTTTAAGTTTTTGGTGGGTGTGGGTGTGGGAAAAGGTAGATGATGAGTATGTCGTTTGGTATTTCTGCTACTTACTTTTATCATGCTGAATTTACAATCCACAATCTTGTACAGGCAGCAACTCTTTGCCAGAAAATGAGGAGAAAGCAATTGTACTTTACACGGTAATTGGGTGTGAAGTGCTATGCATATATTAACCTTATTATTTTTTTATTTGGTTTGTTTTTTGCAGCCTGGTTCACAACCACCTGAGGCAAATGGGTCCATCGTACCGGAGGGCAATTCAAAGTAATTAGTGCTACTCTGACTGATAGATTTGTATATGCAAATTTTACATTACTTGAGGGTGTATATTGATTAGGGTATATCCAAAAAAAAAAGAGTATTGGTAGGGTAGTTGCAATTTTTATTCTGTAATAGCTTCAAAACAAGATTAAGTTGATTTAGTAGATTGGTAGTAAAGAGTTGAATTAGGATCTCATTCCCGTGGTCTTATTTATCTACGACATTTTAATTCATATATTTTGCTCAAGTTTTATACTGCTTATAGACTAGCATCATATAATCTAGTCATAGTTGTCAGAATCTTACGATATCGCGTATCGTAAGACACGATATAATACGTAGACAATTCAATACGTATCACAAGGTGAATTTAAAATGACACTGTATCCTACGATTCAGTTACGATTCGATATGATACTTACGAAACGATACAATGTACGATACTTTTTAAAGTTAGCTACCAATTTGAAAAAGTTTTTATGTAGAACCAAAAGAGTAAAAATAAAATTTTTAAGCCTTCTACCATTTCAAGTGAAGAGATTTTTTAGTATAAATATATTTTATATCGTTTGATGAGCCTTTAATTATTTTTTAGAGTTTTATATCTTCTTTAGAATGTCGCTCTATTTTTCTCACGTCACTTTCTATAGACAGATACATAAATCTTCACTTGTTAGTTTGAATTATTCTCGTTTGTTTTATAGATAAAAGGTGAATCTGAATTTTCGTTTTCTCTTGTTACTCTATAAAGATTGCTAAAATAATATCTAATAAATCAATTTAGAGTATTTTGGCTATTATCTAACTGTAAAATTTAATTTTAGTCTATAATAATATTTACATGACTACTTTTATATATAGTCAAGCTAATATGCTTGATTGTCCAATAAATTGTGTGTTTTATATGTTTAAATATATATTACCACATTTTTCATTTCATTTCTATATCGTACGATACAATTCGATACATGAAACACGATATGGGGGCTTCGATACACGATACGATTCACGATTTGACAACTATGAATCTAGTAATGAAAGAAAGTAGATACATTTGTATAATTTAGCACATGTCTCTATCTTCAGTTTTTTTACTTCTATTTTTTTTTCTTCATGAAAGTGATATGCAGATGACCACTGTATCTAGTGCAACATATTCAGATATTTTTCTGGTCGTTAACAGTTCATTCTTTGTGTATAATGAGATAGATTGGCAGTATCTAACAAGTACATGTCCTTTATCTCTTATCTAAAGTGCTGTGCGTGCATACATACATGTGTTGTGTGCCTTTGGGAGGGATAAAAAGGTTTGTAAATTGACTGAGTTTCAAGAATTAATCAATTACATTTTAAGATGTAACATATAGTAAATTAGGAAGAAACAATGACTAGTATCAAGTCTATTCAAGATGAATCAGCAGGCATTAACTTGTGGTGACTGCTTTAATGTGCTCAAGTCTTTTATGGATAATCGCATTTAAGATCAGTTCTGGGAGCTTTGTTCTCAATGTATTTACTTGCTTGTATGATCAGAGTTCAGCTTCTAAAGGTCCTGGAGACACGCAAAAATGTGTTGCGGAAGGAACAAGGCATGGCTTTTGCACGTGCTGCAGCTGCAGGGTTTGACATGGATCACATGGCGCCACTGGTATCATTTGCTAAATGCTTTGGAGCATCACGTTTGATGTAAGCAGCTACTTGTTTATGGATCTGTGGCCTCAAATTAATGTTTGAAATTTACTAGTCATATATTACATGTTTAAGATTAGTTATCTGAAAAATGGAATATCTAAGGCCTTTTTTTTATTTTTTTTTATTTTTTATTTTTTTTATCAATATATCAGGGATGCGTGTTTAAGGTTCATGGATTTGTGGAAAGTAAAGCATGAGTCTGGACAATGGCTTGAAATTGAAGCAGCAGAAGCAGTTCCTAGCAAATCAGAATTCTCGATTATGAATGCATCTGGAATAATGCTTTCTAGTATGGCCAACAAACCAAATGAATTGCAGAGTGAGTTGTCTTCGGAAATTAATGAGAAAGCAGGAATTGACACTAGTGCAGGTACATGTTCACGTCATAAATTGGGTTTACCAATAGAGTCAATCTCTGCTCTTCACATCATAAATTGGGTTTACCAATAGAGTCAATCTCTGCTCTTTGTTTCTTTTGAAAATGCTAATAGTTCCACTCAATCCTGCCTTCATCATTCTCCATCCATATCAATTATATAGGAGTGCCATTGCTATCTTCTATTTTTTCAATTTGTTTGATCCTTACTAATTTGTAATTCCGTCCTCATTGCCATTTTACTTTTTGCATTTACTTCTTGAAAGTTTAGGTAATTGTGTCCACTTGTCAGATACAAGCCCTTCAATGAATCACCAAGTTCCATATAGCCAGGAATATTTTCCAGGCCAGTTTCCCCATCCAATGTTCCCTCCCTGGCCTATGCATTCTCCACCTGGTGGTGTACCACTCTTTCAAGGATACCCCATGCAAGGAACTCCCTATTATCAGAATTATTCAGGAAATGGTCCATATCATCTGCCACATTATCAACCAGCGGAGGACTCACAACTAAGTACTGGTCGGAGGGCAGGACAGAGTGGGCAATCCATGGATACTAGAGATAGCAACACTGAATCAGAAACGTGGGAGGCAGATGCCTCAAGAATTAAATTGCAGGATGATTTGGAGAAGGAAACTTCACATTGCGAACCAAAGAAGAAGTCTGGGAGATCAGGTAAAAAGCAATCAGGTATGGTTGTCATTCGGAATATCAATTACATCACCTCGAAAAGGAAGGATTCTTCAGGAAGTGGATCGAATTCAGATTCTGTGTCTGACACTGATAAGGATGATGGGGACTTGCTGTCCGATGCTCCAGATATGAGGCACAAGGACCGTTCGAGATCCTCAAAAAGAAACGAATGTGAGGGAAAGTCTACTGGTGAAATGAAATCATATGATACGGAAGAAGCTAGTAATGCAGATGGTGGACACTGGCAAGCATTTCAAAATTGTCTACTGAGAGATACTGATGAAGATAAGCCTGGTTCCAATGGCGCTATGTTTGCAAGGGAAAAGGATGTTCAAATGAGGAGACCTCAAAATACAGTGGGTGACGATCCTTTAACTTTTGCTGAACGAGATCCAGTTGAATTGCAAGGTAGGAGGTTAACTGAATTCCATAAAGTTAATGGTGCGTCTCACTTCCCTAGAGCATCAAATGATGAACTTTTAATTTCTAGAGGAGAGGGTCCTTATCGCAATGGTAGATTGACGACAGATGATATGCAGTTTACAGATATAAAAGCCAAAAAGATTTTATATACGACTGGAAATGATGAATTTATGACTGGTGGACGAGAGAACCAATCAAACTTAAGAAGTTCATCAGATCTGGCTGTAAATGGATATGAGGTTGCCACGGATAATTTGTCTCATATGGCTGATGAGTCCTTCATTGTCCCATTCAGATCGATGTCACTAGATCAAGTTGGATCTGATGGCAGGGCTGTTATTGACATGGAGTCTGAGCTCCCATTCACACATCAGAATTCAAAAGATATTGGTAATAAAATTGGAAACCAAGTTAATTATGAGCCGAATGAATTAAGCTTGTTGCCAGAGCGCAGATCAGAAAAGAGGTCTATTGGTTATGACCCTGCTTTGGACCATGAAATGCACTTTAGCCTCAAAGATGCAGCTTCAAAGGATACAAAAACTAAGGATGCTGTGACTGATGCCAAACAAGGGTCAACGAAAATAGAGGACAGGAAGTCAAAGGTTATCTCAGAAACTTTGGATAAGAAGAAGACTGGGGGCCCAATAAGGAAAGGAAAACCATCAAAGATGAGCCCTTTAGATGAGGCACGAGTACGTGCTGAGAGGCTAAGAACCTATAAAGCTGACCTCCAGAAACTGAAGAAGGAGAAGGTACTTTTACTATTAAGTTTTCAACACCCAATTACAGAATATTAAGCTTAAAACAAATACAGAGGGAGCTGATCTTCAATAGGGCATAACTAACCAGTTTGCATTGGTAGTTTTATGCCATGATTATCTCAAAGTTCACGATTTCATGTTTATTAGCCAGCTAGCATGAGTTTGATCTCTTTGATTTTCTTTTATATTCTAAATGTGTAGTTTCTTTACAGGAAGAGGCAGAGAAAAAAAGAATCGAAACTCTGAAAATGGAGAGGCACAAGAGAATTGCAGCAAAAGGCAGTTTGACCTCTGCTCAGTCACTGTTGCCCTCAGTGGCAACCAGCAAATCATTGCCAACAAAACTTTCTCCGATTTCTCACAGAGGATCTAAGTTCAGTGATTCAGAGCCTGGATCATCATCACCTCTGCAGAGGTCCAAAATAAGAACCGCTTCACTTGGATCCATTGATTCTAAGAAAACTTCTAAGATCACCAAATCAAGTGATGATGGCCATTTGACAGGGAATAGGTTAACTAGATCAGTTTCATCATTGTCAGAGACAAAGAAGGAATCTAGTGGTGTTACTCCTGATTCAAAGGCTTCCATGGCACGGATTAGAAGATTGTCAGAGCCCAAAACTATCAGCAGTCATCCTGCTAATTCGGTGAAGATACGTAGTGCGGAATCAGTGTCAAAACTGAAGGTATCTGATGGGTCCGAGGGAAAGAAAATGTCTGCTATTATGAACCTTGATCGCAGTACAGCTGCGATCCTTCCCGAGTTGAAGATCAAAACATCTAAAGGAACTATAAATGTAAACCAGAAGAAATTAGCAGCAAAGGAGATGACACCAAAAGTCAATGGGGGAAAGTCTTCTGTAACTCCTAAAAGTTCTGAACTGACCACTGATGGCAGAATATCACATAACGATTTCGATGACAGTCCAGTAATTGAAAAGACTGTTGTAATGCTTGAATGTCAGAAGAACTATATTCCAGTTGTACAAGCTTCAGAAGAAAAGATGGGAATTAGAAAGAAACATGATGATACTAATGACGTTGATGATAAACTCGTGGCAGTACCTAAATATGCAGCCATCCATGCACCTCCTTCACCCATTGATAGAGTTGATAAAGAACCCACTCCAGTCCAATCACAGGAGAAACCCAGTTCTTACGAGGTAGGATTGTTAATCTGAAGTTTCTGAATTGATCAGAATTATCTATCATGATTTAAATATTCTAAAGATGGAATTTTATCTTACTATCATCGACACAGTCATATGATTTCAAAATGAACAGCGGAAGTATCATAATATTAAGAATAGGGGAAATGCTATCTTAAGTGATGCAGTTTGCTTGCCAAAACAAATGATGCCAAACAAGTGTACCATATGCTTTTACAGTTGAACATTTCTTTTGCCAAGCCAATTTTATTTTGGCGCTACCCCTAATCATTACAAGCTGCAGTTCCAGTAAGTGTGGCATAAGTCCTTCTAGAAATGCCACGTTTGTTACAAAACTTACAAAAAAATAAAATAAATTAACTTCAGTATAGTCTGTAATATATTGTCTATTCAGTGGTAATCAACCCTAGCAACTGTTGTTTGTGGTAAGATTCTATTTTGGTCAGTTAAGTGGCTGAATGCTTCAATATAAAAGCTAGATTAGTGTGGCAGCTGCTACTTGGACCATGTCAACTCAGTTGAAGTGTTGAACTATTTTCCACTTTGCATAAACACTAGCTGGAAATTTTAGGGAACTAAAACGTTATTGATAATCAAAGATATGTATATTGTTTGTATATATAACTGCTTTGGTGGCACTCAGAAACTTAGTCTTAAAGTTTGGGTCTTCTGCACTTGCTCCCACTCCCATCCTGCTTTATGCTAGTGGTCTTGCTCTCATTCATAATCTGAGGTCCTCAATAAGTTCAATTATTTACTGATATGATTTCTCTAACATGTAATACCCTGGTGATCAGGTGATGACAAACTGTGTGGAGAAGGAATCTGCTGACTTTTCAAGCATTAGTACTTGTGAAAAAACTTATCAAGCCCCCTTTGCTCGGGTCTCCTCATTAGAGGACCCATGCACTAGAAATTCAGATTATGGAAAAGCGCAAGCAAGTTCATTGGGATCAGCAAGCGTCGAAACTGCTAAAACACATATTTCTGGTTTTGATAACCTGAAATTGGAGCAGATTCCTGAAGCCTTTGAGAAGCCTCAGGTGAAGGAATCATCAAAGGGGATAAGACGGTTCTTAAAATTAGGAAGGAAAAATCATAGCTCAACTGCCGGAGAGCAAACTGTTGAATCAGATCGTGCAAATGTTAATGGATTTGAGCAGGATGATAGTGCAACTAATGCTGCATCTTCCATTGAAGGTAATATGCATTTTACTACATTTTACAGAACTTATGAATTTTTGAGATGCACAATTTAATGCAAGAATTGAAGCATCCATATGATTATTTAAAAAAATTTGAAGACAAAATGATCTATGAGGAATTCGTGCCACACCTAAAAAAAGAGGACAACTATATTGGGGATGGAGGGATTAGTATACAAGCTTTTAAAGTTGAGTTTTTCGCTTCTTTTAGAAATTAAAACTCATTCGAGGAACATTATATGTGAGCTAGGTTTTAAAGAAGTGGAATTTAGTACACGTGTTGAATTAACTACATATCAAAACTAAATAAAAACATGATTGAAATAATAAAAACTAAAAGAAACTGGTAGATAATAATGCTTGAAAAGCTGATATCTGGTTTAATTTGATAGTTTTTGGTGGTATTACAAGTCATTTCAGTCAAAACTAGTAGAGCTGACATTTGTATACCCGTCTCATCCTTAGTGTATACTCTGAAGAATCTAATCTCCCAAGATGAAACACCAACTGCTGGCGATGTTTTACAGAAGTGTAAGTTCTCACTACACTATCGAAATATTTCTGACTAAATTCTTCCTTCAAACAGATGAGGATATAGCATAAATTGTTTTCTTTGTTTGGCTGCAGCTTCACGTCACTTCTCTTTGTTGTCACACTTCCGTAGCAAGACAAGTGAGAAGAAGCTAATAACATGAAGATTTAATTAGGTCAGGCTGTGGTACTTTTTAATCTTATATCCCTGTGGGGTTTTCATTGCGATAATTGTCAATTTAGTCTTTTGGCCTATCATCCATTGTGCAAGTATAGTTTCCCATGCCAGCTAAATATTGTTATGGGAATAGATTATTGTCCATTCAAATCCATGTCTATACCAGGAAGATGAATTGGCATATGTATATATCTTTAACTCAACGGTTTCTTGTTTCTACGTCTAGTGAAGCAAAGTGTTTCTCATCATTCATTGGATTTAATAAACTTGGGTATGGCATTTGCTTTGTCTATTGGGATTTTAAATCTCAACTCCTTATATTCTTCTTTAGCCAGTCACTCCTAAGCAAGCCGTATCTTTTAACTGAAGAATGTAAGGATGAATCCATTCTAACCTTGATGACTGTCTGACTGATATGGCTTTGTCAGCGGTATACTCACTGTTGACTTCATCAACCTGAGCAGATGATAGTGTCTGAGACTGACCAGACTGAAATGTCATAATAATAGGAATTGTCCATGATATAGTGTGTTCATGCTTAAAGGAGGAATAGCTAATTTAGAATTAATATGAAGCTTGACATAATCTTATTTGACAAGGAGGATAAATAGTTCGCATCACCCACTCACCCTTATAAGATGCAATGTGGAGCAATTCTATCAGTTTCACTTTGTATTGGCACTATTCAATGTAGAAATACACGACGGCATTACATTAGCTCTTTCTTTTAACCAACAAAGTTGCATAATGTCATTTCTTTTTTTCTTTTTCTTTTTGGTCTGTCACTTCTATCATAAGTCGGATAAAATTAGATCACTCAAATCGAATGATTAAGCAGCAAATCTTGCTTCTGCTCATTCTCACTAAAGCCTCCTTTGCTAAACACTCGGCGGCTTCTTGTGGGTCATCCAGGTGCCTGATAAGATTTACAGCCTCTTGATGCTTCATCACCTACAGAAAACACAGGTAATGGAGCTTAAAAGTATTAAAGTTTATTATTAATTTTTATATGTTTTGTGAAATTTAGGAGAGGCATTAGATGATATAAATAGAGAGAGAGAGAGAGAGGGTTAGTTTGATAAGATTATACCTCCCATATGCCAGTACTTGCTAAGATAACAAATTCAGTATCAGGGTCTATTTTCTCAGATGAAACAATAGCCTCAAAGCTTTTAGAGTGCTTAGATCCTGCTGCATTGCCTGATATGCGTACTTTAGGCATACGTATAGCACCTAAAACATAGGTGAGACAAGTTTTAGAGTTCAGAGAATTTCGTAGTTTGAAACTGAACCTCCAGATGGAGGTATATTTACATTACTTACAGCTTCGGATAATACATACCTGGGAAGAATTTGCGCGACCAGTGTCGCTTGGTTGACTCCTGATGCTTTCCACTAATTTGGCGAGCCTCGCCATCTCTGCACACAATCGCTTTATACTCACCCATGTTAGCTATCACAAGCTTCTCTCCATTGATGACAATGGCAGACGCTGAACCCACTTTCCACCTCTCTTCTGGCTTAATTGTTTCTTTGATCTTTGCTCTTGCTCCAAGGTATGCCTTTTTCATTGTCTCTTTGCTCTTCCTTCTCATCTGGGACTGCAAGAAATGGGGAAAACTTAATGCTAGAGCAACAGAACATTAGTTAACAATACTTAAAAAACATTTCCTGAAAGCTCGGTTTGGAACTAAGACAACTGAGGGAAAAGCAAGGAAAAGGAAATGGAACCTAAATTTTATTGGAGTATTTTTATTTATTTTACACTAAATTTTATCATTGTTCCTACTATTAATTTTTTTAAAAAGCATATATGGTCGTATTTATCTTAGCTTAGGTAGATTTTTTCTTTTTATATTCTATTTTCCCCTTTCCCTTTGTTTTCCGAATTCAAAATGGAGCCGGAACTTTCTTGCATTTTGAGGTCAATGGCATAGAAATTAAACAACACTATTAAGAAGTCAAGTATGATTTACCTGTTTAGGCTTTTTATCGAATAGATTTGATTGCATGTACTTGGTAACTCCATCTCTAATTTGAGCATCAAAAATGCCAAAGAACCACAATTCATGTTCTTCAGTTTGTTCTCTTTGTACCACAACTGACTCTGAATCCGTGTCAAACTCATTTGATTCACCTGTCAATAATCTATCCTCTACCACATGAAATCCATGGGAGATGGGCATCATCCATGAAGGTTTCTTACCTTTGCCAGTCTCTGTCCTACTACTTCCAGTGATAAACCTTCTTAGCTGGAATACCTGAATTGAGTGATCAAACAGGAAACTTTAATATTTTATATATATATATATATATATATATATATATATATATATATATATATATATATATAATTGTTGTAATCTGGAAAATCCATCAAAATCAAAATTTTCTTATAGCCACATATATATATATAGTATATATATATATGATTAACTCTTGTATGTTTGAAGCAAAAAACAAGAAACAAGAAGAGGCATATTTAATTTATATAAGTTCTATACATGTGTACATATGTGAATGTATTAATGGGATGGACAGAGTATACCTTGAACTTGAGGTGAAGGTTCTTGATCCCCATGTTAGTGGTGAATTAAGGTGAGTGGGTAATCCTAATGTGTGCGTGTATGTATATTTTGTATATATCTGATGTATATAATTTATATATATATTATGTGGTGTTGTAGATGATAAACAGATTAGATAAAACAGTTGGATTTTCTTTTTGAGTTGAAAAAAACAGTAGGATTTGTAACTTTCAAAATGGAGAGAGGGATTTTAAAATCAATAAGAAGTCTAAAGGTGTTGAAACTAATCAATGCAGGTCCTATCTTTAGGAAAGGCTATGGTAATATTTGTATTAAAGTGGATGAATAATTAATATGAGCATTTTATGAGCATTGACTCTCTGATTTGGAAAATCAACAAGTAACTGTCAGTAATTATTATTATTATTATTATTATTATTTTTTGGGTACTTGAAATGCAGGTGAACTAATCTGTGTATGTTAATTTTTTTTTTCTTTTTTTTAAAATGATAATGAGATTAGAGAATAAATAACTTCCGTAGGTGACCTAAAAACTTCGTCAGCTAAATATTAGGGAATAAAACAACAGCAATCAACCCACTTAACTTTGATTGGGACTTATATTTTTATTTTTCCAAATTATAATTCAAGGGACAGGATATTGGGTATCCACGTTAAATATTCAAAATTTCATAATTCTACATAATTTTGAGATAAAGTTGCAATGAGTGCAATAATTACCAAGAGAGAATAATAAATACAGTAAATGTGGAGAAAAACAATTATATGTGCAATAAATGTAGAAAAATAACTATCATTTTAGTTCGTCTCAAAAATCAAAACTACGTAATTTTATTGGTGGATATATAACTTCAAATATCCGGTAGAATATTTGTATCTCCGGAAGCTAGTTTTCATTTACAGTTAAAGCATTTAGGGCTTGTTTGATTGATAACCCAATTCAGCACTTAATATTGAAGACAATAAGTATCAAGTTAAATAAGTTTGTTTGATAATTTAACTCTATCACATCTTAAAAAAAAAATAAGTTTCAGCCTATTATAGTTAATAATTTTCAGTCAGAAAAGCTCAACTTATGTATTAACGCTGAAAATTTATCTAACAAATTACGTAAACAACACCAATAAAATCGCGCAACCTCTTTCAGAACTTGATTTTCAATTTTATCAAACAGGCCATAAAATTCTTAAAAGCCAAAAACAAATTTATATTTAAATTCATCCAAATGTGGCGTATGCTTAACTTGAATACTTCATATCATACTCCGGAAGCATACAGTATACACCCAAAAAACTCGGTGCCTTCTTATTAATTACATGAGTAGTATAGTAACTAGTAAGTATGCATGCATGGCCTATTTTGGGTTTGGGGAACTGCCGGGAAAGTGCCTACTCGTGGGTTTTTTTTTTTTATGATTACCTTTTTTACTTATCTTCTTATTGTTTCAATCATAATTTCTCATCCTCAGCCAAAACAGCCAATTATGCTATTATGAAGAGTTGAAATACTAGTAATAAAGGAAGGAGAGACAACTCTTATTTCCTGTTTTGGTTTGCTTATTTTTCTTTTCACATGCTTTGAACGAGAAGAAAACAAGCCATTAATTTTGATAACTTCTCCCATACTTCTTTCTAGGTCATACAAAATTTCTTTTACAAGATAAATCTTTTATTTTTAGGCCAGCCAACTCTCGATTTCGCAGACTCTAGTTTTAATGATTTTTTTTTCTCTCTCTCTCATCATCTGTTCTTGTTTTCGTATACATTGTTTTTCATTCTCTCTCTGTATCTCAGTAAATTACCTTTACTAAAAGAAGTTATACATTAAGACCCTCAAAGCCCAAAATAACAAAAAGGAAAATAAAACAAAGGTTGGACCACAGAGGCTAAACTGGCTTTGTAGTTTTCTCAGAATTCCCTTGTGCCACCAGCCTAGATGTTGAAACTTAGGTATGTAGTACACAACTAAGGTAATGATACGCAAAGACCTTGGCCAGTCAAAATCCATGCAACAAAAATTGGACAAAGTACTGATTAAAATAAAAGGCTAGCAATACAAGAGTATTAACTTGGAGAAAATTCATAATATGACTGTCTGAGACTAGAAATTTCTACTGCTTATGCTGTGGTCTCTTTCTTTAGTTTCGCAAGCTCTTGCCTGACCAAACTAGCCTTCTGCAAATACATATTAAATGAAATGGATTAGATTAAAGGATCAAAATTATACTTATCTGAAGGCACAAACCGTGACACGGATGAATTGCTTTTAACAAAATAATAACAGGATCCTATTAGACAAACCTTGATTTTCGCCAACATGAGCTTGAACCTATCAAAATCAGTAAGGGCTGCCCTTCGTTTCTGAACAATCAGCTTTTTGCCCCAAGAGCTGTTCTCCCACTTGTTCTTAACATCTGGCATAATTTGAGAAAACAGTTAGACCCAACTTCTAGCATCACATATAAATGCATACAAGCAGCTTCACATTTTTTTAATACCTGCAGCCTCCATTGCTTCAATCAGTACCTTCTTCTTCGGGGTCCTTTTGATGTCAATTGTGATATCTGTTAGCGTGAGCCTCTTAAAGTTCATTTGGCATCTCACCATATCAGGTGCATCCACAAGAGCCTGAACAATTGTAAAACATTAATAACTAATCACTTCAGAACATTATACGTTTTAGTTAAAATGGACTTTATGACTTATTTAACGAAAAAAGACATTTCAGCCATTTAAGGATATTTCCATCACCTCCTCAGAGTGACAGCATGAGATAGATTAGTGGACATGCAGCATGTTGGAAGGAAAAGTACTGATTTCATATATTACTATTTAAAGTTTACCCAAGAAGTAACATGAACCCACAATGTTACTTATTTGTTCATTATTACAGATACATAGCAACTTACAGAAATATCTTTCCTGAGATGACACCAGAACTTTTTTCAAAATTTATAAATAGGTTTTGTTATGATGCAAATAGTTGGAGGTACAAGTGACTACAAGCACTTGGCCCCTGCGGACGAATGATTATGAACACTTCCGTGGGAATACCAACTCCATTTCCTGAGGACCAGCAAGACCCCATCTCTATCAACAGACCACGATCAACCCATGTCTACATATATTTACAGCATAATGCAATAACTTCTAATTCACATATCTAAAAAATATACCTTTTTGTTCTTTTATTCTGGATAAATGCATCACAAATTGGTTCTACCATTATGTAGTAAACGAAAGAAAAAGTTAACAGTTTATAACAGTGTTGTGTCAATAATTGGAGGGAAAGTCAGAAATCTCGTGTGGAAAGTGCTGCTCATTGCACCAAAATATGATGCTGCATTTGCACAAAGACCTCATCATTCTAGTTATGGACTGAAGCAAATGCCCAAACATCCAAATGGCAAAGACAACCTATGAATGCAAAAGTACAAGTCGAGACTAAAGTCTACTATCTGAGCAAGTTTAATCCTTTTTTAAGGTAGATTAGAGAAAGGCTATAAATTTCAAATAACTCCACCATATTCCAATTACACCGGAATAAGTCCGGTAACACAATGCTTTCTGCCAACAAACTGAAACAGCTAATTTAAATCAACAAACTAACCCCATTAACTTTGACATAAACCATTCACAAACATGAAAATACAAGCCAAGACACAAAGAAGAAGAAAAAGAATCAAATAAGTATACAAATTATAGCGTAAGTCGGAAATCTCGTGTGCTAAGCGCTGCTCACTACACCAATTATGATGCTGCTTGTGCACAATGATTTAATCATTCTAACTATAAATTGAACATATTCCCAATAGTTTTATATAAACACCTAAGTATAGACACATTCCTACTCGTTTGCATGTTTGTGACCAAATTGGGAGATCAAGTCTCCTACCAAAACAAAAGCATTCCTAGTTAAGGAATAATTTGAGAAGGTAATCCTGGAGTACAAAAAACTCAACCCCTTTTCAAATTGTCAAAGTAAGTCTAGTTCCCATCTTATTTCATATTTGTTTTTAATGTCATTCTTTCAGTTAACAAATTGAAAGTATTATGTGAACTTCAACCAATCAAATTGTCGAAGTAAGTATAGTTCCCATCTTATTTTATACTCCCTCCGTCCCAGGATAAAAGTCTTTATTACTATTTTAGATAGTCCCAAGTTAAATGTCTACTTACCTTAAATAATCTATTTTTTACAATAATTTGTCCATAATACCCTTAGTATTAATTATTATATTTTTATTCTCTAGGCATATTTATAGAGCATCACTAGTCATGTGCAAAAAACTATGCAATTAAATGAGAATTTAAATATGGACAATTTTGTCATTTTATCCTCTTTCTTAATATGCGCAAAATGTCAACCAAATAGTCAACCAGAACTTTTATCCCGGTACGGAGGGAGTATTAGTTTCTAATGTCATTCTTCCGGTTAACAAACTGAAAGAATTACATAAACTTCAGTTTACTAAATTATAAAAACAACTTACAGAAAAAAATAAAAAATAAAAAAAACAAAGAGTTGTACTAAACAAAATAGAATAAGGCAATGCTATAAGTTTTGTAGCTGGAAAATGCTGGAAAATAACAAAGAGAACAACCTATTTTTACAAGTGATTCATAGAGACCCATAAAGCAAATGCCAATGATCTGATGGATTAACTCTGAGGTCTCGAAATGACAAGCCAATTAGATTTACTTGACTCATTCAATTATACTAGACAGCTAGAAATAAGAGATTTACTAAGCTCATTTCATCACATCTGCCATAGAACAAAATGAGGATAGAAAATTAACAAAAAGACCCAAACAGATGAAAGTTAGGATTTTCAGAGAGGGAAATATTACTTACTCGGTTCTGATCGATAACATCAACGATGACAACGAGCTTTCCGTAGTCTTTGCCGTAGTTCACAAGGGCAACTCTCCCGATCTCAACGTAACGCTTGAACGGCTATACAGAAAAAAGACATAATACTAAATCAGTTGCTCAGCTTCAAAATTTACAAATGCAATTAGTGATTAGCTGAAAAGGTTGTGGAGAAATACTCACCATGATTGCTGTGGGATTCTAGGGTTTGCAGAGGGGCGGGGAGAGAAATGAGAGGAAGGGGATAACTAAGGCGTTTGTGATTGTTTTATGGCGTCTGCTTGTCACCGCATGATCTAGGGCTCAGTATCGAGAAGCCAGGACTGGACTGAGGAGTTTCATTACGGGTCGGGTTTGGACTCTCGAGGCCCATACCATGTGGACCCTACTTAACACCAACAAATAATGTAATTTTAAGGTTATTTTTGGAATTTTCTTTTTTTTTTTATAAATAAAAATGGGACTTGTATTTTTATTTTTATCATTTTATAGAGTAGATATTTTAAGGGTGTTGATATATCATTTTATAGAGCAGATATTTTAAGGGTCACACCTTAAAATGATAGTTGCATACTTAAATATGTTAAAGAGGCAATAATACTCTTAATTTATATAAAATTAATTAACACATTTACTAACTATCTATTTTACCTTTAAATTTATTATACATCATATTTATAAGACAAAATGTATATACACTTAGGCCATGTTTATTTACTAGAATAATACTTGGGATTGGACTAATAATCCTTAATCTCTTGTTTATTTTTTAAATTAATTAGACTCCGGACATTAATCTCGGGATAACAAAATAACTTGGAAGGAGGGATTGTTTAATACTATGTCTAACTAGGTATTATAATCCCTACCATTTGGGACTAAAAATTTGTGGACTAAATTAGCCTTTAACTTTGTTTACATCACATAAAGCTTGTAATACATGATAAAACATTAATCATGCACTACGTACTGCATGTATGCAACTTTTTTTAATACATTTTTTTTAGTACTAATTAAATAAACTTATTAAATAATAATAATACATACAACACCTTTTTTTCATACAGTACGTTACATACATACATAATAATACATACAACACATTTTTTTTACATACAGTACGTTACATACATACATAATAATACATAATACATGCACGTTGTTTTTTTTACATGCAATACATTTTTTTTTTGTTAAATTAGTATACATTTACATTGATCATATTTTTTTTAATAGAAGTAAAAAAAAATAACAATTTTTTTTAATTTTTGATAAAAATAATAATCATTTTCGATTTTTGATGTATAAACAAGTTTAAATTATAGTTTACAATATGTTATTATTGGTAAGGGTAAAAAAGTCAAAATGATATTTTTTATCCAGTCCTTTAATTAATCCTGAAAAAAACAAACATAACATGATATTATTTTAAGTTATCCCATAAATAATCCCATGAAAAACAAACATGTGACTAAGACTATTTAATCCTAGGACTAATAATCTTGGGATTATAATCTCATGGATTATAATCCCGAGATTATAATCCTTGCAAACAAACATGACCTTAGTTAATTATTTCAAAACATATATGATCCTCAACCATATATGAAAACTAATTATTATATTAGGTTAGTTATTTTCTTAATTAATAGCATTATTTTCAATTTGAAATATTTTACATTATAATTTATTTAAAAAATTAAATTAAAGACTATAATACATACAATATTAGAAAAAATTAAAAATAAAGATTTATAAATCGTAAACCTCTTGTTTGCATATTTAAGACACGATACATAATTTAGCTTTCTATCTTATTAAAGTAATACCCCAAAATATAATTAATTGGTCAATCTAATTGAAAAAATATTATGTTGCCTTAAAATCAATTCACGAACAATTTAAAATTTAAGGTAAATAGAAATTATTTAATCAATAAAAATATTTCTATACATTATAAACTATTGAAAAAGAACTGTCAAACATAAATTATTATTTTCAATATATATTTATATATATATATATATATATATATATATATCAAAGTTTAGAAATTCTCAAATTTATTACTACCATTTATAATAATATATATTGTATTAATTTATATTTCATGACTATAATTTGTAGAGACTTGGAGGTTTTCTATTTTTAGAAAAAACTTTATTTTAAGTTTTTGAATATAATAAGTTTAAGGCTAAATTAATAGACAAGTAATGAATATGGTAATAAGCTTCCTACCTATTAATTAAGGATACTATAATTGTCAATTTATCATTAAAAATATGTGTAACAATCAATTTAGAGTGTACATATATCATCACTTTATTTTAAACTTCTAAGTATTTGGGCTTATACATACCTATTGTTACATAGTTGTTTTGATTTTTAAAGTCAATTTGTATTAGTATCAAGTTAAAATTTCATAAAGATTTTACTTATTGTATTCCAAATAATAATATTTAAAATTATTTCAAATGATATATTCGAATGTGATAGCCTAATAGTATGATCTTTTTTTATCGTATAATATCACATATTGAGTCTAACTTTCAACAAATGTAAAAATCAGTTCTCACTTCTGAACAAAAGTCCGAATCAATTGACACTATAGAGATTAAAGATAAGTTTTTGCTTAATTTTCCTCTCATCTTTTCAGATTCTCCTCACCTTGTTTGTGAGTTTTTAAAGCTAAGGAAAGAATAGAAAATCTGATTTTCCTTAGTAATCCCATGTTTGTGAGTTTTTTAAGTCAAGAAAGGTAAGAAAAACTAAAGAAAATTGAGCCTAATTTTTCTTAGATATTTTCCTGACCAAAATGGTAGGAAAGCTAAGGGGAAAAAATGGGTTTAGTGCTAAAATTTATTTTAATTCCAAAACTGCCCTTATTTGTAACCCATAAAATAAATTTTAGACATTTATATCCTAATTTTCTTACTAAATTCACAAACAGAACTAAGAAAAATCACTTTCCTAAGTTAAAAATTCTCAAAAATTCTAGGCAGAAAAACTCACAAACAGAGTGAAAGGAAAATAGTATAAGTTTAAAAAAATGAAGGAAAATACTAGAAGCTACACCTATTAGAAGAAAATTCCGACCAAAAAAATTTAATAATAAATGAGCCAGGTCAAGTGCCCCTGTTCATCCACGTATATAGCCTCCTCCCTGGAATTGATTCTTTCCTTAAAGTTGTGATAAAACGTATTTGTATACTCTTCTTATCATTTTATTGTCCAATTTCTTTATATGCAACTTTATGGGACTATATTTGGATTATTTATATACGACTTGTGGTCTCTAGGTTGTAATGGTTGCATGTTCGTTTAATCATTTCATTTGAAAAATCAATGATCCAACTCTATTCTACCAATTGAATTCAAATGGAATTTGTTTTTCAAATGTTTATTAAATTCCAATCTGATCATGGAATATATATATATATGAGAAAATGGTTCAAGAATATATGTTAGGGTATTAGCATCGTTGATAAGGAGGATATATATATAGTTGAGGTGAAATGATAGGGCTTGGATAACATTGAAAAAGATATTGGGTGTCGTTTAGTAATATACATTTCTAATTTTAAAGCTTCATCTTTATGTAGGAATATGCTTTTGAGGGGGAGAGGGGGCCATGCTGCTGCACATATAAATAACTAAAACGTTGGAGCAACTATGATATTTTAAAAAAAAATCTTTGACCGGAAAAGATATAGAATGAACAAAGAAATTCTACACGAGTTATATGCATTACAATTCTGACTTTACATTTACCTCTTTGGCAATTGGAATATATGAAATATACCAACTCTATCCCTAAATGAAAGTCTATTGTGACTTTTTTTTTATTCTTTCATTGCATTTTTTTTATATAGTTTACAAAGGTTTTTTCAAACACATATCTAGGCATAATTTACTTATTTTGGCTTATATGCACTTTGAACCCTTGAAGTATTTATACCCTTGACCACTTAATTAAAGATCTTCACATTTGATTCTTGGCAATTTAAACCTTGAAGTTACGCCTTAAGCCAATTTTTGTTTTTTTTTCAAATTGCAAATTTCAATCACAAAGTTTAAAATTTTTAAAATTATAGCTATAGTACATAAGTCTTCAATAAAATCAAAAGATGAAAAAAGACTTATTTAAGATTACAGGGTACGTAGCTGAATAAGATGAAGAAAGAACACTTATAATATTCTTCAGTTAGATTATGAGTTTGTTCGATTATTAGCGCTTGAAATATTTGCGGTGGTGACATTTGGTGGGTTTGGACTTTGGACCTCCAAACGCACCAAAGTACCATTTTTGATATGTTGCATTTGAATTTCAAACGTTGTGTTTATAAGTTAAATAAATTGTGTTGAAATAATTAAACTGCTTCTAAATGATAAGATTTTTAAATAAATTTGAACTTTCAAACACGTTAAATATTTCAAACATCGTGTAATCAAACATGCGCTATGACACAACAACTTAATTAAAGATGTAGACCAGTAACTGCAAATATCTAGCCATTCTCCTCAAATCAATGGTCAAATCTAAACCACACATGTACGGTCATTCTGTCAACTCAATTGCGTAGTCTTTAAAAGATGAAGATGGAGAGGCAAATTGGAATATTTCTACCCTTGCTGATAAAATAAGGTACGAAAGTTGGCCATTTTGCATGGGATGAGGATTCTCATATATAAAACAATTTTTTTGTGCCGAAAGTGGTCGTGGAATTATCTTCCACTTTCAATCTTTCCTTTTCCTAATACATCTGAAAATATAAAGTATACTTATATTCCTTTGAAATTAAATATGTTAGCTTTTCTTCCTATTTAAAGTCTAGTACAAGAATCCTCTGTATAGCATATGTGAAGGCTCACAACTAAGGACTTAGTCATGGGAGGAGGAGATATAGAAGCTGTTGAAGAAGAAGGGAGAGTGATAGACATTAGTCTAAAGGATCTCTCAAAGAAACTTGAAGAATTTGCAAAGGCTAGAGACTGGGAAAAGTACCACAGTCCAAGAAATTTACTCCTTGCTATGGTAAATACAAAATTCTAACTAGCAAATCCTAAATATTTTTATGTACTCCGCTGATTTATTTCATCAATAATTTGAAACCAAACATTGTTGCATTAATGCACTTTTTGTGTATATTCATTGCAGACAACCACTCTAGAAACATGCAACAATTTGTTTGCGTGTGTATTTATACTTATAATTTTGTATACTTATTCTTTTCTCGCTTATTTATGGAATAACATGCTAAGTAATTATGTCAGTAAATACTGTCAAGTAATCAAAATAAATTTACATCTGCAAAAATATAATAGGTCTATGTACGGGAGATTAGCAGTTCCTGACTAAAAATGATCTTGATGACCAAATTACGTAGAATATGAACTCATTGACCATGGTAATTTTTGTCCTAGAACAAGGGGTGTTATTAGTTTAAATAGACTACTAGAGTTTATTAGTTTGTTTTACTGCCCGGCCCTAAGTAAGTGAACAAGCTAATTACTGGGCTATTACTAATTAGTTTGTACATTGTACTAAGTACTAACATTTCTCTATCACTAGCATAAGAATAAAAAGTTTTAAGTAATCCAAGATCCTATAACGATTAAGTCTTGGTCCCCTTAGATCGCAAATTCTTAATGTTCCCGGCTACCCGTAGTGCCCAAGTTCCATCCATCAAGCCATTACAGAATCTGTGCGCCCAACTATCACCGCTAGTATCCAGGCATACACTACTGTGTGTAGAATGATGGAGAAAATGTTAGAAATAAAATAGGAATAATAAAAGAGTTGGAGATAGAAAAAAAAGTTATTGACTTTTAAAAAATAAATATTTCTATCAAAGGGTAAATTTAGAAGTTAATTTTTTTTTATAAAATTATTTACACCAAAAATTATTACTTTTTCCTCCAGTTTTATAAATTAAAGAATAGTATTCCCTCCGTCCCAAATTAATTGCATTTCTAGGACTTTTTAAAGTCAAATTGACTATTTTTAAAACTAATCTTTTTACTATTTTTGCTAATATATAGGTGAAGATATTATAACCAAAAGAAAGTATATACAATTTATTACTAATTTCAATTTTTATAATTTTAGAAATATATTTATATATGCTTAATTATTAATTTTAAAAATAGTCAATTTGACTTAAAAAAGTCTTAAAAAAATAATTAATTTGGGACGGAGGGAGTACTTTATAATATAGCTAGCTAGATAGATAGATTCATATATGATACCATTAACCATTTGAATAGAGACAGGACATACAACTTGGGCTGAACTTTGTACATGACGTAATTTTGTACCATTTTAAATGGCGTCTACCCCAAATAATTTGAGATAAAAGGCGTTGTAATCATTATGTTTTATGCACAAGCTGGAGTATTACTTATTTCATATATATATATATATATATTGACTATTAATTCTTGTGCCATTTTTTGCTTTTAAAATTGAGATGTACATGCAGGTTGGTGAAGTAGGAGAACTATCGGAGATATTTCAATGGAGAGGAGAGGTGGATAAGGGGTTGCCAAATTGGGAGGAATCAGATAAAGAGCATCTGGGAGAAGAGCTATCTGATGTTCTTCTTTATCTTATAAGGTTGGCTGATATCTGTGGAATTGACCTTGGTGATGCTGCAATCAAGAAGATTGTCAAGAATGCAATTAAGTACCCACCCAAGGTCAATCTTGTAATTGATTGAATTGTACTTTTGCCTGAAAATTTTCATTTTCCGCCTGAATAAATTCTTGGGCATCAAACGTAGTGTGTAGAAATCTTGACTGCCAAATTCTTACCTTGATTTCGACTTAACTTGTATCAAACAATGAATATCATATTTTGAAGAACGTTCATGTACTGGTCTCTGAGAATTACGATGAAATCTTACTCACAAACATTAAAATCTTACTATTATGAACTACTATTATTGTGTTTTTTGTTTGAACATTCGAATTCAAGTAAAAAAATTTGTTTATTAAAATAAATGAGACGAATTCGAGTTACACGAAGGTCTCGACATCGATGTATTTAAATTTTTTTAACCGACTACAATTAAACTCAAATATATAACACGTATAATTGTAAATTTTAATTATTATCATTAATAATGAAAAGGGAATAAAATTAACTGCTAAACTAACTACTTAACGATCATTTTTGTACGGTGCATTGTTGTTGTAGAATGTGAACAATATGAGATATAGGAAGGAGGTACACACCCTAAAACTAGTTAATTCATCAATAGGGTATCTCTTCCAACCTGTTACGTATACACAAGTCTAGTTAAAGCTCGATTCAACTTGGCTCAAGTTGAACTAAAACAACCCCAACTTAAAATTGGACTAAACTTCTCTAAATATTAGTAGAATTCGAGTAGGATAAGTCAAAAATCGTCGTCACACCCCTATTTGCAAATAAATGCAAAATATATAGACCCTATGGCTAATTAGTTGTGCGATATAAAATCTTAAATAAGTATTTTTAATTAATAAAATAACTTTCACATAAATTAGTTATAATTATCACATCCATGTTATACTTAAAGATATGAGAGTGATCTAAGGTTAAATATTGATATACGTCTCAATTGAATTATAATTTTACAATATATAAACTCACAAGAGATTAATGTAGAAATAGGAGTCGCCCGGCGAGATGGTGTAAAGTGCTGACAGCCAAAGAAAAATTTCCCCAAAAAGCGAGAAAATGGTATCCCATTATAGAAGGAAGGCACGTCGCAAAACCAGCGGGAACTCTCGAAAACCGTTGATCCAATATGTATGTTATGTATACATGCTGGCAGTGGCAGGCACGTTTTTTCTCTTGATTTCCAACTTGTGCGAATCCAATCAACCCATTTTATATACATACATTATACATAGTATCCCAAATCCCAATCTTAAGTTTTTTTCATCACCATTACCTAAAGACTCTGGCATGCTTTGTATCAGATTCAAGGTACATATTCTTTCAGCTCTTGAATGTTAAATGCAATCATTTTGTTTCTTTTTAGGTCTTTTCCCTTTCTTTTTTTTTCAATGACCTAAATATTGGTTTCATATTTAATTTTTGATCAATGTGTTGGCTATTGAAATTTTCATTTATTAATCAATGTGTTGGGTACTTGACTTTTAATAATGCGTTGGGCACTTGGGTCAATGTTGGTTTAGTATTAAGTTTTTGATCAATGTGTTGGGTACTTGATTTTTCATGTATGGTGGAAGCTAATGTGGTGAAATAATTGATTTGTGCAGTAAAAATTGTGAAAATGGGGGAAACGGTGTTCACCGCCTCTTTGGAAGGGATGAAGAATGTCAAATCTGAACAAGGGGAAATGCTCACCAGGCCTTTCTTGGATGTCTGCAAACTCTTGTTGCCAATTTTAGGTGTGTTTTTTTTTAGGGTCAAATTTTGGGTTTTTACCTCTGCTTTTTCCCCAATAAGCATTAGTACTGAAACTTAACATTGGATACGATATTGCATTATATGCCTTCAAATTAAGTGTTTTTTATTAGCACGAGTCTCAGTTCATGTAGACTATGTTTGGCATCTCAATACCAAGTTTCAGAATTGGAATTGAAAGCACATTTGGAAGCAATTCTATGGAATTAAAATTTAGTTAAATTTGGTACTCAATAGAGTTGCAAAACATAGCTATAATTTATTCTGGGCTTCTGCATTTTTGTTAAATTCTGGTTTGTATTTGGTACTGAATGCCGGACTACTATCCTCTAATTTTTATTTGCTGTGGTACAGTAGGCTATGCAAAAAGAAATGAAGAAAATGAACCCTGCGTGTTGGAAATTATCTATCAAATTATTGCCATCCCCTTTTATTGTCCATGTTAATAAGATGATAATTTGTGCTAAGTATGAGTTTTGGCATTATGGAGTATTCATATTTGACATCAATGGCATTCTAAATGATATTCCACATGATTGCTCGAGCTTAAAATTTGTATTGACCTGTATAATAGAGATACAATAATCATCCCGTTGGAGCTGGACAATCAACTGCATATCTTAGTCATCACTAAACAAATTATCAGGGTACAAGTGCGAGGCAAGAGCCCACATAACGAAAATAATGACAAATGAGTATTTACTAATACATGGATTGGTCTAAAGACCTAATAGCTTACAGCGTAACTTTTGGGTCAAGATAGAGTTCTAGACGTGTTAGCAGTGAATAATGATTCGTTTTAGAGTCACTATATCAGACCATTCATAATATTGCATAATCATTGCAAATCTGTTCCAACTCGGGCTTTACAATGAATTGAACTTTTCTAATATTTCATGCCAGATAAATTTGGAGCTGCTATGACTGTTGTGAAATCAGATATTAGTAGTAATATATCGGTAAGATTTCTTCTCTCATTTGTTTCAGATATCAGTTTCTTGAGGAGTGATTAACTATGTCTCCTTGGATTTTATATTGGTAATGTTGCAATTTTTGCCAATTTATGATTTGTGAGAAAAATCAGCCGGAGGGCATTTTTATTTTCTAATTTCATTACCGCGACGCATATTGCTTTGCTAAAGCCAATTTTATTGATAATGCTCTTTCATTGAAACTATTTTACTAAGCTTAACTTGAAGATGTCAAGATGTGGTTAGAATTTTTGTAGTTGTAGTTTCTATCATGATCAAACATTTAAGGTTTAGCCTTTAGTATATACATTTCTTCACTGAAATTCATGTTCCTTTGAATCTTAATCTTGATATGGCCTTTTTTTTATATTATTTTTTACTTTTTAATCTAAATCTTAGTAATATTTCCGATTTCTTATTTGCTTGCAGAGGTTGGAACATAAATATGATTCCAATCCAACCAGATTCAACTACTTGTTTAGTTTTGTACAAGCTGAAGTTGAAACAGGCACCGCAAAATCATCATCGAGTTGCACAAATGGCATTCTTTGGCTGACAAGGTATGAGGTATCAGTATGGAATTTAAGATGGAATTTGTTCTGTTCCTCTACCATTTCTATATCAGTTCATAATGTAGGCAGATGCAGCGTATCCTTTGACCCGTCAGTGGATCCTTTTTGTCAATTACTCTCCCAAACTCAGTTTACCATATATTACATTCTCCAATTTTTCTAATACCATCTCGCTAACTTTGCAGAGCTATGGATTTTTTAGTGGAGCTATTTTGTAACTTATCCCAGCATCAAGATTGGGGATTGCAACAATCTTGTACAGATTCTTATAGCAAGACGTTGAAGAAATGGCACGGCTGGCTTGCTAACTCAAGTTTTACTGTAATGTTTTTGCTACCTGCTCAACCAAATTACAAACACGTTATTAATACATTGACTCGTTTCAAAATGGTTTTAGGATATCTTCTTCTCAATTTGCATCTCTTGACTAAAACAATCCCTTAACATGATAAATGCAATTTCTCCTGGCTAAAACAATTCTGCTGCATAAAAATGTTATTAAGCCAAGGTTTTCATTCAATTCTCTTGTACAAACATACGATTAAACAAGTAAATAGCGCAGTAATTCTCATTTGTTGATCCATTGAATTGTATATCATGTGACTAACAGGTTGCTATCAAGCTTGCTCCGGATAGGAAAAAGTTTATGGAGGTGTTAGGAGGAGCAGAAAATATCCAGTCTGATATGGAAAAGTTCTGCACAAACTTCTCACCGCTTCTAAGAGAGATCCACAAGTTTCTGGTGAGACACCTCGTGTTCTTATTTATTGTCTTGCTGAAAATCTAAAGTGTGGTCTATATATTTTAAGCAGGGATGTTTACATATATAATTTACGTGTTGTATAATATATATACATACTTGCTTGGTTTGGTGCAGGGTAGTTTTGGCTTGGATAGCATGAAAGCTTTGTGACGGAAGAGGTGTCTATATGAGCTTTTTTCTTCACCTTTTTATCTTCGGTTCCTTTCCTTTTGGTCTTTTTTATATTTAAATTGTAACAATATTTTGGGCCTTGTATATTGATAAATATATAAAAACCTCATAAACTACTAATTTTGGTTGAGTATATCAGCATTTTTTTTAATACACTTGTCTCTGTTTCTCTCTTTCTTTTGCATTTTCTTTTTTTTAAAAGGAAAAAAATAAATAAATTATATCTCATGTTGTAAAATACAAATAACTACTTGTGAGGTCTACCCAAAATTTTACACGACCACCTAAAGTTTAAAATGTACATAACTACATATAACCCACCCAAGATTTTGAGGCTAAATGCAAACACGTTTTTCGTGTAACTTTTTTTTTTTTTTTTTTTTTTTTAATGTTTAACTCGGTAACTAAAGCAAATCGGATACAAACATGCTTTTCGTCCTAATGCCATTAACTAAAGCAGGCTGAATTCTGTCTTAATTTAGCTAACTAAAACAAGCTAAGCTAAGCACAAACACGCTTTCTGTCTTAACTCCGTTAACTAAAGTAGACCAAATAAACTCCGTCTTAACTCCGCTACCTAAAACAAACCAAATAAACAGGCTTTCCGTTTTAACTCCTTAACTAAAGCCCAAATTTACTTTTCTTTGTTCTTTTTGTGGCCATTCATTATATGCAACCTTGCCTCCCTTGGCTAACTTGCCTTTTTATCTACCAACTTTTTGGTAAATCATGTTTATTGTTAGCTTTATTTTGTTTTATTAAAAGTAAAGTCTTTAATTTTTAGCTTCAGTAAGATTCAATACCTCGATTTGTTGTGAGTACTGTTCAAATTAGAGAAGCAACTTTTTGCTGTTTTTACTTTCTTTTTTCTTTTTTACTACTAAAGTGAGTTCTACTTCCACTCTTTTTTAATGTAAAATAGTTACCGAATAACTTCGTCCGCTAATGATTTCAAAAGACTAAAATTTAAAAATAGAAACACTTATCAAACACACCATGCATACGTTCCAATTCCAAGGCATGGATGCTACGCAAATCAAACACAACCTAACCTTGCAAATAAGTCGAGTTGAGTTTTAATTTATCGAAGTCTAAAAATTATTGTTCTCATACCAGACTAGATATTGTTTTCCAAACGTTATCCATCTTTTGCTGTTTAACCAATTGTTTAATAAATAGATAGTAAAAGAATATTTGATGTAGTTATATTGGGGACTCCGCAAATGAAAACATTAGAATTTACTCTTATTTCACAAAAGAGTAATATTCTTAAATTTATTATCATAATATCATTATCATACTACACTAATAAATTAATAATTTATTGTTTTTAGGTTATACATGAAACAAAAATATATTTTTAATATTCGTAAATTTTACAAGTCAGACTCTTTAGCGGTGGTAATTAAAAGTGTTGGTATGGGACCAGTGGCGGACGCACGATTTTTATTCAATGAGGGCTTAATATAAAAAATTATAAGAAAAATACAAAACAATAATAAAATTTAAAAACGTTAAAGATGTTAATATCAATCATTATTTTTGCACAAAAGCGTTTCAAATAAGTGATTTACAATGATTCTTTTTATAGTCTCCTATACTGAAACCATTTCAAAATTAACTCATTGTCAATAGTATCAAAGATGTCTCAACAAACAAGAATTCATCTACTCATCTTCCATCCTATTACGCAATGACGTCTTAATAAGATTTAGAGCTAAAAAGGTTCTTTCAACGTTTGCAATTGCAACTAGATAGAATTAATATAAACTTCACTACCAAGTTAATAAACAATTTAAGACTCAAAGAATGGAAAGCGTCAATTAAAAAAAAGAAAAAAAACAAAAAACAAAAGCTAGTAACAAGTTAACAACTACTTAATTAACAAGATGAATAAATATTGTAATGAGTTTTCAATTCAAATTAAACCAATAATTATTTACGTACAAAATAGAATAATTGAAACTTCTTTAAGATATAAGAATATAGAGTATTTTACCTTTTAATTTCATGTAGTATACCGGGTATTCCAAGCTTTGATTATAAAATTCAAACTGAATATGATTGAATGGTGGAGAATTTGTTTTGTGTTTGTATTTTCTAATGTCAGATAGTGAAATGAACATCAAATAGTGAAAATGAGTTATTTTATCTTAAAATTGAATATGAACATAATCTCAAGTTGTACTGAAGTATACATTACTTGAAAAGTTTTAATCATTAGCCTCCAAATTACATAATGTTACCAATATGTCATATACCTAAAAATAAAATTAAAAATTCAGTGGAGGCTGGAGCCCACACTTGCCGAAATGTGGCCCTGCCCCTGTATGGCTCAATATTTGTTACACACAAAAAGTAAAAATAAAATAAATAAAAAACTACTTCTGATTTAATTTTTTTATTTTCATTTAAAAAATTTTATGGCTAGCATTGCTGTTCAAAAGGGTCCCAAAAAAAAAAGTGAGAGACCCTAAGACAAAATGAGAATATTAATTTTTCCAACCGAAAGTCCCGCCCATTCTTAAACCATTAGAATTCAACCCTCCCAAATATAGGCCATGGACGTGGGGGGCTCTTTCAGCTCTATATTTCTGGATTCTCCCTAAAGTAATGCTCAGCTCCTTTTCTTTAACCAAAATTTGGCTCTTGCATCTGCATGCATTTCATACTCCCGTGAAAAAGATTTTTTTTTTTTTAGGAAAAAACAATAAAATTCATATATATTTTGGTAAATAAATTTATCGTAATTGTCAAAGATGTGATGTTCCGTGGAATTATTCACCACGGAATTCTTGTAAAAATACTTTTGGAGGTGTCTTTTGTTTTTGTGTAAGCCGGATTTTATCGCGCAGTGGAAATTTATTGTTCATATTTATAGCCAAGTTTTTGAAAAATGACAACCGTGAAGGGCCTTTTGAAAGGTCTACGATATATTTCACAAATATTTGGTATTTTCCAATTCCCTTTAACTTTTAATTTCTTTATTTATTTTTTGTACTATCTCTCCGTATCTTAAAAATAAAATAACAATGGTGTTTGTAATGATGCAGAAAATGAAAAAGAGGAAGAAATGCAGATTGGTCTTCCCACAGACGTAAAGCACGTTGCACACATTGGAAACGATGGTCCATCTGCAAATTCACCCAGCTGGGTATATATATATATATATGTGCCATTCTTTTTACCCCAATCTTTTAACCTTTCTTGTTGTAATATAATGTCGTGTTGTATTAATGGGCGATGATTTGTTGATACAAGAAGGAAGTTCCATAAAAGAAACGGGAAGAATTGCTCAAATAGTTTCCTATATATTTTCTTAGCTTTAAATTATAAGATTATTATTGATTTTTGAACGATATTTTCAAACTCAAAATTGACATTAATTATACATTAAAAATTTTGTAATAATAAAATTTATATTATGTAGTACTTTTTAGATAGTTTATAATATTCATGGTTGTATTAATTAAAATTAAATAAATTAATATTATTTTGAGTTTAAAAATATCTTAAGTTAACTTTAAAATAATAATTTTATATGTTGAAGCGAAGAGAGTACTTTCTTACCAGAGACCGTTGCTATAATTTAGTACGTGTATAATTCATGTTAATTAAAATTGTGGAATCCCCATAAAGACATGCATTTGTCTTATATAATGATTTTTAATTATTAATTCTGATTTTTATTTCTTTCTATTTTTTTTCCCAGATGAATGATTTTCAAGGTTCTTCAGAAGCCGCATCTGGAGCACAAAATTGTAATGGTAAAGATAATAATAGTACTCAGACGACCAAATCCTCCACCAAAGGTACTATTTTGATATCTTACCCTTTGCTTTAATGATAGAAAACAAATCCCACTCTATCTAGGAAATAAAATTATAAAATACAACTTCTTCATGAACATGCACTTATATAGGAAAAAATCATGGCCTTAATTATTTATTTTTAACTTTTTGTATAGATATTCAAAAATCATGGAATGGTCCGATGGATTCTCCAGACCGACGGTCAGGCGGCAAAATGAAGCAACCCAAGCGCCAGGCTCATACCTCTTCAAATGGTTCAATGGGTTCCCCGGCCCGAGAGCCATTGAGCACTTCAAAGCCAAGGCGCAACAAGAATACAGGTGTTGAATCTCCTAGAGTTAGACGACAACAAAATTCAAGTACCGGGTCGGGGTCATCCTCACAAGACCCGAATGTGGTCCCAAAACCGTCTCGTAGAAAGAAGTCAAAAGGTGATGGTGGATCCATAAGATCAAGAGCAAAAGGGTCGGATTCTTTGACCGACAGTTTTCCATACTCTCCTGGACCCGCATATGAAATGGATAGTGGTGAGATATGCCAAAAGCCCGTTTATGATAAGTATGAAGAAGGGAAGGATTGTGAAGAGATTTCAAGAGGAATACGTGCTTTGTAAATTATTACCAAGTTTTGATATAATTTATGTATGGATGATGTTAGGGGTCTTAAATAATGTGTCATCGTAACATTAGTTGAGTAGATTATATGTGATTGACTATGTCATAAATTATCATTAAAATATTTAATGTCATGTCATTTGAGATAAAAAATTTGAGACTCATAACATTAATTATTCTTTTTGTATATGAAGTTGTAAGATTTCGGGCAGCAGTTCAATGAGTGTCGTCCAAGTCGGACTGACTAAATCCAGTCTAAAGACTTTCTAATTAGAAATTAGAAAGTACTTATTTATTCACCGAGTAAATTAGAGATTATTATTATAGCACTATACGCTTTAAAATTGAAGAAAAAAGAAGTTATGACTATTATATTTCTTCGGATTTTCTTTTTTTGTCATTTAACTCGCTTATTATTGTACCTCTAACATGCTTAGACCCTACGAATCAAACCATAATCGTTTGGTTTATTTTATAGTCTTACTTGCACCACATTTGGGAGTAAGGGAATGCTATAGGTTTGTTTGAAGGAAGCTTTTTTGTTCTAAAAATAACTTGCAGATTTGAAAAGGGCAAGTAATTTTCTTAAAAAAAACCAAGCTCAAATGTGTGTGGACCGGTAAAACGATTTCTGTTAACCTCCATTTCATTGACATGCCAAATGCCCAAGAAACGAAGAAAAAATTTATAAAAACTTTTTATGAAAAACATTCTCCTTGAAACAAAGGGAGCCTATCTTAGATCTCTGGAAGAGACCATCTTAGGTCTCTAGAAAAGTCACCAAAAAACTTCACCAACTGATGCACATAGTAACTACTATGCTATTAAAATAATGCACAATAAATTGGACACTTCACCAACCAGAGCCGGTCTTGGGTTTTTGAAGGCCCAGGGCGAAAATTCTCGAGTGTGCCTAGTGGCGGGGATTCGGGGGCAGTGCCCCTGAGCCAATTTTTTTTAATACTTTTGTATTTTTGTATTTTTTTTAATTTGGCGGGGGTTCGTAGTGTGTTAAAATGAAACACTTTTTTTAATATAAAGGTTTGACAAAAGTTTTTTCACAACATAATTAAAACAATATTTCATATCAACAATTGTAAAAGTGTTTTTGAAAAAAAATAAATTAAAAAAATAGTAAAGTTGCCTTTGTAGTCAATATTGTGCCACATTTAAGGTCATTGTGTGAAATTAACCCTATGGTTAGTCATTTGTCATATTAGGCTGTGTAGAGTAGAGCAATGTTGGAATTTCATGTACACTTAAATATAAGACTAATAACTTTTTTGGACGGTTAGTGCAAGAAATTGAAACCGAGTCTGTACAATGGCAAGGAACATTTCTATCGCTAGACCACTGAAGCTTTACACATATATACACAAGTTTTAATTAATTTTGGGCCCCCTTCAATTTTAGACCCTGGGCGGTCGCCCTTGGCCGGGGCCGGCCCTGTCACCAACTGGACTATATTACAATACCTATGCATGCATGCATTTCAGCCGAATCTAAAATATTAATGATCATTAGGTATTACACCCTTTGATAAAAAAATGTAACTATGTACCTAGTATTGTTGGGGAATTTGTTTGGAGTCAATAAATTTCAAGCTGTGAACTTATACAGTAAAAAAAGAAGATTTACCATTAAGTTATCACTTTTAATCTATATAGTTAGTATTATGATAATTGATGACAATGATAAAATAAAAGTTAGAGGGACTCAAATAAATAATGGAACTGACTTCATAATTTTTTTTCTCCGATAATTAACTCTTCATTAATTTTCTCAAACTTCATCATCTAATTTATAGTTCATTCTACCTTACCAACTTTTATCAATCTCTTTAAACACTTTATTGTTGTTAGCAAATTTAGAACATTTACCTAGTATTATTATGGCATCTGTTTAAATAAAAGCCAGAGTGACGGCCAACGTAAAATAGGAAATAAACAAAAATTGACTGTCTAAAATGAAAATAAAGTTCAACTGAGGAATAATACTGTAATTAATCCAACTTTCAGAGTACCAATTGGCAATTAAGGGTGTGGATTTCTAGTCTAGTAATAAAATGAAAGTGTATTATTATTGCACAAATGTGGGCTCAGTTTTATTTTCCCTCACAAATTAGAATCTTATGAAACTAGTTCATCAAAAGATAAAGTGAAACTCATCCCTCCACTCCTCTTCTTCTCTGTCCCCTTGATTCCTTTCTTTTGCAAAAGAGAAGGACTTCTAGATTAAAATGGAGGGAATAAGAAGCACAACAATCTAATGGGAATTTGTAGCTAAATATAGATCAAAGAGGCAAAGTCTTCCTCATCTTCATGAAGTGAACGAGCTTGGGAGAAGAAGAAGATTGACTGAAGAAATCAGGGAAGCTTTTTACGTATCTCTTTCCTTTGAGAAGCCCAAATTTCTCCAAAGGAAAACACAGAAGCCAGGTTTCTCTCTCTCTTTCTCTCTCCTTTTCTATTTTCTTTGAAAGATGATTAAATGATTCTTGTTATATTCCATTGTTTAGTGATGAATCCATGGTTGTAGGCCTGCTTTAATGGTGTATGCTAGGATAGTTTCAGAATGTAAATGGGAAATTTGAAGAACTGTAGCACCAAACTGCCCTAAGTTTCATCTGGGTATACTTTAATTTTTCTCATCAAGTAGTTTGTTGTGTTTCTTTTTGTGTAATTTTATAAAGTACGCAGAAAATTAGAGGTTAAAATCTGCTCTTGAAAAAGAGATCTGGAGTATTACTTTTTTATTTTAATTATAACTATCTGAAGTTTGAATACACTATTAGACCAATATAGTGATAATTTGATACTGATATTAAATAGATTTTTTTATTATAAAATAAATGAAATAACCAGTTGGCAAAAAATGAACATTATTTTTAGGCCGCTTACAGATTAAACTGTACTACTTCTTGAATTCTCTGTGTAAAACGGCAATTTCAAAAACCATGATCCTTTCATTGTGCATTTATATCAGCAATGGTGCTTTTGTCTAATGAGGATTACAATATAATGGAAATTTATTAATTGAGGATAGTTTGAGATTTCAAATCTACTGTAGATTTGGACCTTGAACAGCTCGTAACATATTGATCGATAATACATGTAACTATGTAAGGAAGTATCTCAATCCTGGTGAATATCTCTGCTTAGCCTACTTCTAATTCTTTCCTAAGACAAGTAGTTTCAAATAAGGTTCAAAGAACAATAGGTAGTTGTTTATGTTTCAAGGTATCCATAAACTAGTAACAATTTCATCTATCTTGATTATATAGTATTAATAATTATAGAGTTTATGTGCTTTTTCAAGTTTGGTTTGTATTGCCTGAAACCCAGTATAGATTAAACATAATAAAGAAAAATAAGATTCACCATTTCAATTACTGGAGTTTTTCCCAAGATTGCGTTTGATCAAAAAGTTATACTGGTGAGGAAACCAAATATATTGACAGATAAATATTCTCAACACCTCCTTTCTAGTATCCTCTCTTCTCTGTGTTGTCTATTCCATTCTCTTTGCAGTTTCCACCTTTTAATTTGGACACTATTCTGTGGCCACATAAGGGAACATCATTATATAAGTAATCAGTTCCAATTGTTGTTATAAAGCCAAATCATCATCATCATTCTGTAAAATATGAACATGTTTAAAAGGCTACGATATTCAGTAGAAGTTCGTAAATGATCAGAAATTGAAAATTTATTTGTTTGTGGATGTCTCTAAAAGTTGAATCTGATGCAGATGCCAATTACTTCTAAAACGCGGTAGCGACTTATGTTTCGGTAGGTCATTTTTTGACTCGGTATCGGTTTCAGTATCGGTTTCAGGTGATACACACCGTTAGCTAATTAGGAGCTGCAAAAAAAGTAAAAATATTATGAAAAAAATTTAAATAATAAGAACAACAAGATGAATAAATTAAGTTCACAAAAAACACTATCTAGTGCACATAGTATTTTCCAAATGATAAAACAAACATCTCGCAGATGTGTTTAATCAATTTTACGTTTAAATAAAGTTGATATTGATATTGTCTTAGTTCAAATGGTTGAGCACGCATGTTCTGTAGAGCACGCATGTTCTGTAGAATTTAAGTACAATTTAACTTAACTTAGTATATTTTAAGTGCAATTTTTTTAAAAATTTCAAGTTGTACTTAACTAAGTACTACTCCCTCCGTCCCAAATTAATTGCTCAGTTTTGACTTTTTTAAATCAAATTGACTAATTTTAGAATTAATAATTAAGCATATATAAATATATTTCTAAAATTATAAAAATTGGGGTTAGTAATAAATTGTATATACTTTCTTTTGGTTATAATCTCTTCACCTATATTTTAGCAAAAATAATAAAAATATTAGTTTTAAAAATGGTCAATTTGACTTTAAAAAGTCAAAACTGAGCAATTAATTTGCGACGGAGGGAGTATTTAATTATAATTTTAAGTATAATTTAACTTAACGAAGTATATTTTAAGTGTAATTTTTTCAAGTTGTACTTAACTAGGTACTATATAGGTAATTTAATTATAATTTAAGTACAATTTAGCTCAACTAATTATATGTTAAGTATATTTTTTATATATTTTTTTTAGTTATACTTAAATAAGTGTTATATAAGTATATTTTAAGCATAATTTAACCTAATTAAGTACATTTGAAGTACAATATTTTTTTATTTTTTTTAAGTTATACTTAACTAGGTACTACATAGGTACATTTAAGGATAATTTATAGAGAAAAAGTTTTTTCTCTTTTGTCATCTCCCTTTTATTGCTTTCAATATATTCAATTTTTTTTATGATGCTTCTCCCCTTTACGCTATGATTTCTCTTTTATTTGGTTCAAAACCACTACGTTATGACGAATTGCCAAAACTTCGCCGAAAGTTACCCTTTACATGAATAATTCCTTTTACGCCGTGATTTCTCTTTTATTTGGTTCGAAATCACTACGTTACGTCGGGTTCCCGAAATTTCGCCGAAACTTATCTTTTACATGAATAATTCCTAATTTTGCAATTCGTATAAAGGTTGTGGTTCGGCCCCAACTGATACACAACCTATACGCCAATATTTCGGCTAACGGCCGATACTTTGAACCATACTTCAAAATCTAATTTTCTCTTATCCGGCTGCATGTGCAGGAATGTCATCCCCTTATGATACTTCTTTTGAATATATTTTACTTATCAAGACAAACAAAATAGCTTTTGATAGTTAATAGATTTTTTTATTTTTTGCAGTTATCAATAGGAAAAGAAAATCAAGATGGCAAGTGGTGAGATACCAAATCATAACAAGGAATGCAAACCGGACATTTGCGTCAATGTGGAGGATTTACGAAAGTCTAAGTTGGTCGAAATTTTAACATCTTCCATTACAACGAAACTAGATACATTACCTGCTGATTCATATACAGTCTGTATCTATAAAGTTTCTGAGAAACATCGGAAAGTAAACGAGGAAGCCTACGCTCCACGATTACTCAATTGGGCCTCTTCACCATGGAATAGCCACTTACAAGCCATGGATGCATACAAATTAAGATGCCTGAAGAATTTTAGATCCAGGTTCTCAATCAACATTGGTAATTTGGTTAAATTTGCAACTGATATGGAAAGTTCTGTTCGTGGCTGTTACGAAGATACCATCAACTTTAACTCCAGAGAGTTCTCTGAAATAATTCTATTAGATGGCGTATTTGTTGTTGAGCTCTTCTTGAAGAACTATTTAATCGAATGAGAGACCAGAATGATATATTATTTGAAAACCGATGGATGGCGAGTGATCTATTGCATGACATGTTATTACTTGAGAACCAGCTCCCTCTCAATTTCACCTCGGGAATATTCAACTTTGTGGATAGTGCTTCAGTTCAACAGAAGTCTTTCATTGAGCTTACACGTGAATATTTTAAGGATATGGGAAACACAAAGAGACTACAATTGAAAGATAACTGTGATCGCGCAAGGCATCTAGTTGAGTTGTTACTATATCTTCACCAGCCTTCTAGTCCAAGAGAGGAATCATCACGCCGGGGGAAGTTTGAATATACCCGGAGTGCCAGTGAGTTACAGCAAGCTGGGGTCAGGTTCATTAGTGGAGGTGGAGAATGTTTATTTGGTGTATCCTTTTCTGTCTCCAATGGAGTGCTAAAAATTCCACAGCTGATGGTAAATGATTGGACAGAAACATTTTTCCGGAATCTAATAGCCTTTGAACAGTGTGGACATTATTATAAAAACATAACCAGCTATATAATCTTCATGGACAGTCTTATAAACACTCCCAAGGATGTGGAACTGCTAGTTAAACATAAAATTATTGAGAATTTGCTTGGTGAAAGTCAACTAGTAGCTGACCTATTTAACAGTCTTTACAAGGAAGTTCTAGTGCAGCAGGGTGATTTCTATTTCGCTAAAATTTGTGATGATCTGAACAATTACAGCAAAGACTACTTCCACGAGTGGAAGTCGGCCTGGTTCAAGTGGAAGGTAATGGCTCGACATACTTATTTCAGTAGTCCATGGTCTATTATATCTCTTGTAGCTGCATTTATGCTGCTAGTCCTTACAGTTATACAAACCGTGTGTGCATTGATAGGATTAGGAGATAAGAAGTAATATAGTTTCACAGCATGAGGATTATTGCCCCTCCAAAAAATATTCATTTTATGGGAAGTTTGAAATAGCATGTAGTTCTCTTTTGTTAGCTTGGTAATTACTTTTTTGTGGCCCACAACATTTTAGATTGCTAAAACTACCACCAGATTTATTGCCAGATGACAGTTTGTGTTATGAACTACTCAGATTCATGATTTTGTTTGATTTTGTTGTGGAAAGTGTATATCATCATGTCTATTTACTTCTTTAGTTCTGAACAAATTTTTCATAGGAATTAACACAACTTGATCGTCCGTATCTGCCTCAAAAGTATTCAATATTTTTCGGCAAGTAATTTAGTTCCATTTGTATACTTGTTATTTTCTTTCTGTAGCTGATCTTATTTCCAAAATGCTCTCCTTCAAATTGACTTCTGTATATACTTTACTTTCTGTTATCTATATTTTGTTTCTTTTTTGTTTTTGTATTGTTGGTTTTCAAGTCGATGTGCACTCGTGATACTTACCAATGGCCAACACTAAATGATGTGATCGTCGCCACATTTTAATTTTAAATTTAGTCACAACAACATTACTCTACTCAACTTGCTCATATCCTTAATAAGGCTATTGGCATTGTCAAAGCAAAAATGTTGATGTCAGAGCAGATATATATTTAGCGATATTTTGTAGTTATTCTAGCGATATTTTAACTTAGGCGGCAATTATTATTTTGCAACACATTTTTGATCTGACAATATCAATACCCTTAATAATAAATGAAAGACAAATAGAAATGTATTAGTTTACTGTGTTCAAGTATGAAATATATCGAAGGGTGGAGGTGGTTTTTAGTCAGTTATTCAACACAAGAAAATGTAGATATGCTACATGCGAGCTAAAATCTTTCTTGTTTCATTTACACATCTTTCTTCGAGATACTCTTCTTGCAAAACTTGGACTGGTACACTATTATCTTTCTTTTGGTCTAATATAGAAGATTATTGGCCTTTGAAACGGAAGGACTATAATAATGAGGGAAATACTTTATATGTCTACAAATTTATGTCGAAGTTGAATTGTGACTTAGGTAGAATTTCAAGGGTTAATAGAATAAATTGGGTTGAAGTCATTCTTAATTTCTCATATTTCATGTATCCACATTTTGTCGTTATATTGTAGCAATACTAATAATTTACACATATGATGTTGTTCTAAAATGTAATATAATACCACGTACTATCCGCAACATTTGTCCATCGAGGAGTGCTTTCTTTTCTCGTCTATACATTTTCGTTTAATAGCATGTTATTTCGGAATATGAATAGTTAGTGTATTCCGGCAGCCTTTGAACAAAACCTTCAATTTTAGCTAATCTTATCCCTAACAATCACATCAGTTAAAAATATAGCAGTAATGGCGTGATAGTACTCAATAAATAAAGGTAATAATATATTAGAAATTATTCTTCATTTTCCGTCCGGCATTTCCCACATGATTCTACTTATAGACCAAGTAATTTTTATGACATATATGATGCTATAAAAGCAACACATTAATGATCTCATAATAAAACGAAGGCCAGCCACCTGAAAAAAAAAACAAAAAAAAAACATTTTACTTGATTCTAGGTTACTAAATGCTCAAAACATCAGATATTACAATATAAATTTCCAAATTACAACAAAGTTTATCTTGAAAACGACAGCAAGTCTATGCGTTCATAATCATCCTAATGTTCTTTCTTTCCTACATAGAAAAAATGTTACAACAACATTTTTTAACAGTACAACACACTGAACACGGTATCCTTTGTAATACCATAAATACTCGGACAATATTCATCGTTCAGTGCCTGTCCCCGAAGTAGTACATCCTGCACCGGCTGCTGCACCATATCCGCTATAATCTTCTTCAGACTACAAATTTTCGTCGACAATGTTACTCCATAGCCAGAAGCCTGGATTTCAGCCAATGTCATAGGATGGACACAACTTGTTGACCTCAACCCCATATGAAGAGTAGAATTCCTCTCGATTATTCCATAACTAGCCAAATCCCGACCATTAACAAGCAATTTCCCAGCAAATGTGACATAAATGATACCTAAATCAATGGGTTCATCCAGCTTGGAACAAATCATATTCTTCACGTCTAGCACTGTCGTCTCGTGTGGGCACACGCAAAGGCTAATCGTTTTGCCACTCCAATGCTTTACAAATATCTGAGTCGCTGGCAATTTTATATCTAGGACAAGTTCTCCTTTGATGTTGTAAAAGGACAATGTTTTCGAATCATCAAGCTTATTCCCGTCCCAAATTACATCGTAGGCACCAAGTGAATAACCAACAATGCTCCCAGCTATAGCTTTAACATCCCCGACAGTGTACAAAACCTTAGCTTCTGTTTTCACAATCTCTCCCCTTCCTATTTTCGCAGTTATTGATACCATATCTTTGGGATTAAAGACCAAATGAAGGGTTGACTCCCCTCTTATTCCAAGAGAAGTCAACGCCTTGTTATCTTCGAGTGGGATCCCTGCATGAAATAGAGTGAAATCATCTGTTTCAATCCCCTCCCTCGCCTGAATCATGCATTTGATGTTCAGGATGGTGTCATCAACATTTGCTTCAACATCAATAATTTTATTCTTTGATCCTATACTGACTAATATTTTTATTGTTTCCAAGTTTTTCACCAGAAGACGAAGGCTAGAGTTCTTCTCTATGCCACATTCATCTAGCCTGTACTCGTCCTTGAGATGTACACCAGAAAAATACAGCTCCTGAAAATATTCACAAATTCCTTCCCTCTCGCATAACATTCTCTTAACATTCTTCACTGTTTCGGATTTCTTAACACTTAACGAAATCTTTTTTCTGAGTTTAAAGAATATAATAATCTGCAACAGCACACATCATGAAACAAGGCTTCAAAATAAGTATCACAGAAGTATGTTAATTAGGAAATAAATTAAAAGCTTCTTCTGAGTACAGCAACAAATAGACTTTTAAGTGTTATAATGAAATGAATGCGAGCATTAGGGAAATCCAAATAAGCATAAAACAAAATTAATGCAAGCTTACGTTCACCCTAATATAAATATTCTTAAAAAACATGGAAATAAAACCTGTGAATCTTCCATAACACAACTTGCAAAATCTTTTAGAATAATTCACTTTGATGCATACAACAATCATACTTAGATCAGCCAATAAAACTCAAAAGTATGCACAATTCGGACATTAGCATCTCCTACCTTGGATTTGTCACTCTCCGATTGCAGGTATATACAATATACAGGAATAACTAGGCACATAATAATTCAGAAAAGAATCCTGCCATGTAAAAAGAATATACCACTCAGAAAATTATCCAAAAACTAATATTCATTAAGAAGAATCAAAACAATCATGAGAATTCAAATTTAACATGCCAGCTGCAAAATCTAGCTCTTAGAATACTACAATTCCAAGTAACCAAGGATCATATTTTAATTAGCCAATAAAAAATATGAAAAATTCAAATACTCCTATCTTAGAATTGTAACCCTAGCCATGTAATACATATTGTTAGAATATACCATGGAGCTTATTCTCCTAAACAAGCATAAGGATAACCTTCGGGTCAGGAACGCCAAGAGACTAACCCATTGCCTACTCGCACAAGGATAGCCTTCGCCCATAGAAGCCCGAACCGAAGGGCTTTTTTAAGGTGAAGACTGAAGTGCTTTGTTAGGGGCAAAGCCTCTACAAATTGACACCGATCTAGTGGTCCCAAAAGTGCAGTGATGGAAGCATGCACACACTTCTATTAGCCTACCAGAAATTTAAAGGGGTTACTAAAACTAGTAACTTCACCCCAAGTTAAGGGCGTACTTTACGTGTGAACTGATGGTCCAAACCCTTGAGAGGGGAATGCGTCACCACTGGGGGCACGCCCCGAACATATGAACTACTAATCGAATCTCTATAAATACTAAGGCAAGCCTAAAAGTAAAGGTTAATATCTCATACTCTATCTTCACTATTAAAACCTCTTTGAACTTCATTATTAAAATGTATATTTCTTTGATCCGATACTTATTAATCTTACACCGGAGTCATCTCTCGACAGCAAAAGTCGTCAAGGATATTATAGTGATTTTCTCTCTACAATTTGGGTCTCAGGACCTCTGAAGATCAATACACATCGTCAACACATAAAACTCGAAGTACGTGTAACCCTCGGGTTTCTTTTAAATTCAATTTATGGAAATGAATAGGCATGTTATTCAATATAGAATCTAGCCATGTAGAAATTATATTCCAAACCAGAGTTTAAGGCAAGTGCTTAGTAACTCAGATTACTAATTCTGAACTTTGATATCTTATATTTGTGAGCATCAATTCCGTGACAATCCACAAAGAAAAACATAGGGATTTAGTAATACAGAAAATACGGCGCTATCAGTAGAAAGAAAATCAATTTGGTTTCTAAGGGAAACAACACAGAAATTTGAAAGCATAATAACTCATTGATGTATTTTGTATGACTCTAAACTTCTAAAACCAGGGGTCCTAAGAAATCTATTCTTACCCTAAAACAGCAAGGCTTGCACCTTTCTACAAGCTAGTGAACTTCCTATAAAGAAAAGGGAACCTCTAAAATTTCAACTCAACCTAAAATTGCTTTTAGAATTGCTTTTAGAATTGTAGATCACGTAATGAAAATCATCTTTATGATTGAATCCTTGATTTTACAATCTACAGTTATATTTTTGTTGTAGCTAGTATATCAAAAAATCAATAATTACATGGTTTTAATCCCTTTTTTTTTCATTTTCATTTATATGCAGCATGATAAATAAATAAGACGTGCAGAGTGATAATGAAAGTAAAATTAAGTACATAATGAAAGATTAAACTCAAGGGTTGACAAGCAATGGCTAGAGAATCTTGCTAATACGTTCTTCGCACCATTTCTTCGCACCATTTCTTCTTTTTGAAGATACAAAAGTAATTTATTCATCTTCACTTAACTTCAAAACAGTTTAGACTATAGATAGAAATTTTTAATCTTCACAAATTAAAACAAATGATGTTGGATAGTAATTTATTCTTCTTTACTTAAACATGTACTACTTCTAAAGTGCAGGCTTGCCACTATTAAAGTGCCAATAACATTAACTTGTACCAACCGAAAAACTGTATTTATCAAAATCAAATATATAAGATAAGTATATTGAATAAATTTACATAGAAAGTTTTTAAAATTTAACTTTGTTGTTCCCTGTAAGAACTATTTCACCAATAACCTAGATTCACACCCTTTGCTGCTAGGGTTTTACAATTATCTCAAATCAAACACAACTACACAAGGTAAAAGTATCTCACTATATCTTCCAGAAAATAGAATACTAACATGTGAAAATTTCTTAATTGAGCTAACCCCAAATTAGATACATCAAAACATTTCTACTTATTTGAGCTAATCCCTAGTTAGTTATTGACACAGTGAAATAAAATATACTCAGTCACAACCCAAAAAAAGTCTAATTTTGACCTTTTCAAGTCAACGTTAGATACTAAAATTTAAACTTATATAAAATTATTTGATACTAGATAATACATTTGAAATTATTGTATGCTATCTAAAATGTAATACTGATTATAAATTTATTATTTTGAAAACTTAAACGAATCAATGAATCAGAACAATTTTAAATTTTAAAACTTCGAAAATTTGACTATATAAAGTCAAAATTGTACTGATTTTGTGTGATGGGAGTATCAATTTTCACTAGATTGATCGGAGTGAAGTGGGGTAGAGTGAAGCCCCAACTTCATTGAGCTCAGCACATTTCAATTTGACTGGAATTGGGAGGGGAAAAATAGTACAGTACCAAGGATATAAAATTCTTCATTTTTTTCCAACCAAACAAGAAAAGCACTGGCGCACAGATTTCAAAAAATATTCATCATTTTATCTACAATTAATATAAAGGGTTAAAAAACCAACCTTTTGTTCTGAATCTTCTGATGATTCTGAATAATTTTCGCTGTTATATATGAAATTGTTGCTGCCATGTGATGAATTTTCGCTGTTGTAGGATAATTGTCTAGGACTTGCCATGGCGATTCAAACTCTTTGGATTCACCTCAAACCCTAGAAAAATGTGAGTCTTTTTTATTTTCTTTTGTCACAAAAACATAAAGTGTCCTGATATATTTAGGTAGACTTGACAAATGGACGGTTGTGATAGATAAATGTGGGCTTTGACTGATATGAGATTGACTTATTTGGGCTGTAAATAATCGGACATAATGTGAATTTGTAAGGTAGACCTGACAAATGGACGGTTTTGACAGATAAATGTGGGCTTGGACTGATATGAGATTGGCTTATTTGGGCTGTAAATAGTCGGACATAACGTGAATTTGTAAGGTAGACCCGACAAATGAGCAGTTTTGACAGATAAATGTGAGCTTGGACTGATATGAAATTGGCTTATTTGGACCGTAAATAGACGGACATAACGTGAATGGGTAAATGGGACTAGCTCACGATCAAGCCTCTAATAATTAATTTTTTTATAATAAAAAATTCTTAATAATTATTATTTTTTGTTTCATGAGTTCTAATTAGTTAGATTTTGATATTTTACAATTATTAATTTTGAGAAAAAATTTAAGTAGAACTCTATAAGAGCAAAAATATAATAAGAATTCAAAATCTAACTCCAAAAGGAAGGGCTCCGATTCACACCGTCGAGATGGTTACCCAACCCAAGTCAAGGTGAAACAACTGCTTGTATTATCAGTTGTATTTATTAAAAAATATAAAAAAATTACCATGAACTTGGCTTAGTAACACCATGTATACGTTCTTAAATACTTCGCTTTCAATACACCGCTTACTAGTGAAGAAGGATTTCTCAAAATTAAGATTGTAAAATGAGCAAACATTTCGGACTCGATTCGTACTTGCTCGATTAAAAGTTTGATTCAAATTCGACTCGAAATATAAATGATTCAAATATGAGCAAATTTTAAAGTTTAATAAATTACTCGAATCTCCTCAAATTGTTAATTTCTATTGATACTAAGATCATATTTGTTCAAAAAGTTCAAACTGTTCGGGTTCGATTCGAAATCGTGTTCGACTCGGTAGCTAAACGAGCTTTAATCAAATTTTATTTTATACTCAATAAATTTAGTGAATTAAATCTGAACAACTCAATACTCGGTTTGACTCAGTTCATTTAATCCCTTACTCAAAATCCTCCGGCATTTGCTTCTTAGAAGAGCATCACTAAATCCTTCAAAAGTCTCTAAAGCCCAAATCACCATGCAACTTGGACGACATAAATCCAACCAGCTTCCCATCCCCAGTGAACCCGCCCCCCCCCCCCCCCCCCCCCCCCCCCCCCCAGCCCTTCCAATATTACCCCACCGTACCAATATTTACTAATCATCAAATTCAATTCCACTATCAACTGATGTGGCAACTTAAAACAAGACATATAATACGTTGGAATCGCCTGATCCACAGATTTAATCAAGATTTCCTTACCTGCATGCACTGGACAACAATTATTGTGAGGACCAAGAGCTAACATTAGCCCAAATTTTATCCTTCAAAGGATTAAAAACCACCGTACGTTTTGTTCCAACCCACACAAGAGGACATGCAGTCCCAAATATTTACCCATATCAGAGATCTCTGTAACTCCCAGTTGCTGACAAACCAACCTCCTATCTGCCTGCTTAGTGTAAAGAACTAAAAAAGATACTAGATTTTTCCTATTAGCTAACACCTTCGCCGGGCTGCAATTTTATAGATAGTACTGCAGAAACTAATAGCTAGGTCTGAGATCTTTAATCTGCTCTGCATTCTTTACCTTAGGAATCAAACAAATCAACGTCTTGTTGAACTCTTCCATAGACCCATTGAGGTTCAGGAACTTTAACACGCTAGCAGTGACATCTTCCCCCACCTCTGGCCAAAATTGTTGAAAAAAATTAATTAGGAGACAACCCATCTAGACCAGGCGCTTTTACCTAGCGGTGCCATTTTGGATAGAACTGCATCCACCTCCACCCTCTCAACGGTGCTCTCAAGTTCCCTGCGTGCGTTACCCCATCGTTATGGCCGAGTTCCATCCCTCAAAAACCCCTTCCACCTCCCTTTCGCCCCCAAATTTAAGCAGATCTACAAAGACACAGTTGATAATGGGATAGAGAAAAAATATATATATTTAAGAGAACACACAAAAATATTAAAAAATATGAGCTTTCATATGGTTTGGCAATAACCAAAGTTCAATAAATCTAAAGTTGTCAAAAAAATATGTTTATTTTACAAAATTTATAATAATGGTGTTACACAATTTTAAACTAAATAAAAATTTATATTATTTTATATTTTTGTATGATCTTTTCATTTCATCCGTTTAAATTTTGTTAAAAAATGAAGATGTAGACCCAAAAACAGATTATATATAAAAGTAAACTTAAAATAAATTTTGTATATATAATTAATTAATAGCACAAAATGATCGCGATCTTTTAATCCTAAAATTTAGGGAAAAAATTATTATTATTATTTATTTAATTTTAAAATCTTTTCATCTACATTATGTCAATCATAATTATCTATTTACCATGAAGTATCTTTTTTTATGGGAACATGCATGGTCAATCAAAAGTTATTATGTTCTCGACTATCTCTTATATAATTTTAATTAATATAGTGAGTATTCTTTAAAATTTATATTCTTGATAATCATAATATTTAATTATACATAGTTTTTTACAATTAAATTATATAAGTATAACTATTTGAATTTAAACAAGATTTTATTATTACATAAATAGATGAATGTAAATTATTAATTTAAATATGTATCCTATCAATTATATAAATAAATAAATGAACTATTAGTGTAGATTTTTAAATTTATTTAATTTTTCATTAATAATTAGTTAAATAAAATATTTTAAAAGAAAATATTTTTTTATAAAAATTATCCCACTCAATATCAGTGTATTATTATAATTAATATACTAATATAATATAATACAAAAAAATATGAATAATATAATAATTTTATAATAAAACTCGTGTTTCAAAAAGAATTTTGTTTTATCTTCTCTCAACAGTCAAACACCCGTGAAAGAAGGGAAAGATGGAAAAAAAATATATTCTTTTAGTTTTGGAATGAGTCTCTCTCCTTCCGTTTCAATCCCACCGACAGATGCTCTAGGCGGTAGAAAACTTGTCAAATTGTCATAGCGTGCAATTTGTTCCTCTCCCTCTCACATTTAGAATTCAGAGAAATTAGAAACCCTAATCCCATTCCCATTGTGATAATTTTGTTGTGGACCCATTTTTCAACGTTCAATCTAGGAGGAAAAGTTTCAAATTTAAATTCTTTTTGAAACCATCCTTAATAAATTCTTGTGAAATGTTTGAAGCATTTGACTAATTCCTGGGAATAACTTTTTATACTATTAAAAACTTAAAAGAGCTAGAATACTCATTATCTCTCTTAAAATTAAATAACTTTTAATTTCTCCTTTTTTTTAATCAAACTACAAAATTCAATATTTTTTTCATCACAAATTTAAAGTTGTCAACCTATATATAATTGGAGAGTCCTCGAAAAATCTTTAAAACAGAACTTATAGTCTGATTTGTCACAATTGGATGTTAGCACAACTTATCCCAATATATATGGGTCTTGAAGAAAAAATAATAACAGATCTTCTAAAATTTTATAAATAAAGTGCTGTATATATATTATGACAACAAATTTATGTTAATATTAGATTTCAATGTGTATAGTTATATGGAATATGAGAGAATAAAGAAATTCAAATTTATTAGAATTTTCCTTAAAAGATTACATATTATGGTTAGACAGGGAGGAATGGGAATCATGCAAGTAGGGAGTCAGACAGAATTTTGAAGCAGCATGCATGGGTTTGGGAGGAAGAACAGTATGCTGCTAAAGGAGTTGCTTTGCCAACCTTTGCATCATCACCTTTGCATGCGGAAATATTGGCCTTGCTGCATTCTCTTCTATGGGCAGTTTATCATCAGTGGGAGTATATTGAATGTGCTTGACGGATTCACAGCAATTAGTTCACATGCTAGCACAAAATATTTCTCCTGATAATTTAGAGATCACAAATGGGTTGATTAGATGGGTAATGGATTAAATTTAATGGATAACGGGTCACTAACAAGTTCACTGATGGATAATTTTAGGTGGATAATAAATGAATATGGATAAAAAAACCCATCAACCCATATATAACCCAAAATTTAACTGGCAAGCAATGGACACCACCCATCGATATCTATCTATCTATCTATCTATCTTTCTATCTAATTAAATAGATAATTTGATTCGACTTTTTTTTTTGTTCGGCTTTTGACTTTTTCTAAAGTCAATTTTTATTATTTATCAATCAAAATTAGATACTAGAATTAGTAACGTAGTGTTATAAAGAAATAAAAATTAATAACATAATTTTATAAGGAAATAATCAAAAAAATATCATCTTACCTAATATTAGTTTGTTACTTTTATTACACACACACACAATAATGCAAATTTAACTAAAATTATACTACTTAGATAATATAGTTTGAGAAAAAAAAATTTATCATAAACATCATCTACCTAAATTAAATTTGTTACTATTATTAAAATTATTAAAATGTAAATATAATTATAATTTCAAGTATAGGTAAGATTTAATTATTAGTTAAATAACATAATTTTAGAAATAAATAGATTTCTTATGAGGATTATCTTACCTGATATTAATTGTTATAATTATTAGAATGTAAATATAATATACTAATCAACCAATTCAATTATTAGATAAAAAATAAAAATTAATTATTACTTTATCCAGTAAGAATTTGCAAAAATAGATTAAAAACATCAATAATAATATTAAAATTCTACAACAAGACCCATTCGTGCAGTTCAATCGAGCCAAAAATTAGAATTACTAATATAGTTTACAAAGAAACAATCATAAGATCATCTTACCTCTAATATTAATTTGTTACCACCTTAATAATATTTTATTACAATTTAAATGGTATAGTTGGAAAAGAAAATAATTTTTTCACATAGATCGTCTTATCTAACTTTAATTTGCTACTATCAATAATTAAATATAAGTGTAATTATATTTCAGGATTAAGTAAAATTTTATTAATACTTAGATAATATAATTTTAGAAAATCATTTTACCTAATAAGTTCAATAATATATTTGTACAAAAGTAAAAAATAGAAGGAAAATATTCTATTACAAATTAATAAGAGCTCGTCCTTTGCACGGGATGTAGACGCTACTTTATAATTAAATAGATAATTTAATTCTTCCTCCTTTATTTTGGTTTGGTTCATCCTCTTTTCTTTTTTTCTTTTGTTTTTTTGTTACTTTTCCTATAGTAAGTCAACTTTTATTATCAATTTAATTTAGAAACTGGAATTACTATGGTAGTTTTATAAAGAAACAAGAATTAGTAATCTATACAAAATATATATAAAGGTAGTAAGGGAGAGTTTCTCTTAAATAAAGTACTTTCATAGTCTTCAATATTTTTAAATTTCTTCTACTAATTCTTTCACCAATCTATATATATATATATATATATATATATATATATATATATATAATATTTAAATGCAGTAAGTGAGAGAATTCTCCTCACAAGTTAGAATCTCTCATTACCCTTACTCACAAAATAAAACATTCTCATAGTCTTCAATATTTTTAAAATTTTTCTACCAATAAAAGGTAAATAAATCTAATAAATATATGTTCCTTTTTATATAGAGTCCAAGTCTTTCTACAATAAATCTAATAAATATTTGTTCTTTTTTTAAATTTCTTCTCAAACTAAATCTTTTTTTTAATTATAATAATTAAATAATATACTACTCACAAAATATAACACTCTCATATTCTCCAATATTTTTAAACTTCTCCTACCAATAAAAAAGTAAATCTAATAAATATATGTTCTTTTTTTAAATTTCTTCTCAAACTAAATCTCCTCTTTTTTATAATTAAATGATATACCAACACTACAACAAAAACAGCTATCTGCGACCGCTTATCAACGACCGTATCCGGTCGCCGATATGTATCAGCGACCGTATCCGGTCGCCGATATGTATCAGCGACCGTATCCGGTCGCTGATACTAGTCGCAGATTTTCTGGTCGCTAGCTGTACATCCGCTACCAAAATCAGCGACTGCATTATCAGCGACCGACAATAGCGACGGAGCCGGTCGCCAGTTTGTGTCAGGTCGAGTCAGCATTTAGCGTGACGTGGAGTCACATGTCCGCGACCGGTATTAGCGACCGGAAGCGGTCGCTAATTTAAAAAAAAAAAAATCGTTTCCGGTCGCTGAAAGGTAATAGCGACCGCACGCGGTCGCTGATACTAAATTTTTTTAAAAATTATTTTGCCTGTTTTGTTGATTTCCCAAAAAACAAAATCTGTTTTGTACCTGCTTTATATCCCAACATACAGTAATATCTAAAAATAAACTAGCATCCATACAAATTCATCGATCCATTACAATAAGACCAACACAATATATATAAACATCCACGCATGTATAAACATAAACAAGTACCGTCTCGACCAAAATTTATATACAAATGTCATAACGTACAATATAAATATGTCTGTACATTCAGTTGGTAAAAAGGAAAGAATAATACAAATGTAGAACAAATAAAGATCAAGAGAATACAAATATCTGGGCCGCATCAAATATCGTCCAAATGGGGCTGCAACAAAAGAATAAAATATATTAAATATATAGTATATATATTGATACTGGTATGAAAGTTAAATATAAAAACAAAAAACTAAACTAAACATGTATTATTGAATGTAAAGCTAAACTAAACATGCAAAGCTATGTTCATATAAATCTAAACATAAAACTAAATAATGACAAGAGTACCTCATCCTCATCCTGATCATGTTGTGCTGCTCTCGCCACTGCATCTGCTAACTCTTCAGGACTCAGAGACTGCAGATGCCCGCCAAGTGTGAGAAGAAGATTTCGATCTTGACATATTGCTCTCACACAATCAGCAGGAGTGTGCAGCGTCGGATGGCATGAGGACTGAGTAGACTGACTACCAGAGCTACCTGTGCCACTGATAGTCGGTCGTCGTCGTTGTCCTTGGCCTTTCACGTAATTCTTCTTCACAACTGACGCCCTTTCCCATAGCTCTTGATCAATCGGCGGTCGCGGGGTGCCTTCAGGATATCGCTCGTTCATTAGGCTCTTATAAGTGTCCTGTCAGCATGTTTAAAATATAATAGTTAAGCATAAATATAAAATGCTTAAGAATGACGTAACAATTTAGAAACATATCAAAGTTATAAAAATAAATTACCGCTATCTGCACAGCCTCAGGCAAACCATCGCGGGTGGCCACGTACACATCTAGCCAATTAATAGACTGCCCCTGAGACTGAGCCTCCTATAAAACATGCTCGTATATTAATATGTAAATATGCGACATACTAAAACTAATTATTGATATTTGCAAAATACGTACCCGTGCAGCAATATGCTGTAACTGAGATATACTGCCGCCCCTATATGTGCCTTTTGCCTTGTCGCCTTCAGGTGTACCTGAGGCTCTGTTAGTGGCGGCAGTCTTGCGTCTTTTCACCCAGCTCTCAACGCGCCACTGCTCACACATCTCAGCCCATATAGGTTGCGCGCACCACCAAGGGCTATGTTCGTGCATATACTGTTCACCCTCCCCTGGATGGTCGATCTGTGCATTATGCAGGGCTTTCTGCCGTTCCTTATTCAAGTTATCTTTAGTTCGGACGGCGCACTTTTGCCAAAACAATGTCTGTACTACTGAAGATTGTGCATCGTCCCATCTATACCGCTTCTGCAAATAAAACAACAATAATAATGTTAAGACAGTGATAATATAATCCAACATTAGTACACAATATTATTGCACTAATTATATTATCTGTCAGAATTAACAAAAATTACCTGAAATTCAGCCCACACTACATCCTTGTGGGCGAGAGGTGTTGCGGCCCACGTAATTACTGGCGTAGGCCAGTTCTGTAAGCATAACTGTGAAATGCACTTGACAATCTTGGTATCTTGGAAATCACTACAATATACAATAATTTTTATTAAAACTTATTAATTTTATTATACTATTTAAAGTAATTTACATTAGTATATAAGTACGAGCTTGGTAATATAAAATGCTTATATGTAATAGGTTGATAACGTACGTGCTGTCAGGAGGAGGTCTAATCTGTATAAAAATCCGGTCATCCGGATTAGCCGGGGCCTTCGGGACATGATTAGGCCCCCGACCCAAGCCGCGCTTTCTTTGCACTGCTTCAGAAGACATCTATAAATTACAAATTCAAGATGTTATTATAAGTTATATGACATTACATATACAAATGAAATGACAATAATGACACGTAATTGTATGAAATAGTTAACTACGACAACTATAAATGAAAGGTACATAAACATGACAAGGATATAGAGAGCATGTATATATGTAATTGTATGTAATACAAGTAAAACTAAACATACATTTTAGTTGTAATCGTTGTCTGAGTCAGAATCATTTCGTATATGTATTGGAGATTCATAACCATCATCTTCTTCAGATTCAGATTCAGTTTCAGTGTCAGTCAATAACTCTTCCTCTTCAGTATCAATGTCATCTGGTATAACAACTGACACGGGATCCAATTCATCAGGTTCATCTCCACCCTCTAACTGGTTTAGTTCATTATTGTCCTCCACATTTATTACAGGAGGTCTATGTAAGATCTCCTCTTGATAGAACTCCCCGTCTACTAATTGAACACGACTGCGCGAAGGAGTATGAATTACAACTTGCCAATCTGCAGGCGGTCTATCCCTTTTCCTAACAGGACTAGGAGTGTAATAAACTTGTACTGTTTGAGTTGGCAACACAAATGGTGCGTTAACGTACGTGGACCTATGGATGTCAATATCCACGATTCCATGTCGATCGACACGTATCCCTTTTTCTGAATCAAACCAACGACACTTGAACAAGTTAATCTGTCCCCCATAAGTACCCTTGTACGACAACTCCATGATTTCCTCCAACTCCCCATAAAAGGCACGACCAAGCTCATTGTAACAATCACCTTGAACACACACTCCAATGTTAGTTGTTCTTTTACCGCGAGCATATGCCTTTGTATGAAACTCACAACCATTTATTTTGTAACCATTGCGGCTGACTTGGTCCCTGTCTGGGCCCATAGCTAGGACTTGTACATTTGGAGGAATCGTTCCCTCATTAAGAGCCTACAAAAATTCGACTAAATTAAATGAATTCATAAATTAATACTATATATGTCGTGCTTAATTTAATTTACTTACTTTGTCTTTTAGCCAAAGTGCAAATTTTTTATCACGACTGTGTTGAATATCTTTATCAGTGATGCCGGGCTCAGTTGCTTTTAACTCGTCATCGTATGATCTATACATGATTATAAACATTAACATATAAATATCCCAACATTGCAGGTTAAGATATAGGTCCAATAAATATGACTGAGCTCGTATACCTCACAAATTTGTCAATCTCCTCGCAATTGAGAAGAATATAAGTATGTGCAGCATGTAATTCTTTCTAAGAGAGGAATATACGCTTCCCTTTTCCAAAAGCACAAGTGTACTACAAACTACGAAAATCATGGTATTCTCCATGGTCATTAACAATTCAATGTTTTTGTAAAACAAACAAAATCTCCGAATTCCTGCAATTTTTAAAATCTGTCATAGTTAGATCCAAGCAAACTAACATCACATCAGATAAGGCTATAATAAATAATATACTCAAACTGGAAGTGGAACCCAATTCCCATTCCATATCAAATCATCCAGTTAGTTAGATCTCAGCCCTTTAATGCATTATCTAGTAAGGGAAATTTAACCACAATGTGAACAAATAACTAATAAATCCCTTATAACAAAAACCCCATTTTAATAACCCAGTCATAACTAGATTTCACCCATTCTCCAATAATTTCAAAAATTATTCTACTAACAAATAATAAGAACAAAAAATTGAAAAAAAAGAAGAAGAAAAAGAATCACACTTCTGTATCTCAACTTTTTTGGCCTATCAAAATGTACAGAGAATAATATTAATTCACTATACTGCAATTAAGAAATATATATAGAAAATATGAAGAAAAATCACAAACCCTAATCTTCAAATTACACCATATATATAGAGAGAGGGACACAAACGTGAACTACTCACCTACATATATATCCGAAGAAAACAAACATAATTTCAGTTCCTTTAATTGACTTGCTACCTAACAAACCAAAAGTATATTTGGCTCATTTGACAGTGATAGAACTAGCTAGCTAAAAACAATTTTATGTATATGCTACTGGTCATATATATCCAATTAATTTGCTCCACATGCATTATATAGGTTTTCTGATATTAGAGGAATCTTCAGGCATTTTATCGTCATTTTTGGGATAATGATCCAACAAGTTGGAGAATAAAACTGTTACAGAATAAATACAAAGGAACTGAAATCAGATGAGAAACTGACCTGGACAGAGGAGTTCGGAGAGGAAAGGGTGTGTTTGATAATACGATGGAGATTAGAATGAAGGAGATTATAAAAATTTAGACCACTTCTCAGTACATACTAATCAACATGCACAACCTTTAATTATGCAAGAAAAAGTGTAGACAGACCAAATTAGACGCAGGCGAGGGCGGTGAAAAACAAGGAATCAGTGAGTTCTTACCTTAGCTCGGTGGGGTGCAGGCGAGGGCGGTGGCGGCGATGGGCGGCGAGGGTGCAGGCAGTCGATGGGCGGCGATGGTGCAGGCAGTCTTCTCTCCCTCTCCCTCTCTTCTTCTTCTTCTGTTCGACTGATGTAGGAATTAGGATTAAAATACATCACCGACCGCTAATAGCGACCGCACGCGGTCGCTGGTTTTTATTGACGTGGCGGTATTAGCGACCGCTCACGGTCGCTGTTTATAATCGGTCGCAGAAAACATTCCCGCCAAACATTTGCGCCAAATTTCAGGCGGTATAATTAAATCAGCGACCGAGTAGCGACCGCATGCAGTCGCTGATATTACCTAGAGACTAGATTAACATGCGGTCGCTAAAAGCGGTCGCTATTACGAGATTTAGCGACCGAAAAGGGCGGTCGCTGAAAGTCTTGGTCGCTGTTGGGCCATTTTCTTGTAGTGCAAATAAATTCCAACATTCAACTAAACAAATACTGTAAACCCGTACTTGAGATTACATACAAAGGTGTGATAATTCATTAGCCAAATAGTATCACAACTATAACTATAAAAACCTTAAAAGATAACATATGCAATAATAATAATAAGCTCAGTATAAGCATCAGAATACTACTAGCATTTTCCACAATTAAGAAGAGCTTACTTGCAACAAATCATCTTCTCCTGATTATATTTTCTTGCCAAAGCCATCAATGAAGGCTCAATAATCCCACCACGAAGCCTCAGAACGAAATGCAATGTCGACTCTACATAGATTTGCAACTGATCAATTGCGGGGTAAAGATCAATTGCTGCTGATCCAGTGGAAACCGTAAATGAGTACCTTCCTTATCTTGGATCTTAGCCTTAACATTGTCAATGGTATCGCTCGAGTCGACCTCGAGAGTGATCGTCTTCCCGGTTAAGGTTTTCAGGAAAATGCATTTTCAGGGAATGCTTTTTATGTGTAAAAGATTGAAAGAAGAGGAGTAGGAAGAAGATGGGAAAGAATCGCAGGAGGGGGTAGTGATTAGGGGTGAGGTGTTGGATAAATAACTACAGACTTGATTCCTCTTCTTTGTGCTGTGGATCGTACATTAGGGGCTGGGAATGAGAGATTTAGGGATGAAATTAGGGCTGGTATGAAAGATTTAGTGAGTTCAAAGAGATCGAGTTGTTTGGAAAATTTTTAGTATACCGAGAGTTTTGAGAGGTCTGGCGGCGTGAGTTTTGGGGGGAGATTTAGCAGGGAAGAATCAATCTGAGCCATTAAATTTGGGTAAATCAATCTGAGACGTTCTTGTGGTTTGTCAACTTAAAAATTCAAAAATGGTTCTATTTTATTATATAGACTAGTAATTGCTCGTGCCTCGGCGTAACGAAAAATTAAAATAAAATTCAAAAAATAAAAATATTATTATTTGTATTATTATTAAAGAAATTATAAAATATAAATATTATAAATATTATTATTAGTCTTTTGAATAATAGATTGAATAATTTGTCAAATATACGATGAGAATGATATAATTTTTTAAAACTACTTTCGATCTTTAATAAGCGCCAATCCTCCAAAAGCACTAATAAATGGAACAAAAAGTAAAACTAATTAAAGAGCAAATCAAAAAGCAAAACTTTTTCCATCATTTTCGTTATTTTTCAATATCAAAACCTAATATCCCTCCACCAAATAAAGAACATATCAAAAAACACAACCATTTTCCACATATTCCATAGATCTATGATAATTAATCAAGTCAAATCCCCAAAAATGAGTCCAATAGCACAGTAAAAAGTATCACCTCTAATCAAAAAATTACACAGATTCTGAAATTCATCCAACCAAACCTCAAGAGAAGAAATAATTAAAGTCTCAAAGGACAATGTCCAGGAATTCTGATGACAAAAAGCAATTAAAATTATAAACATGAGTAAAAAAAATACAACCACTTGTTCAATTAAGAAACTTTTACCCCAATAATGAAACTGGAGCAACAGAACATTAGTAGTTAAATTATAGCTACTAAAATCAGATGATGTAATGAATTGTATATAAGATAATAAATAAGCTATGATAAGAAGTATGCATTTGAGATTCATTTGTAGAAGGTACATAAGCTGAAAAAAGAAGATGTAGAGGTAATAGTATGTTTAATAAAGGAATGTTAAAGACATAAACCACTGTCTGGTAGTCATTTAGCAGAGCACCAATTGAGTATTTTTGGCATACCAAGTTGTGTAGTGATTTATTCCTACAAAATTTAGGGTACCCTTGATATTCCAACCTTCCTAGAAGAGCTCGTGCTTCCTGTATAATTACAATAATAGCCTATGAGGTCCTATATGATACATGCATAAGAGTATTGCTAGAACACAGGTTAACCGGAGCCAGGCTTTTTACCTTAATATTAAAATTTAAAAGAACCAAAATCTTTGAACATACTTGAGAAGTTGGTTTACATGTCCTTTCGGTTTTATATTCCGAATACAAAAAATTAGTAAAGATAAATCCTTCCATTTCATTATAGACATTTCAATGCTCACTTGAAGAAAATATATCAAATCTTAACCAGAAATACAGATTAGTTACCCATCAAATTTATTGAAACCACATTCGCTGATGAATCAAGATGTAAGAAAGTAAGGCATGAACTTTAAATTTATAAAGAATTTTTTGACAAAAGACAAACCTGTAAATTGAGTGACCCTCACGTAAGGCAGACTCTGCCTCTTGAATATTTCCCTCATTAAACTTCGCTTCGACTGTATTTGTTTCAATGCAAACCCCATTTGCACAGATCATTCTCAAGCTGACCCGAATCTGCTGATACATTTTCTGACATATCTGCTTTGTTCACCAAAACAAACACAATTGAAAAAAACTCATCAATTACTTATCTACATTCCATTCACATCAAATAAACACATAATGCTAACTCCAATTATTCCAATTGAAAGAATTAAGAAGTGCAAGAGAGGAAAAAAACTTATAGGACTGAATTCATTGCAATAAAAAGATTTTTTCAAACTAAAATGTCTTACTCACACTATATCTAATTAGAACATTATAGGACTGAATTCATTGCAAGTATATCGGTAAAATAACAAATTTTCACATGCTTACAGGATTGTAAAAAAAATAAGGCACGACATTATAATAAGTTCACCTTAAATTACTCTTCCGATATTCGATGAGTAATTTCATCAAACAGTTGATAGGGATGAGAATCAATCTATAACAGTGCTTAACCTTACTTATGAGTAGATATCAAACTCCGAAGATCTTTAGCTTCACAAATAAAGAAAATATTGAAATTAAAATGAAATTTTCAAAATTAGAGTCAATTTTACTGAGAAATTGCAAGCCAGTAAAGTGAAACCAAAGCTTAAAAATATCTCAACTTATACTTGTTTGTGTGACAAAGAAGGAAAATTATAATTTCTTAGATTGGTCATGGGAACGGGCATGGGCAAAATTGAAAAGGTCTGTTACACCCGATATGGCACAACAAATTGTTTGGCATTAAAGTAGCGAGCCGATGAAGTCGAAACCATGCATCTTCAGCAGCTAGTTAAAGTAACAAACAAAAACACAAATACATTCCAGCCATTAATAAATTTTGACTAACCTTCAATGTTATGTTGAACAATCTCATAATATTTTTGGTCTTTTTTATCAAGCTCTGGCACCATCAGTTCTGGGTCTTCCTCAGTTTCTTCATCCATTTCCTTGGAGATGGTGTATCTGGAATAAACCCATAAAACTCAACAATTAGCAATATGCACATTTGGAAATTTAATATATTTTCCTAAAATATTGAAGTTAAAAGATGGGGACTACTACACATCTATATGATAGTGGGTAAAATTATGCGCAAGAATGACTCACATTCTTTTAGCATTGGGTCCATACTTGGCAAATTGAACCATTATCTCCCTCCCATCAACAACTCTTCCTGATAGAAGTAACAAATTCAGAAAATCACAAATCAACTCACTTAAAAAAAATTCCAGGAAAATAACTAAAAGTTTAGAACTTGCCATCAACCTTCATTCATCCTATTTTAAGTTCAATATATCCCCCCCTTTATACCATAAAAAACCTTAAAAATATAACTATAAAAATCTTAAAAGATAACATATGTAATAATAATAATAAGCTCAGTATCAGCATCAGAATACTACTAACATTTTCCACAATCAAGAAGAGCTTACTTGCAGGAAATCATCTTCTCCTAATTATATTTTCTTGCCAAAGCCATCAATGAAGGCTCAATAATCCCACCACGAAGCCTCAGAACGAAATGCAATGTCGACTCTACATAGATTTGCAACTGATCAATTGCGGGGTAAAGATCAATTGCTGCTGATCCAGTGGAAACCGTAAATGAGTACCTTCCTTATCTTGGATCTTAGCCTTAACATTGTCAATGGTATCACTCGAGTCGACCTCGAGAGTGATCGTCTTCCCGGTCAAGGTTTTCAGGAAAATGCATTTTCAGGGAATGCTTTTTATGTGTAAAAGATTGAAAGAAGAGGAGTAGGAAGAAGATGGGAAAGAATCGCAGGAGGGGGTAGCGATGAGGGGTGAGGTGTTGGATAAATAACTACAGACTTGATTCCTCTTCTTTGTGCTCTGGATCGTACATTAGGGGCTGGGAATGAGAGATTTAGGGATGAAATTAGGGCTGGTATGAAAGATTTAGTGAGTTCAAAGAGATCGAGTTGTTTGGAAAATTTTTAGTATACCGAGAGTTTTGAGAGGTCTGGCGGCGTGAGTTTTGGGGGAAAATTTAGCAGGGAAGAATCAATCTGGGCCATTAAATTTGGGTAAATCAATCTGAGACGTTCTTGTGGTTTGTCAACTTAAAAATTCAAAAATGGTTCTGTTTTATTATATAGATATATATACGTATAACAATAGTGTGTGTGTATATATATATATATATATATATATATATATATATATATATATAAGTATATAACAATTTTTGTAAACTTTTGGAAATCTTGAAAAAGAAAAAGGTAACTTAGAAAGAGGAAAATAAATAATAACAAATATTGTTATATATATATATATTAATAATATATATATTGTTGTATATATATATATATATATATATATATATATACGTTAATAATATATATACACACACAACACTATAACGTATATATAACAATAACTGTTGTAGTTCAGTTGGTCTAAACTTTTATTTAGGAAGTCGGAGGGGTCTTGGGTTTGAGTTTTAATGGAAGCATTAATATTGAATTTTTTTTATAAAAAAAACATACGGGCGGGCCGGGCCACCCGTAGGCCGGGCCAAAATCAGACCGGACCAAAACATGCCAACTTTTCTTAGACTAAAAATCTTAAGTCCGCAACCGAGTTTTTAGATACTAACCCGACCCGTAAAAACTAATTTGCCAGGTCTAACTATTAGGAAGAATCTAATCCCATCAAGATGTATAGAGAGTGTGCTGGGCCCACATGTCTATTGGCTAGCCCTTTGGGTAGCATGGGGTGGGACCCTGCGGCATATAGTGGACACAACAAGGCTTTGGAGTTGCAGACTGTATCCACAACTCACCCTTTCTTCACTCACCAAATTTCGACTTTGCCATTGGCTAAGTCATGAGGACCATATGGTTCGTCACTGATCGAGCCAATTCAGTGCCGAGTCATAGTCGTTGTAGACAATGGTGGAGCCGAAACAAGCTTTAATTTTTAGACTCTACTTATTTTTATTATTTCCAAGTTTTTGACAAGAAGATGAAGGCTAAAGTTCTTCTCTATGTCACATTCATCGAGCCTGTACTCATCCTTGAGATGAATACCAAAAAAATACAGCTCCTAAAAATATTCTCAAATTCGTTCCCTCTCGCATAACATTCTCTTAACATTCTTCACTGTTTCAGATTTCTTGACACTTAAACGAAATCTTTTTTCTGAGTTTAAAGAATATAGTAATTTGAAACAGCACACATCATGAAACAAGGCTTCAAAATAAGTATCACATAAGTATGTTAATTAGGAAATAAATTAAAAGCTTCTTCTGAGTACAGCAGCAAATAGACTTTTAAGTGTTATAATGAAATGAATGCAAGCATTAGGGAAATACAAATAAGCATAAAACGAAATTAATGCAAGCTTACGTTCACCCTAATATAAATATTCTTAAAAAACATCGAAATAAAACATGTGAATCCTCCATAACACAAGTTGTAAAATCATTTCGAATAATTCAGTTGGATGCATACAACAATCATACTCAGATCAACCTATAAAACTCAAAAGTATGCACAATTCGGACATTAGCCTCTCCTACCTTCGATTTGTCACTCTTCGATTGCAGGTACATATAATATACATGAATAACTAGACACATAATAATTCAAAAAAGAATCCTGCCATGTAAAAAGAATATACCACTCGAAAATTTCCAAAAACTAATATTTATTAAGAAGAATCAAAACAACCATGAGAATTCAAATTTAACATGCCAGCTGCAAAATCTAGCTCTTAGAATACTATAGTTCCAAGTAACCAAGGATCATATTTTTATTAGCCAATAAAAAATATGGAAAATTCAAATACTTCTATCTTAGATTTGTAATTCTCAAGTTTCTCAATTTACAGGAATGAAAAGGCATGTAATTCAATGTATAATCTAGCCATGTAAAACATATTGTTAGAATATACCATGGAGCTTATTCTCCTAAACAAGCATAAGGATAACCTTCGGGTTAGGAACGCCAAGAGACTAACCCAATGCGTACTCGCACAAGGATAGCCTTCGCCCATAGAAGCCCGAACTGAAGGGCCAGAACCGAAGGGCTTTTTTTAAGGTGAAGACTGAAGTGCTTTGTTAAGGGCAAAGCCTCTACAAATTGACACCGATCCAGTGCACGCCTCTGCCAGCCTACCAGAAAGTGGTTACTAAAACTAGTAACTTCACCCCCAAGTTAAGGGCATACTTTACGTATGAACTGATGATCCAAACCCTTGAGAGGGGGATGCGTCACCACTAGGGGCACGCCCTGAACACATGAACTACCAATCGAATCCCTATAAATACTAAGGCAAGCCTAGAAGTAAAGGTTAATATCTCATACTCTATCTTCACTACTAAAACCTCTTTGACCTTCATTATGGACCTGTATATTTCTTTGATTCGATACTTATTTTCACATCGGAGTCATCTCTCGACAAAAAAAATCGTCAAGGATATTATGGTGATTTTCTCTCTACAATTTGGATCTACCCATTCAAGTCGTGCTCAGGGCCTCTGAAGATCAATACACATCGTCAACACATATAAAACTCGAAGTATGTATAACCCTCAGGTTCCTTTTAAATTCAATTTATGGAAATGAATAGGCATGTTATTCAATATAGAATCTAGCCATGTAGAAATTATATTCCAAACCAGAGTTTAAGGCAAGTGCTTAGTAACTCAGATCACTAATTCTGAACTTTGATATCTTATGTTTGTGAGCATCAATTCCGTCACAATCCACAAAGAAAAACATAGGGATTTAGTAATACAGAAAATACGGCGCTATCAGTAGAAAGAAAATCAATTTGGTTTCTAAGGAAAATAACACAGAAATTTGAAAGCATAATAACTCATTGATGTATTTTGTATGATTCTAAACTTCTAAAACCAGGGGTCCTAAGAAATCTATTCTTACCCTAAAACACCAAGGCTTGCACCTTTCTACAAGCTAGTGAACTGATGGACTCCACGGCACGCTTGCGTGAGGTGGTCGTCGCCCGGATCGTTTCTAGCAAAGTTGAACGGTAGATAGCTTGCAACACCTTAACCCCTCGCCTATATGTAGACGGTAATCTTGGTACAATTGCTCGCCTTGGAAATTTGCGTTGAATGGACACCAACGACACCTTGACCCCTCGCTTATATGTAAGCGGTAATCTCGGTACAATCGACGATTGATGTGGTAGAAGACGCCACACACAACTATGTATTGTTGTATGATAAGTCAAAATTGAATCTTAAAGAAAACTAAGAAATAACTTAGAAATTCTCAAAGAACCAAAAGATGAGAAAACCTCACAAATAATTATAACTAAATAAATCTGATTGAAGTGTATCAAGTACATCATCTATGTCCCCTATTTATACTACTCAAAAGTAATTCTAATCCTAATAACAAAAGAAACAAATTACATAACAATCAAACTTAAAATTAGAATGAAAATCCTAACTAAATAAAATTCTAATTATATTAGTATTAAAACTAATTTCCTAAAGTATTATAATCCTTGCCGCGTTCGGAAATATAATTGCCGCGTGAAGCTTAAACGGAAATTCCGTGTGAAAGTGAATCCGTGGCTAAATATGTTAAGTTCAATGTAGACCCATGTGAACATATTAAGGAATTGTTGTTGCAGGAAACAAATCCTTCTTAGAACTAATTGGAATCCGTGGATTGTCATGCATGTAATCCCACATGATATATGCTTTAACTTGCTTAATATCCCACATGATTTGCTTGCTAATGGAAACCGTGGCCCACATGTTATGATAACATATATTAAGTAAACCATAATTGATTTGCATGATTCAACGTGACCAATCTGATTTGCATGGATGAGAATGTTATTTTAAAAAGAAAAGGCCACGTTATGTAATAGGAATCCTTGGGCTGCAATAAATCCGAGAACCCTCCAATTGGAATTAAAGCACTAATACATGACCCGCGTGAATAGGATGATATCATGTAATTTGCTGAATTGAATCAATTGCGTCATGCTAATTAATTGACGAACAACTCTTTTATTGAATGTCCTTGAATAATTTTCAGCCCAATTATTTAAAATCATTTGTTGAATCCTTGAAGTTTGGGTTGAGTTGTTGTCGTCCGATGCAAGTCTGATTAGAATTGTATCATTCCCCTCCTCTTCAAAAGGATTTGTCCTCAAATCTAACATCCACACCTCTCGAAAAGGATTTGTCCACAAATCTGACCCTATATCAAAACAAACTAAGTTAGAATCACCAAACAAAACATAACCTCGCGTCTCACCCGGCAAATTAAATGTATAAGCAACATCAGCAACGCAAGCCCGAATTTGAAAAGTTCCAATTCCTCCAGGATCAAATATCAGTATGTAGAACCCTTCACGTTGCACATCCGTCCTTCGACGACTCCCTTGATCAAAAGATAACCTGATGATCTCGTCCATCCGTAAATATATCCATTAACGAATACCCGGATCAAAAATGATTCTTATGATCTCGATAATTCGCACCAACATACATTCCATTGCACCTGGATCAAATAACAATCTTTGAAACTTTCCATGGTTCAATTGCAAATATACTTGAATTCCTGGATTAAACACAAAACAAAACAAATCAACATGTTCCTTTTGTCTAATCACAAAGAAATCAAATAATTCAAATTCACATGCATAATCTACTAGAACAAAAATCAAATCACTTCCCTGTAGATTTTTAATGCATTGTCCCATTTGATGTGCACTTTGATCCATATTTTTCTCCTCAATGAGTAAAAATTCATCTCGAATCTGCAAAACAAAATTAACCTTTCTCTTTCCATTGACATTAACAAATTTAAAATCACGTAATATCATCAATGGAATAAAAAGGTCACTTTCAACTTCACAAGATGAAAACTCAATAGCATATTGACGATGATCACAAATAAACTCAACAAGTGCTAAAGAATTTTCCCAAGCATTGACAAAAATAGGAATATCATCAAAACAGATATGAACAAATTTTCCCATGAATGAATGCAAAATATGATTTAACATGAAAATATTTAATGCATTAGTTAATCCCAACGATTTAACTAAACATATATGTAAACCATATCTTAATCCAATCTGATGATAGTCACTTTTCAACCCAATACCAAATTTCTTTCCATTCAAGACAGTTTTCTCAAAATCATGCAATGATAACAACTCTAATGAAAAGAAATTACCAAATGATAACAAATCATGCAATGAAGATTTCTCTACTGAAGAACCATGATCACTACTATTATCAATTAACGACATGCCATGTAAAGATTGATCAAAATCTAATTCAACATGTGAATAAAAAACCCTAGAATGAGTTTCATGCAAGTACAGACGATGAAAATGAGAATACCCACAATAATCACTAGAATAAATTCTACGAAGATATGCACTTTGACAATGAGAATTTACTAAATGATAGTAGGAATATTGACAATGAGAATATAACGCATGCTCATAAACTAACTCGACAAATATCAAATATCCTCCATAGTTTATGATGAAGACGATTTTACCCTCAAAATAGCCAAACACAAATTTATCCATGGAAGCATGCAAAACATGTTTTAAATAACTCATGAAAATACTAGATGCATTAGTTAATCTAACAGAGATAACTATCCACCTATACAATCTACATGTTAACACAACTTTCCAATCATCATATTCTCTCATGCTAAATTGACTAGGCAATATCATCACATGGTCATCAACACATGTAGATAAAACATAAGTACTATGTAATTTATCAAACATATTAACTAAACAAAGAAAATAATATCGATACTTGTTTACCAATTCGAAATCGACGAACAAGCTCGGCATTCTATCTCCCTTAGGTAATATGATCTCATGAATAGCACACGCACTAATGCTTTCTCCCACGATACCCGCTTCGATGAAGTTGGACTCCATCAAATCTCCAACCCGCCTTGGTAACTCCGTCGCCTCCTCGGGAGTACTACAAGCTGGCTGATATGGAATGATAGCTCGGGGTATATCCTCAATCACCTGTACAAGAGACACAACAGAACTAGACAAAGAAGAGTTAATCTGGTTAGTATTCAAAAGCGTCGTCTTATACGAATGTATAGTTATTGGCTTTTCAAAATACAACTCACTTTCCAACTCACTTTCCAACTCACTCTCCTCTCTTTTTTCACTCTTACTCTCCACTGTTTCTTTCTCTCGTTTATTTTCACTCTCATTCTTTTTATTCTCTCGTTTTCTTTCATTCTCTTTTTCACACTTTTCTTTTTCACACTCAATCTTTTTTCCAATTTCCTTTTCACTTTCTTTTTGTCCTTTACTTTCACTTGTATTTTCTTCCTCGGGATCACGAACTTCATCTTGAACATTAGAATCTAATAACTCTCCTTGGACTGCATATTCTATTATCTCTTCTTCCACCTGCCTCGATTGATCTTGCTCCTTTTGCGCTTGTCGGGCGTTTTGTAGTTGCTTCGCCATCTCTCTAAATGATCCCATGACTTCTTCTTTTTTTTCCTTGAAAAATACTGGTTCCCTATACACCTTAGGAGTGTCTCGTGGTTGTCTCCGATGCGAATCTCCATGCATATGATCCTTCCTTTCATCATCCCAATTTGAACACCTTAAAGGTTGATCGTCATATCTTGGAGTTGCATATTCTTTCCTCCTGCTAGGCTGTACTGGGGCATACCGTTTTTTCATCACGGTTTTCAACTCTTTCCATGTATCGATCGGATGCTCTCCACATCTTCTCCTTTCACGTTCAAATTGAGCCCACCATGTAGCTGCATGACCGGAAAAATCTTGAACTGCAAGTTTGAACTTTTTGTGCTCAGAATAATTATGATAGCCAAACTCTCGTTCCTTCCTTTCCTCCCAACTCAAATAAGCTTCTGGATCCGCTCTACCTTGAAAAGATCTCTTTTGCCACTCATAATTATTTTCACAATTATATCCATACATGATTACTGCAAAACAAAGGTTAGTAGATAAAGAAAATTTTCCTCACACACTCCCTTACGTGTTTCGCTCAAACAATGTATCACACAATTATGAAAACACTCGTGTATCACACAATTAGGCTTTTACCCTCAATTGATCTCACACTCTTGCCTTTTACCACTCTAATTCCCTCTTATAGGTTCTTTTTGAATTCACCAAATAAATATCACAGTTTCTTTTTAATTCAATAAGAACTTATCACAAAACAAAATATAGCATGTGTGACGTCCGATAACCACCAAAATTTTACGATCACCAATTAGAATCCTCTTAAGTGAAATCCCAATATCCTCAAATTTCACAAATTCCAACAATAGAACCAAATGATAGCTTCTTCAATATAATCCCACTATTCACGAAACTTATGAATCCCAAGCAATTGCAACAATAAAATTTTTTTTTCTTTTTTTTTGTACTCACGATTTTTTTTTTCACGAATCTCACTTTTTTTTTTGAACTTTTTTTTTTTTACTCTTCAACAAGAAAAATAAAGGATAAGTAACCTGCTAGGAACTTAGCTCTGATACCAAATGATGGACTCCACGGCACGCTTGCGTGAGGTGGTCGTCGCCCGGATCGTTTCTAGCAAAGTTGAACGGTAGATAGCTTGCAACACCTTAACCCCTCGCCTATATGTAGACGATAATCTTGGTACAATTGCTCGCCTTGGAAATTTGCGTTGAATGGACACCAACGACACCTTGACCCCTCGCTTATATGTAAGCGGTAATCTCGGTACAATCGACGATTGATGTGGTAGAAGACGCCACACACAACTATGTATTGTTGTATGATAAGTCAAAATTGAATCTTAAAGAAAACTAAGAAATAACTTAGAAATTCTCAAAGAACCAAAAGATGAGAAAACCTCACAAATAATTATAACTAAATAAATCTGATTGAAGTGTATCAAGTACATCATCTATGTCCCCTATTTATACTACTCAAAAGTAATTCTAATCCTAATAACAAAAGAAACAAATTACATAACAATCAAACTTAAAATTAGAATGAAAATCCTAACTAAATAAAATTCTAATTATATTAGTATTAAAACTAATTTCCTAAAGTATTATAATCCTTGCCGCGTTCGGAAATATAATTGCCGCGTGAAGCTTAAACGGAAATTCCGTGTGAAAGTGAATCCGTGGCTAAATATGTTAAGTTCAATGTAGACCCATGTGAACATATTAAGGAATTGTTGTTGCAGGAAACAAATCCTTCTTAGAACTAATTGGAATCCGTGGATTGTCATGCATGTAATCCCACATGATATATGCTTTAACTTGCTTAATATCCCACATGATTTGCTTGCTAATGGAAACCGTGGCCCACATGTTATGATAACATATATTAAGTAAACCATAATTGATTTGCATGATTCAACGTGACCAATCTGATTTGCATGGATGAGAATGTTATTTTAAAAAGAAAAGGCCACGTTATGTAATAGGAATCCTTGGGCTGCAATAAATCCGAGAACCCTCCAATTGGAATTAAAGCACTAATACATGACCCGCGTGAATAGGATGATATCATGTAATTTGCTGAATTGAATCAATTGCGTCATGCTAATTAATTGACGAACAACTCTTTTATTGAATGTCCTTGAATAATTTTCAGCCCAATTATTTAAAATCATTTGTTGAATCCTTGAAGTTTGGGTTGAGTTGTTGTCGTCCGATGCAAGTCTGATTAGAATTGTATCATGAACTTCCTATAAAGAAAAAGGAACCTCTAAAATTTCAACTCAACCTAAAATTGCTTTTAGAATTGAAAAAAAGAAAAGATAAAAAAACATAGCTTATGTGCAAACTCAAAATTTTCTCATCTTTCTCTCTCTCTCTCTCTGGGCATACCATCTTCATCGCTAAATCTCCCTCCCTCACTACTTCAACAAGTCTATATTCTAGATTTTAAAATTCTCAAAAAAAATTGTAGATCACGTAATGAAAATCATCTTTACGATTGAATCCTTGATTTTACAATCTACTGTTATATTTTTGTTGCAGCTAGTATCTCAAAAAATCAATAATTACATGGTTTTAATCCTTTTTTTTTTTTCATTTTCATTTATATGCAGCATGATAAATAAATAAGACGTGCAGGCGTGCAGCTAAGTGCTAATGAAAGTAAAATTAAGTACATAATGAAAGATTAAACTTAAGGGTTGACAAGCAATGGCTAGAGAATCTTGCTAACACGTTCTTCGCACCATTTCTTCTTTTTGAAGATACAAAAGTAATTTATTCATCTTCACTTAACTTCAAAACAGTTTAGACTATAGATAGAAACTTTTAATCTTCACAAATTAAAACAAATGATGTTGGATAGTAATTTATTCTTCTTTACTTAAACATGTACTACTTCTAAAGTGCAGGCTTGCCACTATTAAAGTGTCAATAACATTAACTTGTACCAACCGAAAAACTGTATTTATCAAAATCAAATATATAAGATAAGTATATTGAATAAATTTACATAGAAAGTTTTTAAAATTTAACTTTGTTGTTCCCTGTAAGAACTATTTCACCAATAACCAAGATTCACACCCTTTGCTGCTAGGGTTTTACAATTATCTCAAATCAAACACAACTACACAAGGTAAAAGTATCTCACTATATCTTCCAGAAAATAGAATACTAACATGTGAAAATTTCTTAATTGAGCTAACCCCAAATTAGATACATCAAAACATTTCTACTTATTTGAGCTAATCCCTAGTTAGTTATTGACACAGTGAAATAAAATATACTCCTTAGTCACAACCCAAAAAAAGTCTAATTTTGACCTTTTCAAGTCAACGTTAGATACTAAAATTTGAACTTATATAAAATTATTTGATACTAGATAATACATTTGAAATCATTGTATGCTATCTAAAATGTAATACTGATTATAAATTTATTATTTTGAAAACTTAAACGAATCAATGAATCAGAATTATTTTAAATTTTAAGACTTCGAAAATTTGACTATATAAAGTCAAAATTGTACTGATTTTGTGTGATGGGAGTATCAATTTTCACTAGATTGATCGGAGTGAAGTGGGGTAGAGTGAAGCCCCAATTTCATTGAGCTCAGCACATTTCAATTTGACTGGAATTGGGAGGGGAAAAATAGTACAGTACCAAGGATATAAAATTCTTCATTTTTTTCCAACCAAACAAGAAAAGCACTGGCGCACAGATTTCAAAAAATATTCATCATTTTCTCTAAAATTAATATAAAGGGTTAAAAAACCAACCTTTTGTTCTGAATCTTCTGATGATTCTGAATAATTTTCGCTGTTATATATGAAATTGTTGCTGCCATGTGATGAATTTTCGCTGTTGTAGGATAATTGTCTAGGACTTGCCATGGCGATTCAAACTCTTTGGATTCAGCTCAAACCCTAGAAAAATGTGAGTCTTTTTTATTTTCTTTTGTCACAAAAACATAAAGTGTCCTGATATATTTACTTTGACTTGACAAATGGACGGTTGTGACAGATAAATGTGGTCTTGGACTGATATGAGATTGACTTATTTGGGCGGTAAATAATCGGACATAATGTGAATTTGTAAGGTAGACCTGATAAATGGGCGGTTTTGACAGATAAATGTGGGCTTGGACTGATATGAGATTGGCTTATTTGGGCTGTAAATAGTCGGACATAACGTGAATTTGTAAGGTAGACCCGACAAATGGGCAGTTTTGACAGATAAATGTGAGCTTGGACTGATATGAAATTGACTTATTTGGACTGTAAATAGACGGACATAACGTGAATGGGTAAATGGGACTAACTTACGATCAAGACTCTAATAATTAATTTTTTTATAATAAAAAATTCTTAATAATTATTATTTTTTGTTTCATGAGTTCTAATTAGTTAGATTCCGATATTTTACAATTATTAATTTTGTGAAAAAATTTAAGTAGAACTCTATAAGAGCAAAAATATAATAAGAATTCAAAATCTAACTCCAAAAGGAAGGGCTCCGATTCACACCGTCGAGATGGTTGCCCAACCCAAGTCAAGGTGAAACAACTGCTTGTATTATCAGTTGTATTTATTAAAAAATATAAAAAAATTATCATGAACTTGGCTTAGTAACACCATGTATACGTTCTTAAATACTTCGCTTTCAATACACTCCTTACTAGTGAAGAAGGATTTCTCAAAATTAAGATTGTAAAATGAGCAAACAGTTCGGACTCGATTCGTACTTGCTCGACTAAAAGTTTGATTCAAATTCGACTCGAAATATAAATGATTCAAATATGAGCAAATTTTAAAGTTTAATAAATTACTCGAATCTCCTCAAATTGTTAATTTCTATTGATACTAAGATCATATTTGTTCAAAAAGTTCAAACTGCTCGGGTTCGATTCGAAATCGTGTTCGACTCGGTAGCTAAACGAGCTTTAATCAAACTTTATTTTATACTCGATAAATTTAATGAATTAAATCTGAACAACTCAATACTCGGTTTGACTTGGTTCATTTAATCCCTTACTCAAAATCCTCCGGCATTTGCTTCCTAGAAGAGCATCACTAAATCCTTCAAAAGTCTCTAAAGCCCAAATCACCATGCAACTTGGACGACATAAATCCAACCAGCTTCCCATCCCCAGTGAACACCCCCCCCCCCCCCAGCCCTTCCAATATTACCCCACCGTACCAATATTTACTAATCATCGAATTCAATTCCACTATCAACTGATGTGGCAACTTAAAACAAGACATATAATACGTTGGAATCGCCTGATCCACAGATTTAATCAAGATTTCCTTACCTGCATGCACTGGACAACAATTATTGTGAGGACCAAGAGCTAACATTAGCCCAAATTTTATCCTTCAAAGGATTAAAAACCACCGTACGTTTTGTTCCAACCCACACAAGAGGACATGCAGTCCCAAATATTTACCCATATCAGAGACCTCTGTAACTCCCAGTTGCTGACAAACCAACCTCCTATCTGCCTGCTTAGTGTAAAGAACTAAAAAAGATACTAGATTTTTCCTATTAGCTAACACCTTCGCCGGGCTGCAATTTTATAGATAGTACTGCAGAAACTAATAGCTAGGTCTGAGATCTTTAATCTGCTCTGCATTCTTTACCTTAGGAATCAAACAAATCAACGTCTTGTTGAACTCTTCCATAGACCCATTGAGGTTCAGGAACTTTAACACGCTAGCAGTGACATCTTCCCCCACCTCTGGCCAAAATTGTTGAAAAAAATTAATTAGGAGACAACCCATCTAGACCAGGCGCTTTTACCTAGCGGTGCCATTTTGGATAGAGCTGCATCCACCTCCACCCTCTCAACGGTGCTCTCAAGTTCCCTGCGTGCGTTACCCCATCGTTATGGCCGAGTTCCATCCCTCAAAAACCCCTTCCACCTCCCTTTCGCCCCCAAATTTAAGCAGATCTACAAAGACACAGTTGATAATGGGATAGAGAAAATATATATATATATATATATATATATATATATATATATTTAAGAGAACATACAAAAATATTAAAAAATATGAGCTTTCATATGGTTTGGCAATAACCAAAGTTCAATAAATCTAAAGTTGTCAAAATATATGTTTATTTTACAATATTTATAATAATGGTGTTACACAATTTTAAACTAAATAAAAATTTATATTATTTTATATTTTTGTATGATCTTTTTATTTCATTAGTTTAAATTTTGTTAAAAAATGAAGATGTAGACCCAAAAACAGATTATATATAAAAGTAAACTTAAAAATAAATTTTGTATATATAATTAATTAATAGCACAAAATGATCGCGATCTTTTAATCCTAAAATTTAGGGAAAAATTATTATTATTATTTATTTAATTTTAAAATATTTTCATCTACATTCTGTCAATCATAATTATCTATTTACCATGAAGTATCTTTTTTTATGGGAACATGCATGGTCAATCAAAAATTATTATGTTCTCGACTATCTCTTATATAATTTTAATTAATATAGTGAGTATTCTTAAAATTTATATTCTTGATAATCATAATATTTAATTATACATAGTTTTTTACAATTAAATTATATAAGTATAACTATTTGAATTTAAATAAGATTTTATTATTACATAAATAGATGAATATAAATTATTAATTTAAATATGTATCCTATCAATTATATAAATAAATAAATGAACTATTAGTGTAAAATTTTAAATTTATTTAAATTTTTATTAATAATTAGTTAAATAAAATATTTTAAAAGAAAATATTTTTTTATAAAAATTATCGCACTCAATATTAGTGTATTATTATAATTAATATACTAATATAATATAATACAAAAAAATATGAATAATATAATAATTTTATAATAAAACTCGTATTTCACATGGAATTTTTTATTTATCTTCTCTCAACAGTCAAACACGCGTGAAAAAAGGGAAAGATGGAAAAAATATATTCTTTTAGTTTTGGAATGAGTCTCTCTCCTTCCGTTTCAATCCCACCGACAGATGCTCTAGGCGGTAGAAAACTTGTCAAGATGTCATAGCGCGTAATTTGTTCCTCTCCCTCTCACATTTAGAATTCAGAGAAATTAGAAACCCTAATCCCATTTCCATTGTGATAATTTTTTTTTTTGTTAAATTTTTTGTGCATAACAACATATCAAAATTACATTGGCAAAGGCATACCCCAGAAACTATAGCTATGTCAATTAGTGACAAATCAAAAGATGAGAAGGCTATAAGACCAACCTAGACTACCAGTCATCTAATTACAAAAGCCAATTACAATAAAATTGGTCAGTGTTAGTAGCTTTCACAAAAGAGGGATCCTGCGCTAATCTACATTTAATGATATGTACCACATCCTTCGCCAACCTAGCCGGAGGAGCTAGCTCATTCTGATATATCTTTTTGTTTCTTGCCTCTCAAATTTTATAGAACGAGACAGCCAAGGTGAGATTCATAATATTCTGTGTAAGTTTCCTCCCCCTGAATTGGACCAATCTGTCAACGAGCCCACTCCAGTTAATCGGCATATGTTGCCAGAGGAGCTAGCTCATTGTGATAACTTTGTTGTGGACCCATTTTTCAACGTTCAATTTAGGAGGAAAAGTTTCAAATTTAATTTCTTTTTGAAACCATCCTTAATAAATTCTTGTGAAATGTTTGAAGCATTTGACTAATTCCTGGGAATAACTTTTTATACTATTAAAAACTTAAAAGAGCTAGAATACTCATTATCTCTCTTTAAAATAACTTTTAATTTCTCCTTTTTTTAATCAAACTACAAAATTCAATATTTTTTCCATCACAAATTTAAGTTGTCAACCTATATATAATTGGAGAGTCCTCGAAAAATCTTTAAAACAGAACTTAATTATAGTCTGATATGTCACAATTAATGGAAGTTAGCACAACTTATCCCAATATATATGGGTCTTGAAGAAAAAATAATAACAGATCTTCTAAAATTTTATAAATAAAGTGTTGTTTATATATTATGACAACAAATTTATGTTAATATGAGAGAATAAAGAAATTTAAATTTATTATAATTTTCCTTAAAAGATTACATATTATGACGACAATCAGACTTGTCGCAACCTTATTGTTCTAAACATATCGAAATTTCAAAGTGAACCTAGGACACCAAATTAGATAATTTAAACTCCACAATTGAGATTGACAAATTGAGGCAAGTTAAATAATCATTTTCAAACTTGCTTTCACAACACTGTTTTCACAGTATATATAAGTATTAACCACTTGGTTAGACAGGGAGGAATGGGAATCATGCAAGTAGGGAGTCAGACAGAATTTTGAAGCAGCATGCATGGGTTTGGGAGGAAGAACAGTATGCTACTAAAGGAGTTGCTTTGCCAACCTTTGCATCATCACCTTTGTATGCGGAAATATTGGCCTTGCTGCATTTTCTTCCATGGGCAGTTTATCATCAGTGGGAGTATATTGAATGTGCTTGACGGATTCACAGCAATTAGTTCACATGCTAGCACAAAATATTTCTCCTGATAATTTAGAGATCACAAATGGGTTGATTAGATGGGTAATGGATTAAATTTAATGGATAACGGGTCACTAACAAGTTCACTGATGGATAATTTTAGGTGGATAATAAATAAATATGGATAAAAAAACCCATCAACCCATATATAACCCAAAATTTAACTGGCAAGCAATGGACACAACCCATCTATATCTATCTATCTATATAATTAAATAGATAATTTGGTTCGGTTCTTTTTTTTTTTCGGCTTTTGACTTTTTCTAAAGTCAATTTTTATTATTTATCAATCCAAATTAGATACTAGAATTAGTAACGTAGTTTTATAAGGAAATAAAAATTAATAACATAATTTTATAAGGAAATAATCAAAAAAATATCATCTTACCTAATATTAATTTGTTTCTTTTATTACACACACACATATATATATACACACACACACACATATATATATACACACACACACACACACAATAATGCAAATTTAACTAAAATTATACTACTTAGATAATATAGTTTGAGAAGAAAAGAAAATTATCATAAACATCATCTACCTAAATTAAATTTGTTACTATTATTAAAATTATTAAAATGTAAATATAATTATAATTTCAAGTATAAGTAAGATTTAATTATTAGTTAAAAAACATAATTTTAGAAATAAATAGATTTCTTATGAGGATTATCTTACCTGATATTAATTGTTATAATTAGTAGAATGTAAATATAATATACTAATCAACCAATTCAATTATTAAATAAAAAATAAAAATTAATTATTACTTTATCCAGTAAGAATTTCTAAAAAACAGATTAAAAACATCAATAATAATATTAAAATTCTACAACAAGACCCATTCGTGCAGTTCATGTAAGGACCGAGAATTTTATATGATTATATATGTATATTTTTGCGAATTAATTTTATTTATTTATTTATTTATTATTATTATTATTATTATTATTATTATTACTTTGAGCATATGTGATATGAATTAAGTAAGTTAGTCAATTTATTTATTTTAAGTTGACTAAGAAATGTAAATGAGGCAAAGATGATTAACTAATTAAATTGATGGAAGGAAAGTAAGATAAGCTAATGTTAAAAATTAACATAGCTTGAATGTTAACCTTGGATGGTAAATAAAAAGATTTATAATATTTAAATGAGTAATTAGTATTACTAATATAAAGTGATTATATGAATGTGTAATAACTTATTAAAGGAAATAAGTATATTAAATTATTTATTAGTGTATTGAACACTTTGTGACTTATATTGAATGGATATATGGATAAATGAATGTATTAAATATTTATCAATGATGATAAATATTTTGTGACTTATGTGAAATATGTATGCGATTAAATAAATATATATATTATAAATATGTATATATATTTATTTATTATATAAAGAGAAAAAAAAGCCTTGTAGCCTAACATTATATATTAGGAATAAGAATTAAATAACCTAAAGGTTATATTTATTGGAGATTTTTGATATTTAAATTATATACTAGTATACTAACTTAAGAGATTAATTTTATTATCTCAATTTAAGTATTTATTTTAAGTCCAATTAAAGCAAGTCTAATTGGGTTATATAATTAAATCTACATGAGTAATTACTTAAGATCCAAAATGGGTGGATTAGAAACCCTAGTTAAATATATAGGGTAATGTAAAATTCATAAGATGGACTTATAATTATTGCATGATCCAAATAACTTAAATTAGAGAGCCCAAACAATTTAAATTAGAAAGCCCAATCAATAAATGGATAGTCCAACTTTAGCCCAAATTTGTGTGGGTTATCTAGAAGCTAAATTACACACAAAAAAAAATAAAATCAAAGATGGACAATAATTGTTGAGATGACCGGCACAAGTGGGGAAAGAATTAACACATGTTGGAAATTATTTTTTTTCTCCAAAGTTAGGCACCACTATACTAGCTATTATTACTTTAAGTTTTTGTCTCAATTATTTTGCTTAGATGTGCACGTAAGACAAGAAGAGTTGGAGGATTTAAGTATACATACAAGTGGTATATATACATTTTACTTGTATATATATACCCCTCATCTATTTTGCAAATAAACTTTACTTCATATTTCCAAATTAGCTAACAAAAGAAAAATAGAAAAGATATAGAGAGAGAGAGAGTGGGGGGGGGGGGTCGGGTACTTCAAGGTAAGAAGGAGGAGTTTTATTTCTTCATACCATCCAACTTCATAAATTATTGTGGAAGAAGAAGAAGGTTTGCAATTAGAACAAGGTATAAATACCTTTAAACCTTAATCCTAGTTAGTTAAATAATTTCTTGTGGATATTTTGTAATAAATAATGAGTTTATGTTTTTAAACCATAGAATACTAAATCTTCATGTTATAGGGTATTTCATGTTTAGATCATACCATTTTAAGTGTTGATAAGCTTGAATAGCAAAGAAGAACAAAAACAGTTTTTGGACTTAAAAAGCTCTAATTTCAGTCCACTTTGGACCTTTACCATTTTAAATCTGTAAATTATATTTATGATCCGTCAAAGGCATGAGTTAGATACATGAGTTATCTGATGAATTCAAGTGGACTCATTCAAAAAGATTAAACGAGCAAACCGTAGCATGATTTTTCGTAAAACACTCCCCGCCTGCGAAAAAACTGGAAAATCCAGTGAGCCTACTGTCCAGTTTTTGTAAAGGCTGTTTCAGTCACTTTTTAAGACTCTAAAAATTCTGGTATTTTGTGGAATGTCAGTATATCAAGTTAACTAGTTGCTATCCAAAGATGGTAATTTGTTGATGTATAGAATGAGAGTTATGATCACTTTTATAAGAAAGTACGTATTAAAAACAAACTGTTATAACTCTACTTATAAAGCCCAGAAAAATGTGAAATTTTTACAGGAGCTAGGTTTAGACAATAGGAGACTACCGTGTAAATTTCAGAATTGTTGAGCAAAGGGATAATTTATGATAATTGTAACAATTTCGGACTATTTTGGACACTTAAAAAATACGAAACAAATTTAGAAAATTGAAGGAAAATTATTTTGTGACTAAAATATTATATATTAAGTTTTTCCAGAAGATAAAAAAATAATAACTTGATTTGGTATTTTTAGTGCCTATGATTAAGTTAAAAATAAATGAGTAAATTAAGTTATATTAAGTTGTAAAACCTGTTAATGTGATTTTATTGATTAATGATCAATATATGATGTATAAAAACTTTATAAGGGTATTTTGGTCATTTTTAATAAATGTTATATGAATGACATGATATGTGAATTAAATAGTAAGAGATAAACAATTATATTAAATTATTTATAAATGATTAAAATATTATTAAATAATTACTAATATTAGTAATTAAATAAAATATTATTAAATGATTAAAATATCATTAAATGATAAATAAATAAATAAAATATTATTAAATAAATAATAATATTAATAAGTGATTAAAATATTATTAAATAATTAATAATATTAGTAAGTGATTAAAATATTATTAAAGGATTAATAATATTTTAATAATATTTGAAAATGATTAAGATATTATTAAAGAGTTATTAAAATATTATTAAGTGATTAATAATATTAGTAAGTGAATAAGATATTATTAAATGATTAATAATGTTATGAGGTGAGTAAGATATTATTAAATGATTAATAATACTTGTGAATGAATAAAATATTATTAAGTAGTTAATAGTATTGAAAAGGGAATAAAATATTATTATGTGATTAATAATGTTAAGAAGTAATGAAATATTATTTGATATTAAAAGGGAGTTTAAAATGATGATTATGTGATAGAATATTATCAAATGATGATAATATTACTAATGATTTATTGTAGTATCTAATATTTGATTTATGTGACTAAATGAGTTATAATATGTTATGCTAATTGAAAGATCAATCTTATTAATAATAGGTCTTTCATAAGAGATTATACTTAAAATGCGTAGCAGTAATCAACGAACAAGGCAAGTTCCCTAACTCAAACTCGAGTTATTATATTTCAAGCATGCTAGTGGATTAATTATTGACAATTATTCCACATCTAAATATTTATTGTCATTCGCACATAGTGCATTTGATTTCCTGATCTATTACTTGAACTGTTTATGAGTTGTGTCTCAGCTATTTGTTTTGGCGAGACTAATATTTGTTAAAGCATGAAACGTTCTATTTAATATGAGTGGATTTATTATTGAAAGATTTATGCCAATTATTTCGGCTAGATCAACATTTATATTATATGTTAAATTCATAGTATTTCTTTGAATTCAATCCAAACCATATTGTTGTGGTATGGACTCATGATGTAAGACTGAGATGAACAACCCTGAAAAATAAATCAGGGGACATTTTATTGTCGGAAACCCGACCCGCGCGCTATGTTTGAGTATTAGGCATAATCACGGGTACAATGAAGCTGATCCCTTCACATACTTGCAGAAGAGTATATTTAGTCTATACGATTAACTTATACTCTTGAGGTATTCAGTATTATTAGATGATGATTCCTCTAGCAGTTCACAATCCATTGTGATCACTCAGCATGAAATTTGGGTATAACCCCACTTTATTGACTATTATTGCAGTATTGCTAATCCTTCATGATCAATTGAATATTATTAAATCTTCGAAAGAATTTTAACTCTTTCATTCTTCATATATTATTCAACATGAAATTCAAGAAAATTCTTGTTACTTGAAATGATTTATTGTTCAGCTACTTTATAATCTTTGAAACATTGTTGAAGTTTCAGAAAGTTAAACTCTTCTGTTCATGATATATCCTTTATTATACGCTTTAATTTGTTGAGCAAATTAGTTGCTCACCCTTGCTTAAAATAAAACTTTTCAGCTAAAGCCGAGGTAGCCGAATGGTTTAAGAAGAATAAAGGCAAAACAAAGGCGACTGAATAGTGTCACTTATGTAATGAATATTATGTTGTATGTTGACTTAAACCTTTTGTATTATTATGTATGTAATGTTAAGGTTAGTAAGACCTGGGATGATTATATATTTTGTATTAAGTTAATGTAATAATTGATGTAATTCATAAGAAATGGGTAAATAGATGAGATGTGTATGTTGTATCGTGAGCACCGAATCTGAGGTTCAAGGGACCCGGATTTGGGGGCGTCACAGTTCAATCGAGCCAAAAATAAGAATTAGTAATATAGTTTACAAAGAAACAATCATAAGATCATCTTACCTCTAATATTAATTTGTTACCATATTTCATAATATTTTATTACAATTTAAATGGTATAGTTGGAAAAGAAAATAATTTTTCCACATAGATCATCTTATCTAACTTGAATTTGCTACTATCAATAATTAAATATAAGTGTAATTATATTTCAGGAATAAGTAAAATTTTATTAGTACTTAGATAATATAATTTTAGAAAATCATTTTACCTAATAAGTTCAATAATATATTTGTACAAAAGTAAAAAATAGAAGAAAAATATTCTATTACAAATTAATAAGAGCTCGTCCTTTGCACGGGATGTAGACGTTAGTTTATAATTAAATAGATAATTTAATTCTTCCTCCTTTATTTTGGTTTGGTTCATCCTCTTTTCTTTTTTTTCTTTTTTTTTGTTACTTTTCCTACAGTAAGTCAACTTTTATTATCAATTTAATTTAGAAACCGGAAGTACTATGGTAGTTTTATAAAGAAACAAGAATTAGAAATCTATACAAAATATATATAAAGGTAGTAAGGGAGAGTTTCTCTTAAATAAAGTACTTTCATAGTCTTCAATATTTTTAAATTTCTTCTACTAATTCTTTCACCAATCTATATATATATATATATATATATATATATATATATATATATCTAAATGCAGTAAGTGAGAGAATTCTCCTCACAAGCTAGAATCTCTCATAACCCTTACTCACAAAATAAAACATTCTCATAGTCTCCAATATTTTTAAAATTCTTCTACCAATAAAAGGTAAATAAATCTAATAAATATATGTTCCTTTTTATACAGAGTCCAAGTCTTTTTACAATAAATCTAATAAATATTTGTTCTTTTTTTAAATTTCTTCTCAAACTAAATCTTTTTTTTAAATTACAATAATTAAATAATATACTACTCACAAAATATAACTTCTCCTAACAATAAAAAAATAAATCTAATAAATATATGTTCTTTTTTTAAATTTCTTCTCAAACTAAATCTCCTCTTTTTTATAATTAAATAATATACCAAATAAATCCCAACATTCAACTAAACAAATACTATAAACCCGTACGTGAGATTACATACAAAGGTGTGATAATTCATTAGCCAAATAGTATCACAACTATAATTTTTTAATCCATAATAGTATCACTCACATGAAAAGAAAAATAAAATTACTTACTTGGACTGTATTTCATTTTACTACAATTAATTATAATTACTGTAAATTAATTAAAAATTATTATATTTATTTTTTGAATATTTATATTAATTTTGAACGATAAAATTATACTATGAAATTATTATAGGGGTATGACGGATTTTTATTCCTGACCTTCGTATGAATTGAGGATCAGGTGAGACCGTGAGAGGGTCAAAGTCGACCATAATTGTGAGCTATGAATGGAGTAGTATATAGTAACATAGATATTATTCCAAGTCCTATTACTATTTAGGAAGAATCTAATCCCACCAAGAAATATAGAGAGTGTGCTGGGGCCACATGTCTATTGGCTAGCCCTTTGGGTAGCATGGGGTGGGACCCTGCGGCATATAGTGGACTGTGTCCAACCTACATACATCCACAACTCACCCTTTCTTCACTCACCAAATTTTGACTTTGCTATTGGCTAAGTCATCACGACCATATGGTTCGTCACTGATCGAGCCAATACAGTGATACTCGTTGTAGACAATGGTGGAGCCGAAACAAGCTTTAATTTTTAGACTCTTCTTATTTTTATTATTTCCAAGTTTTTGACAAAGAAGATGAAGGCTAGAGTTTTTCTCTATGCTACATTCATCTAGCCTGTACTCGTCCTTAAGATGTACACCAGAAAAATATAGTTCCTGAAAATATTCACAAATTCCTTACCTCTCGCATAACATTCTCTTAACATTCTTCACTGTTTCAGATTTCTTAACACTTCACGAAATATTTTTTCTGAGTTTAAAGAATATAGTAATCTACAACAGCACACATGATGAAACAAGGCTTCAAAATAAGTATCACAGAAATATGTTAATTAGGAAATAAATTAAAAGCTTCTTCTGAGTACAACAACAAATAGACTTTTAAGTGTTATAATGAAATGAATGCGAGCATTAGAGAAATCCAAATAAGCATAAAACGAAATTAATGCAAGCTTACGTTCACCCTAATATAAATATTCTTAAAAAACATCAAAATAAAACCTGTGAATCTTCCATAACACAAGTTGTAAATTTTTTTCGAATAATTCAGTTGGATGCATACAACAATCATAGTTATGCTGCGTTTGGATTGGGGGAATGAGAGTGAGAATGGAATAAATCATTTCTATGGAATGAAAAAAATTGTGTTTGGTTGCTCCATTAGAATGGGATTAACCATTCTCATTTCTCCCAAATTTATAAATTTGGAATGACTCATTCCAGCAGGAATGAAATGAATCATTCTACTCTCCATTCCATTCCTTCAATCCAAACACAGCATTAGATCAGCCAATAAAACTCAAAAGTATGCACAATTCGGACATTAGCCTCTCCTACCTTGGATTTGTCACTCTCCGGTTGCAGGTATATACAATATACAGGAATAACTAGGCAAATGATAATTCAGAAAAAAAATCCTGCCATGTAAAAAGAATATATACCACTCGAAAATTATCTAAAAACTAATATTCATTAAGAAGAATCAAAACAACCATGAGAATTCAAATTTAACATGCCAGCTGCAAAATCTAGCTCTTAAAATACTACAGTTTCAAGTAACCAAGGATCATATTTTAATTAGCCAACTCCTATCTTAGATTTGTAACTCAAGTTTCTCAATTTACAGGAATGAAAAGGCATGTAATTCAATGTATAATCTAGCCATGTAATACATATTGTTAGAATATACCATGGAGCTTATTCTCCTAAACAAGCATAAGGATAACCTTCGGGTCAGGAATGCCAAGAGACCAACCCAATGCCTACTCGAACAAGGATAACCTTCGCCCATAGAAGCCCGAACCGAAGGCCTAGAACCGAAAGGGTTTTTTAAGGTGAAGACTTAAGTGCTTTGTTAGGGGCAAAACCTCTACAAATTGACACTAATCCAGTGGTCCAAAAAATGCAGTGATGGAAGCATGCATACGCCTCTGTCAGCCTACCAGAAAGTGGTTACTAAAACTAGTAACTTCACCTCCAAGTTAAGGGCGTACTTTACGTTTGAACTGATGATCCAAACCCTTGAGAGGGGGACGCGTCACCACTGGGGGCACGCCCTGAACACATGAACTACCAATCAAATCCCTATAAATACTAAGGCAAGCCTAGAAGTAAAGGTTAATATCTCATACTCTATCTTCACTATTGAAACCTCTTTGAACTTCATTATTGACCTGTATATTTCTTTGATCTGATATTTATTCTCACACCGGAGTCATCTCTCGACAGCAAAAGTCGTTAAGGATATTATAGTGATTTTTTCTCTACAATTTGGGTCTACCCATTCAACTCGTGATCAGGACCTCTAAAGATCAATACAAATCGTCAACACATATAAAACTCGAAGTACGTGTAACCCTCGGAATTCTTTTAAATTCAATTTATGGAAATGAATATGCATGTTATTCAATAGAGTAAATCTACATAGACTTCCAATTTACTTTCTTCTTACCGATACGCAGTTAGATGGGTCGTTTTACATCATTTTTTTTAATTCTTTGCTAAAACAGTCCAAATCAGTCGCAAAACGTTTGAAGCAAAGCCTCATTTTCAAATTTCCACCGCATCGAAGACGCTCTCGATCGCCTCCTCCTTCGAACAACAGGACATTTGAGCAGCTCGCCCCCTCCTTTGAGCAGCAGGACATTTGAACAGCAGGGTCGATTCTTTGGTAAAACTTTAAAACCAAAAATTGAGTAGCCTATATTTATATATATATATATATACATATACATATACATATATATATATGGGCAATGATCCATAACATGTATTTGCTATGGATTAAAAATTAGCAAATACCATCTCTAGCTTTCGTTACAATTATGAACGGATGAGATTAAATAACTGAACTCGCTGTCCGCTAGAATTTCTAGCGGACTGGTAATTGCAACAATTCTGACTATTATACCCCCGTAATAGCCCCCCCCCACATGGGCATCTAGCAAACAACCCATAAGTCAATGAAACCACTTGGGGCATTGCAAAACAGGATCGACAAAACAGGGGGCTAGCACATGGTAAGGGAACAACCATCAGATCTCCCTCCGGCTAAGTCGCCCAAGAACCCAGCGAAGAAACCCACCGGAACACCATAATTGCCGATCAAACAAAACACACCCAGAACTGATTTAATGGAGGAAATAACACAAAAAAACACAGAAAATCAATAGGGATCAGACCTAAAAGAGATCATCAATCTTCGAGAAGCGCCATTGATTGCTGACCAAAACAGCAATCACAGCCAAACCGATTCTGGCCATGTCAATACAATCAAATCCAAGCAAAGGAAAATAAAAGGAAGAACGAGCTTAGATTTAAAAGAAATCAAAAATGATAATAACCGATACCATCAATAACTGCAAAATCAAGGATCCCACATCTGAACATTAAGCAATAAACAAAACATGAAATCCCGATCGGAAAAAGGAATTGGGGCAACCTGCTGTGACGGAGAAGTTTCTCGAACTCTCTGACGTTCAGATGGATAATTCCGGCACCTAGAATTCCTCCGTCGTCAATGTCTTGAATCATTGTCGCGATGGCTTTGCGTATTATTTTGACATATTGAAAACAACTGGAGGCTGTAATGAGTGGGGAGAGAGTGAGAATTTGTTTGCAATTGGATGCTTTGATTTGGAATTTGATGCTTGTTGTTGCTGATGCTTGCAATAAACTCATCGTTGACTTGGGCTTGACTCATTGTTATGGAGGTATAGTGGTCCAAAACTTTTTTTAAACCAGTCCGCTACAATTTCTAGCGGACGACGAGTTCATTTTTTTAATCTCATCCCTTCATAATTATAATGGAAGGTAGAGATATTATTTGCCAATTTTTAATCCATAGCAAATACATGTTATGGATCATTCCCCTATATATATATACATATATATATATATGTACATTTTTGAATGAAGTATTGGAACGAAGTATTGAAACTGTTTTATTTACAACTAAAAGTATTGATAGTGTTTGGTGGTTTCTTATTTCTGTATTCAGATGAAAAATAAAGCTATCTAGTTGATACTAAATATTTAAATATGAAACATTCATTTGTTATTGATGTTTTTCTTAAAGTACATACATTAACAAATGTTTAAAAAATTTCCTTTTCAATTTTTATAATAGATATTAGCTCTACAAATATGGATATTGAAGTAGAAGAGAATGGAAAACAGAATAATCAAATAGTGGAAGAACCCAAATTACATATGGAGTTTGACAATGTTGATGAGGTTTATGAATATTATAGGAAATATGGTGCGCAACAAGGATTTGGAGTGACTAAAAGAAGTAGTAAAAAATTGGACGGAGTGGTTACATATTTCACAGTCGTATGTCACAAATATGGAGAACCAAAGAAGAATTCAAAGATTACTCTAAAACCGCATCCAGTTATTAAAGCAGGTTGTAAGGCTAAGATTTGTGCCAAGTTATTGAATGATAGAAAATGGGGTATAACCACTTTGGAGCTTGTACATAATCATGGGTTAAGTCCAAGTAAGTCTCGCTTTCACCGATGTAATCGACATGTGACCCCTTATATAAAGAGGAAACTTGAGCTAAACAATGATGCTGGGATACCAATGAATAAAAGTTATAATTCACTTAGAATTGAGTATGGAGAAAACGGAATGCCTTGTTTAAAGAAAGATTGTGAAAATTATATGGAAAAATTTAAAAAGCTAAGGCTTGTTGAGGGTGATGCTAGCGCACTTCAAAGTTATTTTGCTAAAGTTCAAGTAGTGGATTCTAACTTTTTCTATGTAATAGACTCAAATGAGAAAAAAATGGATTAGAAATTTATTTTGGTCTGATTCGAGGTCTAGAGCTGCGTATGAGGAGTTTGGTGATGTCATCACATTTGACACCACTTATTTGACAAATAAATATGATATGTCGTTTGCTCCTTTTGTTAGAGTTAACCATCATGGACAATCCATACTACTTGGTTGTGGCTTGATATCGAATGAAGATACTAACACTTTTGTTTGGTTATTTGATGCGTGGCTTTTTCCCATGTCTAGAAAAGCTCCACACGCCATTATCACCGATCAAGACAAAGCAATAAAAAATGCGGTTGGGATAGTTTTTCCCAATGCTCACCACCGATGGTGTTTGTGGCATATAATGAAGAAAGTTCCTGAAAAATTAAGAGGATATGAGCATTATGAATCAATTAAATTTACGTTACATAACGTTGTTTATGATTCTTTAAGTGTAGATGATTTTCAATGTGAATGGAAGGCAATGATAGAAAATTATGATCTTGAGAACAATGCGTGGTTGGAAGGATTGTATAATGAAAGGCATCGGTGGGTTCCTTATTTTGTCAAAGATTATTTTTGGGCAGGAATGTCTACGACACAAAGAAGTGAAAACATGAATGCTTTTTTTGATGGATTTGTCAATGCAAAAACTTCCTTGAAAGAATTTGTGGACCAATATGATAATGCATTAAGGAGTAAAGTGGAAAAAGAAATAGCAACAGACTCTCATTCTTTGACTTCACATATACCTTGTGTTACACATCATGCCATTGAAAAACAATTCCAAGAGGTTTATACCAATTCCAAGTTTATAGAGTTTCAAACAGAAGTGGCGGATGGAGGAATGTATTGCGATTCAAGGTTTGTCGAATCTCAAGATAAAATATTCCATTGCGAAGTGAAACAACTTTGTTACTTTGGAGAAAAAAAAGATCGCCCAAAAATTATGAAATTCAAAGTTTGCTTCATTGAAGAGGAAGATGAATTTGAATTTGATGTGAAATGTAATTATAAATTATTCGAATTTCGAGGAATTGTATGTAAGCATATAGTTAAGGTACTTCATTTTGAAAGGTTTATATTTATCGTTCCAACGAAATACATTTTGAGGAGGTGGAGAAAAGACATAAAACGGCGTCATACTAAAGCTAAAGTCACTTATAATATTTGGAAAGACACGGAACCGGGACAAAGATATGACAAAGTGTGTAATATTTTTTTCGACGTTGCGGACATTACATATGACACGCAAAAAAGATGTGACCAACTTGTAGACCGGCTTATTGAACTAAAGGTGGAATGGAATACGAAGGATAAAATTTATGAAAATACTCAACCTACTCAAAAGTCAAACGCGAGTGGATCTGAGAATGACGGCCCAAATAAAGGCCATAAATTATTTTCACCAAAAAAGAACCGATGCAAGGGGCGTCCTCCTACTAAAAGGAAGGTAGGTAAGGTGGAACAAGTTTCGCTGAAATTCAAACAGAAGGGACAAAAAAAAGATAGAAATAATATGAATAAGGTATGATTTTTCTTTGTTGTTTTATATATATATATATATATATATATATATATATATGTGTGTGTGTGTGTGTGTATGCTACGATCGTTGAGTCATGATATGAGAAATTATGCTTCTTTTATTTCAGGTATTTGAGCTTGATACGACTATTAATCAACCACCTATTTTTCATGAGATACAAGAGAGTCATCATGGAAATATTAACTTGAATGTGAGTAATGATTCATTTTCTTCATTTTCGTATGGTTATTATATTTACTTTGGATGTATGAACTCACTTAACATTGATGATTTTTCTTGTAACTTGTAGGCATCCATATGGGGAGATGAACTTCCATATCTTAGCGCGATGTGGAATTTTGGGTCTATAGGCGAAGGCACTTCCAATGTTGGCAACAAAGACTTTTGACTTGGTTTAGTTGTAGATTTGGTCTAGTATATATAGATGGCTAAACCAGTTGTTATATTTCATCAGTACTGTTTAGTTTCTTGTTGAATTGGAGTTGCTGTAGATTTGGTCTAGTATATATAAATGGCTAAACCAATTGTTATATTTCATCAATATTGTTTTAGTTTCTTGTTGAATTGTAGATTTGGTCTAGTAAAAATTCTCTAGGTTTTTATTATTTCGATATATATATATATATATATATATATATATATATATATATATATATATATATGTTTATTACATTGTGTGCTTGCTGTAGATTTGGTCTAGTAAAAATTCTCCAGGTTCTTGTTGAATGTTGATTTACTAACATTCCAATTGATTCATGACCTACTAGTTGTTATCTTTTTTTTCGTCCATTGGTCAACACTATGATTGATGAAAACAAAAATGAGGTGGCTCAGTGGATAAAAGAAGTTATTAGAACAGATTAAATAGATGAACACAATAATTAGAATTCGTTTCATAAACACTAATCACGATTTACATGTTTACAAGGGGCATACCCCAGGTAATTAAAAAAACGATGATACAATTGCGTAATAGCTCGAGCAACTACAAATAATACAATGTATCTATAGATTTCGGCGTATAACTTCAAACCAAGGGCCAATATGTAATTGTTGCATACTTCAAACCAAGGTGCATTTGATATGTAATAAAGCAAAACATGAGCAGAAGCCTAAAACCAAAGGTCAGCAACAACACAACAAAAACAACCCCAAAGCTGCACAACACAACAGAAAATGCACAGCAACAACAACACCAATCAACAGCTGCACAACAACCAACACAAGCTGCACCCAGCAGAGACAAACATAACCAAGCAATAGTCAAACGCAAAATGCACAACAACAACAACACAACAAAAGCAACCCCAAAGTTGCACAACACGACACAAAAATGTATAACAACAGCAGCACCAATCAGCAGCTGCACAACAACCAACACAAGTTGTACCCAACAGAGACAAGCATAACTAAGCAACAGCCAAAACGCAACAAAGCCCAACAGTAGTAGCAACCAACAAAAAGCAACTAGGGCACCTTCTCATTTTCCATTAAATTGAAAAAAATTCATTCTACTAACAGGGAATCAAAACAATAAACAACATCCCATAACAATTTAACAAAATTTGAAATCCCCACAACAAAAACAAAAAAAAATAAAAAATAAAATAAAAGGTAATAAATCAAGAGATACCATAACACCAATTGAAAGAGTTATCCAAAAGTATGAACTTAGTTAACCAATAGGGAATCAATAGAGAAGCCCAAAGCAGATACCATAAGATAACACCAATTGAAGCAGCAGCAAACAAAAATTGCCCTATCCTCACAACAAAAACAAAAAAATAAAATAAAAGGTAAGAAATTAAAAGTTCCATTTCGTAACTTGATGCTTATTCGGCAGTATTAATATTACCAAGAACGCCTTCATATCAAATTTCAGACTTGAAAATTAACCCGGTCAAGCTTTCGACGTAGGAATCAATGGAGGAACTAGATTTTGAGGATTCGACAGCTACTGGACCGACTGACCTTGATTTGGAGTGATTAAGGTTCTCGAATCAAAGAGAAATAGAGAGGAAGGGGGGAGATGTTGATTTTGTGATTTCATAGACTGAGAGGATTTGGGGAAAAAGAGAGAGAGAGAGATGCGTGAGAGAAGACAGAGGTTTTGCGGCTGATTTTGGAATTTCATAAACTGAGAGAATTTAGGGAAAAGAAGAGAGAAGGAGAGAGAGATGAGAGATATGCGTGAGAGAAGATAAAGTTTCTGCAGATGATTTGTTTTGTTTTAGCAAAGAATAAAAAAAATGATGTAAACGACCCATCTATCTGTGTATCGGTAAGTAGAAAGTAAATTGGATGTCTGTGTGGAATTACTCTATTTAATATAGAATCTAGCCATGTAGAAATTATATTCCAAACCAGAGTTTAAGGCAAGTGCTTAGTAACTCAGATTACTAATTCTGAACTTTGATATCTTATATTTGTGAGCATCAATTCCGTGACAATCCACAAAGAAAAACATAGGGATTTAGTAATACAGAAAATACGGCGCTATCAATAGAAAGAAAATCAATTTGGTTTCTAAGGAAAATAACACAGAAATTTGAAAGCATAATAACTCATTGATGTATTTTGTATGACTCTAAACTTCTAAAACCAGGGGTCCTAAGAACTTTATTCTTACCCTATATGGGCCCAAGTGCATATTAGGGTTCACATGACCTAATTAGATTAAATGTACAAATTAGGGTTTACAAAAACCTAATTAAATGTACAAATTAGAGTTCATGTGACCTAATTAAATGTACTAGACCCGGGGAAGTCTCCACGTGTTCCAAGGCAAAAGACTCGTGGATGCGACCCATTTTGGGAATTGATTGAGAAATTGGATTGGTGGCTAGAAGAACAAGGCAATTTGGGCATTACTTTGATGATTAAAGGGCATTTCTGGAATTTCTCCTTTAAAACATAATTAAAGGGTATTTTGGGAATTTCCCTTAAAACATGGGCCTGGCATGTGACTATTTCCAGGAAAACTCTATAAATAGCCCCTCTATTCTAAGAAAAGGGGATCGCTCTCAAGACATTACACTTAGACTCTTGGAAGCTCATTACACTTGAAACTCTCTCTCAACTCAAAGACTCAAGAAGGCTCTTGGAATCCCTGCTACCCTAACCCGGTTTCCGGATTCTAAGAGTTCTGCCACGTGACATTGGAGTAATTGCTCACCTGTTCTTCTTCCCTCTTGAATCAATCAATCAATCTCGTGCTCTTCATGGATTTCTCTCTTCTCCAGCCAACACGAAACCCTAACCCTAGCAAGGTGTAATTTTCTTACCTACATTTATTTGGCGACTCTGCTGGGGAGGTGTAGAATTCGTGAAATGTATGCCCACAACTCGAAGTGGGAGAACTACAAGAAGAGTTTCACCGACAACAAGCATCACTTCACCAAATCCAGTTCCAAGACAAGCAAACTAAGCTTTCCAAGGCACAAATCTGGATTTCAACCAACCCATTATAGAAGATGCATCGGAAGGAAGTTCAACATCCCCGCAAATGACTGATCAACAACAAACCAGTGCTAGACAGACAAACACGGGAAGGCAAGGTGAGGAAGTAACTGGAGCGCAGACAACTGCGAATGCTGTGCAGATGGAGATGCTCAAGGCATTACATGAGGCACGAGAAGGCCAAAGGATGATGATAACCATGATGCTGGAAATGCAGAGGAAACAGGAAGAGATGGGGAATTTCCGCCAGCAGTTGATGCAAATCCCCACTTTCAGGGCTATGTTCCCAGGAAGTTCGCAGGAGGAACGAGCAGAAGTGGAGGACAACAACAAAGAGAATTAGACTGTGCCTCCAACGGAGAGTCAACCGATTCCAATCATCAATTTGGAGCCCCAAAACAGCGGTGATGTGCCACAACTCAGATTGGAAGCAAGTCAGCCTCAGCCCAACATCATCCCGACCACTCTCCCAGCATTTTCACAAGTACAGATACCCACCATACCGAGCCACATCCAACGAACAAGCCAACAAACACCACCGATACAAATTGTGCAGGATGCAAGTGTACACCAGCCAATTTCTTTACCATACACACAACCTATGCATCAATACATCACAACCCCTCAGAGAGTTCATACCACGAGTCAGTATGTGACGAAGGATGATATGATCAATGTGATCAATCAACTTTGCAACTAGACATCCCGACCTTCAGAGTTGGACTTTACTCCACCCTACCCGGCACATGTACGGAGACAACCTTACCCGACAGGGTATATTGAGTACCCCCCGCAGTTCCCAAAGTATAACGGGGAGAAAGAGAATGCCAGGGAGCATATTGCCAGGTTCGTGGAGTCGATGTCTCCATGGTTGGGTTATGATGAGGTGAATAACCATAATCTGTTGATGAGGGAATTCAACAAGACCTTGACGGATAGTGCCTTCAGTTGGTACTACTACTTGGAGAAGGGATCAGTCCATGATTGGGATTATCTAAAATTGTAATTTTTTAAGAAATTTTTCTATGTGCAGAAACAGGTAACTATTGTAGAGCTGATGTGATTCAAGCATAAGTCGAATGAGGAGCTGTCAGATTATGTGGACAGATTCAGGGCCCAAGTACAGAAGTGTGTAGAGCCAATTAAGGAGAAGAATTTGGTCAGCATATACAACAATGGTGCTCTAGACTCCTTCAAGCCCCATCTCATTACAAAGGCCTGTGATTCATTTGCGACTCTCTCATCATTCGCACAAGATTTGGGAGGAATCGTGACAGTGCCCATCAACCATGCGATGGTTACATGGACGGGTAAGAGAACAGCAACTGTGACTTTGGCTGACTCTCAGTCAAACCCACAAGGGGGCAAGAGGAAGAAGAGCGAGCAAAATTTTGAACAAAGTAAAGGAAAACTTGGGGGCAAGTATACCAGGATGCCAGTTCCAGAGGCTATCACATGCAGTGAGAAGACATTCAGGGGCCTGTACGACCAATGGGTTGAGCACAGAGTGGTGAAACCTCCAAAGCCTAAATTTGTGGTGACGGAAGAGATGAAAAGAAGACCAGATTTTTGTGTATATCACTAGTACGCAGGACATTCCACTATGGACTGTTACAGTCTGCGAAGGATATATCATGAGAAGTTGGCAGCCGGAGAAATCGAACTGTGAAAAGAAAAGCACCGTGTGTGAAAAGCCACTTCCAAATCACAAAGGAAAAGAAGCATGCAACATTATTACCCATGGTGTAGCCCAAGAAGTCGAAAGGATTGAAAATTAAAAAAAAATAACAAAAAGAAGAACTCAAAGGTTCCCCCCTAGGGTTCTGCCTCGAGGGGGCACACTCCTGTTTGAGCTCCGATGTGATTTCCCGATCGAGCCTTGGTTATCGTGATGATCAAGACTAAGGAAAGTGACGAAAAATACATGGAGGCTTAGGGATGATCTTCCTCAAGTCCTTCGAAACATAGAAAGCTACCCAAAAAGGCCAAAGATCGTGACGCCATGACAAAGAGCCGCATGAAGGCAAGAAGGATGGAGGCTCATACTAGATTTCAAGAAACACGGTCAAGGGCCACAATAGCTTATTTAAGATAACATGCTTTAGTAGCGTACAACAAGCAAGCATCAAGAATCAATAGTTGGTGCTCATGTCGAGACTATGAGAAGTTTTGTTATGCAAACTTTATCAATACAAGATGATGGATAACCCAAATACTGGCTCTATCATCGAAGGATCTCAGAACTGTAAATACGAGAATATTAAAAAATTCACCCAAGATGGTGGTCCACTAGAAAATGGTGGTTGAAGTACTCAAGAGTATCCCTTGCCAAGAAATTGGATGACCAAGGGAGGAGACACAAGAATTGACGAATTAAAAATCCACCTAAGATGGTGGTCCACTCTAAATGGTGGCCAAGTCCTCGTAGATTGCACTTACCAAGAAATTGGATGACCAAGTGACGAGGCGTGCAACTTAAGCCCTTATGAAACCCTATACGCCAAACAATTGGCACGACGTACCAAGGGATAAGGCACAAGTTATACTTTCAACTTTAAAAGTAATCGAGGCACCTGACTATAAGTCCTCAAAGTTATACTTTCAACTCTAAAAGTAATCGAGGCACCTGACTATAAGTCCTCAAAGTTATACTTTCAACTCTAAAAGTAATCGAGGCACCTGACTATAAGCCCTCAAAGTTATACTTTCAACTCTAAAAGTAATCGAGACACCTGACTATAAGCCCTCAAGCTCGAGAAAGTTACACTTTATCTCTAAAAGTGACGAACGTTATGTTTTATCCGACAAAAGCAAAATCTATTATTATTATCTTTATGAAATTTTTTTGAAACGTTGTGCTTTTCGTTAAAAGCAATATGATTGTTAATAAAAATGTCAAACTTTCACTTATACTTGAATATTCTTTGATTTTAAAAGTATGGATTCAAGTGTTAGTTTGCGATAAATCGAAAAAATTGCATGTTTACTCTCACTATTATGAATATTGTTGTCTTGGAGTATTAATTTGAATAACTTATGATTCAATGTTAATTGTTGGGTCTTAAGAAGAAAAAATTCAAGTTAAAGACAATCACTAATGCTAAAGAAATTTTATTATGATAAATGATATATAAATGAGTTCTTTGATACAGGAAATAACAAAAAGCTACAAAAAGTCATACCTAGAAGTAAGGCGAGGTGGCAGAATCAAGATGAAGAGAGTCAAATAAGGCGAGCTCCTCAATGGGCAAAGAAAGTAAAACATCGATGTCCCCACCCAAAGAACCAACAACTGTACCCTCCCTGTTAGGTGAAGCCTCGGGAGAATCCTTCTAGGGAGGATGGAAATCACCAATAGGTTTCGAAGGATTCTCCCTCGGGGGAGGAGGATTAACTGCCATAATAGCATCAACATCAACATGGGTGTCACCGGTACCCTCCAAGCTGTCATGAGAAGATGGAACTATACTAGCCATAGCAGGACCTAAGCCTACATCAGACATGAAATCGTCAACATTAAGACTGACACGATCATCATGAGGACTCGACAACAATCATGTTATGTCAGGGTGGCTCACAAGTAGTGGAGGTCGCCACCTCACTTGTCGTACCCATAAGAAATCCAATGGGAACATCATCATCATCATCCTCACCATCATCATTATCATTATCATCATCATTCTCGGCAATCTAAAAACAAGGATCCTCGGCTTTACTCTAGAGCAAGTACCTCTCATCTCCCCGACAGCAGAGGATCCTGGGGGAGGAACTCGATGAGGTACCCGAGACGAAGTCTGAAAGGATTGTGTCACCATAAAATCATGAAGTATAATTGTCAGCCCGACTGAAAGCCTCTATCAAGTACGCAAAGCACTTGGTATCCCTAGGAGACAGTCTGGATGGGCTACAAGAAGCCGAAGCAACAACAGAAAGACTGCAGGATATATATAATATAGAATAAGAACATAATTTGAAAAAAAAAAGGAAGCATATATACTCTAGAGTAACGAATGTGCATGAAGAAAAGCACCCACAGGAAATCAACACAGTAAGGGCGTCATGATACGTAGATCCCTACATAGTTGAATGCCCTACATGGTTGATTGCCCTACATAGCTGAATGCCCTACATAGCTGAATGCAGCGATATATGCCCGCACTCTTTAGTATAGCCTTATTCTCAGCATTCCCGAGGATTTCGTCAGTTCAATGTTGTCATCCTTGAAGACGGCTAGATGAGTCAAACAAGAATCGAAAGGGACTGAAAGGATACTCTTGTTTTTCTATGCACATGGGGGAATGCGACCGGAATGGGGGAAGTCGTCCCAACCTCCGCAAGTCGCGACATAAAGAAACAAGCCTTCTTTCTCTGGTAAAGAAAAAGTTGTGCGATCGTAAGTCTTCAGAGCATCCGATAGATGGGGCCTGCAAGTAAGGAAGACTCCACATAAGGGTACTAAGGATGTCAAGTAAAGCATATGAGCTTGAGGAGGCTTACCATGACAAGGGGGGAATCTGAGATTTTCACTTGAGAATACCTGAAAAGAAGAAGAAATGAAGTCAAGGAAGGATTAAAATCACAATTATGAAAGAAAAACAAGATTTGAAACTTTTCCAAAAAACTTCGGACAACCAAAAAACATCCTTCGGAGCCATTTTTTGGATTATTTTGACATGTGTCGTGGCCGTTGGTGATGAATTTTGAAGTACTTGTCGATACGGTCGTTTTGATATATTATGGGCCCCGAGACTCCAAACGGAACAAAAGTTATGGTCAAAACAACGATCACGATTCTCAATGTTTAAATTTTGGTACATTTTCTCCTCTACTTCGCTCCCTAGGGTTCGGCCCCCTAGGGTTCGACCTCCCTAGGGTTCGGCCTCCTCCTCCTCCTCCAAAAAAAATTCAATAAGGTTCGGCTCCCCTAGGGTTCGGCCACCCTAGGGTTCGGTCACCCTAGGGCGCAAAAAAAAGGGCTTAATTTCCCATATAGGGTTCGACCCCCTCCTAGGGGGATTTCTTTTGTGTACCTTGAAAATTCTGATGCCCCACAAATTAATTTTTCGAAACGGATGCTTCTTTGTCAATAAATATTGTGTTTTCTTTATTATCCGAGGGAACCCTACCGAGATATAATCCAAGTAACGGGACTCGGAAGACAAAAGAAAAGCTACAATAACCTGAGAAGAAACGTAGGAGAAGCAAGTTAAGAAGAAGTTCGGCAGAAAGTACTCAAATAAACTGAAAAATTGAAAAAAAAAAAAGAAGAAGGAAGGATGACCCTATAAGGTTCAACCCTTAGAATTAGGCCCTATAGGGGCGGAATTGTTTTTTTTACCTATTTTCCAAAGATGAAGACTGTTGGCTTGACGACTTCTTGGTGATCTTCAAACTTGAATGAGGAGAGCAAATGCCAAGACAAAAAAAAGTGCACGATGAAAAGAAAAGCCTAAGTGACTTGGGAGATGTATATATTCAAACTGCAAGCTTGCAATAGTAAAGGAAGCAATCTCTATGTTCCTCTTAAGGAAGATTTTGCAATTTAAATATAAGTTTATTTTAGCTTATTTCTAAATAAATATATAAATTTTTGAAAATTGTTTAAATTTGGTATTTTAATGAAATTTCGAAAATATATATATATATTTGATAACAGTAGGACAATTTCAAAATTATTATTATATATATATATATATATATATTGAATGTTTGATTTTCTTAAGGAAAAAGATCTTGCTTTATAAAATTCTAATAAAGGAAGATTTTGTTTCTAAAATATAAAATAAGATTTGATTATTGGAGCTGATGATCTTCCTTGTTTTAATTCTCAGAAAATAAGGAAATAAATATTGAGCAAAATGAGGAAACTTTCAGATGATCTACCAAGCAGTACTTGGACAAGTGGAGTCACACAAAATCATTCACAAGCCTGGAGTATTTTGCACGAACGTCTCTCAGGAATCGTGACTCTCGCGCAGGGAGCAAATGTGGGCCCAAGTGCATATTAGGGTTCACTTGACCTAATTAGGGTTTACAAAAACCTAATTAAATGTACAAATTAGGGTTCATGTGACCTAATTAAATGTACTAGACCCGGGGAAGTCTCCACGTGTTCCAAGGCAGAAGACTCGTGGATGCGACCCATTTTGGGAATTGATTGAGGGATTGGATTGGTGGCTAGAAGAACAGGACAATTTGGACATTACTTTGATGATTAAAGGGCATTTCTGGAATTTCTCCTTTAAAACATAATTAAAGGGTATTTTGGGATTTTTCCTTAAAACATGGGTCTGGCATGTGAATATTTCTAGGAAAACTCTATAAATAGCCCCTCTATTCTAAGAAAAGGGGATCGCTCTCAAGACATTACACTTAGACTCTTGGAAGCTCATTACACTTGAAACTCTCTCTCAACTCAAAGACTCAAGAAGGCTCTTGGAATCCCTGCTACCCTAACCCGGTTTCCGGATTCTAAGAGTTCTGCCACGTGACATTGGAATAATTGTTCACCTGTTCTTCTTCCCTCTTCAATCAATCAATCAATCTCGTGCTCTTCGTGAATTTCTCTCTTCTCCAGCCAACACGAAACCCTAACCCTAGCAAGGTGTAATTTTCTTACCTACACCCTATAACAGCAAGGCTTGCACCTTTCTACAAGCTAGTGAACTTCTTATAAAGAAAAAGGAACCTCTAAAATTTTAACTCAACCTAAAATTGCTTTTAGAATTGAAAAAAAGAAAAGATAAAAAACATAGCTTATGCGCAAACTCAAAATTTTCTCATCTTTCTCTCTCTCTCTCTCTAGGCATACCATCTTCATCACTAAATCTCCCTCCCTCACTATCTCAACAAGTCTATATTCTAGATTTTAAAATTCTCATTTTAAAATTCTCAAAAAAATTGTAGATCACGTAATGAAAATCATCTTTATGATTGAATCCTTGATTTTACAATCTACTGTTATATTTTTGTTGTAGCTAGTATATCAAAAAATCAATAATTACATGGTTTTAATCCTTTTTTTTTTCATTTCATTTATATGCAGCATGATAAATAAATAAGACGTGCAGGCGTGCAGCTAAGTGCTAATGAAAGTAAAATTAAGTACATAATGAAAGATTAAACTCAAGGGTTGACAAGCAATGGCTAGAGAATCTTGCTAACACGTTCTTCGCACCATTTCTTCTTTTTGAAGATACAAAAGTAATTTATTCATCTTCACTTAACTTCAAAACAGTTTAGACTATAGATAGAAAAATTTTAATCTTCACAAATTAAAACAAATGATGTTGGATAGTAATTTATTCTTGTTTACTTAAACATGTACTACTTCTAAATTGCAGTTAAATATTCCAAACGGGTGTTCATTAAGTTCTGCAGTGTGTGTGTGTGTATGTATATATATATATATATATATATATATATCGGTTCTCCAACGGACCGGTCCATTAACGGACCGACTATAGCGACGGTTTTTTCCATCGCTATAGGCCTATGGTGACGGCTCACATATGTGAACCGTCGCCATAGACCTATAGCGACGGAAAAAACCGTCGCTATAGCCAGTCCGTTAACGAACCGGTCCGTCGGAGAACTGGCCTCTATATATATATATGGTTAAATTGGGAATGAGTGCAGGCTTGCCACTATTAAAGTGCCAATAACATTAACTTGTACCAACCGAAAAACTGTATTTGTCAAAATCAAATATATAACATAAGTATATTGAATAAATTTACATAGAAAGTTTTTAAAATTTAACTCTTTGTTGTTCCCTGTAAGAACTATTTCACCAATAACCTAGATTCACACCCCTTGCTGCTAGGGTTTTACAATTATCTCAAATCAAACACAACTGCACAAGGTAAAAGTAATTCACTATATCTTCAAGAAAATAGAATACTAACATGTGAAAATTTCTTAATTGAGCTAACCCCAAATTAGATACATCAAAACATTTCCACTTATTTGAGCTAATCCCTAGTTAGTTATTGACGCAGTGAAATAAAATATACTCCTTAGTCACAACCCAAAAAAGTCTAATTTTGACTTTTTCAAGTCAATGTTAGATACTAAAATTTAAACTTCTATAAAATTATTTGATACTAATTAATACATTTGAAATTGTTGTATGCTATCTAAAATGTAATACTGATTACAGATTTATTGCTTTGAAAATTTAAACAAATCAATGAATCAGATTAATTTTAAATTTTAAGACTTAAAAAATTGACTTTATAAAGTCAAAATCGTACTCATTTTGTGTGGTGGGAGTATCAATTTTCACTAGATTGATCGGAGTGAAGTGGGGTAGAGTTGCTGCCATATGATGAATTTTCGCTGTTGTAGGATAATTGTCTAGGACTTGCCATGGCGATTCAGACTCTTTAGATTCAGCTCAAACCCTAGAAAAATGTGAGTCTTTTTTATTTTCTTTTGTCACAAAAACATAAAGTGTCCTAATATATTTAGGTAGACCTGATAAATGGACGGTTTTGACAGATAAACGTGGGCTTGGACTGATATGAGATTGACTTATTTGGGCTGTAAATAATCGGACATAATGTGAATTTGTAAGGTAGACCTGATAAATGGGCGGTTTTGACAGATAAATGTGGGCTTGGACTGATATGAGATTGACTTATTTGGGTTGTAAATAGTCAGGCATAACTTGAATTTGTAAGGTAGATCTGACAAATGGACAGATAAATGTGAGCTTGAACTATGAAATGGCCTTATTTGGACTGTAAATAGGCGAACATAATATGAATGGGTAAATGGGTCTAGCTTACGATTAACACTCTAATAATTATTTTTTTTATAATAAAAAATTCTTAATAATTATTATTTTTTGTTTCATGAGTTCTAATTATTTAAATTATGATATTTTATTAATTTTGAGAAAAAAATTTAAGTAGAACTATTAAATATAAGAGCAAAAATATAATAAGAATTCAAAATCTAACTCCAAAAGGAAGGGCTCTGACTCACACCGTCAAGATGGTTGCCCAACCTAAGTCAAGGTGAAACGGCTGTTTGTATTATCAGTTGTATTTATTAAAAAAAATTAAAAAAATTACCATAAACTTGGTTTAGTAACACCATGTATACGTTCTTAAATACTTCGCTTTCAATACACTGCTTACTAGTGAAGAAGGATTTCGCAAAATTAAGATTCGGACTCAATTCGTACTTGCTCGACTAAATGTTTGATTCAAGCTCGACTCGAAATATAAATTATTTAAATATGAGCAAATTTTCAGGTTTAATAAATTACTCGAACCTCCTCAAATTGTTAATTTTTATTGATACTAAGATCATATTCGTTCGAAAAGTTCAAACTGCTCGGGCTCGATTCGAGATCGTATTCGACTCGGTAGCTAAATGAGCCTTAATAAAACTTTATATTATACCTGATAAATTTTATGAATCAATTCCATAATCAACTGATGCGGCAACTTAAAACAAGACATATAATACGTTGGAATCGCCTGATCCACAGATTTAATCAAGATTTCCTTACCTGCATGCACTGGACAACAATTATTGTGAGGACCAAGGCTAACATTAACCCAAATTTTATCCTTCAAAGGATTAAAACCATCGTACGTTTTGTTCCAACCCACACAAGAGGACATGCAGACGCAGTCCCAAATATTTACCCATATCAGAGACCTCTGTAACTCCCAGTTGCTGAGAAACCAACCTCCTATCTGCCTGCTTAGTGTAAAGAACTAAAAAAGATACTAGATTTTTCCTATTAGCTAACACCTTCGATGGGCTGCAATTTTATAGATAGTACTGCAGAAACTAATAGCTAGGTCTGAAATCTTTAATCTGCTCTGCATTTTTTACCTTAGGAATCAAACAAATCAACGTCTTGTTGAACTCTTCCATAGACCCATTGAGGTTCAGGAACTTTAACACGCTAGCAGTGACATCTTCCCCCCACCTCTGGCCAAAATTGTTGAAAAAAATTAATTAGGAGACAACCCATCTAGACCAGGCGCTTTTACCTAGCGGTGCCATTTTGGATAGAGCTGCATCCACCTCCACCCTCTCAACGGTGCTCTCAAGTTCCCTGCGTGCGTTACCCCGTCGTTATGGCCGAGTTCCATCCCTCAAAAACCCCTTCCACCTCCATTTCGCCCCCAAATTTAAGCAGATATACAAAGACACAGTTGATAATGGGATAGAGAATATATATATATATATATATATATATATATATATATATATATATATATAGAGAGAGAGAGAGAGAGAGCTTTTCTCCTATAAGGACCTAAAGTAAGGACCAATTTTTTTATTTTTTTTTTTTGCTTTTTTTTTTAGAACAACTAAAAATAAATAAATAAGTAATTATGGAACTAAAATTTTTACATAATACAGTATTATGTATCATTTTTACATGATACATGTTTTGTTATATGTATCCAAATCTCGCCCAAAACACTGTATTATGTAAAAATTTTAGTTCCATAATTACTTATTTATTTATTTTTAGTTGTTCTAAAAAAAAAAAAGCAAAAAATAAAAATAAAAAAATTGGTCCTTACTTTAGGTCTATTATTTTTCAACGTTCAATTTAGGAGGAAAAGTTTCAATTTTTTTTTTTTGAAACCGTCCTTAATAAATTCTTATGAAATGTTTGAAGCATTTTACTAATTCCTGGGAATAACTTTTTATATTAAAAACTTTAAAGATCTAAAATACTCATTCTCTCTCTTAAAAATAACTTTTAATTTCTCCTTTTTTTTTTAATTAAACTTCAAAATTCAATATTTTTTCATCACTGTCAACCTATATATAATTGGAGTCTTGGAGAGTCCTCGAAAAATCTTTAATACATAACTTTTAGTCTGATATGTCACAATTGGAAGTTGGCACAACTTATCGCAATATATATGTGTGTGTGTGTGTGTGTGGGATTCTCTCGTAAAAATAATAAAAGATCTTGTAAAGTTTTATAAATAAAGTGTTGTTTATATATTATGATGACAAATTTATGTTAATATTGAAATATGAGAGAATAAAAAAAATTCAAATTTATTATAATTTTCCTTAAAAAATTACATATTATGACAACAAATCTGACTTGTCGCCAGTGGCGGAGCCACGTTTGGGCTGGGGTGGGCTATAGCCCCCCTAATTTTTTTTTTATAGCTATAAGGTAGGAAAAAATATGTAACAAATTTGTGATTAAAAGGAATATTAGAGGTCAATAAGGAGTGTATACATATACATATATATATATAATATAATGTTATTACTTGTAATATTAACAATATTGTAATTAAATACATGTTTTACATATGCAACCGGCTCAAAAATATAAAATTATCTAAAAAAATTGGCTCGGGGGTACAGCCTCCGAACCCCCTTCAAAATTATTTATAAGATTACAAATTTTTTAGGCTCCGCCCTTGCTTGTCGCAACCTTATTGTTCTGAACATATCGAAATTTCAAAGCGAACCTAGGACACCAAATTAGATAATTTAAACTCCACAATTGAGACTGACAAATTGAGGCAAGTTAAATAATCATTTTCAAACTTGCTTTCACAACACTGTTTTCACGGTACGTATATATATATAATTAAGTAATAACCACTTGGTTAGACAGGGAGGAATGGAAATCATGCAGGTAGGGAGTTGCGAAGGATACAAACGCATGGCAGCCGAGTCGGACAGAATTTTGAAGCAGCATGGGTTTGGGAGGAAGAACAGTATGCTACTAAAGGAGTTGCTTTGCCAACCTTTGCATCATCACCTTTGCATGCGGAAATATTGGCCTTGCTGCATTCTCTTCTTTGGGCAGTTTATCATCAGTGGGAGTATATTGAATGCGGATTCACAGCAATTAGTTCACATGCTAGCACAAAATATTTCTTCCGATAATTTAGACGTGACAAATTGCTTGATTAGATGGGTAATAGATTAAATTTAATGGATAATGGGTCACTAATGAATTGGGTCACTAATGGATAATTTGGATAAAAAACTCATCAACTCATATATAATCCAAAATTTAACGGGCAAGCAATGGACACCCATCTATATTTATTTATCTATATTATAATTAAATAGATAATTTGGTTTGTTCTATTTTTTTGTTCGACTTTTTTTTAAAGTCAACTTTTATTATTTATCAATCCAAATTAGAGACTCGAATTAGAAATGTAGTTTTATAAGAAAATAAAAATTAGCAACATAATTTTATAAAAAAATAATCAAAATAAAATCATCATACTTAATATTAATTTGTTACTTTAATTCAAACACACACACACACACACACACACATATATATATATATATGTATATATATATTATACACAATAATGCAAAACAATTTTGGTTTGACCTTTGACTTTTTCTAAAGTCAATTTTTATTATTTATCAATCCAAATTACAGGCTAGACTTAATAACATAGTTTTATAAGGAAATAAAAATTAATAACATAATTTTATAAGGAAATATCAAAATAAGATCATCTTACATAATATTAATTTGTTACTTTTATTCAAATACACACACACACATATATAGGAGAATGATCCATAACATGTATTTGTTATGGATCCTTATAGGATATACATCATCTATACCATTGAAAATAAAAAAAGAACGGCTATGATTAGAAACTAAAAATCGGCGCACGCTACTACTATTAGTAGGAGGAAATAAGGGTTTGACCTTATTAATTAGGGTTTAAGATTTATTAACTAAGGATAAGAGTTTATTAACTAAAATTTAGAGTTTATTAACTCCTTTTTAAACTAGGTTTAGCTAGGGTTTATTAACCTTATTAACCTCTAGTTAATAAATGTTAAACTCTAGTTAATAAACCATAATCCCTAAATCCTAAACTTTGATTAATAAACCCTAGTTAATAAATTCTAAATTTTAGTTAATAAAATCATACCCTTATTCTGATCAACGTCGCTACTATTAGTAGTAGATGATCTTAGATTTTTTAATCTTTTGTTACTATTAGTAGCGGTCGTCAATTTTCAGTAATGCTCTAAAATTATTTTACTACTTAGGTAATATAGTTTTACCTAACTTAAATTTGTTATTATTATTAAAATGTAAATATAATTATAATTTCAAGTATAAGTAAGATTTAATTGTTAGTTAGATAACATAATTTTAAAAATAAATAGATTTCTTATGAGGATTATCTTACTCGATATTAAATTGTTACTATTATTAGAATATGTACATATAATATACTAATCAACCATATAATTCAATTATTAAATAAAAAATAAAAAATAATTACTTTATCAAATAAGAATTTGTAAAAACAAATTAAAAACATCAATAATAATATTAAAATTCTACAACACGACTCATTCGTGCAGTTCAACCGAGTCAAAAATAAGAATTAATAATATAGTTTACAAAGAAACAATCATAAGATCATCTCACCTCTAATATTAATTTGTTACCACCGTTAATAAGATTTTATTACAATTTAAATGGTATAGTTGGAAAAGAAAATAATTTTTTCACATAGATCGTCTTACCTAACTTAAATTTGTTACTATTAATAATTAAAAATAAGTGTAATTATATTTCAAGAATAAATAGAATTTTATTAGTACTTAGATAATATAATTTTAGAAAATTATTTTACCTAATAAGTTCAATAATATATTTGTACAAAAGTAAAAAATAGAAGGAAAATATTTTATTAAAAATTAATAATACAATCTCGTGCTCTGCGCGGGGGTGTAGACGCTAGTTTATAATTAATTAGATAATTTAATTCTTCCTCCTTTATTTTAGTTTGGTTCGTCTTTTTTTTCTTTTTCTTTTCTTTTCGTTCCTTCGTTCCACCTTTGACTTTTTCTATAGCAAGTCAACTTTTATTATTAATTTAAATTAAAATCTGGAATTAGTATGTTAATTTTATAAAGAAATAAGAATTAGTAATCTATACAAAATATAAAGATAGTAAGTGAGAGTTTCTCCTGAATAAAGCACTCTCATAGTATTTAGTATTTTTAAATTTCTTCTACCAATTTTTCACCAATCTATATCTATATAATATATAAATGAAATAACAGAGAGAATTCTCCTCACAAACTAGAGTTTCTCATAGCCCCTCCTCACAAAATAAAATACTGGTCTCCAATATTTTAAAACTTCTTTTACCAATAAAAGGTAAATAAATTTAATAAATATATGTTCCTTTTTATATAGAGTCCAAGTCTTTTTACAGTAAATCTAATAAATATATGTTCCTTTTTAAAGCTTCTTTTCAAACTAAATCTCATTTTTTCAATTATAATAATTAAATAATATATTACTCACAAAATAGAACACTCTCATATTCTCCAATATTTTTAAACTTCTCATACTAATAAAAAAGTAAATCTAATAAATATATGTATTTTTTAAACTTCTTCTCAAACTAAATCTTCTTTTTTTTATAATTATAATTAAATAATAATATACTAAACAAATTTCAACATTAAACTAAATAAATACCATGATTACATACAAATGTGTAACAATTCATTGGCCAAAACGTTGGTATGGTATGTTATCGTCACAAGGGTCATGTCCGTCATAATGTGGTAATTTCTCTCTTTTCAACAAATTCTTCTTCTTTATCTTAATATTTCTTTTCTAGGAGCACCAACGGAACCACCGGCAATGTCAGATCTAGCCACCAGCAACATTGGTAACTCCATCTACGGCAAGTGATTATCTACCCGTCATGCATGAGGGCAAATACTATTATAATTAAATAAAGTGCTCTCGTAGGGGAATTTAAATATATAATTGTAATAACTGTTAGGTGACAGACTTATAGACTATGGAAACTCTATATACAAGTTCGACTAAAATTCAAGTTTGACACGGTGTTTCTATATGTTTTTGCATAGACATCTCAATAATACAGACAGTATGGTTTCTACCTTTTATAAAGTGGTGGGTTCAGTCACATTTGCCAGTTCAAGAAGACGAAACAGGCCAATTGCATGCAAAGAATCGACTGTAGCTGAAACATCCCCTATTAATTAGTTTACCTAATTAATGATTTGCGAATCTACACATCTAACTCATTTATTTAGTACTCCTTCCGTCCCAGAATAAAAGTCCTGGTTGACTTTTTGCGCATATTAAGAAAGAGGATAAAATGACAAAATTGTCTACATTTAAAGGGAGATGATATTTCCACAACAGTTTTTGATATTTCCACACGAAAAGTGTCGCTATAGATCTTATAGCGACGATTTTTACCTCTACAGCGACACTTTGCGTGTGGAAATATAAAAAACTGTTGTGAAAATATCGCTTGCCTATTTAAATTCTCATTTAATTACATAGTTTTTTGCACATGACTAGTGATACTCCATAAATATGCATAGGGAATAGAAATATGACAATTAATACTAAGGGTATTATGGGCAAATTATTATAAAAATAGATTATTTAAGGTAAGTAGACATTTAATTTGGGACTACCTAAAATAGTAATAAGGACTTTTATCCTAGGATGGAGGAAGTATTATTCATTTAACAACTTATCTAAAACTCACTAAAATAAATGGATAATTTTACTTATTTAATTATGTATTAGTGAACATGTTAATAGGTTTGAATAAAATTTTGTCAGCTCTATCTGATATATTATGATATATCCTTTTTAATCGTATTATCCATGATGTTTTAAAGTTAGGTAGCGTGCTTATAGCTTGTGTTGGGGGGTATCAACGTATAGCCCAAAAGGCCTATTCCAATTTAATTGGATTTAGGGTTTGTCAGGCTTTGACTCCTTTGTGTTAGTATATATACTTTGTGGTTTTAATGATGACAATACATATATGGGCTGAATTGATATTGTATTGGTTTATAATCTGTTTGGGCTACATTAGTCAAATATGTTCTTGCATGTTAAATTTATTATGGATTGCATGGTTTTGTATGGGTGATATATGTGTGTATTATGGACTATTGGGCTGATCTATAAAATGGATTGTTAGTTTCAACAGGTTACATTTTATTGGAATATGTTTTTCTAATATATTACCAAGTCAGTTTTTCAATATAGCTGGAAAGTATTGTTAAACTGTTGTGGCTATATTGGGCTATATATTTATATATCTTTGATAATCTATTTTTCTATGAAGACCAATTCAAATATGAATTGGAGTATTTTAAGGAGTTTGGAATTGGTGTTTAATTCGAAGTAAAAGGTAATAGGCTGGTTTCTAAAGATTCTTTATTTCCTTAATAATAGCCTGTTATATTTTTGAATTTATATTGTTGGGATATATCTTTCTAAAATATATTATATGCTGTTATGGTTACCAATTCGAATTTGATTTGGAGATTAGCTATGGAATCTGGTTTATTTTGAATTTGAATTGTTTTCAGTTAACAAGTTTCAGCAATTAAAAGTGTATTAGAATATGGACTTTAACCGTCTTATTCTTTGATATAATTTGATTCCTTTATTTCAGCAAATAATTTATGCAAGTCTATATCTTGCTGAGATTTTTATATCCGTTAGTCAGGATAACAGATTTCTGGTGCTTCATTAGTGGAACTAGTCGTTGCCCACCTTTCCTATATATTTATGCAGTTTGCACGGCTAAAGAAGACACAAGACTAAAAAGCTGAAATTCATCAAAGCATTCTTCTTGAAAAATATCTGAGTCATATTCAAGTTATCGTGTCATTTTTTAGGTCTCAGATTTACAGTATAGTCTTTGTAATCCTTCTCTTAATATCTATTGTAAATAAAATACAAGTCTAGGTTAGATTGGGGATTTGTTATTGTAATATTCAGGATGTTCAACGAAGGTATCAAGGTCTCATAGGTGAGAGGTGTTGCAGATGTGCAAAGGGGGGCAGAGGTGTCCAATCGATCTTCGTTGTAACAGGGAGTTTTATTTTATGTGTAAATTGTTGAATATTATTTTAATAAAGTGAGTCTCCAATACCTTTTGGTATTGGACGTGGATGTAGGCCGATAGACTAGAGGTTTAAGGGTCGAATCACGTATATATCCTGGTGTGATTTCTATTCTGCATTTGTTATTTGTTTGCTTTAGTTTTCTGCATATACAGATTAAGTTCGTGTTTAGAATTATACTAAAACGGACAGGTATTAGCTGTCCGATTATAACAGACGAAGAACATATACTAATATGGACAGGGTTAACCTGTCCGATTATCACCTACAGCAGTAAACTATAAAATTGACCATTATAGATCACTTGTGGGTGTTTACACCTATTCACCTCTCCCTCTAGGTGTGCTTATTTACATAATTCCATTTGGTATCAGAGCAAGGCTCTACTAATATTGATCTTTGCAGGTCGTAGGGAAAGATCTTATGGCACACCTCAATTTTCAAGATGGTCAATCCACAAGTCGACCAGCTCTGTTGCTCGGAAGCGAGAACTTCAACTTTTGAAAGTTCAGAATGATGATTTATCTCAAACGAGACCCATGGGAGTGGTGGGTTGTTGAAAATGGGCCTGTTATTCCGAGACATGATGATGGAAAACCTAAGACTCTCATGGAAATGGATCCAAATGAATCGTACATGGTATCCTATGACTCCAAAGTTATGAACACACTGCTGAGTGGTATGATCCAAGCTGAAATTGACAAGGTCTTGGCATGTACTACTGCAAAAGAAATTTGGGATACAATCATCATGAGCCACGAGGGAACTACTAAGGTAAAAGAAGTTAAACTAAGTATGTTAATGCAAGAATATGAGCTTTTCAAGTTAGAAAAGAATGAATCTATCAAAGAAGCTCAAGCTAGATTTCTCACTCTAATGAACTCTCTAAGTATGCTTGGCCGAAAAATTGATCAAAGGGAGATAAATAGAAAGATACTTAGAGTCATGCCCAAACGGTTCGCACCAAAGGTTACTACTCTTCAAGACTCAACAACAATCAGTACTATGGAAACTCTCACTCTATTTGGAGAGCTTGAAGAATTTGAAAATCAACTAAAGAGATATGATGAAGAAGATGAAGGACCTAAAAGGAAGACTTTAGCTCTACAAGCCGAAAGCTACATGGAAGGTGATGATGAAGATTTCGATGAGGAAATAGCTATGATAACTCGAAAATTGAGAGAACTGATTAGAAAGAAGAACAAATCAAAGTTCCAAGGCAAAACATTCAACAACAAGAAAGACTTCAAGCAAAAAGAAGAGACATGTTATCAATGTGGAAGACCAGGTCACTTTAAGAAAGAATGTTTCCAATTGAAAAGGAAGAACAAAGCAAGCAATTCAAAAGGAAAAGCATTAATGACATGGACCGATGATGAGTCCGATCATGAAGAAGAAGATGATGAAACTGCTCAACTATGCTTCACTGGATTTAGCAATCAAGAATCATCCGAGGTAAACTCTGAACTTGGTAATATTACTATTTCTGATTATCTTGTTTTAAAGAATGAAAATATTCGCATTAAAGAGAAAAATGCTTATTTAAAAAATTGGATAAATGATTTAATGAAAGAAGTAGAAACTTTGATTAAGGAAAAACAAGAAATAGTTAAAGATTGCACATCAAGTGAAGTATCTAAGTTAAATGCTAAAATTGATTATCTTGATAACTATAATAAAATTCTTTATAATCGTGCAAACAAATTGAATGTAGAATTCAACGATCTTAAAAAGGAAAATGATGTTTCAAACGAAAGTTTGCAAATGAGAGATACTTGTATTGACGCTTTTAATGATGGAAAAATAGTAAACATGCAAAATAATAATGAGGAAGAAATAGTTTCATTAAAAATGGATCTTACAAAATTTGTTCAAGGAGAAGAAACTTTAAATATAATGTTGGGAGCTCAAAGATCAAGTCTAGATAAACAAGGTACTGGGTATAATCCTGTTAAGAACATAAAAAGCACTACTAATAAAATTAGAATAATAAATAATAAGCCAAGGAATAAGCCTCTTTATTGCTCACCTTTTGTTACTTGCAAAAAATGTGGTTTAAAAAGACATTTTGATACGAATTGTAATAAAATAAAAATAAAACAAGTTTGGGTAAAGAAAGGAGAATTACTTGTTACTAACAAAATCGGACTCAAACAGATGTGGGTACCAAAACGATGAGATGCTTCTTTGTTTTGTAGGTGTGTTTAAAAGCTAAAGTGTCATCACATAAATGAGTGCTAGACAGTGGATGTTCTAGATACATGACAGGTGATAGAACTAAATTTACCTCATTTGTTGCAAAGAAATGAGGCATGGTTACTTTTGGAGATGACACCACATGTCAAATCATCGGTAAAGGTAAAGTTGGTAATGGTAAGATTTTTATTGATAATGTTCATCATGTTGAAGGATTAAAATATAATTTAATTAGTGTAAGTCAACTTATGGATACTGGTCATAAAGTAATTTTTGAAAAAGATAAATGTGCCATTATTCATGTTTCTCATAATGTTCCTTTAGTAGCTAATAGGGAAGGTAATATTTATACAATCAATTTTGAAAATCAAAATGAAGATATTTGCTTAGTTGTTGTTCAAGATTAAACCATTCTATGGCATAGAAGGTTAGGGCATGTGCATGTAGAGCTGATTAACAAGTTAGTTGCAAAGAATCTTGTTAAGGTCTACTAAAGCTGAAATATGAAAAGACAGGTATTTGTAATGCATGTCAGTTAGGTAAACAAGCAAGAAATTCCTTTTCAAGCAAAAATCAGGTATCAACTTCTTTGCCTCTTCAATTATTGCATCTTGATTTATTTGGACCCGAGAGATATGCTAGCTTAGGAAATAATCATTATAATTTTGTTATTGTTGATGATTTTTTAAGGTTTACATTGGTTTTATTTTTGAAAACTAAAGATCAAGCTTTTGCAGAATTTGAAAAGCTCATAAAGAATGTTGAAACAAAACACAACCTCAAGCTAATTGGTATAAGGAGTGACCATAGTGGAGAATTTGGAAAAGACTTTATACCATATTGCAGTGAGAAAGGAGTTACACATGAGTTTCTGCACCAAGAACACCTCAACAAAATAGGGTAGTGGAACGTAAAAATCGTACTCTCCAAAAAACTACAAGAACCCTACTTCAAGAAAGTAAACTTCCTAAAAAATTTGGGCAGAGGCTGTAAGTACTGTATGTTACATTTTAAATAGAGTATTAATTAGACCCATATTATTGAAAACACCATATGAGTTACTAAACAAGAGGATTCCTAATATTAATTATTTTAAAGTGTTTGGTGCTAAATGTTTTGTTTTAAATACTAATGGTAATCTTGGAAAATTTGATGCAAAATCAACCGAAGCTATTTTTCTTGGTTATTCATTGCATAGTAAGGCATATAGGGCTTATAATCTCGACAAGTCAAAGGTTGAAGAGTATGTGCATGTAATATTTGATGAATTTAACCATGATCTGTCAAAAGAAGAGGATTCTGCATGAAATAACAATCTGAATCGTGGAACCCAAAATGCTAAATCCAAACAGCCGAAGCCGTCCGAATCATAAGGAAAACAGATGAAATCAGACAGCTTGAGTCGTCCGCTTTAGTAGAAAACACAGAAATGTAGACACCTATAAACAAACAGCCAAGACCGTCTGATTTAGAAGAAAAATCAGATGAACAGTCAGATGAAGAACATGACATTCTAGAGGTCGAACCTGGCGAACAAATGTGTAATGTCAGGCTTCCTAAATCATCCCAAACTGTGCAAAATCATCCTCCGAACCTGATCATAGGTGACCCTAATACTTCGATGAACACAAGAAGGAAAACAAGGAATTATTGTGCATTTTCAGCCTTTCTTTTACAAGTTGAACCTAAAAGCACCAAGGAAGCAATTCAAGATGAGAATTGGACAATCGCCATGCAAGAAGAGTTAAACCAATTTGAATGGTGTCGGGTATGGGATCTTGTTAAGTCTCCTAAAGATGCATCTATTATTGGTACAAAATAGATTTTCAAAAATAAACTTGATGAAAATGGCATAATCACAAGAAACAAAGCTAGATTGGTAGCTCAAGGGTATAATCAACAAGAAGTTATAGATTATGAAGAAACTTTTGCCCCTGTTAACGTTGCACGGTTGGTAGCAATAAGAATTTTATTAGCCTATGCATGCTACAGACAATTTAAATTATATCAAATAGATGTGAAAACTGCATTTTTAAATGGTTATTTAAATGAAGAAGTATATGTTAAGCAACCACCAGGATTTGAACATGAAAAATATCCACACCATGTATTTAAATTGAAAAAGGTTTTGTATGGATTAAAACAAGCTCCAAGAGCTTGGTATGAAAGGTTAAGTAAGTTTTTATTAGATAATGGTTTTAATCGTGGCAAAATTAATTCTACTCTTTTTATTAAAACCAAAAATAAGGACTTATTAATTGTTCAAATTTATGTTGATGATATAATTTTTGGAGCTGCTACTAACTCTTTATGCAAGTGGTTTTCCCAATGCATGCATAACGAATTTGATATGAGCCTTATGGGTGAGTTAAATTATTTCTTGGGGCTTCAAATCAAACAATCAAATGAAGGGATTCACATTCATCAATCCAAGTATGTGAAAGAGTTATTGAAGAGGTTTGGTTTTGAAAATACCAAACTAAAAGCAACTCCATTGAGCACAACTGTCAAGTTAACAACTGATGCTACAGGTAAAGATGTTGAGGTAACAATGTATCAAGGTATGATTGGTTATTTACTTTATTTAACAGCATCAAGGCCAGATATTATGTATAGTGTATGCTTATGTGCTAGACTTCAAGCTCAACCGAAAGAATCTCATCTTAAAGCAGTAAAAAGAATATTTAAATATTTATCTGGCACTATTAATCTTGGCTTATATTATCTTGTATTTTCAAGTTTTGAACTCATTGGATACTCAGATGCAGATTATGCAGGGTGTCAAGTTGATAGAAAAAGCACAAGTGGAGCTTGTGAATTTTTAGGTCAAAGCCTTGTGGCTTGGCATAGCAAGAAACAAACATCAGTTGCTTTGTCAACTGTGGAAGATGAATATCTGGCGGCAGGTAGTTGTTGTTCACAAATTTTGTGGATGATACAAACTCTTCATGATTTAATGTGATATGTGAAAATGTGCCTATTATGTGTGACAATACTAGTGCAATTGATATTTCAAAAAATCCTGTACTTCATTCTCGTACTAAGCATATTGAAGTGATACATCATTTTCTAAGAGACAATGTTGCTAAAGAGTTAATAAAGTTAGTATGTGTCCTTATTGAACATCAATTGGCTGACATTTTTATAAAACCTTTATGTGAAGAACGTTTTTGTACTTTGAGAAGGGAACTTGGTATGTCTATATGTGCTTGATAGTGTTGCTTAGATAAATAATAATTATTATAAAATAAAAAAATAAAAAATAAAAAATAAATATATATATATATATATATATTATATATATTTTTCACATATCTATATGTTTTACTCTACTTATCTAATGAGTTAAGGACACTAATGGAATTTCATTCACATCAGATTAATTTTATGAGTCTACCTTACCTAAATATCTTAGTTATCTTAACAGACGTTAATAAGGGCTACTGTAAGACCCCGAATTTATGAAATAAAAGTTTATTATTTTTTTAAGATTATTTTTCTAAATAGTGAAGTGCTTAATTGTTATAAATGATAGTTAAGGGTGTTATATGCAAATTATCTGATAAATAGTATATCGAGGAATATTCCTTTTATCGGTAAATATTCTTTTTGTCGGGGAATATTATATTCGGTACCGTACGACGGCGTTGAAATGACAATATTGTCAACGATAGTGGGCCCACAACGGGTTAACTGTCGGATATAGAAAGTGATAGAAATTGGCGGCAAAACTTTAACCAATAACTGTTGAAATACCCGGTGATAAAAAGAACAGTAAAACGCGTTATTCCACAGTAGCACATGTTATTCCACAGTAGCTCACGATATTACACAGTGTTTTATATTATTGATTCAATAATTGATAAAGTAGCAATTGCACAGTATCTTGATTCAATAATTGTTAAATAGCATCTGCATAATATATTTTACTATTTGTCACGACACTGTAACTCTTATCATTTGATAGGATATTTTAGCATTATTGACAATGTCTAGAAATTCTGTCAAGGAAAGGGGTTATTTAATTGCGCGCCATTTTTATGGAAGACCCCCTCTTTCCTGGGAATAATTTGGTTGCGAGTATATGCTATCTGTGATATTAATACATTTAACACAATAATACAGAAAAAAAGATTTATTGTGATAATGGAGTTATTTTTATAATGGTTTTATCTGTTTGATAATGGAATTATCTTTTGATAAATGGAAGAAAAAATGGATGGATGATATAAATGGAAGAAAAAATGGATGAATGATATTAAAAGAATATGCCAAGGGTAAAAGAGTAATAAACAAAAAAATTTAGGGAAAAGACTAAAATGTCCTCACCTTGATTTTCCTATAAATAGGGAGGGTTTGCTTTAGAAATTTTTACACCTTCATTGCTTATACTTTCTCTCTCTCTCTCTCTAAATTTCTTAAGTTCTCTTAGTGTGCTAGGCTATTGTGAGTATTTGTGAGAATACTAGTATTATCCGAAGTTAGTAAACTTCATAGAAAGTAACATCCAGTTAACGAAGATAGGGAATATCATTTCTTTCATACTCATATATAATATCATTTGCTTTCATGTTCGTAAGTGATATTATACTCATAAAGGTTGTTATTCATTCTATATTAATTTGTAGGGATAACCTGTCCGTGGGGTATTACGCATGCCAGGTGAATATCCTTTTGTATTCATTTCTTATTATTCTGTGGGAATAACATGTATGTACGAGTGTCGTACCTAGTGAATACCCTTCTGTATTCATTCCTTATTACTCTGTTGGAATAACCTGTATATACGAGTATCGTACCTGGTGAATAACCCTTTGTATTCATTTCTTATTAATCTGTGGGTATAACTTGTCTGTGCGGATTGACGCATGCCTGGTGAATAACCCTTTGTATTCATTACTTATTAATCTGTTGTGAAATAATATGTCTACGCGAATTATCGCATGATGGGTGAAAATCCATTTGCAGTTTCATATATTCTATTATACTCGTATAACATATCATTTCTTTTGTACTCTTTAAGGGATATCTTTTTCTTTCACATTTCTCCATTTATGATAAGAAATCTTTGTTTGTTTCCAAAACCTTATTTTTAAATGGAGAAAATCCCTGAAAATTAGTAGAATATTCTTAATAGTTTGTGTTTCATCTAATATCTTTTCACTTGAATCTTTCTATTTCATTTTATACGTTATAGTTGAAGCATGAAATAATTTCTTGAATATCATTTTTGAATTTGACTCCACAATTTGGTCATCGTGTTGGCAATTTGGTCAATCTTTGATACTGATTAAACTATAAAGCTTTTCTTATCCTTAATCTCACTGTGTCATTGTCATCATCCTCATCCTCATACTTAAATTGTGGTGATAGTTCTCTTTGGCCCGTAGTGCAAAGATGAACTGGCGTGACATAATTTTGACCAAACTGTGTATAGGAATGTCTCAATACCTTACTATTAGTGTGGCAATAAGTGTATTGAGAATTTAAGATATATTTATATTGTGTTGTCGTATTTTGCACAATACTTATTAGTTGTAAATGGGAAAATACATATTTGTATTTGTATTTTGTGGAATGTTATTGGTGACTCAAAATGGGTTGTATGGACCTATTTTGGGGGCGTCACAGCTAGTTTGGTCATAAATGGTTACTTAAAGGGCATTTTGGGGTTTAGATCTAATAAATTAAGCGGGAGTATATCTTTAAGGGTTTTAAGTCCTAATCTCTACATGAGTTATATTCTCTCTCTCACTGTGTCTTTTCGTCTTCCATCTCTCTCTGTTTCGTTTTTCTTCGTTCTTTCTTACAAAAACAAAACTAGGGTTTTGTTTGCTCTCTCACCGACGAATCTATGGCTAAGACACGAGGAGGTCACACTTTCATCACCGGCCGAAAGTCGGGTCATCGAGAAGGGAAAACGTCCATGGAATCGAGAGAGAAGCGTCGCCTCAACAGAAATCTTCAAAAGCTTGCATCCGATTTGGGGGCTTCTTCGAAGGAGATGAAGAGAAAAGGACAATCATGAAAGGATAAAAACCGTATCACAATGAGAATTTCTGATTTTCCTCCCTCAGTTTCTAAAACTCATAGTACATCTCTATCTTTTAGATCTCCAAAATTTGCCACTCAATTTCAGAATTTGATGATGAATAAACCTATTGTTTATGGAAAACCAGTTGACCCGGTTCTTTTTAACACTATTGGAGTCACAGCCTTATTTGAAAAAAATTGGGTTATCTGCTATGTTATTTCCACCCAAGTCTGCCTATCCTATGTTGATTAAACAATTTTATGGCAACATATCTGTTTCATCTGATAGGATTCACTTTTTTGTTCAAAACAAAACAATTTTGATATACACTGCTTTATTGGGTGCTTTATTTGATATTCCTTGTTCTGGCCCTTCTCCTTTCACACTTAAGGGACCACTGGAATTTAAAATTTTGTCTATTCTGCAACAATTTAGGGTTGTCAAAGATTGTCCTACTGCTGAATTTATTTCATTGCCAACTGTTATTGAAACAACTCCTCTGAATAGTGTTGTTCATAAGCTTATTCGTGCTAAACTCGTACCTAGAATTGGGGGTAGATCAAAAATGACTTATCAAGATTTGATACTGTCAGCTCTTATTTTGTCCAAAACAAAATTTAATTGTGCCTTGTTAATGATTAATCATATGGAAAGCTGTATTAAAACAAAATCAAAGTGATTTCCTTATGGTGGATTTTTAACAAAAGTTTTTGCTCATTTTGATATATCTCTTGAACATGAAGAAGTTGTCCAGTTGACTAAAGTAATTGATGAACTGGTTTTTGCAAATTCAAAACTCAAAATTGGGGTTGACAATGTTTTATCTTGGGACATAGAAGAAGATATTCCTGATCCTACTGTCCTTGCTATTTCTCCTTCTCATTCTCCTACTCCTCACCCTATTCCCATTCCTCATACTTCCCACAATTCAAACCTTTCTCATCTTGTTGCTAATATGAATGTCAAGTTCGACACAATGCTTGAACTCATGCATAACTTTTCAGCTTCTCTCAATTCTTTATTAGATAGGGTACTCACTGTTACTGAAAGAGTTGACTCCTTAGATGCTAAGTTCAAGTCCCTTGCTAAAAAAATTGAAGATAGAATGTTTGGAATTGTTCCAGAGGAAGGTTAGGCTCTCCTTTTTGATGATGTCAAAGGGGGAGAGATTTTGGGATGATATGATTTTAATTCTGATAACTATTGATAACTATTTAGATATTTGATAACTGTTTTGGGAATTGATAAACATTGGAATCTGTCCTGGTTGGTTAAACAGTAATTGGAGATATGATATTTATTATGAAGTTATGTTTTGGATATTACTTGTTTAACATGACATATTTGATATAAATGATATGTTGGAAGATAGTGTTTAAATGATATGCATAAATTAAGGGGGGCCATATATTTAGGGGGAGTATGTGGAGTATGTTGGTCATAAAGGTTAATATATTGTCATCATCAAAAAGGGGGAGAATGTTAGTATATATACTTTGTGGTTTTAATGATGACAATGCATATATGGGCTGAATTGATATTATATTGGTTTATAATCTGTTTGTGCTACATTAGTCAAATATGTTCTTGCATGTTAAATTTATTATGGATTGCATGGTTTTGTATGGGTGATATATGTGAGTATTATGGACTATTGAGCTGATCTATAAAATGGATTGTTAGTTTCAACAGGTTGCATTTTATTGGAATCTGTTTCTCTAATATATTACCAAGTCAGTTTTTCAATATAGCTGGAAAGTATTGTTAACCTGTTGTGGCTATATTAGGCTATATATTTAAATATCTTTGATAATCTGTCTTGCTATGAAGACCAATTCAAGTCTGAATTGGAGTATTTTACGGAGTTTGGAATTGGTGTTTAATTCGAAGTAAAAGGTAATAGGCTGGTTTCTAAAGATTCTTTATTTCCTTAATAATAGCCTGTTATATTTTTGAATTTATATTGTTAGGATATATCTTTCTAAAATATATTATATGCTATTATGGTTACCAATTCGAATTTGATTTGGAGATTAGCAATGGAATCTAGTTTATTTCGAATTTGAATTGTTTTCGGTTAACATGTTTCAGCAATTAAAAGTATATTAGAATATGGACTTTAACCGTCTTATTCTTTGATATTTGATTCCTTTATTTCAGCAAATAATTTATGCAAATCTATATCTTGCTGAGATTTTTATATCCGTTAGTCAGGATAACAGATTTCTGGTGCTTCATTAGTGGAACTAGTCGTTGCCCTCCTTTCCTATATATTTATGCAGTTTGCACGGCTAAAGAAGACACAAGACTAAAAAGCTGAAATTCATCAGAGCATTCTTCCTGAAAAATATCTGAGTCATATTCAAGTTATCGTGTCATTCTTTAGGTCTCAGATTTACAGTATAGTCTTTGTAATCCTTCTCTTAATATCTATTGTAAACAAAGTACAATTCTAGGTTAGCTTGGGGATTTGTTATTGTAATATTCAGGCTGTTCAACGAAGGTATCAAGGTCTCATAGGTGAGAGGTGTTGCAGAAGTGCCAAGGGGGCAGAGGTGTCCAATCGATCTTCGATGTAACAGGGAGTTTTTTTTTCTGTGTAAATTGCTAAATATTATTTTAATAAAGTGAGTCTCCAATACCTTTTGGTATTGGACGTGGATGTAGGCCGATAGACTAGAGGTTTAAGGGTTGAACCACATATATATCCTGGTGTGATTTCTATTCTGCATTTGTTATTTGTTTGCTTTAGTTTTCTGCATATACATGTTAAGTTCGTGTTTAAATTATGCTAAAATGGACAGGTATTAGCTGTCCGATTATAACAGACAAAGAACATATACTAATTTGGACAGGGTTAACCTGTCCGATTATCACCTGTAGCAGTAAACTATAAAATTGACCATTGTAGATCACTTGTGAGTGTTTACACCTATTCACCTCCATCTAGGTGTGCTTATTTACATAATTACAGTTTGAGACTAGTATACTGAGAAAGTCAAATGTATATTTTCTAACCGAGCTGGGTCCCACAGGGCTATTCCTAGAGCAGTGCAAACGCCCGTCGATGGAACATCTTTCATCAACTCACATGGCCTTATTTTTGAAGTGGCAGGTTGAAGGAACAAGGGTAAGATTTTGGACTATAAAAGGGAGCCTCAAATTATAAGAAAATATTAAACACATTTTATACTTGAAATTCAATTAATTTACTATTTATCTCTTGACCTCAATTACTAACGTCAACAGTGAAAATGTCCTATATCGGCAAATGCCATTAATGACCGTAAAAACGTTTGTACAAATCCAAAAACACTAAGTCCCACGCTGAAGACTCGTACTTGAAGGCTAGGTCGTCATTAGTTTGTAGTGCTACTAAAGTTCGTAGATCTTTGTGAGTAAGGCTCATTGTCTAGCCTTATCTGCTAGATCTTCTAGATGTAACCCTTATATATCTAATGATGTTCTCATTATTACCCAAAAAAGAAAACCACTTTGTTATACACTTTCTTGTTAAGATAATTTAAAATAGTTAAACCTATAAATAAATATATTTTAATACTCGTTTAATTTTAACTTGTGCTGTTTCTTGAGCCACTTGTAATTTTTTAATATATACGTCTCTAGACTCTACATTAAGCCTATGAGTTTCCTGTCGGCTATCAAAATATATATATATATATATATATATATATATATATATATATATATATATATATATATATAATATATATTAAACAAAATACCAAAAAGATTCTCTGTCAAATTAAGTTTATAGTTTTCAACTTGGTTTGTTTTTATCATTGAGTGAAAAAATTATTGAACATTTCTTAAACTATTAAAAATATTTAAATTATTTTTTTCAAAATTATTTAACTTTTGAATAATAGTTAAAAATGTCATAAATTTGACCAAATTACATGTACTTGTCGTAGACATGTCAGGAAAGTTCGAATTTCTAAAGTTCATTTGAAAATTGGGTTTTTTTTTATTTTACAATTATTGAAATTTAATGACTTTGATGTAAAAAGTATTAATTTATGTGTCTAATTTGAAAAAAGTTCAATAATTGTTTTAGTCATTGTTGAGGTTTCAGAAAAATGGTATAGAGCCGAAATAAACCTAATTTCTTTCATTAAGTAAGAAATATTTTGTTGAGCTTGGAATCGCGTCTTGTTTTCTATATTTTTTGTAAAAAAAAATAATTAATTGTGGCAAAAATATGTTGATTTTTATTGCAAGTAGACACATTGATTAGTTAATTATTTAATATATTAAATATATTATTGTATTTACTCGCAATAAGAGTCAACATATTTTTGTTACAATATATAGAAGGTATCTAATTTTTGTTTCTAAAATTTGCTTTCTGAAATATAATTCTTTGACATTTGTGTTGTCTACATTTTTCAGTTTCTATGTTCGTTACTTTTGATTTTGATCAATATATGATCTCTTTTTAAACGTGGGAAAAATTGTTGTGATCAAGTTAATTAAAATTTACAAATCATGGCATGACATTTCAGCTTTTGTAGGAGAGAAGATAATATAATGTTGAGAATCTGCAGTCAAATAAAACTGTTCTCTCTATTTCACAAAAATAATTTTATTTATCAATTATTTGGTTATGAAATAATCTCAATTCTTTTGATGACACGATAGAACAACATAATACTCTCGAATTTATGAACACAATTCTATATATCACCACTATTAAACCAAACGATATCACCATTATTAAATTAATTAACGATAAACATGAAACCGATACCATCACTATTAAATTAAACGATAAACATGAAACCAAAACATTTAGTTTCGAGTTAATTTGTAAATTTTGTTTTTTTTATGGAAAAATCTATACCACCTTGAAAATTGTTTAGTTTATACCGACCCTGTAAATATGGGTTCTCAAGAAAAGAATTAATGAAATAAATCTTAGTCTTTTTTATTCACTTAAAAATATTAATTAGAGACTAAGACTTATATTAACTCGCATCAAATTATATTGGTAACTGATGTAGGACTATTCCTTATCATTTAGCATGAAGTTTGCATCAACTTATCATTGTGCTAAATGCATATTTTCATCAGTTAAAAATATTAATGACTTGTAAAAGTTTTATCAAACTAAAATAGTCTGTAAAATATAGTGGTGACATTAATTAATTAATAAAGAGAAAAGTCTGATGACTAAATAAAAAACAGGTCATTTCACTCCTTTCTCCAACTTTATCATCGGCTAAATAATCATCTTAGTCCTTGTGCTTTACACCTAGATTTCAATTTAGTCCAAATATCATATTTATTTTTAAAAAAATCTTACTCTAAGAACAAGGTACAACTTAGTTCAATTTTATTTTAACCATTTTTTTTTATTTTTTTGATGAGCTGGGTGTAAATGTGAATATTCTTATTTTAAAAATAGTTATGTGGATATAACATTTATACGACAAGATTAAAACAATTTTAGTCATTAACTGTCCTTCAATTCTCCAGCTCGTTCCTATTTTTGTTCTAGAAAAATTTAAATTTATTGTGAAGAAATTAAATTAAAGCTTAAAATTCTCTGTGATGTAAATAAATTAGAATTAGTATTACGAAATTGAAATTAAAATTCTAAGTGATGCAAAGTAATCAAATTAAAAATTGCAAGTGATGCAAAAAAAATAAATTTAAAACTTCAAGGTGATGTAAAGTAAGTAATTAAAGATTTGCAGTAGAGAAATAAAAAAATAGGTTGAAGAATTGAAATAGGTTTATTAAGAGGGAGATAGGGGGGGGGGGGGGGGGGGGGTGGGGGGGGTAGGGGGGGGGGGGGGCGGAGGGGGGGGGGGGGGGGGGGGCGGGCGGGGGGGGCTTGTTGACTAAATGCTTTATCCACATAAGCATTTTTATTTTATTTTATTTTTAATGTTAGAATATCCATCATTAGGGCCATTTCATCGAGTAAATGATTTAATATAAAGAACAATAGTTGAAGTATAATGCAATAGATCTAGATGGCTAATAAAAGTTCCAACTTGCCCTTTTTTCCCTCCCCCCCCCCCCCCCCCCCCCCCCCCCCCCCCCCCCCCCCCCCCACCTTCGCCCCTCCCCCCCACCCCCCCCCCCCCCCCAGAGACTAAAAGGCCCTATAAAAGTTAATAATAAAATCATGTATCCCCTCTCATGTAACTCTTTCTTTTTTTGCTTCAGCCTTTTCCATGATGAAAGACAACACCCAGGTTCTCTCTCTCTCTCTCTCACACACACACACACACTCATTTCCTATTTTGTTTGAACGATCGATTGAATGTTTCTAGTCCTTTATTAGCTATGAATCCGTGATTATATACAGGCCTACTTTTTGTAATGGTGCATGTATATTATATATGCTAGAATAGCTAGTTTGAGCTACTTATTATCAAATACTATCATAATTGAAATCAAAATGAAAGAGGCTGCAATAGTGTAATCACATCCTAGTACTACTTGTTAGAGTGTGTGTGTCTGTGTATATATATATATATATATATATATATATATATATATATATATATATATATATATATATATATATATATATATATAAAGAGCAACATAACTAGCAGAACTACATTTAGCGACGGACAGACGACGATTTTGTCCGTCGCCATAGGTCATGTCTGTCGTCATAACTTTTAGCGACACTATATGTTGTCCGTCGCTAAAAGTTATAGCGACAGACAAGACTTATAGCGACAGATAAAACCGTCGTCTGTCCGTCGCTAAAAGTAGTTATGCTAGTTATGCTCTTGATCCGTCCTATATATATATATATATATATATATATATATATATATATATAACTTCTTAACTCTTAGTTAAGGTGGTTTTCATTCCAATATTCCATGTTTTAATATTTTTCTTTCTTTTGTCTATGTATCCTGATGAAAGATTTTCTTATTTTCTTTGTATGTAGTTAATGGATCTCTTTTCATCCAACGGAAAAAAGTGAAAACAGGTAGGCGGAGTGCAAGTTTTTTAACTTCACTTTTGGGTGCTACCAACAGTGATCTAGTTATAAAAGGTATCTTCTGGTTCATATTCGAATGCATGTCATCAATTCATGAAGTTTACTCTGACGATAGGTTAGATCATAGTAAGATAATACTCTCATCCAATATCATCCGCTAAATGTGATAATAGATCAATGATCTGATTAATTATATAACACATCATTGATTTGTCTCATCGTCATTTTGGTCCAACAATACAGATCATGATCCAAATCAATCTATTTCCAAAAAAAAAAATATTATTTATACAATTACATTAATTTATAAAATGTTATTATTTATAAAATTATATTAACTTACGAAATAATATCACTTAATCTCTTTAAACTTTTTACTTTCTCACCTTAAATTTTTTTGAACTTTCTCTCACTAATTTTTTTCACTTTCTCCATCTAAAAAATTCAATTTTTTCATGTCAAAAATCACTCTCTCTCTCTAAAAATTTATTTAATATAAATAAAACATATCTATATAAATTCACTTAAAAGTAAACCAAGATTTATATAAACATTTTATTGAAGTTGAAATAGTTAAAACAAACTCTCATTACATGACACAATCGTACTCGGGAATTGAACATTACATTACCTTAATTTGAATATTTTCTACAAAGAAATTCCTTCCTTTTTTTCCCCAAATAAGCACAAGTTCCTGTTTAGAATTCAGATTTTTGTTTTTGTGGGTCAAAGGTCCAAATCAAGTTAGATCTATGATTTGCCCCCATTTAAAAATTGATCTAATGAACTAAATTATCACATATTAAAAAATAAATGAACCGGAACCTTGATTGAATAAATTATATGGAGCAGATCAAATCATGGTCATGATTTGACTCATTAGTTGGCCTAGTGCGAGATAACTAGACAATATCTAATTTATTTATAATTTATCAATATTTTGTTTAAATAAACTGCCTAAAAAATATGTAGTTATCTAAAATTATTCTTTTTAATCTATATATACAAGTTTATCAATCTCGTGCGAAGCACGAGTGGCATAAATAATAATTTATTATATTAATAATTAAAAAAAATTAATTGTTCTTTTGAGAACATAATTATAGTTATTAAATAGTTAAATATTTATTCAAATAACTAATTGTTGAATTATATATTGTAGGTTCTTTCAATTAATTATATATTATGCTAAATATTTGAATAGATTATTATAGATTTATTTAGTTATGATTATGATCAGAAAAATAATTATAGTAAGAACTTTATCGCACACAGTAGTATGCTAGCTAGAGTGATCAGTTCTTTTTAATGGCTGGGGTTTAATAACTGAAAAAATCCTTCAACTTTACAAATTTTTACAATATATAACCCATGTATGATGTATTCTCGCTTAATAATTGACCAAAAAATATCCTGAAATCAACTAATAATGAACCATAGTTAACCAATGATGAGTTGACATGATGCACATACGAGTTGTAAAATAAATTATTTTATTATTATTATTATTATTTACTAATTAGTTTTACATTTTCACTTTTAAAAAAATATAAAATAAATATAGAAAAATTAAAAAGATTAAAAAAAACTGAACTACAACGATAATTTTAAAAATGATAAAATGATAATAAAAAACTAATTGTACCAAATGAGGCATATATAATATTGTTAATTAAATAAAATTCAACATATATGTATAAATATTAACAATATTTTAAAAATGGGATCAGACCGACCAATTGAATCGTTTAGACAAGAAATTGGTGGGTTCTATGTTTGGTCTGATTAAACCAGTTTGGTCAAGAATGGGATCAAATCATTTGACCACTATTGGTTGAACCAATAATTTGATGGTAAAATGAGTTAAATTGACATATTGAATAGATTTTTTGTATAATTTTTTTTATGGTAAGAATATTTATATTTATATTAAACACTTTTAATAATTTTGTAACACAATTTCATCATATTTTAATTTATCAGAAAATAAGATTTTAAAATTTTATTAATTATTTATAATATATTTCGAATTAAAATGATGTCACCGGTTCAATAAGTTTAACCACTAGTTAATTAAATGATTCATTCACCCGATAATCGGTTGGATTCTGAAACATGAAGCCTAGAATTTACCCATTTTTTTAGTGTACAACCCGGCTGAATGATGTAATATACTTGCAAAAAAAAAATTATAAAAAATAATTTACAAAATAATGTGTTAAAATTTAATTAGTAAATGATCTATCATACATGGATAGTCCAATGGTCATAACCAACCACAAGCATACAAATTATTTTGTATCCTTGTTTTGTAATCATTCTTTAGTCACCAAAATATTATTGAATAGACAAACGTAGAAGCCCCATCACCACCGTCCTGATTGTCACAAGGTCTATGTTTGACACTAAATTTTCTGCACCAAACCAATATAATGATGCATTGATTTGCACACCCAAATCAGTCACCAACGTTTCACCCACATCCACACACAATTCACAAATGTAATGCAAGGAGATCCTGAATAATATTAACGTAAGATGCGATATTGAACAGAAGTTCGTGCGTAAATCAGAAGTTGCAAACTCATTAATTACAGTGGATGTGATGTGGCAAAGTAAGCCTTTGATCCTTAATAATATTAACGTAAGCAGAAGTTTTTTCCTGTGGTGCATGCTTTGTTTCTTGGTTCCGTCTACCTCTTCCTATACTCTGCACGAATGGTATGCCCCTAATTTTCTGAGTTACTTAATAAATAAATATTTATAATAATTATTATTGTTCTTCTGTACTTACCTATAGGAAAAGAAAATAAAGATGGAATTCAAAGAATCTGAAGAAATTGAGAGAAACCGAGGAATTGAAAAAGGAGGAGAAGTTGAAGGAATTGAGAAAGAAGGAGAAACAGAAGAAGAAATTATTCAAATATTTTGGGAAGGAGAAGAATTTGAAGGAATTGAGGAAAACGGAGAAACTGAGAAAGGAGGAGAAGTTGAAGGAATTGAGAAAGAAGGAGAAATTGAGGAAGAAATTGAACTACTTGAAGGATTTCAAGAACATTGGGTAGGAGGAGAAATTGAAGAGGAGAGGCCAACAACTTCCGGCAAGGAGAACAAAAAAAAGGGGGACTTGCCAGATCCTACGTTAATTAACAGTATAAAGTTCTCCCTTGTGGAGCAACTACAAAAACAGTCGGCTGATTCATATAATATTTGCATCTATATAGTGTCTGAGAAACATAGGAAAGTAAAGGAGGAAGCCTACACACCTCAATTAGTCTCAATTGGGCCTCTTCACTATGGAAGAAACAACTTACAGTCCATGGACGCGTACAAATTCCGAAGCCTGCGGAGTTTCACTTCCAGGACTCAAGTCGGCCTCGACGGTTTGATTAAATTTGCAGCTGATGTGGAAGCCTCTGTTCGCGACTGTTATGCAGAAACAATCAACCTCAGTCCTCAAACGTTTACTGAGATCATTCTGTTAGATGGCGCGTTTATTGTTGAGCTCTTCTTGAAGAAAAGCTTTCCTGAAATAAGAGAACCAAATGATATATTATTTGACAACCGATGGATGGCGAGTGATCTGTTGCATGATATGTTATTACTCGAGAATCAGCTCCCTATACATTTCCTCACTGGACTATACGAATTCCTGGTTTTGGAGCCCAATATCATGTCCTTCCTCGAGCTTTCGCGTGAATATTTTGTTGGTGTGGGCAAAACTAGCACACTACAAGTGACGTATGATTGTGATCGCGCAAGGCATCTACTTGAGTTCTTACTATATCTTCACCAGCCTGATCGTCCAACAGTGGAGCCTGCACCACGCAACGGAAAGTTTGAATACACTCGGAGTGCCAGTGAGCTGCACCAAGCTGGGGTCAAGTTCGTTTTGGGGACAAAAGAATCATTATTCCAGGTACATTTTTCTGTCGCCAAGGGATGGCTAACAATTCCGAAGGTGACAGTAAATGATTTGACAGAAACATTTTTCAGGAACCTAATAGCCTTTGAGCAGTGTTGCCATTATCACAAGCACATAACCAGCTATATAGTCTTCATGGACAGCCTTATAGACACTCCCAATGATGTGGAACTCCTTATTAAGCATGGAATCGTGGAGAATATGCTCGGTGAAAATCAACTAGTTGCTGATCTTTTTAACAATCTTTACAAGGAAGTTGCAGCGGAACAGAGGGACTTCTATTTCGCTAAAATTTGTGATGATCTCAACGATTATAGCAAAGACAGGTTGCACCGCTGGAAGGCATCCTGCTTCAAGTGGAGGTTAGAAGCTAAGCGTACTTATTTCAGCAGTCCATGGGCCATATTCTCTCTTGCAGCTGCATTTATACTGCTAGTCCTTACAATCGTACAAACTGTGTGTTCGTTAACTGGAGTAATATAGGAGGAATCTTCGCAGCCTCCGTCTGTCTTATAAAAAGTCGGTCTTCCTCCAAAAGATATTACCATCATTATATTTCTCAGTTTTTGTAATTCATTCCATTGTTTACTGTACGAGTTAATTGGGTACACCATTTCAAGTTGCTTAAACTACTACAAATCTGGCTAGTTATTTGAATGATATATTTTTTACCAACTTGATTTGATCTTTCCTTTTTCTTTTCGTTTTAATTCCATAAAATATTGTAAATGTCTGGTTGAGGGCATTATTAGAACTCCAAAGTTAAGTCGCAAGTCATCAAACTTGTTTCCCTAAAAGGATTGCTTCTAAAATGATTAATTTCCTTTAACTGAGAATGTTTTTGGTACCCTCCCAAAAGAGCCAAACAGTTCAAGGACAAAACTACAATTATAACAGAGAAATAATTTGATACACCTTCAGGGCTATTGCTTCCGTGCAGTGGAGAATTTTCCTAAGCATAAGAAGTATGAAAAATAATAATAATAATAAATAATTCAAAAAAAACTTTTAATTAATTCTAAAATAAATATTGAAAAACAGTTTTTTTAACTATATCCCTTGTGTTTCTCAAAAATTGAAAACAAAAGACAGGCTAAAATGAGTATTAATAAGTATTATATAAAGCTGTAAACTAAGAACAGAAGATATGGTTCCTCAACATAGTTGAAGCATTCTTCATACTTTTCGTCGTCATTACCCGTTGGATTCTACCTATATACATATATTGCTATAAAAGCAAAACATCCTCGACCACATAATAAAGCCAGAGCCGAACACAATGGACAGCATTTTAGTTAGATTCTAGGTTTTCCCAGATGCCCAAAACATCACATATTAATAAAATTATTTCCAAAATTACAGTTACAACAAAGTTTTTCTATAAATACAAGAGCAAATGTGTGCAGTCATAACTACCCTATAGTTCTTTCCTGCACAAAAAAGAAAATGTTAGAACAACACTCTTTAACAGTACAGAACGCTTAAAATGGTATCCTTTTTAATACCATAAATACTCGGACAGTATTCATCCTTCAGTGCCTGTCCACGAAGGAGTACATCCTGCACCGGCTGTTGCACCATATCCGCTATAATCTTCTTCAGACTACAAATTTTTGTCGACAATGTTACTCCATAACCAGAAGCCTGGATTTCAGCCAATGTCATAGGATGGACACAACTTGTTGACTTCAACCCCATATGAAGAGTAGAATTCCTCTCGATTATTCCATAACTAGCCAAATCCAGATCATTAACAAGCAATTTCCCAGCAAATGTGACATAAATGATACCTAAATCAATGGGCTCATCCAACTTGGAACAAATCATGTTCTTCACGTCTAACACCGTCTCATGTGGGCACACGTAAAGGCTAATCGTTTTGCCACTCCAATGCTTTACAAATATTTGAGTCGCTGGCAATTTTATATCTAGGACAGGTTCTCCTTTGATGTTGTAAAAGGACAATGTTTTCGAATCATCAAGCTTTTTCCCGTCCCAAATTACATTGTAGGCACCAAGTGAATAACCAACAATGCTCCCAACTATAGCTTTAACATCCCCGACAGTGTACAAAACCTTAGCTTCTGTTTTCACAATCTCTCCCCTTCCTATTTTCGCAGTTATTGATACCATATCTTTGGGATTAAAGACCAAATGAAGGGTTGACTCCCCTCTTATTCCAAGAGAAGTCAACGCCTTGTTATCTTCGAGTGGGATCCCTGCATGAAACAGAGTGAAATCATCTGTTTCAATCCCCTCCCTCGCCTGAATCATGCATTTGATGTTCAGGATGGTGTCATGAACATTTGCTTCAACATCAATAATTTTATTCTTTGATCCTATACTGACTAATATTTTTATTATTTCCAAGTTTTTTACCAGAAGATGAAGGCTAGAGTTCTTCTCTATGCCACATTCATCTAGCCTGTACTCGTCCTTGAGATGTACACCAGAAAAATACAGCTCCTGAAAATATTCACAAATTCCTTCCCTCTCGCATAACATTCTCTTAACATTCTTCACTGTTTCGGATTTCTTAACACTTAACGAAATCTTTTTTCTGAGTTCAAAGAGTATAGTAATCTACAACAGCACGCATCATGAAACAAGGCTTCATAATAAGTATCACAGAAGTATGTTAATTAGGAAATAAATTAAAAGCTTCTTCTGAGTACAGCAGCAAATAGACTTTAAGTGTTATATAATGAAATGAATGCGAGCATTAGGGAAATCCAAATAAGCATAAAACGAAATTAATGCAAGCTTACATTCACCCTAATATAAATATTCTTAAAAAACATCGAAACAAAACCTGTGAATCTTCCATAACACGAGTTGCAAAATCTTTTCGAATAAGTCAGTTTGATGCATACAACAATCATACTTAGATCAGCCAATAAAACTCAAAAGTATGCGCAATTCGGACATTAGCCTCTCTTATCTTGGATTTGTCACTCTCCGGTTGCAGGTATATACAATATACAGGAATAACTAGGTACATAATAATTCAAACAAGAATTCTGACATGTGAAAAGCATATATAACTCGAAAATTATCCAAAAATTAATATTCATTAAGAAGAATCAAAACAACCATGAGATTCAAATTTAACATGCGAGCTGCAAAATCTCTTAGAATACTACATTTCCAAGTAAAGAAGGATCATATTTTAATTAGCCAATAAAAAGTATGAAAAATTCAAATATCAGCCTCCTATCTTAGATTTGTAACTCTCAAGTTTCTCAATTTACAGGAATGAAAAGGCATGTAATTCAATGTATAATCTAGCCATGTAATACATATTGTTAGGATATATCATGGAGCTTATTCTCCTGAACAAGCATGAGGATAACCTTCGGGTCAGGAAGGCCAAGAGACCGACTCAGTGCCTACTCGCACAAGGATAGCCTTCGCCCATAGAAGCCCGAGGGCCAGAACCAAAGGGCTTTCTTAAGGCGAAGACCGAAGTGCCCTGTTAGGGGCGAAGCCTCTACAAACTGACACTTGTCCAATAGCCCCAAAAGTGCAATGATGGAAGTATGCACACGCTTCTGTCAGCCTACAGAAAGTGGTTAGTGAGACTAGTAACTTCACCGAAGTTAAGGGCATACTTTATATGTGAACTGGTGGTCCAAACCTTTGAGAGGCTAACACGTGAAATCTACCAACCGGGGATCCCTATAAACAGTGGCGGATCCACAGCAAGGGCAGGGGGGGCACTTGCCCCCACTGGATTTTCAGGAACAGGCATAAGCACTCAGGCATGTGATAAGAGGAAGACAAGAAGAGTCTATAAAATATTGATAGCAATGTGTTGTGCATGTGATGAATTTAACATTTCCCTTAAATTATGATTTTTTTATCTCCACCAAACTTATATTAATAATTTTCTATTTTTTAGTCGGCATTGTTATGGAGAACAATGAGTCATTGCTCTAAAATTTGTTAACATATTGTTTTAAAATTCTCTTACTTCCCACTACCTTGGTCTTTGATCTCCTAAAATTTATTTAATGTTGTCTTTCATGAACCAAATTCCAATCTCACATTCTCACTATTAATCTACTGATCTTAATATTTCATCTCGTAGCAACAGAGCAACAACGGAGGACAAGGACGACAACCCAAAGTCTCCAAATTCGCAAATCGCAACGGAGCAAATCTTGAAATTCAAGTCTCTAAATTTAAATCAGACAAATAGGCAATCAATATCTGCAACTAATTCAGGTACATTTTAATTTTAGTTTTTTAATTTCACAAATTTAATAATTATTTTAGGAATTTTTGTAATTGTTTATGGATTGTTCTTTTTTGTACTTTTATAAATTAGGGCTTTTTATTTCTTAAAACAACACTGCAATAATGAAGAGAACTCCATCAAATAAATTTTTTTTCGAGTATGTGTTCAATTCTATTTTTATTTTCTTTAAATTTTGTAATTTATTTTGTAATGTTATTTATTACTGGTTAGTGGTTTAATTGAGATTGTTTATTGTTGTTGCTAATTATACTTAACTATTCATATTGTATATTAGTCTTGTTTTGATGTTGAATTAATTTTTAAACATTTATTGATAGTCAGCATAGACATACGTAAGTAAGTTATAACAACTAAACGTACAAATTTTAAATCTATTCCTGAAAATGTAAGTCGTGACAACTTGTCACTGATATTCAAAAAAAAAAAACTCACTACGTTATTTAGTTTTGTGATTATTTCATTAAATTTTTATTTTTAAGAAAAAAAATTTTGAATTTGCCCCCCCTGAACTTCGAGGCTGGATCCGCCCCTGCCTATAAATACTAAGGCAAGCCTAGAAGTAAAGGTCAATCTCTCATACTATCTTCAATACCGAAACCTCTTTAACCTCCATTGTTGACCAGCATATTTCTTTGAGATCTCACACCGGAAATATTCCCAGCGACAAAAGCCATCAAGGATGTTCTAGTGATTTTCTCTCTACAGGTTGGATTTACCCATTCAACTCATGATTAGGGCCTCCGAAGATACACATCGTCAACACATATAAAACTCAAAGTATGTGTAACCCTCAGGTTTCTGTTAAATTCATTTTATGGAAATGAATAGGCATGCTATTCAATATAGAATCTAGCCATGTAGAAAGTATATTCCAAACCAGAGCTTAAAGCAAGTGCTTAGTAACTCAAATTACTAATTCTGAACTCTGATATCTTATGTATGTGAGCATCAATTCCGCGACAATCCACAAACAAATACATAGGGATTTAGTAATTTAGGAAATACGAGGGCTATCAATAAAAAGAAAATCAATCTGGTTTCTAAGGAATATAACACAAAAATTTGAAGCTTAATAACTCATTGATGTATTTTTTATGACTCTAAACTTCTAAAACCAAGAGTCCTATGAAATCTATTCTTACCCTAAAACAGCAAGGCTTGCACCTTTCTAACAAGCTAGTGAAACTTCCTATAAAGATAAAGGAACCTCTAAAATTTCAACTCAACCTAAAATTGCTTTTAGAATTGAAAAAAAAATAATAAAATAAAATAAAAAATAAAAAACATAGCTTATGGGCATACCATCTTCATCACTAAATCTCCCTCCCTCACTATCTCAATAAGTCTATATTCTAGATTTTAAAATTCTCATTTGTTGGCTAAAGTTGCAAAATCAATCAACAAATCCTTCCTACCCTCTCTATATTCTCATTCATAAGCTCCAATCTCTAGTTTTATTGCTGGCAATGCATTCTTTTATTCTACAAATGATACTAAAATGCAAAATTTATCTAAGAGTTCTCCATATGTTTTAAGACACAGAAAAAATTAAAGATCACATAACGAAAATCATCTTTGTGATTGAATTCTTGATTCTACAATCTACTGTTATATTTTTTTTGTTGTATCTAGTGTATCAAGAAATCAATAATTACATGGTTTTAATCCTTTTTCTTTTTTTCATTTCCATTTATATGAAGCGATGATAAATAAATAAAAGTGCAGTTTAGTGCTAAGGAAATTAAAATTAAGTACATAATGAAAGATTAAACTCAAGGGTTGACGAGAAATGGCTAGAGAATCTTGCTAACACATTCTTCGCGCTATTTCTTCTTTTTAAAGATACAAAAGTAATTTATTCATCTTCACTTAACTTCAAAACAGTTTAGACTATAGATAGAAAATTTTAATCTTCACAAATTAAAACAAATGATGTTGAGTAGAACAGGCAAAACTATAACTGAAGCAAAAAAATTCCTTTCTTAAACATGTACTACTTTTAAATTGCAGTTAAATATTCCAAAAGGATGTGTACATTAAGTTCTACATTATATATATATATATATATATATATATGTGTGTGTGTGTGTGTGTGTGTGTGTGTGTGTGTGTGTGTCTGTCTGTCTGTCTGTCTGTGTCTGTGTCTGTGTCTGTGTCTGTGTCTGTGTCTGTGTCTGTGTCTGTGTCTGTGTCTGTGTGTGGTTAAATTGGGAATGAGTGCAGGTATGCCTCAACTAAAGTGCCAATAACATTAACTTGTACCTACCAAAATACTGTATTTGTCAAAATCAAATAAATAAGATAAGTATATTGAATAAATTTACATAGAAAGTGTAACATTTAACTTTCTGTTGTTCCCTGTAAGAACTATTTCACCAATAACCTAGATTCACACCCTTTGCTGCTAGGGTTTTACAATTATCCCAAATCAAACACAACTACACAAGGCAAAAGTAATTCACTATATCTTCCAGAAAATAGAATGCTAACATTTTAAAATTTCTTAATTGAGCTAACCCCAAATTAGATACATCAAAACATTTCCACTTATTTGAGCTAATCCCTAGTTAGTTATTGACACATTGAAATAAAATATACTCCCTTAGTTCCACAATAAAAAAAAATTCTAATTTTGACTTTTTCAAGTCAATGTTATAAATACTAAATTTAAACTTATATAAAATTATTTGATACTAATTAATACATTTATAATTGTTGTATGTTATCTAAAATATAATATACTGATTATAGATCTGTTATTTTGAACTTAAATAAATCAATAATCAGATCAATTTTAAATCTTAAAACTTCATAAATTAATTTCTTAAAGTCAAACTCACACTAATTTTGTGGGACAGGGTATCAATTTTCACTAGATTGATAAGAGTGGAGTGGGGTAGAGTGAAGCCCCAACTTAATTGAGCTCAGTACATTTCAATTTGACTGGAATTGGGAGGGGGGAAAGTACAGTAGCAAGGATATAAAATTCTTCATTTTTTACTATATTTTCCAACCAAACAAGAAAAGTACAGGCGCGCAGATTTCAAAAAATATTCATTTTTTCTATAATTAAGTTAAAGGGTTTAAAAACTAACCTTTTGTTCTGAATCATCCGATGATTCTGAATAATTTTCGCTGTTGTATATGAAATTGTTGCTGCCATATGATGAATTTTCGCTGTTGTAGGATAATTGTCTAGGACTTGCCATGGCGATTCAAACTCTTTAGATTCAGCTCAAACCCTAGAAAAATGTGAGTCTTTTTTATTTTCTTTTGTCACAAAAACATAAAGTGTCCTAATATATTTAGCTAGACACGACAAAGAGATGGTTTTGACAGATAAATGTGAGTTTGGACTGATATGAGATTGACTTATTTGGGCTGTAAATAATCGGACATGATGTGAATTTGTAAGGTAGACCTGACAAATGGGCGATTTTGACAGATAAATGTGGGCTTGGACTGATATGAGATTGGCTTATTTGGGCTATAAATAGTCGGACATAACTTGAATTTGTAAGTTGGACTTGACAAATAGGCAGTTTTGATAGATAAATGTGAACTTGGACTGATATGAAATTGACTTATTTGGACTGTAAATAGGCGGACATAACGTGAATGGGTAAATGGGACTAGCTTACGATTAACACTCTAATAATTAATTTTTTTATAATAAAAAATTCTTAATAATTATTATTTTTTGTTTCACGAGTTCTAATTAGTTAAATTTTGATATTTTACAATTATTAATTTTGAGAAAAAATTTAAGTAGAACTATTAACTATAAGAGCAAAAATATAATACGAATTCAAAATCTAACTCCAAAAGGAAGGGCTCCGACTCACACCGTCGAGATAGTTGCCCAACCCAAGTCAAGGTGAAACAACTGTTTGTATTATCAGTTGTATTTATTAAAAAAATAAAAAAAATTACCATGAACTTGGCTTAGTAACACCATGTATACGTTCTTAAATACTTCGCTTTCAAGTGTTCTAATATATTTAGGTAGACCTGACAAATGGATAGTTCTAAAACATGTGGGCTTAAACTGATATGAGATTGACTTGGGCTGTAAATAGTCGGACATAAACGTAAATGGGTAAATAAGACTAATTAGATTATAGTCAGCTCTCTAATAATTAATATTTTTTATAATTAATAATACTTAATAATTATTATTTTTTGTTTCAAGAGTTGTAATTAATTAACTATGAATATTTTTACAATTAATAATTTTGAGAAAAAAATTTAAATAGCACTATTAATTACTAGAGCAAAAATATAGCACTTAGGAGTTGTATTTATATTCTCTATGCTACTCTAAAAAACACAACAAATTTATCATGAACTTGGCTTAGTAACACCATGTATAAGTTCTTACATATAGTTAATTAGTTACTAGTTTACATGGCGTGTGTTAAAATTGAAAAAAATATATATATCTTAAAAGATAGGGGTAAGATAGTGAAAGAGAGAATAGGAGGTGTTTGATAAAAACTAAATGAATCTGAATTTAAATCTGAATGAGCTGAATCTGAATCTGATTGAAAAAAGCTGTTTGATAATTGACATGTTTGAAAACATCTGAATAACAGAATTTTATTATTTTACCCCTTTGAAAAAATTCAAAATTATTGTAAATTTATTTAATATTACTTAATATAATAGTTAATATTTTTTTTAAAATTTTTTAACTTTTTTTAATTTTTTTTACTTATTCAGCTAAAAAAATCTGACTTAGCTATTCAGCTCAATTAATTCAGCCATTCAGCTCAATCATCTGACCGATTCAGCCATTCAGACCAAAATAAACGCACTGACCGATTCAGCCATTCAGTTCTAAACAACCACATCCTAGGTCTGGTAACAGGGCGGGTATGATGTGAGGTAATCCTTCATATATCCGCCTCGCCAATACTCAATATGGGGTTATCTTTCGAATCCGACCCGCGCCCCACCCATTTACCTGATTACTCTTTTTTTCCAAATTAAAATTTTCTATTTTTTTATATTACTTTGTACAACTATTTTTAATTCAAAATCAAACAAAATACATCATTTCTATTATTAGTAACATATTATATTATAAATGTTATGAATTTATAATGAAATAACCTAAATAAATACATAATTATATATATAATGCTAATTTTTTAAAAATTATATAATACATATAATCAGATCGGGTCGGGGCTGGGGGAGAGGGTATATCTCCTACCCCGACCCTAACTCTATCAAATTTTAAAAATCGAGTCCCATTAGAGTCGGAATCAAGCGGGTCTTATCGGGTTCAGGGTAAATTATCAGGCCTAAGAGAGAAGTGAAAAGGTAAATAAGAGATTAATGTAAAGAAAATCTATATATCTATATACATGTATAATAAAATAAAATTTAGTTTTTTGATAATTGGTCTTATGTATGGGGCTACTAAAACACTTTTTAAAACTTCTTAATTTTTTTTTATTAACTACTACTAAAACTCTTTTTAAACCTATAGTTTAATTACAACCAAAACACTAACTTGAAAACTTTAAAGTAACTTATTATTTTATAATAATTTTATTTTTTATATAAGTCCTTTACTAATATTGATTTTCATGAGCTTAAATTAAAATACCTACGGATCATTGTTAAATATATAATTAGTAGTAATTATATTTAACAATGATATATCATATAATAAATTATTCTCCTCCTAATTTTATTTTATTAACTACTACCAAAACACTTTTTAAACTTAGAATTTAACTAAAACCAAAGCACTGTTTATGATCTTGAAAATTTTTTAAATAACTTATTATTTTATTTTTTGGAGTAATTTGAATTAATATTTATAACATAAATGACAGAATTATTATAATATAGCTTATAAAGAGATTAACTTATAAAGAAACATAATGTGTTTTATGAGTGCTTAGTATTTTGATTTTTTTTATATAAAAAAAAGGCTAAACACAAGTTTATTTTCTATATTACATTGTTTTTAATATTTTATTTGTTTTACATATGATTACTATTGTTTGTTTAAGCAAAGTTTGTAGTCATTTTATAATAAGTTAAATTAAAATTTAGAAAATATTTTATAATCATTATATATTTAGAATGACTAAGAAATTAAAAATAATTTATTTAAAAAATAAACTCATGCTTCACACGCGGATCACTTAACTAATTTTAATAAAATTGAAAAGTAAAAAAAAATCACTATTTTATTCGCATCAAATTAACTGCCAATTTTCTCTCACTTTATATACTATTAGATAGATAGATATGTGTGTGTCAGTGTTGTGTGTATTTCCTTTGAACTCTCCTGCAGTTACTGCAGTTAAAAATTAGATTAACTGCTTGTTCATCACTATTTGTACTAAAATGCCCTGGTTTCTCGTACAAGCACCTAGAGGTGCAACAAAGAAAAATCAAACAATAAGAATCTATAAAGATGCAGGTCATTTAATATTTATGGACAAACTATTAGACTAACATATAGCCATGATAGATAAAATTAACCCAGTCCTGACCAAACAAGTACTTAGATTATTTAATGGTAAATATTTAATAAGTTAATATTACACATAGCAATTATATAAATATTCATGGAACTTTTAATGTTTCACAAGTCATTTAAATAACTTTGATATCTAAAACATTAATTAAACATTTTTGGAAAAAGTCCACTATGTTATAGTAGTAATTACTAAAAGAAAAAAATACAATCACATCTTCATATTTAGTGTAATAATTATAATAATTTAGTAATTATAGGTTCAGTTTAAAAAGTAAAACATATGATCATAAGGGTGTAACATCTAAACATGTTCCTACTTATATTGAAAACAAAATACCGCATCATAAAAGGTGAAGGAAAGATACTAATTAGCTAACAAATTTGGTAGTGAATAGTGATAAACCAAATCATAGTTGCTCTTGGAAGATCATGAGAGAAAATGAAATCATTAAATTATTTCAAGTTTTTTAGTACCATTACAAGACTTCCAAAAAGGTCGGCTACTCAAAAGATTTCATCAAAAGACAAGTCTTATATATGTGGCCAAGAGTTGGCTTCATTACACACCTAGGTTCCAGATATTCTTCTTGCAAAACATAGAGATACTACAGTGACATTCTCAACACTTTACCTTAGCATGGCGAAAATCTGCAGTTCACATGAATAGTATTGTCCTTCTTAATGCCATAAGTAGCCAAATTTTTACCATCATCTAGCGCTTTTCCGCAAAAACTCAGATAATGGAATTCAGTACAAGGAATTCCCAGCTTGCCAAAAATCTTTGTTTTTACCGCTTTGACTGTGTCATATCGGCCAACATAAAGGGTGATAGTTTTCCCACTCCAAGGCTTGACGAATATTGAGATATTCCACGAAAAACTCGTATTTGGATTCTGACTAGCAGTCATTTTCATCTTAACCACAGATGTTTCTTTAATGTTGTAGGAACCCAAGATTCTCCAGTCCTGAAGTGGTACTCCTTCATAAATTAGAGTATGATCGCCAACTGCAGGAACACCAGCTATACTCCCAACTAGTGATTTCACAAGACGAACAGTATACAAGGAACTTACTTCAGTTTTCACAATCATCCCAGTTGCTGTTTCCACGTATATTGAGTGAATACCCAATTTTGGTTTTGCAGTAACAACTAGGGTAGCTTCGGTTTTCTTGATTCCAAGAGAGGCAAAACTGCTGCTGTAATCCTCGAGTAGAATTCCATCATAATGAAAAATGTAATGATCTGCTTCGATTCCCTCTCTCACCCGCATCAAGGCCTTGATTTTTTGGATGGTATCAAAAACAGTAACTTCAAACTCCAAAGTTTTCTTCATTGACGGTATACTGACGCATACTTTCAAGGCTCGAATACAGACAGAAAGAGTGCAGTTCTTCTCGATGCCATAACTAGCCAAATCTCGATCACTCTCAAGCTGTTTTCCAGCAAATATGAGATACTCGAAATCAGAATCAACAGGAATTCCCAGCTTCATAAAAATCTTGTTTTTAGCATCCGTGATAGTGTCATGTTGGCACACGTCAACCGATATGGTTTTGCCATTATGATGCTTGACAAATATCCCAATATCAGCAAATACCATCTCTAAGATGGATTCTTCTATGATTTTATAGAAAGCTAAGGTCTTCGAATCCTCAAGTTGCTTTCCCGAATAAATTAGAGTCTGATCATTGACAGCAACACCAGCAATACTCCCAACTATCGCTTTCACATCATGCACAGTATACAAGAGCTTTACTTTCGTTTTAACAACCCCTCCAGTCACCAACTTCACAGATATTGATACTTCATCTTTAGGATCAAAGATCAAATGAAGGGTTGACTCCCCCTTTATTCCAAGAGAATCCAAAGTCCTGAAATCTTCAAGCAGTATTCCAGCATGAAAAAGAGTGAATCGATCTGTGTGTATCCCCTCTCTCACCTGAATCAAAGATTTGATGTTTTGGATGGTATCATGAACCTTCACTTCCACCTCAGAAGTTTTTGTCATTGATGGTATACAGATAAAAAGTTTTATTATCCCAGAGTTTTGAAGAACAAGATGAAGAGTGGAGTTCTTTTGTATGCCACAATCCACTAGTTTGCAGTCGTCCTTGAGCCGCTCACCACTAAAAAAAAGCTCAGGAAAATATTCTGAAATGCCTTCTTTCTTGCACAACATTGCTTTTAGATTTTTAATTGTCTCCGACTTTTTCACATTAAAGGCGACTGTTTTGCTGACTTTCAAAAATATGTTCATCTGAAATAGAACCAGTGGCGAAACAAGAATTTAGAAGAAGTATCAGAAGTATGTAAATTGGAGCTCAGACACCAGCACTGGAGAAACTTTAAAATTTTGAATGAAATGAATTTGCATATAAAAGTTCAACAAACTTTAACTGCTAATTATATAAGATGTGAAATCAACTAAAATTATAGAGTTCCATCACTTCCACATATATATGATCATATTTACATAAGCCAATAAAAGTCGAAGTATGAAAAACACGGATAACGCATTGGCTTTTCAATTAAAAATTGTAATTTTCAGGTTGTAGGGTTTTTTTTTTCTTCTTTTTTTTTTGTTTGTCAAGTTTTTTATGTATTCATATAATTCATTTCAGTATCTAGATTTGCAGAAACTATATTCACACTACATACCATATATACCTGATTTTCTTCCAAATCAAATTTAAATGATACCTAAAAACTCAATAAGATTCTTATTTCTGATATCATATGTTTGAAGGTATGCGATTTTGTCAAATGTGTGTGATTTTGTCAACCCATAAAAGTAAAGTAGCAAAAACCAAATTATAATGTGAAAAGACATCTAAAATTTAAACCCAGAAATCCAGATTGTGTATACCAAAGCCACTAGATCACACAAAACGGGCTGCCTAAAATGGAAGAAATGGGAAGGTAACAAAGTAAGAACAACTCCAACACTTATGAGCAAACAACATGATGTTCCAGAATCTAGATATATTAAAGTATTTGCCAAACCATATAGTTGATTAGATATTTGATATGTAGAGACCAAAAATACCAACTATTACCAAGATATTACACCAGTAATCATTTCTATGGAATATTTTGGGTTGGTGGAAAGGTGTAAGTATAAAGTTTAAACCTTGTTCTTTCCTTACTTCTTTTTACTTTTGTACTTGATTTTTTTTTGGGGGGGGGGGGGGGGCTCAAGGTATATATAATAAGTAAAATCTTGAAGTCCATCCCAAAGGAAAAAATAATGTAGAATCCTTTTGGGGAAAAACAATCCACGTTTGTTTCCAAATCACAACGGATCTAGAAATGAAAAATCCATAAAAAATCCAACTTTCTTCATTCAAGATAAAAGTAGGCCACAAGCAACTCCATCATCCATAGAAAATTAAATACTACCATCATAACAAAGTCCTGAACCAGATATATACTAATCAATTCACACATTTGAGCAAACCCTTGATCTATTACTAAGAAAATGATAAAACTACCAGATTTCTCTCTAATAATGATTGGGAAGCAGGATCAGTGAAGAACCCATGCAATTTACTTATTTTGGCATGACAAAAACAACATTTCTTATTTTTGAAAAGGAAAGTTTTTTCATTTCCCATTTGTTTTCCAGCAAAATAATGTCCAGGCAAATAAATTCCAAGAACATTAAATCATTTTTATTTTTCAACTTATATACATGCAAATACACAATTATACATACAGAAATGTACGAATATTTCAGTAATTAACCTCTTGATCTGATGATTCTGAAGGATTTGGGCTGCAGGATGATCCGGCAGGAGGACCCATGATTGATCAAACCTTTGGAATTCACTCAAAACCTAGAATTTGTGGAGCCTCTTGCAATTTGTTCAAGAGGAAAGAGAGAAATGAAAAAGAAAAAAGAGAGAACACGTTGGGAAGTGACGGTTTCACTGCCCCTATGATTTTTATGGAGAGGAGCCAGTAGTTTCTCTTGTTTGTTTGAGAAAAATTAAAGGTAATTAATTATAGATGACGTAATATACATTAATAATTTGTTTAAAACTTACCAATTAGGTGGCAGATATTTTGTATTTGAGAATTAAGAAAATAGGAAAAATATATATATTTAGAGAGTGAGAAAATTAGTAGTAATAATGGGTAAGGTGAGTGGCGAGAAGAAATAGGGATAAGAATGAAGAAAATTTTGAATTTTGGGTAGGAGATTTTCAAAACTAGGAGCCCAAATGTAGTGGTTTAAAGTTGCAAATACTTCTCTTACTCTAAAATTAAATATATATTAATTGTTTAATAAAAGACACATTTATATTTAGGGAATTATTATTTTTACAAAGAAAAATTAATATTTTCACAAGATCTCGCTCGCTTTTAAGTGGGCCCCTCTTACTATTCACCTGAGATGAGTTTTGCGAAAATATCAATTTCTCTTGTGAAAAATATCAATTCCTTATATTTAAATATTTTCCTTTTGATCACTATTTTTACTTCCAATTCTTAACTAATATTAGAGATATAATTAAAAATATAAAATTATGTTTAAAGGTCGTTACTTTAAAAAAATGTGTATCTAATTTTAAAATACAGCAACTCAATAGATAAATAGTAAGAGAGAATATGGTTGAGTATTTATACAAAAATAATAAGAGTTTTGAGAAGTAGGTAAATATAAATAACTGGGAAATAATATTTTTACAAATAAATTTGATAATTTTATAAATTTCTTCTTACATAAATAGTAAATAGAGTTTACCCTCATATGAGAGAATTTTATAAAACTAACAATATTTTCACTTGGAAAAATATTAATTTTTAAATTATTTTGTTAATAAGAGTTATATTTGTGAAAACGGTTTGTACTTGCAATAAAATAAAATTAAAAAAAAAAAAGGGTTTATAGCATTCTTTCCTTCTTATTGTTAGCATATCTTTTTCAATAGTCAATCAGGTCGTTATGCATGCATGCATGTATCTTATAACGAGAATAATGGTTTACGTCATATCAGTGTAAGTTCAGTTTCAAGTCTTGTTAATCTGAAGGAAAGTTAGAAGATCACTTGCACAACATGATATATAAAAGTTGAAAGTAGTGAGAAATTTATAAACTCTACTTTTTTTAAAAAAAATAATTTTAAACTTCAAAATAAATATATATATATATATATATTCTTTCGTTTTTATCATTAAGTATAATATTATAATGAATATTTAGTTTAGACTAGTGATTACAGGATAATAAAATTATATTGATATACTCCTCTCGTACCAAATTATATTATTATTATTATTGATTTTTAAAAATTAATTTGAAATTATTTTTTAAAAATTATGAAATAATACGATTAACAATGAGTAATAGGTTTTAAATAGTTTATAATATTCATTATTATATTAATCAAAATTAAAAAAAATATTAATTTTAAATTTAATTTTTTTTAATTTATTTAAAAAGTAAACAATGATCAAATAATATGAAAACAAGAAATATTTAAATATAATAAATTAAATATTAGTATATATTTTCACTGGCCCAATATCCATTTATGTTCAGCCCACGTATTATGCCTAATGCATATCAATTTAAGCTCAGTTTTATCTGTCCAAAAGGCGAAAAGTCGAAAACCCCTCATTTCCCAGATGGCCATGTTGGTGGATTTCACCTGAGGAGAGAGAAAGTGTGTGAGAGAGAGAAGCTTCTAGATTATCGGCCATTTGTAAAGGCTAAGCTCTGGGAAACTGTGTCCGATCAGCTTATCCACTGTTTAGACCACCAGCATTGCCGGCCGGAGGTGGAGGATTCTACCATCCTTCCTTGAGGTAAGAACTTTGTTCACTTACGACTACATCAGTACCACATAGTCACTTGTAAATTTTATGGAAATATTTTTGTTTCATGCTGAGCACTAAACTTGCTGAGTGTTTAATTTGATAGTCATAACGTTATATATAACAATGAAATTGTGATGGTAGAATTGAGGTTATTGTGTCATCATATATTATCATGAAAACAATTTATTTATTTTTTTTGTTTGGGGGAAAGAACAGGTTATTTTTATTTTATTTTTTGGGAACGGAAGGGGTATCTTGTGATCCATGTAAAAATAAAAATAAAAAAATTGAGTGGAATTGGCTCAATTGCACCATGTTGACTCAGATGGACATTCAATTTCTTCTTTATTTTTAAATATGCATATATAAGTTATTCTAGGACCTAACTGTTTAAATTTATGTCTTTTACCCGGTGGCGAAGCCAGGAATAAATTTGAGTGGGGTCAAAATTATTACTAAGCTATAAATAATTTGACGAGATTCGGGGGCAACGCCCCCGAACCAATTTTTTTGTAATACTTTTGTATTTTTGGGACACACACGTATATGTATATATATATACACCTATATATATATATAGTAAGTAATAATATATGATATATATACACTATATTGACTCGTAATAGACTTTTTTAATCACAACTGTTCATAAATAATTAATTCATTAATTATTTTTAAAAATAATATAAATTAGATTATTATTTAGTTTAAAATATTATAGAGAAATATACATATATTGAAAGGATATGCGTTATATGTGGCTAAAATTTGATTAACAAAGTTATAAATTTTCAATTTGACCCCGTATAGTAGAATTTTTTTAAAATTTTAGTGGGGACAATTTATATATAATACTTAAAATTTTTAAAATTTACTTTACATTATAAAGTAATTATTTTTTTTTCAGTGGAGTCAATTGACCCCACAACATTACATGTAGCTTCGCCCCTGCTTTTACCCCTTTATCATGTAGTTTGATAATTCTAACAAAAAAAAATTATTTAAAAAAAACTGGGTGTTAAATTGGTATGAGGTTGGGTGAGGAGGATTTCTAGTTTGTTTGAATTTAAGTAAAATTGATATTTTCCTAATTAAGAAGGCCACATTCACCGTGCGTAGGTAGGATTTTACATTCTTCAGTGTAGCCCTATGCATTTTTAAATTTTATGTCTTTGTTCAACATCACACTTTCATGTCAATATTTAGCATATGGTATAAGCAGAACTGCACTTACAAGAAGTTAGTGATTTAAAAGTCAGTGTGTTGTTTGTTGTTACTAGTTTATGCATGAAGAAATGTCTTTATTGTTTTTGAGTTATTTCTGTTTTTACAGTTTTTACTTTTTACCTGCCAATTTTGAGCTTTTGGAAACCTACAAGGATAGGATTGTTTTTATATAAAGAACACAGTTTATTTTGTTTGGCTGTGTTCGAAAACTTCTGCAGAGAAGAAAATAAAGGTGGCACTACAGTTACGATAATCTCTCTCTCTCTCATCCTGGTAGATTAATCTTTTTCTATTCACTGATATGAAATTAAGCATTTTTGTTTATGGAACATTATGGAAATTTTGGGTTACTTGTGAGGAAAGAAAAAGAAATATAGATTTTCTGATGCGATGGATATTTAGTTGCCTTATTATTTCTTTCTCCATTCTTCTTTCATCTTTTTGTCCTTTTTCGTCAATGTGCTTGAGAGACGGATTTTGGAATCAATCAACTGGGACGTACAACGCAAGTCCTAAGCTATCTAACTTAAAAGAATCTACAACTATTGCTACTAACAAACTTAACTACACAGTGTTCTAGAAATCCCTGTCTCGGTCCAATTAATCCCCGCCTAGGCTTAGGTGGTCCTCTACCGCCTCGATTTGGCTGGGCGCCTAGGCCCCCGTCTAGGCAAAATCAAACATCTACTTTAAAACTCTACAATACTTAAAATGAATTTATTAAGCCTTAAAAGATTAATTTTTTGGCAATGTTTCATGTAATATATATAAAAAATTACATCTACTATATGCTTTGTATAGTATAACATGTATGTACAGTAGGAAAAATAAATAACTGAGGCCACTTAAGGAAACACCTAGTCTGCCTAGGTGGCCTAGGCGCTAAGTGCCCCCTCCGCCGCCTAGGTCTGCCTAACGTACGATTTTTAGAACACTGCTTAACTAACTCTTTAAGCCAATACAAAAGAGACAACTGGTGACATAAGACTTTATGGAGACTACCGGTCTTGCATAAATTGTTGCTCCCGTGATTATGGTTTGAGCAGTTTGACTTGGTCTTATTATTAGCTTGATCTTGTGATTCCTTCGTATCTTTAATGCAACGTGTCTAAGAAAATATGTGTTACTTATAACAATTTTTGTGTGTTTTAAGTTTAGATGGATTACAGCTCTGCTGAAGAGTCGGATATTAGTGATTCTGAGATCCTTGAATACAAGGAGAAACCTCTCGAGGGGTTGAGGAGTGGGAAGTTCAAAGTAAAGGGCCCCGGTGGCAGCCTAAGGTGCCCCTTCTGTGCTGGGAAGAAGAAACAGGATTATAAGTTCAACGACATCCTTCAACATGCATCTGGAGTGGGTGAAGCCAACAGAAGTGCAAAGCAGAAGGCAAATCATCTGGCATTATCTCACTACTTGGTGTCTGACATAGGAAACAAGGTAGAGCAACCCCAGCGTGTGGACACTGATGATTATGAGTCAGAAGGGCTGATTGGAGGTTATCTTCACAAGAAAGGAGAGCTGAAAACAATCTCTAATCTTGTTGAGGAAGCAGCACTGGGGAGAAACAGCATTGAAGCTAACCTAGCCAATGGGATAGACAAGAAAAATGATAATTTGGATGATCTGCAAATCATGTACAAAGAGAAGACCATGTCTCTGAGTAGGATTCTTGAGGAAAAAGATAGGCTACACCTTAATTTCTGCAAAGGTTTATTTCCCTTCCTCTCATTCTACCTGCATGTGTTTTACATGAACTTCCTTGCAGATATTCCTGTTAGGTTGTGCACATGTATCCACGATGCGAAGTTAGTGTTGACTATGTAAGCATTTGTTGGCTTGGATCCCGTCATTTGATTTCAGTGTTCAGAATTTAAACTTGAGGTGCTGAAAATTTGGACTAGTTTGTTTTACTGGAAATAATATAATCAACATGTAAATCATGCCACTAACATAATTATACAGTTTTGTGTTTTCTATTGATACATAAGAATTGATGATATAAATTTTCTATTCTTGGTCAGAAACAAGGAAGATGCAGAGTGTTTCCCGAGAGCACATTCAAAGGGTTTTAGCTGAACAAGAGATATCAAATTTGGACTTGGAGAAGAGGAAAAAACAACTTGATTCTTGGAGTAGGGAACTTAATAAACGTGAAGCCTACACTGAACATGAGAGACAAAAGCTTGATGAGAAGAAGAATAAGGTGATAAATGTTCATTTTATTTGAACAACAATGCACAATTGCACATAATCCAATTTTCTTTCCTGTTGAGTATTGATCATTAAATTGCTTGGGAGTTTGATTTAGCAAGTAAATAAATCTTCTTCCCCTTTTTAACTTTTTTTCATCTATGAAGTGAACTATTTATCAATCTTTGGAAACAGAAAAGGAAAGTGTTACAGCAGTAGTTCTTAGAAAGCTTCGGATTTTTTTTTTTTTTACTTTTATTATGATAAACCCTGATCACCAATTTGGTTTTCAGAATGATGTGAGAAACAGTTCACTTCAATTAGCTTCCTTGGAGCAGAAAAAGGCAGATGAAAACATTTTAAGGCTGGCGGAGGAGCAGGTATACCAATTCTTATCAGGCATTGAACAAATACAGTAGCATATTTTATTATTCTTTTTCACTCCTTTGTTTAATTTTTATAAAATCCTGTAGCTTTTGTTGACTGGGTCTTCAAATTTGCAGAGGGAGAAGGACGCTCAGAAAGAAATACTGGAGTTAGATAGGCAACTAGATGCAAAACAGACACTGTTGATGGACATTCAAGAATTAAAAGGAAAATTACAAGTGATGAAGCATCTACGAAAAGATGCAGCAGTCCAGAGCGAGATGAAAGAAATGAATGACAAATTAGAAGAAAAAATGGAAGAGATGGGTGATCTGGAAAACTTGAATCGAATTCTTCTGATCAAGGAGCGCCAGAGTAATGACGAGCTGCAAGAAGCTCGTAAAGAATTGATTGATGTACGATCATACTTATTGCATTCTTTGGTAGAGTGATTTTTACTGTTACACTTGGGTAATGGAATGAGTAGAGAGTAGTATGAAATATAATGGAGTGCCTATAAATAAGCTATGTGATGGGAGCTCGCATAATATCAGTTGGAGTTAGTGGCCAAACTCTAAATGATCCATTGATTATTAAGTTACAGATTTTATTGTTAGCTTAATGTAAATCATATCATTAAAATGATGTTTCCTCCAATGGTATAAAAACATAATGACACGAGTATGAAGATAAAAATAAAGTAGGTAGCTAATATATGAAAGGTAACTAACGACGGAGATAGTACTTAGTTCAAAATAGTTGGTTGTTTTACCTAGATCCTGTAATTCACACAATGAAAGCAACCTCCTGCAACTATAATGCAGCTTGTGATGAGTATTCGCTTTATCGTCCCTATCACTATTCTTCTTCTCGGTGACATTTATTCTTGAAACTGACATAATCATTAACAGGGGTTGAAAGATATGTTGTCAGATTCCCGCAATATGTTGTGCGATTCCCGCACTACTATCACTCTTAAGAGAATGGGAGAGATTGATGTGAAAGTCTTTGAGCAAACATGCAAAAAAAGGTTTCCACTTAAAAATGCTGATTTCGAGGCCTCGGAGCTGTGCAGCCTATGGCAAGATAAACTGATGAACCCAGAGTGGCATCCATTTAAAATTATCATGGTTGAAGGAAATCCTAAGGTATGGCCAATGCAGGGGGACTTTCAAGGGGTTTTTACCGGCTTTAATATAAACCTTGCGTGTATATTTGTTGTCATTTCTGGCATGCATGAAATGCCACTAGGTTGGAAGCTAAATCTTCTTTTCCTAGTGCTTAGTTATTGTCATTAGAAGCCTCTCAGTACTTTCAAATGATGTTTGCAAGGTTTCTTTACTAGGATTAATCAAAGTATATGTTTATTCTGTTAATCTGCATGTTTTAGAAATTGTCAGGCATTAAAATCTTGAATTATGTTGCGTATTACAGGAGATTATCAACGAAAATGATGAAATGCTCAGAAATCTGAAGGAGGAGTGGGGAACTGAAATACATGATGCAGTTACTAAAGCTTTACTGGAGATGAATGAATACAATCCGAGTGGTAGATATATGTTTTCTGAGCTCTGGAATGCAAAAGCAGAAAGGAAAGCAACTTTGAAGGAAGTCATTAACTACATCATGAAGAACTTGAAGCCACTTAAGCGCAAGAGATGGTGATGTTAAGGTTAGTATTCAGGCATTATATGTCGTTAAAGATTTTCTTACTTTCTTCATTTCCCAGTTGTGATCTTCATCTGAATGCACAAAACGGTTTAAATGTCATGATTGGTGCAAGAACAAACTTAATTATATATAAGTTACAAATGGAAAATATATATGCGTAAAAGAAGTTGTTCGGTTTTTTGGTTGATGAGTTTCACTGCTCCATATTCAAGTTGTTATTGAATATGGAGCAGTGAGGAATTCCAAATTATTATCCTAGCTCTTAGGTATTCTTGATCGTGGAAGATGTATCCTCTTTATTACTTTTTCCTTAAAAATATTAAATATATAATTGACATGGAAGAACTTAACACTTGTGGAACAGTAGGCTTATCATCATGCACAGTGTTATGCATGGTCATCTGTTTTACAATTTATAAAATTCCATGGTAATATCCAAGAGAATTTGTTCTGTTTATCACTCTGCTGGGATGGCCAATGGTGAGAACTTTGTCTCATCTAGGTAGGTTTATTCTGTATGTTCTTTACGGTCGCTTGTTGTGGAACATTTTCTCCACAGATTTTTCATTCATGAAATCTTTAAGCAAACCACTTTAGATTATAAGTTGGGTAATGTGCAGATATGAATGTCGGTGAATTGTTGATACTCCAATTTTGAATGCAACTCCTATGAGCAAGGAAATAGGGAGAAGGGTAAAGAGGTGGTCAGACAGACCTTGATCGATCTTTAGTTTGCTTGCTTATCTACACTTTAATCTAGAATTCAAAGTATTTGCGTATCTGGTAATATTCATTTTCAGTGGATGGCCATTGCTATTGGTGTTGATCTAATTTTTGAACACACAAGCTCACTTTGGCAGATCTGTTGGATGGTTTTATATACTTTGGTATAAGTAATGCTGGATACAGTTGCTGATCGATGAGAATTATGCTACCTATCATAAGTTTGGTTAAAGAACATTTGTTTCTGAAGTACATGTGTGGTTTAGAAAAAATTTAATTTTTAATTTTTGGGGGGTTTTATTTTGGGGTTGGGGTTGATAAGTAATGAAACTAGCGACATATCTTCATCATTTTCTGAAAGGAATGCGGTGATCTTAACTGAGCCTTGTACTTTATGCAACTAGTGGGAAGCATGATATTGAGGAAAATACAAAACAATAAAAAATGTGTTGTATTTTAGATGGGACTTGTGAAGAGTCATAAAAAGAATCATATATATATATATATATATATATATATATATATATATATATATAGCGGTTCTCCGATGGACCGATCTGTTAACGGACCAGCTATAACGACAATTTTTTCCGTCGCTATAGGTCTATGGCGAAGACCCACATTTGTGAACCGTCGCCATAGACCTATAGCGACGGAAAAAACCGTCGTTATAGCCTATTCGTTAACGGACCGGTCCGTCGGAGAACCAGCCTCATATATATATATATATATATATATATATATATATTATAGATCAAAAATAGACAAACAACATCCTAACCTTCCATGTCAATTATCAAGTGTCTGAATTAAAAAAAGAAACTCGTCGTCCGCTAGTCATTCTAGCGGACTGGGTTAAATAACATTTTCGGACCATTATGCCCACAATGTGCCGAAATCAACGTTGCAAAAATGAGTTTTTTAACTGGTCCGCTAGAATAACTAGCGGACGACCCAATTCAATACTAAAATCAAAATTGAAGGACTAGCGGATGGCAAGCTTCCTTTTTTAATCCAGGCCCTTGATAATTGATATGGAAGGTTAGGATGTTATTTGTTCATTTTTGATCCATAGCAAATAGATGCTATTGATCATTACTCATATATATATATATATATATATATATATATATATATATAATATATATTTCATCTTATATGCCCACTTATGTATATGTGGGATCACCCAAATTTTGATGTAGAGTAATATTTTTGTCATAAATAATGTCTAATTATTTTACTTGTTTTATTCTTTACTAGGTGATAAGAGGCTAGAAGGAAGCTTGATAGTAGAGTACTGCAGGAAAGTACAACAGTTGAAATACTCTGTGGGATGTAGAGTTCCTAATCTGGATGGATGGAGGTTATTTATGCATTAGACGAGATTATATAGTTTACTTGGTTTTTGTCTTACTCATAATTTATTATTCTGATTTCATGATAGAGTAATATTAATGTTAAATATAATTATGTCACATTATTTTAGACACATTTGAAATAAAATTTGAGATTCCTAACGGTACCCTTCATGATATAAGTAGACTTCATAATATATAAGTAGACTTATTAAGCTCTTAAGAACAATACCATGTTTATGATTTCATTATTTTCCTTGCTTGAGAAGAAGCTTAGTTTTTGTAGATTCAGTTATAAGGTGCAATAGAGTTTTATTTGTCAAATTATTTTGTTACACATAAAGTCTTTTTTATTGATAGTAACATAAAGTCTTTTTTATTAATAGTAATATAAAATGACACGATATTATAAAGTTTGTGATCATAATGTTGAACCTTTTAAGTAAGCTTGCATTTTATGAATGTAAAAATGGAATCTTTAAATGACTTTAGACTGATGTTCTCCAATATTTCTTAAAGTATGTTCAAATTATTTTTAAGTTGCATAATATGTATGTTAAAGTCATGTTAATTGATGCAATCAATTCATAGAAATAAAAAAAATGTATAAATTTAAACAAGTTCCACTTTCAGTGATTTTAATTATAAATAAATAATTTTAAGTATGAAATGAGACAGAACAAAAGTACATCTGACCCCCTTAAGTATTTATAAGTGAGGCATAATTGGAATCATGAAATCTAAAAGCTCTCTCAAAGTACATATAAATAGTAAGTATGGTGGACCTTAATTAAAAATTCGACCATATTTTTCATTGGAATGATAACATGTGTATATCATGTGATTTATATAGACGATTTGACCGTATTTGACTAATATTGACGAATTATACACTATACAATGAAATACATATATAAAAAATATACACAACACAAGTTCACAGAATTTTCCTTTCAAGCCTTACAATTTTAACTGCCAAGTCTTTATACAAAATTTATATAGTCCAACACTTAAAAAAAAATATATAGTTAAATCGTATTTAAATCACGTGCCCGGAGCATGTGATCATTCCGGCCATTTTTTTCACCAAATTTTCCTTTCAAGCCTTCACCAGTGCTTTCATTTAATGGGCTGCAGATCTCCTTCAAGCCCAGCACATTCTCATCAGAAAACTTTTCTGTCACATTCTGCTTGTTTCCGGGTTTCTTAGATGCCATCAAGTCTACAGAAAACAGGTTCCTTGCTGGAGATGACTGAGGACCAGAGTTTCCACTCCTCTTACTGGTAGGAATTGGAGTAGTGTTGTGCTTAGACAACTCTCTATAATTTCCACAAAGTGTGAATATATTTTGGATTCTCATTTGCCTAGAAGATGTATCATCCTTGACCTTTTGAGGCTCACTTATCACTCCATGTTCCTCATCTGTTCTATTGCTGAAATAATCAACTTTCGCAATATCCCGGCTAGCCAAAGGTGTTACAGAACCCAGAGATGGTTTGTAATTAAAGGCAGAGCTAGTTTTATCAAGAGGCCTAGTAGAACACACAGTCTTTTCCTCAATTACCTCTTTCTGCACTTCTTCATCAACCGATTTTCCATTATCTTCCTCTTCTTCTTCATCCTCGTATACTGTGCTCAAAAATGCTTTGTTGGCAAAGTTTGATGCACTTAAATACTCCTGATCATTTTCATCATTGGAATTGCTGATATGTGGATAGCCCAGAATAGCCTGGATACAGCTATTGTCTCGTTTTCCCTTGTCCAGATCCAGTGACTTGACCAAATCCATTGATTTCTCCATCCCTGGATCTTCATCAGCATAAATCTCCAACAGCCTTTTCGCAAAGCTGCTTCCCTCCATGTCTACTGACCTGTTTTTCTCCCTTGAATTACATAACTCGGACTCAATCTCTTCCAACCGTTGCCTCAATTGTTCAAGTTCCTGTTGCTGTTGAAATATCCTTTCTTCCATTTTCCTCCTTTCCATTTCAACAAAAGCATCCGCCATTTTCTGGCATTCCTGTATTTTCTTCTCCAACTCAGTTTTGAGTATCTGGGTCTGCTCATTTACCTTCAGGTTAATAACCTCTTCATTTGTTCCTGGTCCCTTATCACCAACTACTGCAAGTTTGGCCCTCAGTGCAGAAATCTCCTCTTCTTTCTTCATAAGCTCTTTGTGGGCTTCATTGCGCTCTTTCTCCCTGAGCTTGTTCTCCATTTGTAGCTTGTGGATGAACTGGTCCATAGCTGCAACCCTTGAACCTAAAATAACTGCCGATGAAGAATCTTCAGTACCTTTCTCCTTTATTGGGGTGTGAGGACCACGTACTATGCATTTTGCTTTGGCACCATATTCCAAAGTCGAGATAGTTTTATGCATCTCCTTGGGATCTGGGCTTGCACACAGTATCATCAGAATTTTGGACTTGTCATCCTCAAATGAATCCTAAACAAAATGAGCACAAGAAAATCAGCGATCAACCAGAAAACAGAAAGCTAGTGAAAGGCCATAGTTGAGATTGAGAATCATATTAACAGAATGTACCTGAAGAAGCATGGTTAACTTGCTATCTCTAAATGGTACATGAGAATCACCATTGGCAATGGACTCGACAACTCTCTTCAAAGCTATGTTTCCCTGGTTAATTTTTGCTGTCTACACTTAAAAGGAAAGCATTACCATTAATTACAATGCCTTTTCTTGCCGATCAATATTTTTTTAATTAAATACAATATTAATTGGATGCTGTTTGCATTACGCGCAACTGTATTAGACACTGATGCACAACCTTTCTACTTCATTGAGAATAATAAATGAAAAGACTATTGAAAGTTCGTACCTGCATTTTCGCTTCCAACCCACTCTGACCAGCTTGTTCGATATTTTCAGAACCTGCCATGTCAACAAGCATGAGACGTCCTCCCACAGTTGGAACATCCAGAATAATCTGCCAAATGGAAAACGATCAGCTTAACTTGCATAAAGACAAATTCTGAAAATTATAAAAAATCTAGAGTCCAAACCATGCAATGGCTTCTAGAGCTTCTCTCATTACAGAGAGTGCTTTTTACAATTCTTCGCTTCTCCACTTTCTGGATTTCCTTCGATATCTTTCCAGCTTCATTTCCTGATATAAAAGTTGCATTTTTTGCTTTCTTTCCCATCACTTCCAGTTTCACCTGCACATTTAAAGTTAAAATAAAACTACTGTGGGGAATCTGAGCATATGTTGAATTGCATAGAAGCGTTATGAGACTAACGAGAGAAATGAACGAGAGAAATGAATAAGGCATAAACAACTAGATAAGGCACAAGGAACACATACACATCAATTTAAATAAAGACCAACTCTTATTTTCAAAGTACACTGGCATAAGAACAGCCTTTTCCATAACAGCACGACCACTTCAAAGACAACAAGAAAAATAAGTTGTATCAAAAGTTCAGGTTAAAGTAAGAGTAAAAAGATCAAGTCCTATGTAGCATGAGAAACTATACACACCCATACCAATACAACATACTGAATGAGGAAGGTTGGGGGTAGTAGTCATGTCAATAGCTGCTTGCAAGACATTTACATTAGAAGAAACAGTCTGTCAATATAATTTGGTCATCCATACTGATATGAATTCCACAAGTTAAAAGGCTTATAACATGACCATATCCAATCCATTACAATGCTGCATTTAAGAGGAAGTCTTTTTTTAGTTTTTATGCAAACTTAAACCATATTCCGAAATTTGAAGTTTAAGTTAATTTCTCTAAAAACAATTTCATTATAAAGCTATATATATTATTACTCTAACTAAGCAGACTCAATAAATTGAATGCCCAACTGATATCAATCGCACAGTACAAACCAACAAAAAGATTTGACTTGGTAATCATAAACCAACAAATGTAGCAAAAGTGAAATTCTCACCTTGGAGGCACTTCCTTTGGACCAAGCAAGACTAAATCCTCCGCCAGCACTAGTTGACAGCAAATCATAAATCTCTTCATTATAGATTTCCAAAACTGTGACTTGAACAAAAGTGCCAACTCCAACCTTCTCTTCATTCCCTTCATCCCCTCCCCCCAAAATATCCCTCAAAGACTTGTACACAATCCCCTGCTGCTTGGCGCACCCGAACATGGTATGACTCTTGCCAGAACCAGTTGGTCCATACATCATAATAGTGCATTTATCCCCCAATTTCACCCCATTTATTCTCGATTCCACAAATTTCTTATAAAACCCATCAAGATCTTCCTCTTCTGACAATGATACCCCATCAAGACTGAAATCCCGGTACCCAATTTCAGTCCTGACCCGAAGAGAGTGATTGTCGGAATTGACCTGCAATGCTGAAATGGGTTTTTCTTTCCGGTCCGGGTAATCGCGAATTCTGCCGATCACTTCAACTGGGTGGTCGGCGGGTGGGATTTCTTTAGGGTTAGGTGAGGGTTTTGTGAGATTGAAATTCAAACGGTGTTTTGATTGGGGGGTTTTGGAGTGAGAATGAAGATGGGTTTGGTTTGATTTTGATGATGCTGTTGGTGTTGGAGTGATATGAGATTTGGGAGTGGGTGCCATTTGAGAGAAACCCAGAAAGTTCCTTGCAGACTGTGAATTGAGAGTGATTTTTGTAGCGTCAAATGGGTATTTTGATGGAAAATTCTCAGAATTTAATTATCGTTCTTGAAATGTTGAAGAGAGAGAAGAAATTAACTAAAGCTCAAGTGAAATGAGATGGAAAGGGGTTTTTTATTTTTGAAGTGTTAAAATTGAAATAAGGTAGCCGTTACAAGGTCTGTAACGTCTCTATGATCCTGGCAGCGCCCGGGTGGATTAGACCCACTTGGGCTGAACTCGGGTGGGTCATTCACGCCCCCAATAAGTTTTTTTTTTTTCCTCTTTTCTCTTTTCTCGGCAGCCGCCAAAGTACATAAAATAGGATTGTGGTTGCTCCGTCTAGTTGACTAAGGATTTAATTTAAATGAATCCACACCAACTCATGAATCTATATATATATATATATATATATATATATATAGGAAGATAATCCACAGCAACCGGTTGCTGGGAGCAACTGATTTTTGTGAACTGCAGCTACAGCCTGTAGCGGCAAGGCCTTTGTAGGTTGCTCCCAGCAACCGGTTGCTGTGTATTGCACCCCATATATATATACCCACAGGATCAGGTCTGGACTCTCGGACCTGACCAAAATCCGGACCAAAATTTTTTATTTTTTATTTTGATTTTTTTTTTCAAAATAACTAATAAAAAATGTATAGTTATTTTTGGTACTGAAAAAATGTGTTAATACAATGTTTTGGATATGATTTGGATACATGTAACAAACAGTGTTATACAGTCGGTACAACACTTTTTGTTATATGTATCCAAATTATACCCAAAACATTGTATTAACACATTTTTTCAGTACCAAAAATAACTATACATTTTTTATTAGTTGTTTTGAAAAAAAAACAAAAAAAAAAAATTTGGGGTCCGGATTTTATCAGGTCCGGGAGTCCGGACCTGATCCGACCTATATATATATATATATAATTAAGTAGACAATTTGTCCTTATTTTTTTTGTTTGACTTTTGACTTTTCTTACTATTATTAATTTTTTCAAACATACATATTATACAATTTTTTCAAACATCTAAGAACATGTCATATTTTTTTAACTGCATCACATAAAAGACATGCAAATGAACTACTCCAACTAACAATCTAATTGATTGATGTCAAGGTTCATCTCTATAACCGAAAAAAAGGAAATAAGGGAGATAAAAAGTTGAATTCATGACTCTAGAAATTATATATTACCTTTTCTATATGAAGTTAACTTTTATTATTCACCATTCCAAATCAGAAAATAAAACTAGCAATATAGTTTTGTAAAAATACAAGGATTAGTAATATGATTTTATAACTTATAAGGAAACAATCAAAATAATCATCTTACCTAATATTATCTCTTGTTACTTTTATTGAAATATACAATATTATCAATTTAAGTAAAATTATATTACTATTTAGATGATATAATTTTAGAAGAAAACAAAATTCATCTACCTAACTTAAATTTGTTACTATTATTAAAATATAATTATATTCATAATTTTGTGTATAAATAAGATTTTATTATTATTTAAATTATATAACTTTAGAAACAAACTAATACCTCCATTTCATAATAATAGACTTTTTAGAAGACAAAATTTGTTCTAATTTATCTGTCGTTTATAACTTTCTAGGAGAATAAATTATTTATTTTCCTATATCATCCCTAATTTCTCTCGTTATCCCAAAAAATTCGTACAAGTAGTTTTCAACTTTCCATAATGGGTAGTAATAGAATTTCACACAAATTTTAGTTATTAAATGATAGTATTAAATTACTTTTTTAATCTACGTGCATAAAGCTAAAACGACTATTATTATAGAATAGAGATAATATTTTCTTATGAAAATCAACTCATCAAATATCAGACTATACCACTATTAAAATATATAGAGGTACAAATATAATGCATTGACTAATAATATCATCCAATTATTACATAAAAAAATAAAAAATATTTAAATTTATCCAGTAACAAATTTATAAAATACGATAAAACTTTTAACAAATTGTAATTCTAAATTAAGACCACGTGTTTTGCATGAGGTCAAACCATATGCTTAATTAACTATTAAATAAAAATAAAAAATTAATTATTTTGTTTAACAATAATTTTATAAAAATATAATAAAATTTTAATAATATTATACGTTTAGAATAAGCCCCCGTATTTTACACCGGATGTAAGTACATGCTAGTAGAATTTAATGGCATAATTTTGTTTGATTGTTTACCAATTTGAATAAATAATCTTGGTAATATTTTTGTTCCGATCGTATTAAAGAATTTAGGAATTAGGATCATTTTAAGAGCATTGTTTTAGGCCATCATTTTGCGTTAAAAGATAAAATAAAAAAGTTTCAAATATACTCTCCTCACAACTTCTTGTTTGAGGGCATCATGTACATTCAAGTTGTTCGCAAACTTGTTAATCCTTATTCTCCTACCGTTTCATATTATAAGGTTATCGTTGATTTTTGAAAGTTAATTTAAAATATTTTTAAACTTAAATTTTATATTAATTAATATTTTTTAATAGTTTATAATATTTATCATTATTAATTAAAATTAAAAATATTCATATTAATTTTGAGTTTAAAAATATTTTAACTTCATTTCAAAAAATCAATAATAAATATTATATTTTGAAATATAGTGAGTATAACTATTCTCACTAATTAAGAAGTTTATAAAGTACTACAATTTGATGTCAAAACATTTGAAGGGATTGGCTTATTGTTTATGACGGTTGATATTGGGAGCTCGTTGAAAAGGTCAGTATATGTCTAGTAAAATGAAAAAAAAAAAAAAATTGTCTTGGAATTAAATATAGAGTAATGCACAAGACTTGGTTGGACACATACAAAAGATAAACTTTAGATACTACATGTTGGCTTGGATTGCAAGCGTTGCAGCTTCCTTGCATAGAACTCAGTAGTTGACCATTATTCCATCTCTTAATTCTTCGGTGTTAATATTATATATCTAATATTTTTTTTTTTGAGATACAAATAAATGTATTAAAATATTATTTGTTGTTTATAAAGAATAAACTCCTAGTTGAGTGGAGGCAAGTAGACTTATTCCTCAAAATAAACTTGGAAGCCAAGTATACTTAGTTATCGAGATAATATAAGATATTAGATATATAATATTAACATTCAATTTTTTGATTTTATATATATATATATATCAGAAATCATTAACAACAATCACTACTTCATCAGGTCATCTCCTCTCTCACAGCCATTAAATTTCTAACTCACTCTCGCTATCTCTCTCTCGCTATCTCTCTCTCGCTATCTCTCTCTCTCTCACTCAATGGTGGTCATGGAGGGTTCCATAGAGGGCAGATTGGAAGATGCTTGGAAGCTTTTCCAAGCTCAAAATCAAGCTGGATTCGAAATCACCCACGAAATAATGGACAAAAAGGTGCACCTCTAGATATTAATTCTCTAGCTTGATCTCCTTTTGAATTTATATATTTTTTATGTATTCATAATTAGGAATATTTTTTTTTTGGTTTGCTTCAAAATTAAATATACAATTATAATTTTAGACTATAAAATAGCATAAAGTTCATCCCATGCTAATACTCGGAGTAAGATGGTAGTTAGGGTCTGAGGTGGCCCAGACTATGATGAGTTTTTTAAAATTATGCTTGAAGTCCTTCAAATTTAATGATTTTGCTCTAGGCCTTCTTGAAATATATATATAATTTACACAAATAGCTTTAAAATTAAATTTTGTTTCAATTAGGCCCTAATTTAACCTAATTACAAAATTGTGACGTAAAATTATACATAAATATAATAGTAAAAAAATTCCTAGTGACGTTTTGTCCAGATCCTTGAGAATCTTTTTTCTGTCCATGCTAATACTTGTATTCTATAGACTGAATGTTATATATTATGTCACTACTATTAACAGATGCGAGTGATATATATAGAAAAATAAAATTTTCCTTATAAATCTCTAATTAATATTGGAATGGAGGGGGAGTAATTAAACTTGCATGTAGTTTCAGCTTAATCTTGTTAAATTCTCCAACAGATGGACAGAGACAACATTGCTTTAAAGTTGAAGTATAAATATTGTTCTAGACACTATGAATACACACAGGGTTTGGGTTGGAGGCATAATGAAATGCAGCATTTGGAAGAAACTCTACATAACATTCATGGTTTGAAGAATCCAATCCATGGGAAAGCTAACCGGCCGCGCTCTCCTTTGGAAGATATTGATGACCATGTAAGGACGACTAATCCCCTTTTCATTTCCTCTGCTTCAATTCAAGTATTCTACGTCAATTAAGTAAACTGGAGTATTCAAGTATTCTACATCAATTAAGTAAACCGGAGTTACGGTAACTGCATATTACATATTTTTTAATTATTATTCTATCTTACGGGTATTCATCACATTTAACAACATAATTTTATGATAAAATAGCATATATATATATATATATATATATATATATATATATATATATACACACACAGAGAACGGATATTAAGCATACTCTCTTAAATGGCATACCAAACATACTCCTTTAGCGACGGATCGGGCGACGGTTTGGTCCGTCGCCATAGGTCCGGTCCGTCGCCAAAGCTTTTAGCGACGGACAACTTTTAACGGCTGACCCGTCGCTAAAGACTTTGGCGACGGACCGGACCTATGACGACGGACCAAACCGTCGCCCGGTCCGTCGCTAAAGGGGGTATGTTTGGTATGCTATTTAAGAGAGTATGCTTCAGATCCGGACACTCTCTCCCTCTATATATATATATATCTCTTTAATAAAATAAAAGATAAGAGATTGCGTATATACACAATGAGCACATACACTTTCTTGATTAGTATTAATTATTTCGTCCTGAATCCAGCATAATATTATTTGACACTTTTACTATTTCTTAAACATATTAAGGTTTTCTCAAGTACATTTAGCTCTGCAGTACTTATATTGATATCCCTCAAAATGGGGGTCATTCAAAAAAGAAAAAAGAAAAAACATAATTCAAAACTTTCTATATTTAAGTATTGCATTGTTCATGAAAATAGTTCTGTATTAACTAACCGTTGACTTTTCTAGCTTTAAATTCTTTCTGCATTTTCTTTTATTTGTGATTTTTGATTTCTGATATGTTTTTCGCTGGATCCTGAAAACAGATAGCAAGTTTGTATAACCAAATGCAACACGGGTGCCATAATTTAGCTAAAGAAAAGCAGCTCCTTAAAAATATCAAACAGGCTGAAGAAGATAAACAAGTCCTCATCACTAATGCTGCTATGAAGAAAAAAAATGTCTCAAAATTTTTGAGCTCCATAGAAGCTGTACGAGACCGGATTAAAGTAAGATTTCCATTATATATTCATAAATTCCTCCAATTTATTTTGTAGAAAGTATGATGTATTGACTATTGTATTTCACTTTTGATTATTTTATTGTAGCAAATTCACATTGAAGTAGAGGAAATGAAGTTGAAGGACATGTCACATTTGGCTAAGAGGAGGGATCTTCAAAAAGAGTTGGAAGGGTTTAAAAGAGACATTAATCGCCTCGAGAAGAAATTGGCAGTTATAAACATGAAGAAGAATGCTGCATACAAATTAATTCTTGAACTTAAAAAGCAGAGGGACGAGGCAGTTTCATTATAGGATTATCCTGATTTTTTAATGTTTGTGGTAAGGGAGAGCACGAATTGATTTCCCAACCGAAGTTGCATGCAAAATCGCACCATTGGTTATGGTGGCATACTTTTGTTTTTTTCAGCAGAAACTGCATCCCTTATGGTAGTGGTTGCGGTTTTGGTACAAAAACCGCACTGCTTAAGGAATCGTACCCGCTTAAAGTTATAAGTTTTTTAATATTGCTTATGTTTTTGTGTATGTTTTAGAGTTTTTTTAGTTATATTTAAGTATAGTTGTAAATTTAATTTTGAAATATGTAATTTTGCATAGTTTAAGACTTTAAGTTTGAAAACAATTCCACAACTGATGTTAGCTGGGAACACTATTCTAGCTAACAGATCTATGGTCGTCCATTGTATGATCTGAGGGATGAGATTGAATAAGGCTTGAGCCTGACCGCAGGTCCTACCTACGGCCAGACTAATGACTATTATGTCTAGGAGTTGGGCTTGGCCGCATGTCCTACCTGCGACCAAAATATCCTTTATGTAATAGTCAATATTTTGGCTGATTCTTCCATAATCATAATTACAAGAATAGTGAAGTAGTGATAAATTTGTTACCTGATTGTGGTAGTGAAATTTATGATTCCACTTATGATTTCTTACCTCGTGGGATATGTTCATCATTATTGTATTATATCTTAAAAAAAAAAATCTCATCCAAGAAAATTCAATCAATACAATTGCTACAAGAAAATTGAATTAATACAATTGTTCAAACTAGATTTCTTCACTATGATAGAGGACCGATGTACAAATCTCTGATGAAACAAATTTATCAAAAATAAAATTTGAAAGAATCAACCAAAATATTAACTATTACGTTGAAGATCGAACAGAGGAACAGAGTAGTAAAGAATATTCTAGTCACAGGTAGGACCTGCGGCCAAGCCCAACTCCTTTTTTTTCCTGTATTTTGGCCGCAAGTAGGAGGTGCGACCAGTTTGAAAAGCCAAAATAAGAGCATAATAGTCATTAGTCTGGCCGCAGATAGGACCTGCGTCAAAGCCCAATCTGGCCGTAGGTAAGACCTGCAGCCAGGGCCAAGTCTTATTCAATCTCATCTCTCAGATCGTATAATGGACGATCACAGATCTGTTAGCTGGAATAGTGCTCCCATCTAACGTCAGTTGTGGAACAGAACCCATATATATATATATATTCGGAATTTTTATGGTACTAAACTTTAATTTTTCAATTTGAGGGATTGAAAGTTTTGAATTAATTTGTGATTGATTTTCAAGAATTAAATTTTTTTTGTACTTGAGAATTATTTACACTAGTAAGCCAACAGTACTTGAGATTTATTTTGAATTTGAAAAGTATGACATGTTTATTTATTTATTTTTAATTGATTTTCAAGCCAAAATCACATCATTTGAAGCATACCACATACTTCGCTCCGCACTAATTCAAGCGGTTTCATATTATAGTTTATGATTTAAGCAACTGCATCAACGATTTTGTGTGTGATTTGTGTTCGGAAGCATACCAAACTGCATCATGCTCCCCCTAATTTTTGGCATAAAAATTTGAGAAATGTTTGAAAAAAGTTTGGTCTATGTATGGATGTCTATATCTAGGCAAACAAATTTGAAGTTAGAGCTAGAAATGAAAAATATGAAAGATCACTGTCAACTATTTACAAAATATTATTTATGTATAAAACTCATTATTTCATAATTTTTAGTGATCATCTCAATTTTTAGCTTAAAAACATTTTAAATAAACTTATAAAAGTTAATAATAATCTTATATTTAAAATAAAAAAAATTCTATAATTATTTAACATTGTAATATGGACGTTCAAACTTGTAAGTAAAAAAAAAAAAACTTATCACTAAACTATTATCTTTCGTGAGTTCAAGTCATTTGAATCCTAACAGGATTATTAATTTCAATACTTTTTATGAAAAACTAATAAAATTGTCAAAAAACACGCGGGTCCTCAAAAATTTCAAAACTCAAAATCTGAAATTCATTTCCCTCCCAACTTCACTCCGCTCCTCGCCATACCAAAAGCAATACCCACAATCTACTCTGCCCTTCGTCTCTTTCCAATCTCCAAACCCTTTAAATCCTTTAGGCAAACCACAAATCAATCAATTAAATACACATACAAAAATGTCAACTTCATCAGTTCGCCGGATTAAAGAACGCGGCGGTGGCGGAGGCATAGTCAAGGCCGCCGCCCCAGCCTTGACCACCGCAGCAAAATCCTGGAGATCGATAACCCCAGTTTCAGAAAGATCGATCAGCGGTGGCGGAGATTCTCTCAAAAGGTCAACCGGAAAAGAAAACCCTAGGCCTTCTTCCAGAATACGAGCTGCTGCGGCTGCAAAGCCGGTGATTCGGCCGATGCCGCGTATAGACAAGGCGTTGGCTTGCGCAGCTGGTAATGCGGAGACACGTCTGCGATGGTCCACGTCGTCAGTGCCGAGAGGTAGGAGTTCTAGTCCTTCTGAATTTAGTAGGGATTTATCAGAGTTGCGTAAAACAAGGGTGTCTAGGGTTTCAGAGGTTGATCGGAATAGGGCATCGGAGAGGGTTCAAGAAAAGAAGAGTGCTTTTAGAGATTCAAGATGTGAAAATGGGACTAGGGCTGTAGAGAGAGTTCAGGAAAAGAAGGCTGCTTTTAGGGATTTGAATGTGAAATCGAATGAAAAACGTGAAATTGGGATTAGGGGTTTGAAGGAATCAAAAGGTTTGATTAGAAATGTTGTGGGTTTGGAGGAAAGTAGCGAACTTTATAAAGAATTAGAGTCCAAATCTGGAGGAACTAAAGATTCTAGGGTAATGGCTTTAGGTGATCGTAATGGGGAAGTTAATTTAAGTACAACTTCAAAAAAATCAATCTCAGAAAATAGTAATTCTATTTCTAACTTGGATTGTAGTAAGCTGGTTTTGGATGGTACTCAGGGTTCAGATGAATCAAAGGGGAGATGTAGTGGTCGTTTGAGGTCTAATGAAGCAGCTGAAAAGAGTGTGAATGGTGTCAATGTGGGTGCAAAAGAATTGGGAAGAAAATCTCTGAATAGATCAAGTGGTTCAGAAATTTCAAAAGAGAAAGTTGCTAGTGAAGGTGTGAGTGGCTCTGCTATGAAGAAATATCCAAGCAGACTACACGAGAAGCTTGCCTTTTTGGAAGGGAAGGTTAAAAGGATAGCGTCTGATATCAAGAGGACTAAGGAAATTTTGGATATGAATAATCCAGATGCATCAAAGGTGATACTTACGGATATCCATGAAAAGATATCTGGAATTGAGAAGGTAATGGGCCATGTTGTTGATGGTGCTGAAACAAAGATGGTTGTAGCTGACCATGGTGGTGATGATAATCAACAGATCAACTTGGTTGAGAAGAGTCAAAAGGATGTAGGGGTCCATGCAAAAAGTTTGGTTAAGGGGTTGAACACTGAGGAGTTAGAAGAGAGGTTGTTTCCTCATCACAAGTTACTTAAAGACAGGACATCACTGAAAACATCAGTAGGAGGCCTTCAGAGTAGCTCTCAGAGTCATGATCCTAAATTGGTGGAGAATGCAAGTGAATCAACTTCAAAACTGGAGAGGCTTTTGAGTCCCATTGATGAAAATCCCATTGCATTGGAGTTTCTAGCTTCACTGAAGGAGGAGCAATCCAAGGTTACCAGAAGGGGCGAGAATGTTGGCTTGGAGTACTGTGATGTCCAAGAAATGGATGGTGATGTGAATTCAGCTGCTCAAGATTCTTCTAACACTAACAACAGGGAAGAGTCTATTGAACTCATGCTCACAACAAGTGAAACACTTGAGGAATTCGACGATCAAGAGAATAGGCCATCAATGGTAATTGAAGAAGAGTCTGAAGACAGTTGCCTTTTCCAGTTAAATGAAGTTGGCCATAAGACAACCACAGGAGGATGGTTTGTGTCCGAGGGAGAGTCAGTTCTTCTTGCTCATGATGATGGCTCATGTTCCTTCTATGATATTGCTCACTGCGAGGTATGCAAATTAGCTGCACATTTGATTTAACCACTACATTTTATATCTTAAGCATGTTTATATTGGTAAACAAATATTATCATACACTGTAAAAGAATAATTGCATAGGAATGACAAGAGACTAGTTTAGTGTCTTTATGCAGACTTGCAGTGTACTGATGTAATGTCATAAATTCAGGAGAAAGCTGAATACAGCCCCCCTGTTGGAATTTCTCCTAATGTCTGGAGAGATTGTTGGATAATTCGTGCCCCTGGTCCAGATGGTTGTTCTGGAAAATATGTAGTGGCTGCATCTGCTGGGAATACCATGGATTCGGGTTTTTGCTCATGGGACTTCTATACGAAAGACGTGCGAGCAATTCATATAGAGGATGGAACTACCAACACAAGAACAGCTCTAGCTCCTTTACCCAATAACACTGTATACAGAAGGAATGCTCTGTCTACCATTATGGCACCAGAAAACCGGCAATGGTGGTATAAACCTTCTGGACCACTAATTATCTCGACAGCCAGTTGTCAGAGGGTTGTCAAAGTCTATGATATTCGTGATGGGGAGCATATCATGAAGTGGGAGGTGCAGAAGCCTGTGTTGGCAATGGACTATTCAAGCCCTTTGCAGTGGAGAAACAGGGGAAAAGTGGTTGTAGCAGAGGCAGAAAATATTTCTCTATGGGATGTGAACTCTCTCAATCCTCAACCCTTGCTGTCCATTTCTTCATCCAGTAGGAAAATTTCTGCGCTTCATGTGAATAATACAGATGCTGAAATGGGTGGAGGAGTTCGACAAAGGTAACAATTCTCTTTGATGCCCTATGTTCTTCAGTATTATCTGGTTTACTTATCTCTTGCCTTTTGTTAAAGTCTTTTGTTCTAGCATAGTTTTGATATTTAACAGGACACTACTATGGATTTACTTTCGATTATTTATATGAAATTTTAATATGACTTAACAATATGTGATATTAATATTATCATATTCCTTTCCTGGTCAGTTATTCTCTTGTTTACATTGAATGTGTTCTATCTTTCTTTTTAGCGTTACATACTTTACATAAAAGGTCCTCTTAACATGTGCCCTAAGGGCACATGCTAAACTTACGGTTCAAGAGAATATTCTCTTGAACTGTGTGTATATTCCTTTGATTTCTGCATTTGCATCAAGTTCAAGAGAATATGCACACAGTTCAAGAGAATATTCTCTTGTACACATGTTAAGAAATTCCTACGGTTCAAGAGAATATTCTCTTGAATTGTGTGCATATTCTCTTGATTTCTGCATTTGCACCAAGTTCAAGGGAATATGCACACAGTTTAAAAGAATATTCTCTTGAACCGTGTGCTTAGCATGTGCCCTAAGGGCACATGTTAAGAAATTCCTTACATAAATTCTAACTCTATTATCTGCTGATAATTACTAAGAGTCTAAGATCAGAACTCAATGATTTTAAGAGCCATTGATATTCATGATAAAACAGTACTTATATTAATGTTTGTCTATATTATTAAACGCAGGGTAAGTTCATCTGAAGCAGAAGGAAATGATGGTGTTTTCTGCACCCCTGATTCTATTAATGTATTAGATTTCCGCCACCCATCTGGTGTAGGCCTTAAGATACCCAAACTTGGTGTAAATGCACAGTCAGTGTTCTCTCGTGGAGATTCCATTTTTCTTGGCTGTACCAATTTAAAGTCATCAATAAAAAACCAGTCATCCTCCCAGCTCCAACAATTTTCATTGCGCAAACAGAGGATTGTTAGCACCTACACGTTACCAGAGTCCAACGCTCACTCCCACTACACAACAATAACACAAGTCTGGGGAAATTCAAACCTTGTCATGGGAGTATGCGGCTTGGGGTTATTTGTTTTTGATGCCTTCGATGATCAGCTGCAATCTTGCACCAGTTATGGCAACATGCAAAAGGTTAGAGAGGTTATTGGATCAGATGACTTGTACTCCCCTTCTTTTGATTACTTGTGTTCTCGAGTCCTGCTTATATCAAGAGATCGACCAGCGCTGTGGAGGTACTTGTCATAGTATCTGTATCCTTAGGACTTAGCATGGTTAATGCTGCTGTTTCATGTCCTAATATATATTGCATGCTTTGTGAGACATTCAATAATTTTGCTAGTTCTTGTAGGAGTTTTCTGAGTGTTAATTATGTAGAATGTTATTGTATATTAAGTTATGGATTTTTGAAGAATGAAGGTGATGTATGTTCATCATAAGCTGAGTAGGCTGAAGAATGGTAAGTTGAACCATGACAATGTTTTTATTTTACACCTGAATACATTTTACTTGGGAAATCAGCCGATTTGATCACCATAAAAAATGGATATTACATTATCAGTTAAGCACCCTTGGGCCTTGTTGTTACAAGCTTTTGTTTACTAAGAAAATGAGATTGTGTGTGTGTGTATATATATATATATGTGTGTGTGTGTGTGTTATCATCTTTTGATGGATGGAGTGAGTTATAAAATTAAAGGAGATTTTACAATATGAAGTGTAAAAACTTAGTCCAAATCTAGTATCTCATTCATTGTCCCATTTCCCATCTCATTCCATGCATTGGTGCAAAGTGCAACTTGTTTAACTTTTTATAGTTAATTTTGTAAAGGGATAAAGATTACTTGACACCAATACATATAATGGGACAGTAGATAAGACAGGAGTTAGGATTGTAGATCTTGCGTCATAAAAACTTTGGCAAATGTAAGTAGAACCGGCATAATGTGCGGTTTGGATGGCCTGCAGTGTAGGCTGATCTTTGCGTGCACAAGGCAAATGACCCGAGCCAAAAATGTTTTGATTTCTAAAAGGCCTTCATTTTATCTGCCTGTGTCTAGTTTCTAATGGATTAGACGACTGACAAACATTTGTTCTTCTTTTTATGTTCTTAAGACGATCAAAAAAACATTTTCTTTCATTGCTTTTTTAAATTCTTATGTGAAAATTATCTTTCAAAAGCACTAGTATTTATCCACATATATTGTTCTTCATTCTTGATCAACCTTGTTTTAGTGTTAATCTTTTGATAATTTGTTGTTTACCCTTTGAAAAATTAATAGTCCAAGTATTATTTGTTTGGGTGCTTCAATTCAGATGCTTAACGCTTTGAATGATTATATATTTCATGATGATAATTTGTTTACAAGATTAATGTATAACTCTCATTACATCTTGACTGTTAATTTCACTATTAGAATTTTGAGCCTTGCAAAAAAAAAAAAATATATATATATATATATTCTTTTCTTTTCTTTACTTCATTGATATTATAATATATAGTGGTGGGGATCTAACTCAGCTTCATAGAATCAATATTGTAGTAGAAGACATGACATGAGTGATCCCCGTCCTTAAGATCTTTATCGCCCCTACCACGATTGATTTGCTAAGAGTTGCAGACGATATACCTCCAGGATATATGTCAAGCCTTTGGTGAATTATCCGTGATAGCAATTCACAGAAAATTCCAATAGAACACTGTTTTGTAGTAATTATTTGTTTGTAAAAAAATTGGAGAAGATAGAAAAGAGAGAAAATTCATGTGCAAATTAATAGATTTCTTATATGTAAAACTTACTTCATATATACATATATCTTATGTATATATATCTACATATACATATACACATATGTACATACATATTTGTAAGTTACATAACATACTATTAAATTCTATTTTTAACTATACTTATTAGTACTAAATATGTAAGTTACACATTAGTAATAATTAATAGTTAAATAGAATTTGAATAGTTCTCACTATTTTTCTTTTGTTCTAAAATAAAATAAGACTACACCACTTGTATTTATAAAGTAACTAGTAGTCTTTTCTATTAAATGGGACAAGGAAGAATTAGTTTTATCAAACAACTTTGCACCTTCTTAAATGTTTCACCATAGGCACAAATCAAATGATTTCTACACAAATCAAATGAAGTTCTCTCTTATTCTCCACATAGAGGACATTAAGTTACACCTTTTATACTTACTTAAATTATGTCCACAAATGAGTTTTATCAAACTCAAATATGACATATAATAAGTCACAAAAATATAAAATAAGGTGCAATATATATCAATCCCTCACTTGTTTGGAAAAACTAATTTTCTTCCAAACACTTTTCGATCAAACAACTCTAAGGCTTGTATGCATAAAAGAAAGTATGACGAACATTGAACCTTCCCTTAGTGTAAACAACTCAAAGTCACATCAAAGTTGATGGTGTTCGTAGATTGAACCTCTACTCCTATATGATATGATCGGAATTGCCACACACATACAAAATCCTCCTACCACGGTGAGTATTCTCAATTGCTTTGCGCTAATATGGTCATGCACAATACCCTGTTTCATGAACATTTAAGAGAGTAAACCACAACCCTCTATAAGAAGCGGATCCACTTCTAGTTCATATAGGCAAGTGTTTCACATGTGTTTCTGTTGCTAAGAACACAATAACTTTGTTAAGAGTATAACTCAACCTCGGTCGTGCAACGGACGTTACTATCTTAGACTACATATGGAACCACATCGATAGTAATACAGTCAGCAACTGTGACTTATTTTTCCCATTGAACCTATAAACTAAGGGTAACCTAGGATAGGTTGGGGTCCCATCACCCCTGACTCAAAGTGGTTTAAGTTCTATATCACAAGTAGTTAAACTTACTAAGCTCTCGTCAAAGTTTTAGTAATAAGATAAGCCAAGTTGTCACTTGACTTTTTTGTAGACAAATATTATGATACCTTCTTGTATCAATTATCTAACAAAAATTATGTCTATGACCAACATGTCAAGACTTACCATTAAAGGTAATCTCATATGCTCTATACAGAAATAATTCCATCATCACAACATAATGAATTAAGCAATTTTGGAAGTGGCCATAATTTGATGTTTTAATAATAAATTTCGATTCCATTTGCTTTCTACATCATATAAAGCAATAGTATTACTTGCTGCTCCAAGTAAATTATTCCTTCACAATATAGTAAAATAGGAGGCTTCAAACTAGGCCGCAATCAATGCTTTAACAAACACCCCAATCCATTAAACTTCCCTCATAAGATAATAACATTAGATCCATATAGTGAAATAGAAAATACTCATTTGTTTCTTACTCATTTAAGAAACAATACCTAAGATTGGGTGAAAATTCACTTACTTGTGAATTTATAATTTCCCTCACTATGTTATAATATAGTACTCCACTCTGCACTTTGAAAGACAATCGTAGAACAACCTTTATACCCATATGTCCACACTACGAACGCAGACTGCTAGACCAAACGAACGTAGAGTGAATCGTCGAGCGTCAGACTACAAAGACACTACGAACGTAGAGTAATAACTCAACGATCGTAGAGCACCTTCCAACTCTACGAATGTAAAGTGACTTACGCACATCGTAGAATGCCAAAGTGTAAAGACACTATGAACGTAGAGTAATAACTTAGTAACCGTAGAGCAGCTTCCAACTCTACGAACGTAGAGTGACCTACGCACATCGTAGAGTGACCTACGCACATCGTAGAGTGTCAAAATGCAAAGACACTACGAACGTAAAGTAATAACTCAGCGATCGTAGAGCAGCTTCCAACTCTATGAACGTAGAGTGACACATAAAAAATTCTATATCCGATAAATAGGAAAAAAGTGAAATACTAGTTCTCAGTTTAAACCACAAGTACATAACTATTTTACACCTTAACTTCTCAATCAAAAAGAACAAACCATCTTGTTCGTTCACAATATACTCCCTCAATTAAATTTATTGAAAATTTAAGTTGGAGTAATATCATAATCGGTGCTAAAATGTTAAAATAGTTTATACTCTCTTGTCTAAAGCCTTGAAAATTATTTTACTTTCACAGTTAAATATCCATCAGTATCGAATCACTTATTCCTCTACAACGAATTTAGAATCTCAAGATAAATATGCTATGTATCCACTTTAATATTTATAACTTATTTTTCAATCTCACTATTGAACTCAATCACTATAAATATTTTGGATCATAATTAGGCTAATAAAATGGGTATTTTATTTACCTAATTATTATATTAATTTTCCTAATTCATCAAATCAACATTGTTCCTTCTAAGTTTAACTTATAACCTTATAGGACCTTTGAAAATTAATTAAGTGAAATAAGTTCACATTTCAATATTATTCAAAAGTTTGTGTTTCAAAGACTTTCATTTCATAGGACTATACAATCAAATTGAATTTCGCAACAAGAAATCCATAAGCATTACTATTTCTTACATAAATAAAATTATGCTCCAAATAGTTCAAAGGCCAAATTTAGTCCATATCACCCCCACACTTTTAAATAATTGAAATCTCATTGAATGTTTTCACTTCACAATATTATGCTCACTACTTAAAATAAATTTTAGATTAATTATCATTTTATGTGACAATGTTCCTATAAATATTACTTCCACATTAGAATACTAAGAAACACTTCTCTAAACAAAAAAAATAAGTTCTTGTACATCTTATGTATTAGCTATTCATATAAAGATTGCTTTAACATAAGAATCTTTTAGAACACCCTCACATAAAAAAAACAAGCTCTTATTTTCTGAAAGTCCATAAAATCTCAAATCCAAAAATTATTTAACATAAGCACTTAAAATTATACATGTACATTTTTCAAGTATACCAACACGTAACACTTGACTCTATGAAAAATAGTATAAAATTCATTATATACAAATTATAGGCAACTCATCATATTGCACCAATTTATTTGCATATAAATCACGAAATTTTCTATAGAAATCAAATAAAATTCACACATATGAATTAGCATATCCACAAGTGTTTTTCTTGTCCTAACTTGGATAGGAAATGTCATAAACAATATACCTTTTGACATTTACAAATATAGAATTCAAGACAATTCTCATAGTAATATGAAATACTTGAACTTCACTATATTTATAAAAAATCAAAAAATAAAATATTTATCTCAATTAGAATATTCAAAATGCATATGATCACATTAAAATTTACTACTTCTAGGACAAGAAGTACACATAAAAATAAATCAACATATACCAATTGTGATTATCCCAAAAACACTACGAATAACATTTGTAAGTGTTTTCTCAATATTATAATCATATTGTACACAAGATTTACTCAACCAAATCTACTTCTACAATATCTCTTCTAACTATTAGCTGATGATTAATTTATTATCCACAAACAAAGTAGTTTATCTCAAAATTCATGCATACAAATACCAAGCAATATTACACACTAAATATTACCTCAAATATTATATGCATAATTTTGTTCAAGAATAACATAAATTTACTTTATTCTCAAAATAAATTAATTTACAACAAATTTGTTATACATAAAGACAAGTAAATTTCCCAAAGTTTACTAAAACTTTCTCATAATAAATTAATCTCAATTAGTGTATAAGAAAAATAATTGTCTCAAATTTCATACATATATATACACATCATAATATTTTATCTACTCATAAAATATTATAACCAAAATATATGTGCACAAAATTAAATTTATTCCGTCATGAACAAAAATTTAATTACTTTTCTTAACCCACAAAACTAATTAAATAATTTATTACAACAAAATGTAAGTAAAATAATACTCAAGCATACAATATCATATATAATACATAATATATATACTTTGAAGTATATACCCATACAAAATGATACACAACTATCATTTATAAAAATAAAGGCAAATGTTAAAAAATACACCTTTTGGATTTAATCCGTAGAACACCATAATCTCTTTAGAAAAATTTCTAGGCATCAACATTTGGTGTTTTGCCATGGTGACTCTTCATTTCCTCCACATCAATTTACAAACTTGTAAATTATAAATCTTTTTCACTTTCATTTTTCTCCACAATCTATCTGCTAAGAGGAGTTATCAATAAAAAATAATTAGCTTAATATCTCAATAAATTACTAATTATCATAAAAACTCCATTGATAAAATAGATATAAGAAAAATGACACTTATCTTTGAAATAGTGTTATGTCTTCCATCCACCCATTTTTGATTCTAATAAATCTATAAAGACCTTAAGAATATTGTTAGAATCGTATCTTCATAGAATTAATATCGTAGTAGAAGACATGCCATGGGTGATCCCTGTCCTTAAGGTCTTTATCGCCCCCACCACGATTGGTTTGCTAAGAGTTGCAGACGATATACCTCCAGGATATATGTCAAGCCTTTAGTGAATTATCCGTGATAACAATTCACATAAAATTCCAATAGAACACTGCTTTGTAGTCATTATTTGTTTGTAAAAAAATTGGAGAAGATAGAAAAGAGAGAAAATTCATGTGCAAATTAATAAATTTCTTATATGTAAAACTTACTTCATATATACATATATCTTATGTATATATCTACATATACATATACACATATGTACATACATATTTGTAAGTTACATAACATACTATTAAATTCTATTTTTAACTATACTTATTAGTACTAAATATGTAAGTTACACATTAGTAATAATTAATAGTTAAATAGAATTTGAATAGTTCTCACTATTTTTCTTTTGTTCCAAAATAAAATAAGACTACACCACTTGTATTTATAAAGTAACTAGTAGTCTTTTCTATTAAATGGGAAGGAAGAATTAGTTTTATCAAACAACTTTGCACTTTATTAAATGTTTCACTATAGGCACAAATCAAATGATTTCTACACAAATCAAATGAAGTTCTCTCTTATTCTCCACATAGAGGACATTAAGTTACACCTTTTATACTTAAATTATGTCCACAAATGAGTTTTATCAAACTCAAATATGACATATAATAAGTCACAAAAGTATATGTTGAGAATCTGCATGAGTCTTTTAAGTCCACTCTCATAGGGGGAGATTGTTAAAAACATCTACATGAGATTTAATAATTCATTGTATGAGATTTGATTGATGACAAAATGATTGAAAGAACATTCATTGATAAAACTTTGTAAAGTCCTTAAAGAAATATATGTACAAGGACTTAGATTGGAAAGATCAAATATGTTAGGATGATCTGAGCTGAATTATCAATTATCTGATCAAAGCATATATATTTGTAATGTTAAGTATTGTAAAGTCCTTACAATAATTTGATGTATAAGGACTTAGATAGAAAAGATCAAACTTGTTAGGTTGGTCTAATGTATTAAGATGATAAGGCAAGACTGATCGTTGAGTACTACACAAGTCATTATAAAGTATCCGGTGGAGGATCGTATAGAGCAGTCAGCCAACTTGGAATTCAGGTGCGCAGAGTTTGCCAGGAAAACGTAGAGTGAGGCTCGGTCAGTTGCAGAGCTCTCTCTCGGCATCGTAGAGTTGGGCTAGGCAAACGCAGAGTGAAGCTCGACCAGTCGCATCGTAGAGTTAGGCCAGACAAACGTAGAGTAAGGCTCGGCCAGTCGCAGAGCTCTTGTTCTTGGGTTCGTAGAGTCAGTACAGTCAGTCACTCTACGACTCAAGTAACAACGTAGAGTAACCTCTGCTTAAGCACTCAAAGTTAAAACAAAAATCTTCATAAAGACTATTAAGTAAGCTGTTCATGAGCTATTAGACAAACGAAGATCTCAGAGTGCATTCGAAACATCAAGTCCTAAACAGAGATCACAGGACGGCTAAGATATACACTCTACGATCCCATCAAGACTCTATGGCTTGCACATTAGACAAGATCGTAGAGTGGGAAAGCATCAGCCTAATCAAGTAATCGTAGAGCTGAGCCAAAGATAACAAAGATACTCTGGCAGCCTAAACGAAGCACGATAGAGATAATGTCTGAAGATAGTAGAGCAGTCCTCTACAACGAAAGTGCTAAAACATCAGAAGATCATAGAGCAGTTCTCTATGACATAACAACATAGACAATATCTAAAGAACGTAGAGCATTCCTATGCAAGAATGAAGCTAGCACCTAAAGATCATAGAGTAGTCCTCTATGATAAGCAAGCTGCAACAAAAGCTCAACAAGATCATGAACCTATGCTCTGAGAACGTAAAGCTCAATGGAGATCACAGAGCATAAAAGGCACAACTGCAGAATAGTAAAAAACACATTAAAGCGTAAAGCAAATGCAGTCAGTCACTCTACGAGCTCCAAGGCAGTGCACATCATGCATGATCATAAAGTCACATTATGGAGGGAACATATAACTCTATGATCAGAAGCAACAGGCTTCAACCTAGTTGATCGTAGAGTAGGTAAGTGCCAACAAAGATTGAAGACATCAGAACCCTTATGATAATTATTCCAAGATGAGCGGCTGATTACTTAAATGAGCAAAATAGGGAACCAATCTCAATGAGGTTCAAACTGTCATGTTTACTGCAGCAAAAGTCAGCACACATGACTCAACTACCTTGGTACCAGTTAATGAAAGCTGACTCAGTTATCACTAGCAGACTTCAAGGAGTAAATAATTCATTGATACAATAAAGAAGTCTGCAGAAAGAAAATCTCTAACGGGAAGATTTGCAACGTGAAGCTATCAACGGCAGGATTCCAAACGAAAAAGATTACGGAATCTATATATGGCAAAATGCATCAAGAGTACTGTGTGGTGAATAGGAGCAAGAACACGGATCGAACAAATCTGCAGAAAACTTCACTACAATATCATAAGTATGCTGAAGTGCTGTCATATGAGCTAATAGTCGAATGACCAGGAAGCCAAGATCAAGAGTAAATAAAGCTGAAAGCAAATCTAGAAAAGCAACTTTGTGATCAACCATGAACACTGGAAGCTGATAAGATGAAGAACAGAACGAGTTCTGTATACAAGACAACAAATGTTCATAACTGCTAAGCTCAAGAATACATTAAGCTAATTTGAAGCAGTAAGTAGAAGGTGATTAACTACATCTGTTGAATACCTGATGAAGTAGAGTATCAACGACCAACGTCAGCAGCATCCAGAAGCTGATCACTAACAACTGCTAAGTACAAAGCCAATATGAAGAACTTAGTAGTACATCAAGAGTAATCATTGGCATCTTCTGAATACCAGAAGGAGAAGAACATCAATGACAAACTTCAGCAACATCTAGAGATTGATTACGAGCAGCTGCTAAGTACCTAAAGATGAAAGAAATCAAAGTTCATCTTAGCAGCACAACGCAACAACCATCAACACACCAAGGAGGGTCTCCGGGTCCTTGTCTTAAGTGACTAAAGAGTTCCAAGGCTACTGGCCTTGAAGAGTACTAAGTAACTGGGTGATTCTAAGGCTACTGGTCTTAGTTTACAGTGTTCCAAGTCTGCTGGACTTGAAGAGGGTCAGAGAATCCTTGCCTTAGTGGCTAAAGACAACTCATGTCTGTTGGACTTGAGGAGGGTCAGAGGATCCTTGCCTTAGTGGCTAAAACAACTCATGTCTGCTGGACTTGAGGAGGGCGGAGCGTCCTTGTCTTAGTGACTAAATTCTTAGTGGATTCCCTACTTGTTGAAGTAGAAGAGTGGAGTAGGAGTTGTTCAGTCTTCGAACCATTTAAAATCTCTCGTATCATTTACCTTATGTCATTTACATTCTGCACAATAACTGCTATATCTGTCGACAACCATATCATAAATTATATTATAGAACTGAGATTATCTTTGAAGCGGTTCTTAAAGTATATTTCGTTGTGCATGAATTGATTCTATTAATCATAACTATTATACTTTCGTTATAAACGGAAAAAGTTTTAAAGGATCTATTTAACCCCCTTTCTAGATCTCTATTGTGTCTCAGGGAACTACCATTATAAAATAAGGTGCAATATATAACACACTCTCTATTTCTTGCCCTCCCATTTTTCTTCTTAATCTATTGTATTAATTATTTACTGTTAAGATATAAGAACAATTCTAAAAAAATTAGTATTAATGAAAAACGAAAGTAAATCATTGGCTTTCTTTGTCTTACGCTTTTATGACTTAAAAATAACATTTTCTTGTAAACCCTTGAAACTTTAATGATAAGTAGCTGGGTTGTATCATCAAGCCACAATCAAATAGTAGTAGATTCTAAGTATTAATCATTTATTAAGGTAGTTGATTTTGTAGCTAATGTATCGTCAAGCTAACACTAAAAATAGTACTAGTAAATACTATTGCTCAATTATTAAGGTGGTTGATATTGTCGAGATAATAAGTATCGCTTAAAATGTCAAGTATCGTTAGAATAATTAAAAAACGAAAGTAAATCATTGACTTTCTTTGCGTGATACTTTTGTGACTTAAAAATGACATTTTCTTGTAAGCACTTGAAACTTTAATGATAAGTAGCTAGATTGTATCATCAAGCCACAGTCAAATAGTAGTAGACTTTAATCATTTATTAAAGTATCAAGTATCGTTAGAATAATTAAAAAACGAAAGTAAATCATGGCTTTCTTTGTGTGACACTTTTGTGACTTAAAAATGACATTTTCTTGGAAGCCCTTGAAACTTTAGTGATAAGTAGCTGGATTGTATTATCAAGCCACAGTCAAATAGTAGTAAATACTAAGTATTAATCATTTATTAAGGTGGTTGATTTTGTAGCTAGGTTGTATCATCAAGCTAACATTAAAAATAGTACTAGTATATACTATTGCTCATTTATTAAGGTGGTTGATGTTGTCAAGATAATAAATGTCACTTAAAGTGTCAAATATCGTTAGAATAATTAAAAAATGAAAGTAAATCATTGGCTTTCTTTGTGTGACGCTTTTGTGACTTAAAAATGACATTTTCTTGCAAGTCCTTGAAACTTTAATGATAAGTAGCTAGGTTGTATCATCAAGCCACAGTCAAATAGTAGTAGATACTAAGTATTAGTCATTTATTAAGGTGGTTAATATTGTAGCTAGGTTGTATCATCAAGCTAACACTAAAAATAGTACTAGTAAATATTATTGCTCATTTATTAAGGTGATTGATGTTGTCAAGATAATAAGTGTCGTTTAAAATGTTAATTATCATTAGACTAATTAAAAGGTGTTGTCAAGAGTATATTTATTCTCACTATATCATTTTTTTTATAATATCAATTGCCTTTATAAAGGGAAATTATATTTTTAGTGTTGGAAAAACTATTTTGGGTATGAATAATATATATATATATATATATATATATATATATATATATATATATATATATATATATATATAGGGAGAGCTTCTAAAGCGAACTTTAAAAAGCGAACCAAAGACGAACCGTCGTCTTTGGTGTCTATGGCGACGATTCGACCTGTCGCCGTAGCCATGTAATCTTTGGCGACGGGTCAAATCATAGCCATAGACACCAAAGACGACGGTTCGTCTTTAGTTCGCTTTTTAAGAGTTCGCTTTTGAAAATTCTCTTATATATATATATAAAATTTTGTGTAGTTTCAACGTTAAAAGTCATCCCCATTCATTAAGCTATTCCTATTACTTATGTTTGCTTGCTTAAATCATCTTATGAGTGAGTCTTGTAATTCTCTGAGACAATACCAAATGTCCACCAAAGAAAATAATTAAGAACTCTAAATCCTAATTGTTGGCACAAAAGAAGAATAATGCTCTACTTATTTTGTCATTGTCTACTCCAAGAATCTTAATTACTCATAAATTTTATAACTGAACTTACTGATGTTGTTTGTTGTTGCTGAAATTGCAGACCCACTAAGGTACTGTTATTGATATCATTATCAATTTGTGGTCAAGATTGATTGATAAGCATATATAGGGGCTTTGTATTTTTCGTCTTTCTTAGTATCAGTCGATATCAGGTCTTTCAGCAGCTTTTTGGAGCTCCAAACCATATTTTATTAGCCCACTACGTTTATGTCATTCAAAATGACGAAGGCGTATCAATTATGATTATAGCTCACATTTATTTAGGGACAAATTTTAAAGATAGTGGTTGTAACTTCGGAAGATGCGTTAGTTGGCATTTTCAGAAGTGGTTGTAACATCGGAAGATACCGTTAGGTGATATTTTCAAAAGTCTAACTACGAAGCAAAGAAGCACCCTTTAAAAGAAGAATAATGCTAGAGACATAAACTATTTTACAAACATTTTATAGACTGGCTGATGTGGCACTGTTGTATTGATGATAGTTAAAAAAAATACATCTCCACTACAACACTATCACCAATACAACAATGCCACATCAGCTAGTTTGTAAAATGTTTGTAAAATAGTTTGTGTCTCTAGCATTACTCTTAAAAGAATAATTAATGCATGTTCATATTCAAATAGGTAGTTGAACATGCAAGTAGAATAAAGTCACATTTAAATCCGTGGTTGAACATGCAGATAGAATAAAGCGTTAACTATTGATATGAATATGGCACTTAAACATTTTTTGGGGGATAAGCGTAACATCTCAATTTCCTAATGAAAAGGCCAGGCTTCAACTTTCTACTGTAGGTTCGATGCTGTATCAACTGTTTTTAATCAAAAAGTAGAAGTAGCCTTGTCGGAACTCGAAACGATGTCTGAAAATGAGCACAAACAATATTACCGCAGAAAAAAGTTAATTTTGGAGCTTGCATGTTTGTTTCTGGAAGAGTTATGGAGTAAAATAATAGAAGGTTTATGAATATTATAACTTTATTTTCATTAGGAACTTTGTAGTATTTTTTTATTATTATTTAATTTTTTTTTTTAATATATGGCTTTTCAACGACCAGTTAAACTCCTACCCTTCCACTTTCCACTTTATATAATATATGTACTGAACTACATACGATTTTTTTAAAATTTATTTTTCATCTTGCACCTTAGATATTACACTTATGTTAATATATAACTTATAATGTACAAAGTAATATTACTGACAAATTAGTCTGATGTGATAAAAATTAGTAACTGCAAGTGTATAGTGTCAAATTGAACAACTACCAAGTACATGTCGAACTCACAGAGACTGAATTAATTTCAATGTATCCTTAATATCTATCTCAAGCAAATTAGAAATAAAAATGGTGGAGATGATTAATTAACTAAATAATGCGAATTTAAAAATTAATAACGGAAACTATTAATGAACAAAGATACCTAGGAATCCGAATATACTAAATATTAACATAATAAATAATTTCCTACTTTTTAAATTTATTTTTAATTTTTTCCCTTCCCTTTAAAAATAATGATTCTTATATTAAATGTGAGCTAGTAAGCATAGATTATGAAAAATACACATATTAACAATAATCTATCAAAATTTCTTAACTAAAATAAAAATCATAAACGAATTTTGTGCGAAGGTAATATGAAGGTGAAAATAATTAGGCATTAATATTAGAACAGAAAGAAAATATTAATATGTAATACCTAGTTTTATCATCATCCTATGTATTAAAAATTTAGTTAGCCATAGAATCAATACGAATTAAAAGAGAAGATTATTAATATTTTTCCTATTTATGTGAACAAAGAAATAATAATTAAAAATTTAATGATTAAACGATATTAATTAAACATGAACTATCTAAACAGGACGTTGAATAAGAAAACTAACTTTATTAATACTGCTAAGCCAATTTAAAGGAAAGGAATTAATATTAAAAATTTAAAACTACCACTACACTTAAACAATCATAAAAGGAACTTGAAAGTTATAAGCATTCGGAAAAGAAAAAGGTACTGCTCCCTCCTCCGACCGGAAGTATTGAAGGAAAAAGAAAACAAAAAGTAATCCCCTTTTTTAAAAATAAGAGACTTATTTATAAGAAAAAATAAATTATAACCTAATTCAAGATAAATTAAACTTGGTCTTCTTTTTTTCTTTTATCTTATCTTTAAGTTGACTTCAACCACTTCTTGATAATCTTCTAAGAACCTCATGTTATTATTAAAAATTGAATAGTAATTCTTTATTTGTTCCCCAAAATAAATAAATGTTAGTTCCTAAAAAATAATATAAAATTATTTGTTAAATTAAATTGACACAAAATAATAAATATGAGATTATTAAAATGTAAAAATATGTTTCTATCAAATACCCCTATACCTAGTTTTTACCCGTCTTCGAATAAAATGAAAAGAAAATAAAACAAAATAAATGATTGCACTTAACATGTGCAACAAGCTTTTAAACCCCAAGATTATCCCGAGTGCGAGTTGTGTTTGGTGAGGGTTTACAGTGAATATACCCACAAAATTCAATAAAAATTTTATTTATAATATTTTTGAGTTCAACAAATTATGAAATTTAAAGAAAACATCTAAATATACATGAGTATTATATATAAGTAACGTTAAATTCAAAATCACACTTTCATATTATTAAAAATACTCTATCTTTATTCTAGACACTATCCTTCATAAAATTAATTTCATGTGATGCATATATTGTGTATATACTTTAGTTCTTAGTAGGGATTTTGACCATAAAAATCAAACAAACTTTTTTTTTTGAACCTTTTTTTTTAATTTTTTGTTCTTAAAATTGCTTGAATCATAGTTTATACCCCACAATTAAGAATTAGTGCAAACGTGAAGTGTAAAAATGCACAGGAACTTTATTTTACTCAAGATCGTGTTTCAAACTAAGATCTTGTATTTTATCATGAGTTCAAGTTTCATAATCTTTCAATCCTACTTAAAGTTTTTGCTCCACATACACTTATTAGAATAAATTCAATCCATAAAAAATCAAATAAATTTTTTAATTCTTTTTTAAAAAAATTCTTAAATTTTTTAGTTAAAAATAATAATCTAATACTATAATACAAACCCCCCCCCCCATATATCACTGGCTTTCTTTGTGTGACGCTTTTGTAATTGACATTTTCTTTTAAGCCCTTGAAACTTGATAAATAGGTTGTATCATCAACCCACATTCTTGACGTAAATAATAGTAAATATTATTGTTCATTTTTTTTTTTGAGTCATGTTATATATTACAATAAATTTACGCCGAATTACAATTGCGAAACTTATCAATACAAAGAATTGATATGAATTATAGGAGGACCCCATTTATTATATCAATCTAAAAAAAATATCACTCATATTTATCTATATAACTGATAATTAAAAAATTAATGTAAATATTAGTAATATCATTTTTTTCCTTTCCTGGCTGGAATCATCTTACGAAGGAGTCTTTCGCGTGAATCACATGATCAGTGGGCCATGGATACGTAATGTGGTGAAAATTGGTTGATAAGAATAGGGATTTAGGTTTTCGTAGAATTATTAAGTTGAGATCAGGTCGGTTGTAGGAGCTCCGCATCATTTTACAATTATTGCCAAGTCGCATTTATGATACGAATATTTAAAAAACAAAAAAAATGGGTTGTCAAAAATGTTTTAATGCATATCACATTTCTCCGGCGACAATCTGGTGAAATGATATCAGATTGATAATTATCATTTTAGATACTTGTCAGAAATTTTATCCCACTTAGGAATGCAAAAAAAGTTTCAATTCTAATACCTCGTTTGGCCTAATTTTTAAAAAAGCCTGAAAAATCAAGTCCTATTTTATTGAGCTTTAACCGAACTGTAAAAAATAGTTTCACCTCTCTTTTTAAAATTTTTCTAAATAGTTAATCGAGTTATTTTTTTATCTACATTATCATAATATAATTGATTCAGTTTGAATTCGTGTATATATGTCTCAAATACGTAGCTCGACTAAAAAAATAATAGAGTTGAGTCGAATTCGAATATGAGCAAATTAAGTGCAAAATTATATTCGAATCCTAGTACGAATCCAAGCACCTTTAAAAAGTTTCGAGTAAAATTTGAGTAAGATACTGTTCGACTCGAATAGAGATAATTTTCACCCCCACTTCTTGCATCCTAAAGTTTATGGCTTTGTGTTAAAATGCACTTTTCTTGATCCCGAAAAGACTCATTCACCCGAATTTTTAAACCCTATAGCACTATTAGGGTCGGGTATGGGATGCACACTGTCACCTTTGCCCCGACTGATTATATACATATGTGTGTGTGTGTGTATATATATATATATATATATATATATATATATATATATTTATAAGGGTAATGATACCCTTATTTCCATGTCTTCCGGCTATTTTATCCAGCCTATTCTTGAAATAAACAACTCGCACACACTCCCTTTCCAAAAAAGATCAATACCCCAAGCACTACACTTAGATTTATTAGATTTGTTGCTAAAATATCGGTATTAAACCCGAAACTCCCGACGGACGGCCAGTGGCCCAAAAAAACGAAAGAATCGGTTACAGTTTTCATATGATCTCCTCTTATAGATAGACTTATAATGAGCCTTTTTGTATATATATATATATATATAATTATGTAACTATTAGGTTATTTAATTAAAAATTTATAATATTTATAATACAATGTGTTGTTAGTATTTAGACATATTGCATGTTTGATTTTAAATTAAAAATAATTATACAAAATTAATATAAATTTTTTTAAAAGAATTTAATTTGAAAGAAGGGGAAGTATTCAGGGGAATTCATTTTTTAGGATCGGGTAGTGTTCAAAGAGAAAGTACTTATTGGCGGATACCCGTTCGAATAGAAAATACTTATTGACAGATAGTCTGCATAACTTGTAAACTGTGACACCATGTTAAAATATTCTATTTAAAATTAATTAATAATAAGTGCAGAGACCGTCCAAGTTATATATAAAATACTTAGATTATACTTGTCCGATTGGAACTGTGAAATTTATATATAAAATCCTCTGCACGGAAATTTTGAATTTTAGAATCCCATACGAGACAAATAAGACCAAAGTAAATTAAAGATAACTTGAACGGCATATCGATTCAAAGTCCACAAAGGGGGCGAGCCGATGTATATTTAACATGGTTTGCTTGGGACAGGTGAGCTACAGCTTCTAAAAGAGAGTATTTAATTTCTGGTGGACTAGGTTTTTTTCCATTCATTGGTTCGAGTCAGTACTTGAAACTTAAAAACAGAAAATACTAATTGCATGCGTTACTTAATTGAAGGGGAAAGACAATGAGTTGCCACCAATGGAACATTCCTTACGAAGAGATCAATTCAATATATATATATATATATATATATATATATATATATAATCTCTATCTATGACAATTGATTGTCACGAATATTATTTCAGTAACTAAATTACTAGTCATTCACCGTGATATAAATCAAATCATTAGTCATTTATTATGATATTTAAGGCTGAAATTTTAATTAATTTACTCTTTATTGCTAGAAAGAATAGCGACAAAAATACTCTTTTTAGCTGTACGAAAAATTATCTAATTACCTTCCATTTTATCTGATATCTGTCGCCTGAAGGAGCAACATCAGGTTGCATTTTAGATACTTTAACATTGTACATGCATGAAGCGTGTTTTAGTGTGCTGTTGCTATGGAACTTTTTTTCCTCGACTGTTTGTATTATAGTTTGACGATTAAAAAAATCGGAAATATCTATTTCACCACTTGGATGTTTACCGGACAGATTTGCTTGACAGGTGTAATTGTTTGTGTTTTCTTAACTTACACGTGTGTGATCAACTGATTTTTTTTTTATTTTGTTGCTTTGCTTTGTGTTTCCTTTTTGCATCCCCAAAGAGGTGCACAGTGCATTCCATTGAAGTTTTTGACCGATGGTCTTCAACTGCAACTTCGTCAAATTATCTACCCGCATCTTCGTCGTACTTGTCCGTTCGCCGCCGGTCTGGTTGCTTTCGTATCTCTCCGTTACAATTTTCAAAAGCGTCTAACTTTAGGTGTGTAATTTTTTCGCAATGCTCAATCGATGGAAAACTAAATAGTTTCCAGATCCGTTATAAAAAATCTCTCCCTCAATTTCTCCACTTAGAGCAATTTTTTTTAAAATTTATCGTCTTGGGTCCTCTTTGGAAAATTTAATACATGCAGAATACACATCGTCACCCAAACGTAGAAAATGATTCAGTAAAAGGAAAGGAAAATATCTGAAAAGCAACCTATCACTACTCCTTTTAGCGACATGGAGTAAATTGATTAAAATTTTGACCCATGATGAACGGCTAGCAATTTGGTATAGGTATAAGGAAATTTAGAATTTTTAATCAAGCTTTTTCATTAATCGTTAATTTGTTTGTTTGCTATTTTAAGTGCAAATACAGATTGAACATGTTATTTTAAGATTTAGACATTAAATCATTACACTGATTAATAATACTATGCAAAAAAAATAAAATAGTAAGAGGGTAATGATTAATTCTATGTAACTATATGGACCCTAAATAGAAAAATAAGAAACTATGCATATATCCCATAACTAGAAACGAGCCCTAAAATAAATAAATTTGTTGGGCTACCCTGAAAACAAACAAAAATAAATAAAATATAAATGTAACAAATCTTGACTAATTGATATTTTATAATGCATGCATCAGTCTTTTTTGTTGAAACATGAGCAAAACAGGACCTATTCAGCTCAGCCCTACACAATACGAAACTTAAACATGCGAACTATCCAATCAAGGTTACTACCGGACTTTAGCAAAAAACAAAAATATTCCTCAAGTTGATATTTTTTTCAACATTTGAGGTTCAAACAAGTACGTTACTATTATTATTTATTTATTTTTGGCTTTTTAATCTTTATTCGACCCTATAAATTCTAGGATCACTCTTCTTCTTTTCAACTCACAACTAGCTCTCACACATACTTTCTTTTCTGTATTAAAATTGAGAAAAATTCTTGATTTTAAGAACAAATATGGCCAATGATAAGAAATTATCAAATGATCCCGAAAGGACATCGGTCTCATTGAGATTGAAATATGTTAAGCTTGCTTACCATTATTTAAGCACTCATTTCATATATCTAATCCTCATGCCCATTTTCGCCATCATATTCGTTCATGAAAAAGATTTATTTCCCGCTCTAGTGGTAACATTTTTGGCAACATTTTATTTCATGAATACCAGTACTTCACGGAATATTTACATGCTGGATTTTGCATGTTATAAGCCAGACGAAGCTTTAATGTGTAGCAAAGAGCATTTCATGAAATGTTCAACGCTAGCTGGGACTTTCACCGAAGAAAATTTGGCCTTTCAAAAGAAAATATTGGAGAGGTCAGGATTAGGTCAAAAGACATATTTGTCCGAAGCACTTTTGAGAATTCCCCCGAATCCATGCATGAGCGAGGCAAGGAAAGAGGCGGAGATGGTAATGTTTGGTGCGATTGATCAGCTCCTAGAAAAAGTGAAAAATCATGTGAAGGTTAAGGATATTGGGATTCTTGTGTTGAATTGCAGTATGTTCAATCCGACGCCGTCTTTATCGGCTGCAATTGTCAACCGGTACAAGCTTAGGGAAAATATTTTGAGTTATAACCTAGGTGGCATGGGTTGTAGCGCAGGAATGATCTCAATCGACCTTGCCAAACGTCTTTTACAGGTACTTCACTTCTTTGGTAATTGCTTTAACTTCCTAGTAGCTATTTAGGACACTCATAGTAAAATTTGAGCCATCAGAGAGTGTTTGAGATGATTTATAACCAGTACGTGTAATATTTTTTTGTTGTGTGTATATATTTCATTAACATAATTAACTATATATGATTAAACATTATAGATCAGGTTATACTGAAGTTGTCACATCACATACCATTATAAAGTTATTTAGTTTTTCGCTACATTGATTATAGCAAAAATTGTATTTTAACTCTAGCTTCCTATTTGTGGGTCTAACACAAATGCAATATTTACTATAGCCAATACAACAAAAAATTATAAAAATTTAAAATAATATGTATGTGGTGTGACAATTTCACCCTAACTGGATTTTAGTATTATGATTTTCTTAATATTTTGGTCCAACTTGATGTGAAGTCTTAGTTTTGCATGTGTATCTCTCTTTTATGTGAAACTTGTTAATTTCTTTGCATGAAGTTAATTAGCGATTATTTTAATTCGGAATGTTATACTTGATGTTGAATGAAATTCGGTAATTTCTCCTTATATATAGTGCGAGCTTCAACGTATTTATGCCTCATGCAGGTGCAACCGAATTGCTACGCCCTTGTAATGAGCCTAGAATGTAGCACCCCAAACTGGTACCAAGGCAATGATCGGTCAATGCTCATCTCAAATTGCTTATTCCGCATGGGCGGAGCTGCCATCATACTATCCAACAGATCCCTTGATCGCTTCCATTCTAAATATCAACTCAGTCAAACCGTACGAACGCACATGGGCTCCGATGATAAAGCTTACAACTCCGTGCTCCAACAAGAAGACAACAACAATAATATCGGCATAAAGCTCACAAAAGACATAACAGCTGTTGCAGGAGAAGCATTAAAAACAAATATCACGACACTCGGGCCATTAGTTCTTCCGATATCTGAGCAATTCATGTTTTTAGCCACATTTGTTGCTAAGAAGATTTTTAAGATGAAAATCAAGGCCTATGTTCCGGATTTTAAGCTTGCGTTTGAGCATTTTTGTGTTCATGCAGGAGGAAGGACAGTGTTGGATGAGGTAGAGAAGAATTTGAAGTTAACAGAATGGCATATGGAGCCTTCAAGAATGAGTCTTTATAGGTTCGGGAATAATTCTAGCTGTTCTGTTTGGTATGAACTTGCCTATTCTGAGGCCAAGGGGAGGATCAAGAAAGGTGATCGGGTTTGGCAGATTGCGTTTGGGTCGGGTTTCAAGTGTAATAGTTCTGTGTGGCGTGCTTTGAGGAATGTTGATCCGGCTGATGCTATGGAGAGCATGAATCCTTGGTTTCATGAGATTGATGAGTTTCCGGTTTATGTGCCCAAAGTGGACATTCTTAGTTCTTGAATATTTCCACTTTTGTTCAAGTTATGTAGTATACATTCTTAGTTATTGAATATTTCCTACTTTTGTTTAAGTTATGTAGTATATAGCATGGATATGGTGAAGAGAGGCTTATGGTACCGTATACATGCATTTATATGATACCATAAGACTCTCTCTATATATATAGTAAATAAAGTGCGCGGGATGTAACAACTTAAAGTGACATTTTTTATCATCTTGTATATGTTGTGATTCCGTGTTGATATACTTTGAAATTCAAGGTTTTACTAGTAATGACAAGGTATAGACTTACTAGAAATGTCAGCAGTATGGTGCCTTCCCCTTTATGTAATAAAAAAACAGTTGAGAAATGTTTATTTTTTATAAGAAGAATGATATTCTGAGCGCCAAAAATATTATCTCCAAAGTAAAGCATGTGTTATGCATATATAATGCATATCGTATGTTGCGTTAAAAAATAAAATTTTTATTTCAAATTAATCTCTTTTATTGGGTTATTTATATTTTTTTAAATGTTTTTTATATTGGTACTGAACTGAAGTCTTTTTTTTTTTTTTTTTTGAGTTCGGCTATATATTACGATAAATTTACGCTAAATTATAATTGTGAAATTTATCATTACATCAGATTAATAAAAATTATAAGAATCTCATTTATTACATATCTATCCAAAAAATAATAATATAAACTTAACGTAATATATATCATTTTTTTTCCTTTCCCAGCTAGAATCATTTATGAAGGAGTCTTTCGCATGAATCACATGATCAGTGGGCCATGGATACGTAATGTGGTGAAAATTGGTCGGTAAGAATAGGGATTTAGGTTTTCGTAGTATTATTACGTTGAGATCAGGTCGGTTGTTGGAGCTCCGCATCATTTTACTAATACCTCGTTTGGCGTAATTTTTAAAAGAGCCTGAAAATCTCGTCCTATTTTGAGCTTTAACCGACCTGTAAAAAATAGTTTCACCTCTCTTCCTTAAGTTATTCTAAATAGTTAACTGAGTTATCTTTTATCTATATTATTATAATATAATTGATCTAGTTTAGTTTCGTGTGTTTCAAATACGTAGCTCGGTTAAAAAAAAGGTAGAGTTGAGTCGAATTCAAGTATAATAGAACGAGACGAATTCAAATCTAAACGAAGTGCAAAATGATATTTGAATCGTAATATGAATCCGAGTTCCTTTAAAAGAGTTTCGAGTAAAATTTGAGTAAAATACTGTTCAACTTGAATAGAGATAATTTTCACCCCTACTTCTTGCATCCTAAAGTCTATGGCTTTGTGTTAAAATACACCTTTCTCGATCCCGACATGACTCCAATCTCAACCCTAATAGGAACCGAATTTTTAAACACTATAGCACTATTAGGGTCGGGTATGGGGATACACACGGTCACCTTTATCCTAACTGATTATATGCACATATGTACATGTGTGTGTGTGTGTGTGTATATATATATATATATATATATATCTCCAAAATGAGCCTTTTTCATTACAAAAAAACCCTATCAACGACCGCCAATAACGATCGATTTTGTCGCTAAGCTGAGTCACATTGAGTTTGATCTCAGGGGTGACGTGGCACCACATGTTCGTGACCACCATTAGCAACCGCACCGGTCGCTAATACGCTAAGGCCTATAGCGGTCGCTGATAGGTAGTAACGACTGCATGCGGTCGTTGGTACTAAATTTTTTAAAAAAAATTTGCATGTTTTGTGAATTTCTAAAAAAAAAACAGTACCTGTTTTATATCCCAATACACAGTAGTATTGTGACACCCCCAAAATAGATCCACACAACGCATTTTGAGTTGCCAAAATACATACTATAAAATTCAAATACAAATTTTCTTGTTTACAACTATTAAACTATCGTGCAAAATACAATAACACACATACTGTGAGTTTTCAATACAAATATTATACCATATCTAGTACGAAAATATTCACACCCAACTTAAGTTCTCAATACAATTATTGCAATACTATTTTATAATGTATTGAGATACTTCTATAATCTCGGACCATCACTTCATTCCCCGGCTAGTCCCAACTACACTCTCATTTCCTGAGAAGAATAATGGAACAAAAAGGAAAAGGATGAGCTCAAATAGCCTAGTAAAAAATATCATGACTAAAATAACAAGGAATAAATTATCTTTAGCCTTCAACAATAATATATCAGATATTCAATGATAATAAATTTTTAACGATAATTGCAGCGGAACAAACAATCTATTAGAAGAGTCAAATAGAACATAATGTCTATTATCTTCTCTTATTTGAAAAATTCTTCATCAATATTTTATCGTTGTAACACCAATCAATAGTTCCTCTTTGCACCCAGGCCAAAGAAAACTTTTACCGCATGCCTTTACCTGTAACACCAAAGATCATGATTTTACCAATACACAGAACCTGTTCATAATCATGCAAATTAATAGTTTATTTTTGCACTACGAGCCAAAGATATTCAATTGTAGCACTAATGGTCATGATCATGCCAATCAATAGTCCATCTTTGCCTTAAAGGCCAAAGAGAACTTTCACTACGTGTCCTTGCCATACAAACCAAAGACACCAAACAATTTTATCGTCTTTACACCCAGGCCAAAGAACTTCACCATAACTTGTTTCAAATAGTAATATTAAAATGAACGGAAGTTGTAAGAATAATAAAAAAAATAAACATTCAAGATTTGGTATTTAATTTGTCCAGAGTCTTATAATGTCCAAATTGTCAATATGATGACCAAAATATGGAGTCAAATTCAAGAATGATGTTCAAGATTCATATTTCAAGGATAACGATTATAATTTAATAAAAAGGTTCAGGTAAATAAAAAGTTTAAGTGAAATGATATTAGATGAAACGCAAACCTCAAAGGAATTTCTAATTATTTCAGGAATTATAGAATCAATACTTAACATAGTAAGTTTAGATTTAAGAGTAAGAAAGAAAATGATATCCCTTACCTTAGTAGAAGACTAGATCTGACTGTTATAAAGGAGATTAATTTGAGAAAACCTTGTACTATTAACTGCACTCAAAGTATCCTTATACTCAAAAAAAATACTCACAATATTATAGAAGAAAAAATTTATATTTTTGGTGTGTTCTTCATTACTTAACTGAGCAATCTATTTATAGGAGAATGCTTAGCACACCACGTTTGACAATTTCTTCGTCTGAGCACACAAACAAAGAAAATTTCGTTCGCCGGCAATTTTCGTTCGATTTTTTATTTTTATTTTTTTACAATATAATATAATAAAGTTAACTTTATATATATCATATAAAATTTTCTGTTTTATTACTATTATTATAATATTATATTATAATAATAAAATTTTGTTTATTAAGATAAGTCGGTCCTTCAGAAAAAATAAAGAACCACATTTTGAAAAACCTTTTGGCTGGTTTGATAAAATAAGTGGGTCCCACAGAAGAAAAATCAAACCTCAAATAACCAACTTTGATAAAGTATGAGTGGTGGGTCCCACCGTAGAAGTAAGCTAAGTGTGCAACAAACGTCTCATGCTAAACTCTTTTATCTATGTCAAAAATTGAATAATTATCTACCACATGTCACTTATTATACTTATCTCTAATCAACACCTTTTAGTTATCAATTATTCATACATTTTTCATATTTCAACAATAATTCACAATTAATATTATAGACTCACAATACTGACAACCAGATCGTTCCCAGGAAAGAGGGAGTCTTCCGTAGAAACAACACGCAATTAAATAACCCCTTTCCTCAACAGAACTTTTAGACATTGTCAATAATGCTAATTAATCTAATTATATTTATAATATGAGTTACTATGTTGTGATAATTATTAATCTAACAATGTGAAATACTGTGCAGTTGTTAATGTGATAATTATTGAGTCAATAATATAAAATACTATGCAATTATTACTATATTAATTATTGAATCAATAATATAAAATACCGTGTAATACCGTGTGCTACTGTGAAATACCGCGTGTTACTGTGAAATAATGTGTGCTACTGTAGAATAACGCGTGCTACTGTTCTTTTATTACCGAGTACTTCAATACTTACATGTGATAGTATCGTTGACAATTTTTATAAAAATATTATTTCTGTCATTTTTCATATCCAACAATTAGTCATTATGGGGCCCACCAATGATTGGTTATTTCAGCGTCGTCGTACGAATATTCCCTGACAAAAAGAATATTCTCCGACAAAACGAATATTTTCCAACATTCTGTTTATTTCTTATAATTAGCACATATCGCCCATAACTATAACATTTATTAAATCAACACCTTACTATTTAGAATAATAAAAAAATTTAAATCTTATTCATAAAAAGTTAGGATCTTACAAGTATATATAAACATTTGTCTGTGCCACTGATGGTCGGTCGTCGTCGTTGTCCTTGGTATTTGACGTAGTTCTTCTTCACAACCGACACCCTCTCCCACAATTCTTGATCTATCGACGATTGTGGGGTGCCAACAGGATATCACTCGTCCATTAAGCTCTTATAAGTGTCCTGTCATCAGTTTAAACATTAAATAGTTAAAAATAAATATTTAAACTTAATAATGACATAAAATATTATAAACAACATATCAAAGGTATATACAGTAATTATCGCTATCTGGACAGCCTTAGGCAGACCATCGCGGGTGGCCATGTACACATCCAACCAATGGATAGGCTGACCCTGAAACTGAGCTTCTTACAAAACTCGAGATCCATACATATGTATATATATTAACCACATAGATAGAAGTACTAATACCATGACTATAAACATAAAAAAAAACTTGGCAAAATATATACCCTTGCAGCAACATACTGCAACTATGATATACTGTCGCCCCTATAGGTACCTTTTGCCTTGTCGCCTTCAGGTGCACCTGAGACTGTGTTCAGGGAGGCAGTCTTGCATCTCTTCACCTAGCTCTCAGCCTTCCATTGCTTACACATCTCAGCCCATATGGGTTGCACGCACCATCAAGGGCAATGTTCGTGCATGTACTGCTCACCCTCTCCTGGATGGTCTCGCTCTCAGTATTCTGCATGACTTTTTATCTTTCGTTATTCAAATTATCTTTTGTTCGGATGACGCATTTTGCTAAAAAAATGTCTGTATCAAAACTGTACGCCTCACATGTCGATTCCTCGACATAAGCTCTATTCTTCACCTTCCTCTTGAGGTTTCCTATCACCCTCTCGAAAGGGTACATCCATCTATATTTAACTGGACCACCAACATGAGTTTCATAGGGCAAATGGATTTGCAAATGCTCCATAAAGTCAAAAAAACTAGGTGAAAATATTTTTTGTAAGCTTACACGTGATTTCAATGATGTTCTTCTCAAGTATAGACATGTCTTTTTTATTTAATGTTTTTAAACATATGTCTCTGAAGAAACGACTAAGATAAGTTAAAGCATCCCATATTGGTTTATCAAGCAAGTCCCGAAATGCTATAGGCATGAGTCTCTTCACGAACACATGACAATCACGGCTCTTCATCCTTTGCAATTTTTCACCTGTAACACACCTTGCAATGTTTGATGCATATCCATTTGGTAGTTTTAGAGACTTAATCCATGTGCACACATCTTCAACCTGCTTTTTGGACAATGTGTACTTTACATGCGGTTTGACTATCTTACCATTAGGAGATTCATAAGGTTCTAATCCAAGACGCTTACAAATATCTTTCATGTCCAACCGTGCCTTATCATTATCTTTCGTCTTGCCCATAACACTCATCACGGTGTTAAACACATTATCGAACACATTCTTCTCAATATGCATCACATCTAGATTATGACGAATCAAATTTGTAAACCAATAAGGTAGTTCCCAAAAAGATATTTATCCGAACCCAATTATGAGATTTGTCAAACACATTGATTATATTTGAGGTAACAATCTTACCGAATGGGATGACCGACATTCTTATCACACGGTTACGTATCTCCGTCCCTGACAATCGCGCTGCGAATATCATTCTCTACTTTTCCTTTCCTGAAGTTTTTTCTATTTCTTTGACAGGGGTGATCTACCGGCAATAAACGATGATGACAGTCAAACCAATAAGGCTTTCGACCATTTGATAGATTGAAAGACTTTGTATACTCCATACAGTATGGACAAACCAACTTTTCGTGTGTACTTTATCCAGATAACATACCATAAGCAGTGAAGTCACTTATAGTCCACATAACCGATGCCCTAAGGTTGAAATTTATTTTCGTGGAAACATCCCAAGTCTGTACTCCATCATCCCACAATACCTTCAACTCGTCTATAAGAGGTCTCAAGTAAACATCTCGATTCTTTCCAGGACTCTTGGGACCAGGAATCATAAGTGAAAAAAACAAGTATGGCTATTTCATACACATCCAATGAGGTAAGTTATACGGAGTAACAATCATAGGCCAACAGGAGTATGGAGCAGCTGAGTGGCCGAAAGGGTTGAAACTATCAGTGGACAATCCAAGCCTCACATTTCTAGGTTCCAATGTAAACTCAAGATATGCTAAGTTAAAATCTTTCCAAACCTACCTATCTGCGGGATGGTTAAGTTCTCCATCTTTAGCTAGAGATTTTGCATGCCAAGTCATATGTTCAGCTGTTCTTGAAGACATGTACAATCTTTTTAACCGATATGTAATTGAAAAATACCTTAAAATCTTGAAAGGTATATTTATCCTTTTTGTAGTCCGGTCTTTATTAGGCCTGAATCGATCATAACTGCACAATGTACACTTTGTCTTATGTTCATTTTCTTTATAAAACAACATATAATCGTTCGGACATGCATCGATCTTTTGGTATCCAAGACCCAACTTCTTCACCATTTTCTTATAAAAGTAGTAGTTATCGAGTAATTTTTCACTGTCAAGCAACATACTCTTAATGGCCTTTAAGAGCGACTCAAAACACTTATGGCTCATGTTATGGTCAACCTTGATAATAAGTATTGTCGCCACTGCAGATAATGTAGTGTGCTTGATGCAACCATGCCATAACGATTCGCTACCCTCGTCTAACAACTTAAAGAATGCTTTGGCATCAGAATTCATATGTTGTTCTCTGCCTTTTTCCCAATCAAAATCAGGCACTGCAATATCATGAACCATGTCATTCGTACGATGGGTATTGCTACCTGGATTACGTACTGGTGCGATGCCACTATCTCTTCTCTGTCCATGTGCCTACCAGCATTTTTCGTAATTTTTCATGAACCCAGAAACAAGTAAATGATAGTTGACCATGTCTTTGTCCATATAATTTACATTCTTACACTTCAAACAAGAGCATCTTATCTTGTTCTGGCCATTCACACATTAATTTCGGGTGAGTATACGCATAATCTAGAAACACTTGGCAACCAGTTCTAAATTCAGATGTAACACCTATTTGGGCACTTGACTTTCGTCGTCTCATCTAACAACCTAACTACAGTCTAAATAGAAATTCATGATACTACGGTACCTATATTGACAAGAAGAGATACTGTATTAAATTGTGTCATCTTTAGGTATAATTATAATATAATGTGACATTTAAAATTAAATTAAATTCTATTATTTTATTTTATTTTAAATTATATCATATGATATTATTTGTATTTTTTATTTTCTATATCATTTTAATTTTATTATATTATATTATTTTATATAATATAATATGATATTATATTATTTTATTTCTAATATTTGCTTTGTTGGTAGGAGATAAATAAATGATATTATATTATTTTATTTCTAATATTTTATTATATTATATTATTTTATTTCTAATATTTGCTTTGAGAGGGTTAGTGCATTTGTTAGAAGTTGGGAAGTTGCGGATCATGTGATCGACTACCCAAATGCATAATAGTCTTTTTATACGAGGGTCGAGAGATGACCAAAAGAGTTTGATTATGTTTATAAATTATAATAGTATAATATGGTCATTAGAGTCAAAGAATGATTATAATATTGTTGTGGATATTAAATTAGGACAATATATTGGGACGAGGGGGTTTAGCCCAATATTGAGGGCAAACACGTTGAATTGAAAAGGTTAAGTGTTAGACGTAAGTTATATTACGTTTTCTTATGCATTTACATGTGTATTTGATTGTGGTTATACATGAATCTATATATTGCGTATGTGTGAATTAGTTATTATGTTTTAACACAATCGTCGTGGTGTCGTAGACTTGAGTGAAGAGAAAAAAAATTATGATATCATGGTAAGTGGTGTGGGTTTCTCTGACACCTAAAACTTTTAAAGCAATTTGTAACTTTATTTTATATAACCAAATATAATTTCATTCACATGTAAGACATAATAACCACACTAGCTTCCTCATACGATCCCATACTGAACAAGTTAAACATTGTGGTACTATATATAAACCATGTGACCTTCACTCAAGGCCAAATTGTTTTTAGCTAAATGCTACAATTAATCTCTATACTGCCTGACCATGATTATACAAGCATCACATCTGATGCTAATTTCTTAGTAACCGGTATGCCTTACCAGGAGTATACAACAATCGTACACATGGAATACTACTAGCTAGCTATTCTATTAGATCCACAGTTGCTAATTAACTGTATCTCCAAGTTAATTTGAGAATCTTGAAAGTTGTAGATTAGCATAATATATACATAAGAATGATAGGTCAAGTTTCTTTAGATTAAGTAATGAGAATGCAGTTATTTATAAGACTGGACTAGCAACACAATAGGTGAATTTCAAAGTCATTATATAAAACTAATAATCATCACCAGGCAAAAATCAAATCCAATCCAACAAAAATGAGAATAAAAATAAAAATCATTCAGCATGAAGAGTAACACAGAACCGAATAGAAATTTAATGCAACATACAACATTAAAGAAAAAGTACAACATATGTATTAAGGTGAAAATTCCAAATGTTATTAATACAACTCTAAATACAGTAATTATTCCAAACTACAATAGCAATATACAAAGACTAGAAGTTGAAATTAAAAAAATATAACCAGATAAAATGCAAGTTAACTGCTCATACTTGTATATTGAAGTGATGAGTATGGAATTTATTATATTTTTATCTCTTAATACTTAATCTTTTATCTTTATTTTGCGCCTAAATACACTCAATATTCTTATATTTTGATTTTAGGTGCAAATATAGGCGTCCGTGACTTTGGAAATGGTTTTTGGAGGATAAATAAAGCATTATTTGGATTTGAAGTGAATGGAGTGGCAACATTATAATTTTGGTCGCATCGGGAAATAGAAACTTAAGGGCCGAGACGGTGGGCTAGAGCTTCGCGGTGCTAGAGAAGGGAGTCGTTGTGCTACAACACGGATCAACCAGATTTTGTACGTGTTTTATCATGTTGTTTGACTCCAAATTGGATTGTTTTTCCTCATAAGTTAAGGGTTTCCTATGTAAACAATAAATACATGTTATTAGGCACTAGAGAGAGGGAGCTATATAACATAGTCTGCAATTCTCTTATTTATTCCATGGTGATTTCCATGGCTATGCGTAGCTAAACTTCTGTTATTGGATTAAGGAGTCAGAAGCCTTAAATTATTAAACTATGAGATCTAATTGGTTTTAATCGTTCAATTATTATTTTGGGTATTAATTATTCTTCTGTGCTTAAATTCTATGATCGATATGATTAATTTCTAGAGTGCACACTAGTTTATTATTCATAGAAATCTACTGCTAAATTATATATCAAATTCGTAATTATTTGGTCACTCTAATTTGTGATGAGTAGGTTTCATACCTACGAATCGGATACCAATTGATGTGAATTATTGTTGAATTCCTTGGGTCTTAATTACTTTTTATGCATTTTATGTGTTTTTGTAGGATACATGTATTGGGAGTTGAATTGGCGACAGTTGGAGGGAAACAACAGTAAAAGGATCAAAAAGTGCAGAAGATGGACCAGCGCGACCGCGCCTAATTTGAACTAGGGAGCAGCGCTGCCGCGCCACACTTCAGAGCCAATTTTGTTTTGTTTGCCATAGCAGCGCGGTCGCGCCCCATTCTAGCTTATTTCAAGCACGGGCGCGCCACTTCAGGGGTTGACCAGAGTTGACTTTTTATTTAAGTTGGGCAATTGATGTGTAATTTATTTCTAAACTTCTAATTAAATTAGGATTCATGTCAGAAGCTATATATAGTTGTTTTAAGTCAGTTTTTGGATACATTGAACTTAGTAGCAAAACCCTAGTTTTGAAAGTCAGTTTTGGAAGTAACTTGATACCAAGAAAGATTCATCACAAGAGCTGAGGAGAGACACAAAGATTGCATCAACAGTTTTTATTCTTTTCTCTATCCTGTACTTTTGTATCTTGAATGCTATTTAAATTGTGGATTGTGAATTTTAATTCAATTATGAACTAATTTTTTTTTTAAGATTACAATGGATCTTATTATGTAACTTTTATTGATATGCTTCTTTGTTGATTATCGTTAATTATTGTCGGATTGTTTACTATGATTTACAGATAATTATTTAATTGGCTGGCCAGTGATTACCGTGATAATCTATATGAACTCGAGAGATGGATTATAGGTTTAGATCTGATCATAATAGCATGTGATTATGTTTTCTACATGGTGATGGAATTCATGATTTGTGTCTAGGATAGAGATATATCTATATGCCGCATGTAATCTGATAGGGAACCTGAGCTTTAAATCCTTTTTAATTGTAATTCACGTAGAGATATAATGAATTAATTAACTAGGGTGTTCATCTTAATTCTATCATCTGTGGATTTAAGTTGATTCGTTTATGATACATCGAGAGATGGTCATAAATATTGATGAGTTCTCGATTAACAATCCGGAATAGTTAGCGTAACTTAATAGGAAGTGTGTTGATCTAAGTGAACCAATAAGTGAAGTTGTAATCTTAAGTCTTCATATCCGTTTTCAATCTTCTGGTAATTAGCATTAGTTAATCAATTTCTTATTTTCATAAAATTTACAAATTACAAATCAATTGTTTAATAAAATCGAGTTAATACGAAATTGATAGTAGTTAGTATAAAATACAGTTTTTCTCCGTGATATCGACACCTTGCTTGCTCTATACTATATATTTGATCATGTATACTTGCGTGTTGTGCTAGCATAGATTTAGGAAAACAAGTTTTTGGCGCCGTTGTCGGGGATCTATTTGTGTTTATAACTTTCAATATCAATTTAATTAATTATGTTTTAGTTAACATTTTTATTTTTCTTTTTATTTCCTGTTTCAGGTGATTTTGGTTCGTGTATGCAAACACGATCAAAATGACCGAAACTTGTGCAGTTCGAGGACGACCTTGAGAAAAAATTACGATAGTTGAGAAAGTTCTGCCAAGAGACACTCGAAAAAGAGAAAATGGCCAATGAAGAGCATAAATCATTAAGGGAATATGTCATGCCTAAGATTGATGAGATCAAATCAAGCATTACGATGCTAGCTATCACTGCTAATACTTTTGAGATTAAACCGGGTACGATTCAGATGATTGATAACTCGGTTAGTTTGAGGGATTGGCTAATGATGATCCGAATGAACACATGGTGAGCTTTCTTGAGATTTGTGACATATTCAAATACCACAGGATTATGGATGATGCTGTGAGATTACGCCTGTTTTCGTTCACACTAATAAATAAAACAAAAAATTGGTTGCATTCACTTCCACCGGAATCCATCACTACTTGGGATGACCTAGCCCAGAAATTTCTAGTAAAATTCTTTCCGCTAGCTAAAACTACGAAGATGAGAAACGACATTACTACGTTTGAGCAACAACATAGAGAATCTTTGTATGAAACTTGGGAGAGGGTTTAAGGAATTATTAAGAAGATGTTCACGCCATGGATTACCCAAGTGGTTACAGGTTCAGACATTTTCTAATGGGCTAAGTAGTAATACTCGGACGAGTATAGATGCAGCTACGGGAGGAGCATTCATGGCCAAGAGTTTTGATGAGGCTTTCGATTTGTTAGAGACAATGGCCGCCAACAATTCCTACTGCAAGGATGACATAGCCTAAGGCAGCCGGAGTGTTAGAAGTAGATGTAGTAACAACACTTGCAGCTCAAATTTCAGCATTTTCAAAGAAGCACATCCGATAGAGCAATATGCGATTAATCCCGAAGCAGTACAATTTTTGGGGAATTTTAATAGGCAGCAGCAACAGTAGTTTGGTGATAATTCAAATAGTTATTATTCGGGGTGGATGAATCATCCGAATTTCTGCATGATATAACTTGCTTAACCACCTGGATTTTAGGCTCGCCAACAACAACAACCCCCACAACAAGAAAGGAAATCAGATTTCGAGGAACTCGTGACAAAATACATCAAGGATAACGATACGTGGAAAAATAGTCATGATGTGGCCATGAGAAACCTAGAGAATCAGATAGGATAATTGGCAGCTGTGTTGACCAATCATCCTCAAGGAACATTACCAAGTAACACAAGTCAATTCGAGGAATGATGGGAAAGAGTAGTGGAAAGTGGTGACACTTCGTAGTGGGAAATAGTTGGATGAGCAAACCGCAGATAGTCCGAAGAAAGTGCCAGAAAAAAAAGAGAAATCAGATGAAAACAAAGATGAAGAGAAGAAAGTGGAGGATGAACCAAAGGCAATGGATAAGGCAGAAAAACCAGCAGCAATTATTCCAGCAGTTAGATAAGCAGTTCTCCAAATTCCTCGAGGTGTTTAAGAAGTTACAGATCAACATCTTGTTTGCAGATGCATTGGAGCAGATGCCTAGTTACGCGAAGTTTATGAAAGTTAGTTTTGGAGATTTGAAGCAACTAGATAGCAAGAAAGATTCATTGTAGGAGCTGAGGAGAGACACAAAGATTACATCAACAGTTTTTATTCTTTTCTCTATCCTCTACTTTTGTATCTTGAATATTATTTAAATTGTGGATTATGGATTTTAATTCAATTATGAACTAATTTTTTTTTAAGATTACAATGGATCTTATTATGTAACTTTTATTGATATGTTTCTTTGTTGATTATCGTTAATTATTGTCGGATTGTTTACTATAATTTACAGATAATTATTTAATTGGCTGGCCAATGATTACCGTGATAATCTATATGAACTCGAGAGATGGATTATAGGTTTAGATCTGATCATAATAGCATGTGATTATGTTTGCTGCATGGCGATGGAATTCATGATTTGTGTCTAGGATATAGATATATCTATACGTCGCGCTTTAAATCCTTTTTAATTATAATTCACGTAGAGATATAGTGAATTAGTTAACTAGGGTGTTCACCTTAATTCTATTATATGTGGATCTAAGTTGATTCGTTTATGATACATCGAGAGATGGCCATAAATATTGATCAGTTCTCGATTAACAATCCGGAATAGTTAGCGCAACTTAACAGGAAGTGTGTTGATCTAAGTGAACTAATAAGTGAAGTTGTAATCTTAAGTCTTCATATCTGTTTTCAATCTTGTGGTAATTAGCATTAGTTAATCAATTTCTTATTTTCATAAAATTTACAAATTACAAATCAGTTGTTTAATAAAATCGAGTTAATACGAAATTAGTAGTAGTTAGTATAAAATACAGTTTCCGTGGGATCGACACCTTGCAACTATATACAGTCAATCAAGTAATGAAGTGATAAGGAGTGTCGAACCCACGGGGAACAAACCAAATATTATCTTTAATTACTAATTTTGTATCAATTCGATTTTATCTAAACATTGAAATTTAACGGAGTAAATTATAAAATAGACAGAAACATTTAATACTTCACAAATATCAAAAATAAAATATAGGATTACAATTCTCCTAATGAATCATTCCAATCTCCTTACTCTCTCCCTCAAATAATCAATTATAATGAATTATTAACTGAAAAATCACATGTAATTAATTATCCTCTTTCAAGTACATTTAATATTGAAATCCATCTAAAATCATTCATTATATTCCTATACAAACAATAATAGATACATTTACTAAGCACAAATTCCTATACAAGTTACATGTGACATAAATATATTCCTATTCTATCTGTAAATACGAATTCCACTCCTAAGAGCTCCTTTATAACACATGCTATCATATTTTAGATATAACCCTAGATTATATTTTCTAATGTGATCTAAGTTATCAGATAATTGTTGGCCAAACAATTATAATTAAGAGCAAATATGGTAGATAATTCATAAGTAATCAATCCCAAGAGATAAAGAGTAAATCAATCAAAGACTAATCATTGGGTTCCATTGTAATCCCAACTAGGAATTAGTTCATAACGTAAAAGTAATACAACATCATCACTGTTCAAATATAGAAATTAAATAAAAAAAATTAAGAAAAACTCTATAGTTGTTAGTCCCAATTTTTGATCTTTAATCTCTGTTTCTTCCTTTTCTCTTTACTGATGATGTTTTCCTTCTTTCTCTATGCTGATGATATTCTTAGGCTCTATGTATCTAGGGTTAACCCCCCCTCTGCCTCCTCGCTTTCTGAGACTTTATACAGCTGAAACTCATTATTCCTTGTCGCGCGCACCCGGAGAATTGACCTAGCGCCGTGGCTCACCTTATTGAACGTCGCAACTCACTAGCAATGTCGTGACTTGCCTTATCGAGCGCCGCGGCTCAATCTCTTCATTTGCTTCCTCCAATTTCTTCTTTCTTGTGCGCCCAATTTGAATTTTCATCCTCTATTCAATCCATTCCTTGCTCCATGTCCTCGCTTAACAATATTGGCTTCATAACAAGGCTGAATATACATCTTCTGTTATTCTTCTCCAATTACGATCATGAATTCCATTCCTGCATCAAAATACTAAAATTGCATCAAAATAATCTCAAAATACTTAAGAACCAACAAAATAATTAAGCCAAAAATACTTAATTCATAGTTATAAAATCTATTCATCAAATACTCCCAAACTTAATCATTTGCTTGTCCTCAAACAAAAACCTAACTCATCAAAAAACTAATTTAACCATCATAAGCAGTGTACTCATGTTACTCGACTACTGGCCTCAACACATTTTCTTTGAATCAACAACATAGTTCAAGTCATGCAAATTCTAACAATTTGATCTCTTTGCTAATTATACACGACTTTCAATTCTCAACGTGTGTGTAGTCACATCATTCAAACAAATTAGGATCTAGAATAAATCATACAATCATATGTTTTATAGAAATCTTATGTCCACATCGGAAATCTTCTTTCGACATCAATATCTACTAATTATGGCAACACATAAGTCCAAAGACTTGGCGAGATAACCAACACAGTAAGATTTTCGTTATGCTTATTCTTTCTCGATTTTTTTTTCATTTGAATGAGTGCATTTTATGCTCCATCCCATTCATATTTTCGTCAGGTTAGGTGCGTTTTACACTCCATCTCAACCTACCATCCATTTTAATTATTGTTAGGAAAGTTCATGAATTGCAAATAACTTTACTCAACCAATTAATCTCACCTCTCCGCTAAACTTATGATATGCCAGAAATTAGTATCAACTATTTCAATCAATTTCTTAAGTATCGACAAAATTACCATAAACAAGTGAATGCACAATTACCTTCCAAATTTATAAATTCTTTCCAAATTTCCTAATCATTCAAACTTATGACTACATGTGCTTTCAGAATGCACTTGGGTCAAATCCCAAGTCCGAATCGAATCAAATTCATCCAAACAAAGCCTTAAATTACTAGTCTAATAATATATTCTTAGGTCAATTTAGCCCACCACAGGCTCACCCAAAAGGTCACGACTGAAGGTACTATTGTTAGTAACTCAATTCATTATATACAGACAAACTTTTTCCTTATCTTTCGATGTGGGACTGGGGTGTTACAAGCCCGATCGGATGACCCGACCCGAGCTTTTGAGAGTCGGCTTTGATACCATATAAAATAACCCCGGTCAAATCTCGAGTCTGAAACAAATCTTGGATCAAATCCATCCAAATAAAGCCTTAAATTACTGGCCCAATAGTATCTTCTTGGCTCATCTTAGCCCACCAGAGGCTCACCCAGAAGGTCATGATTGAAGGTACTATTGTTAGTAACTCAATTTTTTATATACAAACAAACTTTTACCTTATCTTTCAGTGTGGGACTAGGGTGTTACAGTTTGTATTTTGACTAGGATTTTCAACTACTTTTCAAAAAAAATTTAAAAATGGTATATGCAACAAAAATGTTGCTTGAAATTTCTAAAGAAGTTCTATTTGACTCAGCTCAAAGGAAAAATTATAATCTTTTAAAAGGATACTATATAATACATGCAGTTTAAAGTCAAATATCCTATAATTAACTTTTTGGTTGTGGCAAAATAGGTTTCAAGGTGAAAGAGACTTCAAAATTGGGTCCACGCCCTGAGAAACCTATTGAGATATATGAGTTTGAAAGGTACTTAAACCCTCGATACTCTTTCTTTTCTATTAATTTTTGAATGCCCCAGGCACTATGTATGTAAATGCTTGCTATCAGTTTTACACTTCTATAACCTTTATCTCTTCTATGGTTTCCCCTGTAACTTTTCTGTTCATGGTGATTAATTAAGACCGAATGCATCTGTTGCTTTTTCTGCCTGTGGATTTTCATGAAACGTGTGGAAACTTTAGCTACCCATTTTGTCGGAAGGTAAAAATTAACGTCAACCTAGGCTTCATATTTTTGGTTTTTTGAGGGACAAGTTTCTTTTGTAAAATATATACTTGCTTTTGGAACAAATTCAATTGTAAAAGTGCACATTTCTTTCACGGACCTAATGTCTAATTTAAATGTATTTTAGGCAAATAAAATTGAAGTTTTGGTGGCACCTCAATGGGTTTCACATGCTATACATTCTTTTTGTTGTTGAATTACAGGTTAAGAAAATCGTTGATGTGTTGGATCTTGATGTCTTGTATTATCCATGCCCAAAAAATGGTCCAAATTTTCGTCTAAAGGCTGTTTAGGTGGGTGGAAAAAAGCAATTCCCTTACATGGTTAGAGGATATTCCTTATATTTTGTCTTTCTTGTAATAAAGAGAGAGTTGTAAGAAAGAGATCATATTTAACTAGGAAATATTATATATATATATATATATATATATCTAAATAAATATATATAAATTAATGTCCTAAATATATATAAATTAATGTCGACACTTGCATGCTTCGAGAGAACTTTCTTGAGAGACCGAGAAGAGATTTTCTGACTGCACAGTCTTTAAATATCATGCATATACTGCTAATCTTTTTCTTTTCATTGCCTCTTGGCTCTTGCATTCCTTTTGTTCTAGTCAATATTAATCTTGGAAGGGCTAATTATTTATGAAGCTCAAGCTGTATTATAAAATGCAAAAATGTAGGAATCTAAATCATTTGAAACACAAAAATCTTCTGATTGATTGATAGAATCGCACTCATGTATAACCAACAAACCAATTAATTTTAGACTCACATGCATCTCATCGCATTAATTTTAAATCTATCATTGGCCATAAAGTAACATTAATAAACCATTTATGAAAATTATTCTTCTACCTTGCACTAATGCAACAACTAATGTATGACAATAAAATAAATAAACTACCGATCAAAATAACAAAGGACCAACTAACAAAAGAACAAACTATCCCCCAAACTTAAAACCAACATTATCCTCAATGTAAAAATTTAAAAATTGCAGAATATGAGGACTTCCCTGAAGTGCATCACCGTGGGGCGATAGCATCCTCCTCACCATCTGAATCGTTAAATGGCTCATTAAATACTAGAGGGGGAGGGAACCGAAGTGGACCTATGCCATTAGTGAATCCGTAATTTGAGAACAACTGGACCAAATTAAAGTTAAAGCCCTTTGTATATTCCATATATACATTCATCCTGGTTAGCAATTGCTCAACTCGGCGTGACTAACGACGATTCACTTATTGAAGTTCCTTTGTGTCCTTGTGAAGCTCTCTTATCCTCGCAAGAAGATGATCTGCTACTAATGATGATGATGATGTTTTATCTTATAGCTTAGGTTTAATGATGAACCCTACTCCGCCAGGATGAGAAAATTCCTCCAGCCCAAATCCTAAAGTTCTTCATCAAGTCACTCGTAATTGGTGCTAGTGGAGATTAACATTCTTTATTCGGCCTCACTTCTACTCCGGCATCCATGCATAATCTATAAATTAAGGATGGATGTGGCAACCCATCCGCCAAGTCACTCTGAAGCGCTCGTCGAATCGAATGATGAACAGCTAGCCCAACATCAATCCGTTTTCCCGAAATAATAGCATAAAACATGGTTGCTCTATCTCTGTTTATTTCTCAAAATCATGTAGATGGCAATAATTTAGCACAAGTGAAATAATGCCATGCTAAGCCATACTTACTTAGTTCATTCGATGAAATATGAAGCTCCTCGCTTATTTGAATCGTCTAAATTGCTCCCGGTCGACACAGAAGTCGAAGCGATTTGTACTAGTGAAAATTGGTTTTCCTCGTACGTGCACTATATATTCATCTGCTTCTAATGCGTTTGCATAAAACTCGCGTACAACGTTCACCACTATATCTTCTGGGTGATGTGTAAAGTTCTCCCAACCTATGTCTCTAAGCATATCAAATACCCCTCTATCAACCGTTTCCTGAGGAATAAGACCTCTTTATGGAATCACTTTCATGTCTACTAACACAGAATAATAGTGATTTGATGTTGCTTTGCTAGTAAATCCATGTATCATAATCCTCTTCTAATTTCACTTTGGTTATAGGGGTGTGGCTCTGTCCAATCCGTTGACGTTTGCTTGCCATTGTGAATTGCTCGCAACAAGAATTTTTCTCAAGTGAACTTCATTTTGTATCGCACTCTTTGTTTCTGGTGATCTGATCTTTCAATTGGCAGAAATCCTGTATATATGGCATACAAATCTCACGTTAGAGTTTGAGTTATATATAAAGATAAAGTAATTTTTCAATAGGAATAGAAGTTTAGAGCTTTGGTTAATCAAAATTCGCTGAATTGAATCTCGCTTCCTGGAACCGCGTCTGGGCCACGACATTGGCTTTGTTGAGCTGCGACATTCGACCTGAGCCACGACGCTTCATATTGTGAGCCGCTGCGTATAGTCTTCTGTTCTGTTCTTTTTCTTCCTTCTTTGTTTGGGTTGTTATTCCTACAAAATTAATCAACATTACTTAAAATAATTTACATGAACTCTTAAAATGAATATACTACTTAAAGAATTAGAATTATTGGGTTGGCTCCCAACTAACGCTTATTTTATAGTCTCAGCCTAACTACTTCCCTTTCTAAGTTGGGTCAGTTAAGGCGATGAAGATCCTTTGTGGATCGATATCTCCTCCGAAATAATGCTTGAGACACTGACCGTTAACCATAAATGTTCTATTAGACTGGAATAGTGTAACTTCTACCGCTCCATGTGAAAATACTTTTCTGATGATAAACGGTCCAGACCATCTGGATTTCAGTTTTCCTGGGAAGAGTTTTACGCGTGAATTAAATAAAAGAACGACTTGCCTTGGTTCGAATTTTCTCTTTATTATTCTCTTGTCATGCTAACGTTTGATCTTTTCTTTATAAAGTTTCGCATTCTCGTAAGCATGAAGACAAATTCATCCATCTCATTTAACTGCAATAATCTCTTTTCTCCTGCTGCTTGTAAATCAAAATTTAATTTCCTAATGGCCCAATAGGTTTTATGCTCTAGCTCCGCCGGTAAGTGGCATGCCTTTCCGAATACCAGCTTGTAAGGTGTTATCCCATTTGGAGTTTTATACGCTGTCCTATATAACCATAGAGCATCATCAAGTTTTAAAGACCAATCTTTTCTATTAGGATTAATAATCTTTTCCAAGATTATTTTCACCTCTCTATTTGAAATCTCAGCCTGCCCACTTATTTGTGGATGATACGTCGTCGCCACTTTGTGCGATACTCCGTACCGAGCAAGAAGAGCGGCGAATAATTTATTATAAAAATGCATACCTTCATCACTGATGATTGCTCGTGGTGTACCAAATCTTGTAAAGATGTTTTTCTGGAGAAAGTTTATTACTACCTTTGGATCATTTGTTGGCAATGTTGTAGCTTCAACCCATTTAGACACATAATTCACTGCTACCAGTATATATTGCTTGTTCAGAGATACTGAAAATGGACCCATAAAATTTATTCTCCACATATCAAATACTTCTACCTCGAGGATGGTGTTCAACGGCATTTTGTGGCGCTTAGAAATATTTCTAACGTGTTAGCATCTATCATACCTTGCCACAAAACTATGTGCATTCTTGAAAAGAGTAGGCCAATAAAACCTTGATTGTAGTATCTTTGCTGCTATTCATTCTCCCCTGTAGTGACCTCCATAAACTGACGAGTGACACTTATACAAAATGTCTTCAGTTTCTTCGTGTGGAATACACCTTCTCAACATTTGATCTAGGCATGCTTTAAATAAGAAGGGTTCATCCCATAGGTAGTTTTTCATATAATGTAAAAACTTCTTTCGGTGTTGGTAAGTCAAATCTGGGGGGAGTACGTGGCTTATAATATAATTCACGTAATTAGCATACCATGGTATTGCTCCTGTTACTGCTAATAGTTGTTCATCCGGGAAAGACTCGTTAATAACTGTTTCATCCTTCTTCTGCTCTGTTAAATTCTCTAATCTGGATAGGTGATCAGCTACTTGATTTTTCGTTCACTTTCTATCTCTGATCTCTAGATTAAATTCTTGCAATAATAGAACCAAATGTATCAGTCGTGGTTTTGCATCTTTCTTCGTGATCAAATATTTTATTGTTGGATGATCTGTATATACAATCACTTTTGTGCCAATCTGGTAAGCTTGAAACATTTGTTTTCCTTGATTAATATTATTGGAAGTGTGCTTACTCTGCCTGTTATAACCTCCTATGTATTGTGCCGACTCTGCACTGATAGTACATTGTTCACTTGAATGACTCCCTGCACAAATGTCACATACTACTGTTACAGTTTGTAGAGTTGGTATACCAAATGAATCCATCTTCTTTGCATTTGCATCCATTTTTTTCATTAACGAATTAAAGACATTACATCCATTGAACACATTTTATTTGTCATAGACTGATTCATTCTTACTGAAGACCACTGGTAACTATTTGTTGCCATAGTTTCCACTAACTCGTAAGTTTCACCACAACTTTTCTCCACAACAGCTCCACCCACAGCGGTATCAATATTGTTTCACAATGCATTGCACAATCCATTATAGAATGTTTGAATCTGAAGCCATTTTGGAATCCCATGATGTGGACACTTCTGCAATAATTCCTTAAATCTTTCCCATGCTTCATAAAGAGATTCGGATTCAAACTGAGCAACTGATGTAATTTTGTTCCTCAATTTCGCGGTCTTAGCTGGTGGAAAATATCTAGCAAGAAATTTGTGTGCTAACTTCTCCCATGTAGTTATCGATCCTATCGGCAATGAATGTAACCAGCTTTTCATTTTATCATGCAGTGAAAAAGGAAAAAGTCTAAGTCTGATAGCATCCTCAGTAACTCCATCATACTTGAATGTATTACATATCTCCATGAAGTTTATTAGATGTTCGTTTGGCTCATCACTATTCGCACCCCTAAAATGTACTGAACATTGGATCATCTGAATCATCCCTGGTTGTATCTTAAAACTCTTTGCTTGAATAGCTGGACGTCGAATACTTGATTGAATATCTGATATTGATGGCATTGCATAATCTCGTAGTATCTTTTGCTCTTTCTCAACCATGTTTCTAGGTCTTGCATTCTTAAATTCTTCACAACTGTACATGCAAAAAGTAACACACTACTAAAAAAATGGTCATTTGTGATGGCCAAAATCCATCACAAAAAATTAGAAAAACCATCACGAAAGGTTTACATGATGGCTTTAAGCATCACAATGGTTGTCTTATTTACGCCCATCATGAAAGGTTTTACGTGATGGTTTTGGCAATCACCGAAAAATTCAATCCTTTTGTGATGGTCATGACCATCACAGAATTGGTAAGGTTTTTATGATGGCCAAAATAATTACCAATTATTTGTGATGGCCGAAGCAATCACATCCTTTTGTGATGGTCACGACCATCACAGAATTGGTAAGGTTTTTATGATGGCTAAAACAATCACCAAATGTTAAGACATTTGTGATGGCTAAAGCAGTCATACACATAAGTCTCTTGTGATGGCTAAAATAATCACAATTGTCCCTGTTTTTGTAACCTATTTATACTTTTTGGTGATAGTAAAGTCATCACAAAATTCCTATATTAAAATATATTCAATTGCCAATTTTATATTTCAAATCTGTAAATGCCATAAATTCCAATAAATTTGAAACGTAAAATCATACAAAATTATTAAAATGAAGAAACCTGATCCATTTAATTAAAAATCAATTCATAATCAACTACTTAAATAGGTAGTTACATGTCATAGGTTCATCAAACAATTAACTAACATAACATCTATGAATGAAATCCTAAACTAATAAATTGATAATTAAAAGAAATCTAGATCATCCCAAATTCTACATGGAGTCTTCGCCAGAGTCGTCATCATCTATGTCGTCATTCACTTGTTCCTAAGAGCAAGACTTGTCTTGTGCATACTTCATGAACTATGTAGTTGATTATGCCAAAAATGTAAGACTCCCGAGCTTGAGATCAATAGAGTTGATCAAATGTACAGTTCTTTCTTGAAACTACAATGAGGAGGATAAGAATTAGAACAAATTATATGAAATCCAAAAGGATTTTAAAAAATTAAGTTTCATAATATATGGCAATAAGATTAAATCCACAAATTTGATTGAACCTTCACTAAACATATTAAGTATCAATACCACACAGTTGGATGAAGAAAAGATATATTTTCTCTTACCACAAAAATAAATTATCTTCTCATTACAATGTGGTAAATTACAAAAAATCTTCCTAAAACTGTGTTTACAAAAGAAATCTATGGAAAGCCATGACATGATGACGGTCATACACAGCCGATCAAAAAGAAAAGGGTAGTCTAGCAAGTGATGGGAGGCAAGGCTAGATATCATATAGCTTACACTTTAAAGTATTTGCCACGGACTCACGGTCTATCTGAAGGAACTTTGGATTGATTAGAGGAGAATAAGGAGAGTAAAACATCAGTAGCAAGAGTGAAACGAGTGAAACATCAGCAGTTTCCAGCAACTATTCAAGATGTACAAACTTCAGAGTTCGAAATGAGGAAAGACATAATATTTTGTACCATCATTTAGAAATAGAGACAAAAACATCACTTTAATAGATAAAAAAAAATAAAGTATCAAATGACTCCATGTAGGCTCCACCTTGAGATAAATCCAATTTTAAAAATTCTCCTCTTCTATGAATTTACTTTCCCATGAATCTTTTATGGACTGCAACAATACATAAAGGCAAAGACTAACAACAAGCACAATCAGTAGTTTGTATATCTATTGGCACCAATTCTTGGTCAATGCTTCAAAGAATATAGCGAGTACTTTCGATATGATTGAAATTTGAAATGTGCAGTAAATAGCACAATTATCACTGTGTAGTTGGTGCAGTGGAAAAGAGTATGCATAAAGCTGAAGGAACAACTAATTAGTCAGATTCTTAAACAATTAGTAGGACACCAGAATTTCACATTATTTTAAGGCAAATGAGCGGAAATTTTAAACTTAATTGGAATTTAGAAGGCTTCTTGTTAAAGTTCTGGGAAAGAGTCAGGATGTAAGAGGATCTCACATGCATATGGATGAATCATGTCACACAGTAAAAGTCAAAACCAACTAGAAGTGAATCACCATATATAGCAAATTAAGATGTTAATTAACCCCTAAAAATATGAGTATAAGTTTATCAATCAATAGCAACTTATAAAACAATGCCAATCAATAGCACCATGGCCAAGCATCATGCCATTATATGTGCTCCCAACATCATGTCAATAGTACAGTGCTAATTATGTAATCTGCAATTACATCATGTACTCCTCTGTATATTAGAAACAAGAGTTTCATGTTTATGTTCTTCCAACATATGTAACAAAAATAATTTCAGCCTCAAAAATTCCAGATAAGATACACACATATATAAATGTATATCAGAACACGCTCAAAAGAGAGGGTTCTCAAGTCAACTGCAAAAACAGAGTAGAACTGTAGAAGTGAGAGAGAAAGATTAGTTATGCATTAAAATTTAAAACAAATTTCCACATAAATTAATATATTTCTTTGTGACATTTCTCCAAACAAATAGTGTGCATCTTATATACATAAGGGAAACTGAATAGATGCCATGCAATCAAATAAACAAAATTCACGGAACTAATCAAATATCCAAAACTGAATTGAACTAATTAACAAATTAACAATACAATCATTCCAATTGTAACAAAAATTGACTCTAAATAACAAAAACTAGCAGGAAAAATTAAAACCTAAGTTTTAGGGAAAATTAACTAGGGAGGAAATTAAAACCTTCAATTGGACAATAATGGAGAAGTTAAAGGAGAAGGAGAATGAGAGAGCAGGTCGCCACCACTATGCCGCCACTACTTATGTTGTCACGGCGCCACCACTATGTCGACATTACTGCTAGGGTTTGAGGGAGTTGAGAGAGAGGGGAAAGAGGTGTGAGAGGGTTGATCTGAGTGAGGGGAAAGAGAGGTGCAGCTGACCTTGAGATGCCGCCGATCTAGGGGTACTGCGGGCAATCTAGCGAGGGAAAAGAACGGTCAGGCAGGCCATTTTTTCCTTTATTTTCTCTGCGGCTGATGAAATAAGAGTGATAGAGCTAGCCCACACCTCCCTATTTGAAACATCTGTGCATGTCGGACCGTTCGTATATCTATATATGAATTTTGGCTCAAGGTGGAGAGGAGAAACCTAAATTGGTCTCTGTTTCACCACTAACTCCTTTTCCAGACTGTTCTGAAAAAATAGAGTGATTTTAACTTATAAAAAAAACTAATATCGTAAACTCTTTAAAAAGTAATATTGTAAATAAAATTATTGTTTCAAAAACTTAAAGTAATTTAAATTTAAATTTTAGGATGTTATAAATTAATTAATAACAAACTGAAATATAACTTTTTTATAGAACAAACTAGTAATAATTTAACACAATTGTGATCTGCTCTACAAAAAGAGTCTTAATTATTATAATTTTTTATTGCCATTTGACAATATTTTAAAATTTAAATTATTGTAACTTAATATTTCAATGAATAAAACATTTAATATTATAAATTATTTAAAAAGTATTATTAAGAATAAAATTCTATTTTAAAAAATTAATTACATTACAATTTGAGTTGTAGGATACTATAAATTAACTAAGAATAAACTCAAATGAATTACATTACATCTTTTTTTTTCTTTTTTTGTTCATGGTCAATGTATGAAATTTTAAAGTTTAAATTATTGTAAATTTATATACTTTGATTAAAGAAATAGTCGATATTGTAAGTTACTTAAAAAGTATTATTAAAAATAAATTTGTTTCTATAAAAAATTAAAAATATTTATATTACAATTTATATTCACCACAATTAATTCTAAAAAATTTATTTAGAACAAAACAGTTATCAATTTTATCTCTCGCAAAAAACCTCTGAACAATAACATATAGTGAGTAATAATTCCTTCATTAATAATTTTTTTCCTCGCAAATTTTCATCATAAATTGGCGCCAAATATCCTTCTACCACCTCAATTTTGCGAAAGAAAAAAATATAAATTGTGAAGGATATTTCTTTCGCAAATAACTATATTGTCACTACATTTTTTTCATTCATTGTTCCTTCGCTAGAAAACTTCTCATGTGAAGGAATGAATTCCTTCACAAAATTTCTTTCACTACATCCATAATTTCTTGTAGTGTTTATTAATGATGAAGTATATAATTTAATTTCTAATATAAAACATAAATTTAAAGAAAATAGCACTTCTTTAATTCACAAAAGGATATTGATAGAAATACATTGTGAAATTTTGGAAAGAGTATAAAATGAGTTTCAGTTTTACTCAGACCAGAGTAAGTCATCTCAAGTACATGAAATTAAATATAAAAGAAAAAAGAAAAATTAAAAAAAAAACTTGTAGACCTAAGCGTAAATGAACTTTTAAGGTTTTAATAAACTATTTGTACAAACCACATTTTATATTTGACATTGTACCACTGGCATTTTATTTTTTGTGGGCATATTTTTTTTGATTTTTATTAATTAATGTCATTTTTAGTGGATAATTAATGTCATTTTATATTTGACATTGTACCACTGACATTTAATTTTTTATTTTCCTTTAGATGAAATATTGTGTGATGGTTCAAACACAATTAAGAAAAAATAATGAAAAAGACCTCCCTCGATAAATGGTAAAATAAATATATTCCCGCGTTCGTTGAAATTTTTATCAATTGTATCCGCCTCCCTTCAAAAAACAAAAAACAATTTATGCGAAAAATTCACTGATTGTAATGGTTGTCACAAATATTCTATAGTGGTGGCACAACTAGATATCAGTAAGAGCAATCATATATACTAGTATTTTGTGATTGCTAGTAAATTCCATCACCTAATATATTTGTTAGTCATATATGCTTGTTTTTTAGTGATTTCCTTGACCGTCACAAATAGTTTATAGTGATGGCAAAATTAGCCATTACTAGGAGCCGTCATATATATTATTATTTTGTGATTGTTGAAAAAGTCCATCATATAATACCATTTTCTGAGATTGCTTTAAATGTCGTCATAAAGGTCCATCACATATGTTTTCTTTTCGTGATGGTCTTGGCCATCACCAAATATTTCTTGAACTTTTTTCTTTGTGATGGCCTAAATGCAATCACGTTAACTAAAAATTATTTTTGGACAATATTTGGTGATTGAAATAGCCGTCACATATATATATCCACGATGGCAAAATTAACCATCACTAGAGCCATCATATATATACTATTTTTTGTGATGACTCAAATAATCCATTACGAAATATTGTCTATTGTGATTGCTTTTGAAAATCGTCACCGGGATCCATCACGCATGCTTGGTTTTCTAGTAGTGACAATAAATTGTGTCTAAACTAAAATCAAATCGATTATAACTAATATTGGAAGAAAAATTATTAAATTTGTTCCCGACAACGGTACCAAAAACTTGTTGAACTAAATCTATACTGGCAATTTACGTGCAAGTATACACAGTCAATCAAGTAATAAAGTAATAAGGAGTGTCGAACCCACGAGGAACAAACCAAATATTATCTCCAATTACTAATTTTGTATCAATTCGATTTTATCTAAATAATGAAATTTAGTTGAGTAAATTATAAAATAGACAGAAACACCTAATACTTAACAAATATCAAAAATGAAATATAAGATTATAATTTTCCCCAATGAATCATTCCAATCTCCTTACTCTCTTCCTCAAATAATCAATTATAAAGAATTATTAACTGAAAATCACAAGTAATTAACTATCCTCTTTTGAGTACATTTAATATTGAAATCCATCTAAAATCATTCACTATATTCCTATGAAAAGAATAATAGATACATTTACTAAGCACACATTCTAATACAAGTTACATGCGACATATAGATATATTAATTCCTATTCTATATGTAAATACGAATTCCACTCCTAAGAGCTCCTTCATAACACATGTTACCGTATTTTAGATCTAACCCTAGATTATATTTTCTAATATGATCTAAGTTATCAGATAATTGTTGGCCAAATAATTAATCAACATGCACAAAATATAATGAACCAATTCATATAGTGCCAATCAATTAGAAAGAAAATCAATTTAAACTACACATGTGATTCTATTAAATACTTATATAAAAACCTTGTTCATAGCAGATAAAATTATAATCACAAAATATTCATCATCAATAAAAGACAAAGATAAATAAGAGTTTAGAGAAGAAAAATTGTCTCCCGCCATTCTTCTAACTCCAAGCTTCATCAATCCATGACCTCTATCTTCGATGATATTCTGCTTGCTCTTGAACTGGGAAGAGAGCTAGCCTCACATGACGTTTCTTGGCCTTTTCCTCGACACTTTAACAATCCCTAAATAAGACTATTTATAGGAGTTATTTCTTCTAACCTTAATACAATTAAGATTACATTTATAACCCTAGGTGGAGATATTTGTATTGAAGTCATCCTTGTAGTCTTTGTAACTCTTTAGGCTTCAATTGGCAAGTGTCTCATTTTAATTGGAAAATAAACAGCAATTAAACCTTTTAGCTCTAGCCGCACCACATGCGCCACGCGCCTGAAAAATGACCTAGCGCCGCGACTCACCTTATTGAATGTCGTGGCTCACTTGCCAAGCCGCGACTCGCCTTATTGAGTGCCGCCGACCAAGACTTTCTGTCCGTTTTCTCTTCTTGCTTCCTTGCTCGCCCAATTGCTTCAAATATTCACGATTTTGCCACTTAACTCCTTTATTCCTACAAAATAAATAAAAATAATAAAATAAAAAAAATTATATAAAATAACATAAAATACTTAAAAACACACAAATTATTAAGCCTAAAAGTACTCAAATAATAGGTATAAAACCTACTCATCAGCAGTTCGTCGCGATACGCGACGATGTGCTACGGTTAGTGGTTACCTTACTCTCGAAGGTTTTTGGCCCAATAGGGAGTCAGCCCCCACTTACTCAGGTATTATATTTATTTTAAGTTAATTAATCTGCATGTTATTTAATTTTCATACTGTCTTTTTAATTCCCTCATACGGACTAATACGTTATATTTTTAATTGTATCAACAGAGTGGCGATCTTGATATCGCTGGTAATGGCGAGCAGGGAGATGATGATGAGGATGAGGATTTTCAAACACTAGAGTAGCTTTGTCGACCCCCGCCCGATGATTCCCCTACTGGTAGTGGTAGTACTAGATTAGGTTGATAGTGTATAACATATATCTACTTAGATGATTTGTAAAACATTATATAGTTTAATGATTTTATGTAAATACATGTAGTTTGGTTTGATTCTTTATAAATAAATGTAATTTACTTTAGTTTTGTAAATATTTCGGCGTCATATCGTTGTTTTTTATAGTTTATAAGTTATAACGTTGTTATTTAACGTTATATGTTCGAAGAAAGGAAATACATTGTATTATGGGTTGATTATGATATATGTTGTTGTTGGATGTAGTTATTGGTATATTATTGTATGTATTGTTGGGATAAAATAGGTTACATTACAGGTACAAAAATGGAGTTTAAAAACCTAGAAACTGTAAAAACAAAAAAAAATATTTTAAAAAAAATACTATTTCCGACGGAATTTCAGTCGAAAATAATGTTTATAATTTATTTTTACAAATTACTATTTTCGACGGAATATACCTCATTTCCGACGGAATTTTCGTCGGGATTAAGCCTCACCCCGAGCTACCAAAAGGTCCCACGTGTTCACGCTCATTTTCGACGAAATCCGTCCGTCGGGGATATTCTGTCGAATATAGTGTACTTTCGACGGAATTTTCATCGAACATATTTCCGTCGACCCTATATAGTTCCGACGGACGTTCCGACGGACTTAAGGTCGACGACTCTAATTCTGACCGCAATTCTGACGGAATATTCCATCAGAAATAAACTCATTTTCGACGGAATATTCCGTCGAAATTAGGCATTTTTCTTGTAGTGGACGACAACCAAATTGCTAATCGTTCATCTTGATATTCAAAGACTGAGATTTTAATCAATTTATCGTTAGAAGGAATAGCGACATATATTTTTTTTTAAAGACACGAAAAATTATTTAACTACTCCCCTTTATTTGATATCTGTCACCGGAAGGAATAGTTGCAGGTTGCTTTTTTGATATTTTAACATTGTACATGCATGAAGCGTGTTTTAGCAGTGGCGGAACCAGAACAATTTTAGAGAGGGGTCAAAATATATCGGTAAAAAAAAATTATTTTTGACACTTGGAGTGTTTCTTTTAAATTCATTTTGTCCAATTATAGTATTTCACAACATCCTATTCCAACTCTTGTCAACCTTTGACTTGTGAGTCTAATGGCTTTAAATACATATACAAATAGATATATATATATATATATATATATATATATATATATATTTATTTATTTAATTTCCCCCAAACCATGAGACTATTAATCAGACTTTGAAGTTTTTAGTCAACTGATTAACTACTAATTTTATAGATAAATTACAAATTATAATATTATATATTCAAAACTTTATTGTGGTTCTGGTCATATTTCTTGGAGACAACTGAGAGGAGTCACTCAAAGCAAGAAAATGAATTAAGTTATTCTCATTTACAAAAAATTGATACCAATGTATGATTAAGTTAGTAAGACAAATGAATCCAATATTAATTAATTAATTAATCATCAAATTTATTTAACATTATTTAATTAATCATCAAACTGATTTAACATTATTTTATCTTATAGTAATATTGTTAATTTATTATAGGTGGAAGGACATGAGGAGGCAAATGAATTAATACCATTTCATAACAATGATCAAGTTTAACTAACATTAGCATACTTTAGATAATTCTATACAAACAAGTGGTGTAAATTAAAATAAAAATAAAAATGATAAGTAAGGAATTTAAATTATTTAAAGTTGTATTAATAACAAACTGATCAATTTCTTTCTTATGATGACTAACAGAGGAAGTTTGGGTAAAATACAAAGTGTTCATTTTTTTTACTAGTGGTGTACACATGATCACTCATACTATTACCCAAAGATAAGAGATAAGAGTTGTAAATAAAATACAGCATTAAAAAGCCTTGGATCAACATAGTATAGTATAAGCATGCATCCAGGGTTGGGGGCATATGAACAATCCCCACCCCCCCCGCCCACACCCCCCCCCACCCCCCCCCCCCCCCCCCCCCCCCCCCCCCCCCCCCCCCCCCCCCCCCCCAGTTCCGCTATTGTGTTTTAGTGTGCTGTTGCTATGGATTTTTTTTTCCTTAGACTATTTGTATTATAGTTTGGAGTTCTTCTACTGTGCCCGGGAGTTGGGGACCGGCTTGGAGCCCGGTTAAAATTTTTTTTTTTTTTTTTTTTTTTGCTTTTTCACTCCCAAATAATTTATGTGATTTATTGGAACATAAATTTTTTTTAAAAAAAGTGATTTAGGTGTGATTTGGATACAGATCAAAAACAGAGTTACACAGTCACACCAAAATCACTTTTTTTAAAAAACATTTCTGTTCCAATAAATCACATAAATTATTTGGGAGTGAAAAAACAAAAAAAAAAATATTTGGACCTGGCTCCAAGCCGGTCCCCAACTCCCAGGCACAGTAGAAATTTTGTATAGTTTGACGATTAAAAAAATGGGAAATATCTATTTCACCACTTGGACGTTTACCGGACAGCTTTGCTTGACAGGTGTAATTGTTTGTGTTTTCTTAACCTACACGTGTGTGATCAACTGATTTTTTTTATTTTGTTGCTTTGCTTTGTGTTTCTTTTTTGCATCCCCAAAGAGGTGCACAGTGCATTCCATTGATGTTTTTGACCGATGGTCTTCAACTGCAACTTCGTCAAATTATCAACTCGCATCTCCGTCGTACATGTCCGTTCGCCGCCGATCTCGTTGCTTTCGTATCTTTCCGTTAATGTCTGTCGTCGATCTCGTTGATTTCGTATCTCTCCGTTAATGTATGTTGGCCGCCGGTCTCGTTGCTTTCGTATCTCTCCGTTACAATTTTCAAAAGCGTCTGACTTTAGGTGTGTAATTTTTTCGCAATGCTCAATCGATGGAAAACTAAATAGTTTCCAGATCCGTTATAAAAAATCTCTCCCTCAATTTCTCCACTTAGAGCAATTTTTGCTTAAATTTATCGTGTTGGGTGTGTGTAATCTTTAATGAAAGGTTACCTCTTTGGAAAATTTAATACATGCAGAATATACATCGTCACCCAAAAGTAGAAAATGATTCAGTAAAAGGAAAGGAAAATATCTAAAAAGCAACCTATCGTTACTCTTTCTAGCGACAGAGAGTAAATTGATTAAAATCTCTGCCCTTGAATATCATGATGAATGACTAACAATTTGATTGATTGTTCATACTAATTATCAAATTATCGCGGATGAAGATCCATATATATATGTGATAAAGACCTAAAATAAATAAATTTGTTGGGCTACCCTAAAAATAAACAAAAATAAACAAAATATAAATGTAACAAATCTTGACTAATTGATATTTTATAACGCATGCATCAGTCTTTTTTGTTGTAACATGAGCAAAACAGGACCTATTCCGCTCAGCCCTACAAAATACGAAACTTAAACATGCGAACGATCGATCCAATCAAGGGTACTACCGGACTATAGCAAAAAACAAAAATATTCCTCAAGTTGATATTTTTTTTCAACATTTGAGGTTCAAACAAGTACTTTACTATTATTATTTATTTATTTTTGGCTTTTTAAGCTTTCTTCGACCCTATAAATTCTAGGATCACTCTTCCTCTTTTCAACTCACAACTAGCTCTCACACATACTTTCTTTTCTGCATTAAAATTGAGAAAAAATCTTGATTTTAAGAACAAATATATGGCCAATGATAAGAAATTATCAAATGATCCCGAGAAGACATCAGTCTCATTGAGATTGAAGTATGTTAAACTTGCTTACCATTATTTAAGCACTCATTTCATATATCTAATCCTCATGCCCATTTTCGCTATCATATTCGTTCATCAAAAAGATTTATTTCCCGCTCTAGTGGTAATATTTTTGGCAATATTTTATTTCATGAATACTAGTACTTCACGGAATATTTACATGCTGGATTTTGCATGTTATAAGCCAGACGAAGCTTTAATGTGTAGCAAAGAGCATTTCATGACATGTTCAACGCTAGCTGGGACTTTCACCGAAGAAAATTTGGCCTTTCAAAAGAAAATATTGGAGAGGTCAGGATTAGGTCAAAAGACATATTTGTCCGAAGCACTTTTGAGAATTCCCCCGGATCCATGCATGAGCGAGGCTAGGAAAGAGGCGGAGATGGTAATGTTTGGTGTGATTGATCAGCTCCTAGAAAAAGTGAAAAATCATGTGAAGGTTAAGGATATTGGGATTCTTGTGTTGAATTGCAGTATTTTCAATCCGACGCCATCTTTATCGGCTGCAATTGTGAACCGGTACAAGCTTAGGGGAAATATTTTGAGTTATAACCTTGGTGGCATGGGTTGTAGCGCAGGAATGATCTCAATCGACCTTGCCAAACGTCTTTTACAGGTACTTCACTTCTTTGGTAATTGCTTTTACTTACTAGTAGCTATTTAGGACGCTCAATAGTAAAATTTGAGCCATCAGAGGGTGTTTGAGATGATTTATAACCGGTACTTAAACTTATTTAACATGTGATATTTTTGTTGTTGTGTGTATTTCATTAACATAATTAGCTATATATGTAACATTATAGATCCGGTTATATTGAAGCTGTCACATCATATACTTCTATAACTTTTCGCTACATTGATTATAACAAAAACTGTATTTTAACTCTAGATTCCTATTAATTTGTGGGTCTAAAACAAATGCAATATTGACTATAGCCAATACAATAAAAAATTATAAAAATTTATAATAATATGTAGTGTGATAATTTCATCATAACTAGCATTATGATTTTCCTAATATTTTGGCCCAACTTGATGTGAAATCTTAGTTTTGCATGTGTATATCTCTTTTATGTGAAACTTGTTAATTTCTTTGTATGAAGTTAATTAGCGATTATATTAATTCAGAATGTTACAGTTGATGTTGAATGAAATTCGGTAATTTCTCGTTATATCTATATAACAAAACACAAATAATTTTGAATCTAAATTTTTTCCCGCTCAACCTCTTAAATCATCCGGACCGTCCAAAATTTCAAATAAATCTAACCCTTCCTTCTTTATATTTCTACCCTCCTTCCCCTTTCTTCTTCGCCTCTCTCTTTTCCTCCTCCGTTCCCTTTCTTCTTCCCCGCTCTTCGTAGTGCCGGAAGCACGGGCGAAGTGCTAGTATATATATATACAGTGTGAGCTTCAACGTATTTATGCCTCATGCAGGTGCAACCGAATTGCTACGCCCTTGTAATGAGCCTAGAATGTAGCACCCCAAACTGGTACCAAGGCAATGATCGGTCAATGCTCATCTCAAATTGCTTATTCCGCATGGGCGGAGCTGCCATCATACTATCCAACAGATCCCTTGATCGCTTCCATTCTAAATATCAACTCAGTCAAACCGTACGAACTCACATGGGCTCCGACGATAAAGCTTACAGCTCCGTGCTCCAACAAGAAGACAACAACAATAATATCGGCATCAAGCTCACAAAAGGCATAACAGCTGTTGCAGGAGAAGCATTAAAAACAAACATCACGACACTCGGGCCATTGGTTCTTCCGATATCTGAGCAATTCATGTTTTTAGCCACATTTGTTGCTAAGAAGATTTTTAAGATGAAAATCAAGGCATATGTTCCGGATTTTAAGCTTGCGTTTGAGCATTTTTGTGTTCATGCAGGAGGAAGGACAGTGTTGGATGAGGTAGAGAAGAATTTGAAATTAACAGTATGGCATATGGAGCCTTCAAGAATGAGTCTTTATAGGTTTGGGAATAATTCTAGCTGTTCTGTTTGGTATGAACTTGCTTATTCTGAGGCCAAGGGGAGGATCAAGAAAGGTGATCGGGTTTGGCAGATTGCGTTTGGGTCGGGTTTCAAGTGTAATAGTTCTGTATGGCGTGCTTTGAGGAATGTTGATCCGGCTATGGAGGGCATGAATCCTTGGTTTGATGAGATTGATGAGTTTCCGGTTTATGTGCCTAAAGTGGACATTCTTAGTTCTTGAATATTTCCTACTTTTGTTTATGTTTAGCATGGATATGGTGAAGAGAGGCTTATGGCACCGTATACATGCATTTACATGATACCATAAGACTATTCATATATATATATATATATATATATATATATATATATATATATATATATATATATATATATATATATATATATATATATAGTAAATAAAGTCCGCGTGATGTGACAACTTAAAATGACATTTTTTATCATCTTGTATATGTTGTGATTACGTGTTGATATACTTTGAAATTCAAGTTTTTACTAGTAATGGATAAGGTATAGACTTACTAGAAATGTCGGCAGTATGGTGCCTTCCACTTAATAAAAAACAGTTGAGAAATGAAAAATGAATGCCAAAATCAGGTAGACGATACTTAGGTTTTTACTACGGGGTCCTTTGCCATCAATGTGAACATCATGGGGGCTAAAGTATCATTTACCCCATGTTTTTTGGTACTTACGAAGTTGGAGGAAAAGCTAGTACTTAATTACTCCACAAATCATGTGAGAGGTATGGGTTATTTGTGTTGACACATTCTAATTCTATGTACGTATATATTTCTCTTTCTCTTAAATATAAGTTTCTTAAGTTACACGATATTAATTGTGTTATATATATGTTTCTAGTTGAAAAGATTAATTAACACCAAGAAATTAAAGTTACTCAAAATTTGATCCCAAGTTCAATTTATGAAAGAATATAAGGTTCCGTTGGAGCCTTCAAATTTGCTAGTACGAGGAGGGAAGATATTTATGAAAGAATACAATATTTGTGTCATTGAATAAGTGTGTTTGAGAGAAATTAAAGGATATATGTAATTAATGTAGGGATCGATCCTAATTTAGAAAATATATTTAAAACTAAAAACATGCATACAGAGAATAGTTTAATGCATTAAGGTAGCACTTGGTTCGTGTCAAATCAATGTAATAATTTCGTAATGCAATATGTTATTACATTGATTTGATATATTTTTTGTTTACTTCACCTATTACATGTATTAGTTCGTTACTGAGGTTATGCTATTACATCTATTTTTAAGTTTTTCATTACGCCCATCATTGGATGTATTAGCTTTAGCCGATTATATTATGTAATGCAATAGGTGTAATAAGACAAAACAGTAATAATTACAATCGATTTGATATTTTGACTTACAATTTATTTTATTCATTACATACAATTATATAATTTAGTGAACAAAACATAATTTCAAACATAATGTAATAACATTACAATTATTACACAAATACCAAGAATCAACCAAACAAATATGTCGTAATAATCTATTACCATTACATTATAACTCTATTACGATACGTAAATTATTATATTACATCAAATTTTTATTCTACGAACCAAATCTCACATAAATGAGAATATGGAAGGAGTATTATTCCATGTCTATTTTTTATTTTTAGTAATAAAAAACAAAAATGATTTTACTTTTCAAACAAAATCAAAAGAGACTTGAATTTTGTAATTATACATAGTCAACATGATTCTATATATATTAAACATAAAAAATACAATAAGGATATAAAAATATTCCACGTCTAGTTATATTTGTTTTTTTTCTTCTTTTTGCTAAAAGAAACTGTCTATTTAAATATCATTTGATAATCGTAAACCAAATTATATCTTAGCTGAAACAATTAAACTAGATATATGGAGAAAAAAAACTGTATGCAAGCAGGACAATGGAATTATGGGAAGGAAATTTATATTTACACAGTACGGGAAGAAATTTATGAAAAAAATACAGTATTTATATTATTAAATGTGTAATTAATGGAGGGGATCAATCCTAATCTAAAAAATGTGTTTCTCAAAACTAAAAGCATGCACAGAATAATTTAATGCATTAAATGATATGGAAGGAGTATTATTCCATGTCTGTTGTTTATTTTTAGTAAAAGAAAAATGATTTTACTTTTCAGAAAACAAAATCAAAAGAGATCACTTGAATTTTGTAATTTCAAAACTATTAATTCTAACCTCTACAATTAAATATATAATGCTAGTCACATGTTTATTTTTTATAGAATTAATTATTCATGGGATAACTTAAAATAATCACATGTCATATTTGTTTTGTCCATAATTATTTAAAAAATTAAATAAACTTATCGTTTGAACTATTATACCTTGTCACGAATAATAAAGATATCATATTCTCATTAATTTGAGTATAGATGAGTATAATAGGATATATCAGTTATTTTAAATAAAGTTAAAGGTTAATTTTGTCTATAAATTTTTAGTCCCAAATGATAGAGATTATAATACTTAGTTAGACATGATATTAAATAGTCTCATTTTTTAAATTATTTTATTATCCCAAAATTAATATTCTTAATTTTATTTTTAAAAATAAATAAATAATTTGAAATTAATAATCCAATCTAAGTGTTAATATTCTTATAAACAAACATGGCCGCCGTTCTTTACTTTGCATTTCTTCATAATCTGACACTTTTGTCTTCAATTAGTATGATTTTCACCTAATATATGTTAAGGATATAAAAACATTCCGCGTCTAGATATTTGTTCTTCTTTTTTCTTTTGTTTTTCCTTTTTTTTTTTGCTAAAAGAAACTGTCTACTTATTTATCACAAGTTTAACAGTATGTGCAAGATACGGGTTAATTTATATAATTTTTTTCATAAAATTTTGATAATTTTTTATTGACATAATACATATATAATGTTAAAAATAATTTGTATCAACATTATATTTATAATTATATAATATATTAAAATAAAATAGATAAGCAAGTTGATATTAATGTTTCATATGATTTTTATTTTATTTTATTATGAGATTCATGCATGCATGTATATATAGATATGAAATTATAATTATATTCATTGTGTTTGAACATGTATTATTATTATATAATTTGTATTTGAAAATTATAAAATAATGATTAAATTACTCTTAAAATGACCAATTAAATTAATTTCGATAAAATCTTTAATTGTCATGCCATATATAAATATAGAAATATATGGAAAAAAATTGTATGCAAATATACTCGGCACTACTTATATACTATTTTTTGGATTCTGTACACCCCTTCAATATTTATGTTATTTTTGTACCAAAAATTTTATACGAATATGATAATTAAACATGAATTATTTATAATTTTACTTATTTGTATTTTAATTTTTTATTATAAAATTTATAAAAAAAAACTTATCTTTAATTATCATGTCCGCATAAAAAGTACATTCTGCACCGTTTCTAATGGGTTAGGTTGCTTCCACATTTTCTTTCTCTTTCAAAAGCATTTTCTTTCATTGCCGCCATCCCAACAACTTCCTTACTGTTTAGGATAAAGTTAAATCTCCAATATCTATATCCTATATCCTATATCTATATCTAGATAGAATAAGCATTTTATTTCATTAGCGCCATCCCAACAACTTCCTTGGTGTTTAGGATAATGATAAATCTCCACTATCTATCTATATCTTATATTTATATCTATACAGAATAAGAATAATACTATACCTACAAATAATAGAATTTATGTACCGTTTATCAATATAAATATATAAAAATCTAATGATAGATTTCGATTTTTATTTTTTTTATATTATTTGTATTATTACTCATAGAATAAACAGAAAATTATCCTTCCAACTTTAACTGTTGAAAAATTTATCCCCGTCAATTTTTTTTTATAGTACTTGTATGTATAGGAAAAATCTAATAATACCTTTAAAAACAAATTAAATCCAAAATAATAGCTCAAAAAACCTATTTAAAACATTAAAATAGATACGATCCCTGTCAGATCCCACAATATAAATTTTAGAAGGAAAAAAAAGGAAGAGATTAAGGAAAAAATAATAGTACTCAGTTTAACTCTCTATTTATTAAAAAAATAAAAGAAAAAAAATAGAAGAAGAACAAGAAAATACATGCAATTTGCACAACGAACAGTATAATATCTCATTATCTCTTTAAAAAAAATAGTACTCGGTTTAGCTCCCTATTTTTTCATTACCGTGATGTGGGAAATTGGGTTAGGGTTAGGGGGTGGGCATCTTAGCACATCGTACTTACAGACCGAGCGAGCACGCAAGTGAGAGAATCATTTTACCCGCACGTTAACGGAGGAAGACAGCTGTTACTTTAGAATAGAGCCAGTCATTTTATTTCTTACCAATGGAAGTATTAGTGTTAAAAAAAATTTACACAGGTACTAAGTGGTCGGATCCTCTACCAGAGGGGTTATTACTATATTTAAATTTAACCCTTTTCTTAATTCTATTATTTCTATCTATCTCCCCAACTTCACAAAGATTACTTAAAGCAAAAGATGAAATCTACAAAATCATTTGGATATCTTTAAGGCTTAAAGAAAATAGTCACTCCATTCCAAAACGATGGCTTAAATAATTATTCCCTATATATGTTACTTTTTACGTGTCAGAATAAAAGTTATTTATTTTTACTTTTTACTTGTAGGAGGAAGTACTATTTTTGATACTTCTAAATTAAATGTCTACTTAGTTTAAATAATTTATTTTTATATAATTTATCTATAATACCCTTAGTATTAATTGTCATATTTCTATTTTATATGCAAATTTATAGAGCATAAGTAGTTATGTGCAGAAAACTATGTAATTAAATGAGAATTTAAATATGAACAATTCTATCATTTTATCTTCTTTCTTAATTTACACAAAAAATCAACTGAGATTTTTATTCTGAGATGGAAGAGTAAAAAAGTTTGTCCTCAAAAGCACGACTAAAGTCTATAGGTCAACTAATTTACCTTGACCATACTACATCTCAGTCAAAAAGTAAATCAATTACATCACAAATGAATGCTTCAAATTAATTCACTCTTTTTTCACAAATTTAAGAGTCAATTAAAACAATTAATTACACACACATATTAATATAAGGTAAAATTAAAAAAATATTTTTTTTTATTTAATTACTTTAATTTGTGTGAAGTTTATTCTTAAATCATGTTTTAGAGAACGTGGGAATCGTAAGTTTTGAGAGTGATGCATATAGGTTTTGTCTGGGCGTGTGATGAGAAATATATGGAGGACAATGTGTGGACTTTTGTACCATCCTTGGAATCATACAAATTGTACTATCCAATCCCCATTGATTCGTTGGTAAACAAGTTAAAATTGTTTGATCCCACCAATCCATTAAAGTAAGTATGGTGGGATAATTTCCCAGAAGGAAACAGGTTGCCCCACTATCCACTCATGGGGTCGTGGTCATAGATTAATCATAGCTTTGAATTAGGATTATTGTCATTATTGTCATTTGTTTACTTTGAATTAGAGTTCACGTAATTAAACGATGTATTTAAATATACTTGAGTCTAATTGAGGGGTGATTATTTTCTTTATTTCTTTATTTTTTTTAATGGCCTACGTTGGAGGGGTATCAATATAAATATAAATGAATTAAATAATTAATTTTAATAATTTTAATTTCAAGTATAACATTAAGTAAATCTCATACCATCACACTCTATTGGTGAAAATACAAAGTTAATAATAAGAACTAAATAAAATGTCAGAAATAAGAGTAAAAAGAGTCTCACCATGGGAGAAAAATATACACCAACTCTTGTAACAAGAATCAAAATAAGAACATGATTACAATTGTTACTTATATAATCATTTCAAGACTAAAGTTTCTTAAAAGAGCCATCTTAAATTGAGAAAATTAGGAGAGAGCAAAAACTGATTTCACAACTGAAATCGCATGTAAAATTGTAAAAACTGCACCAAAGAAATCGCACCAATTATTCTGGCGACATATTGTGGTTTTTACAATAAGAATTTATCTCTTACAGTTACGATTTTGGTATAGAAACCGCATGCTTAAGGAACCACGCCCATTTAAAGTGCTAAATCTTTAATATTTATCATATTTTGGGCATGTTTTAGAGTTTTTAAATTCTATTTAAGTATGAATGTAAATTTAATTTTAAAAATGTAATTTTGCATGGTTTAAGACTATAAGTTTGAAACAATAGTTGCATCATAGTAACGTATGCATCTTTCAATTTGAGGAATTAGAAGTTTTTAATTAATTTGTGATTTGTTTTTAAGAATTTAACTTTTTATAGTTGAGTATTATTTTTAGTAGCAAGCTAGCAATGTTTGAAATTTATTTGGAATTTGAAAAGTATGGTATATTTATTATTATTTTTTTAATTAATTTTCGAGTCGAAATCGTACCGCACCAATTTAAACGGTTTCATGTTACGGTTTCTGATTTAAGAAACCGCATTAAAGTGATTTCATATGCGATTTTTGTTCGAAATTGTATTAAACCACACCATACTCACCTTAAAAAATTAAGAATATTTATAAAAGTTTGGGTGTATTTTGAATAACCAAATATAATTGAAGGTAAAATTTAATATTTATAAAAATTGAAGGATTATATCGTAATACTACAAATGGAAGAATCAGTTTTTCATTTTAATGTTTTCTTTTCTCACCCACTTTTTTTGACCACTCATCGATAGCTACCATATGAATAATGTCTATCGAAAGACACGGATTCCTAAAAAAAATCCCGAATGATCAGCACATAGGATTCCAAGGTTACGAGTAATTTAATACTCCCTCCCCTCTGTCGGCACATAAGATTCCAAGGTTTCGTGTAATTTAATAAAAAATTTATGTGAATATGAAAATTAAATATTAATGTATTTAAATTTCAGTTACTTATATTTTTATTTTAATAGTGAATAAAAATATAAATAAGTAAAATTTAAATACATTAATGTTCAATTTTTATGTTCACCTATAAGAGCTCGTCATTTAATACTCCCTCCCTTTGTATTGGTCTCTTTAGACAATGAAATTTAATTTTTTATTAATCATTTGTATATTTTTAAAAAATATTAATGATTTAATTTATTATATTATTTTTATATTAAATATTAATTTATTTATCTTTTATATTTTTTTAATAAATTTTGAATAATAATATTAAGATTTTATATTCATTTTATTCAATCAGACAAAACATTAATTGTGTTTCTTAGTCTTTATATTTTTTCTTAAAATATCAATTAAAAAAGAATGAAGGGAATAAAGTTTAAGAGCACGGCTCTTAGTTCAAATTTTGTCAAAAATTTTAAACTTTTTAAGTGAAATATTTTTTTTATATTACAGTATATATAAAAAAGAGAACATAAAATTTAATGTTTGTATAATGAAACCCAAAATATAGAAAGAATGATACGTTTATGAATTTGCTGATATCAAAACCTTATCTTAGACTCAATAAATTTTATGAACCAAATCTGAGCAACTTAATATTCGGTTCGACTCGCTTCATTTACACCCCTAACGATGCTGGTCTCAAGTGGTAATTTTTTTTTCTTTTATTATACACGTGGCACTCCCACAATTGGACAATCTTGAATTCTATATATCTCTCGATTTAAAATTAGAGATAATTTTATTATTAGTTAATATATATATTATTTTTTTTTTAAAATTGTAAATTACATAACATTCTTAATTTATCATCGTCTTTATACTATCCTCTCTTACATCGTGTCTGTTAGTTTAAGATATAAGAGGAGGGAGAGAAAATACAACTAGGGGTGTGTCTTTTAATTTTATTTTTTTTTAAAGAGAGAAAAAAAAAGAAAAGATAAAAAAGACCCAAACTTTCTCCCTAATTTTTTTTAAATGAGATGATTTGAGAAAAATGGAATTTTGTGTATAGCATATAATGATTTGGATAAACTAGTTCTATAGTAAATTGATTTTCGGGTAGTTAGTTTGATATCTTATATGTTGGATTCATACCCATTTATAGTGTATCAGAACAAGTAATTTCTTGAGTTAACTAAACATTTTTCTTCACCTTGCTATTAGCTTTCTTCTGGATTTTAGATTTTTGTCCTGCATCTAATACTTTGAAAAAAAAAATCTAGTATATGCAATGAATTAAGGCCAGTTCATTCCATAATCAACTCATTTTGGGCGAAAGAGTTTGATGTGTTTATATATTAAATTTGGACTCAATTATAATAGTGATGCTACACTTATAAAATTCTCTTACAAAAAAGAATTTACAAAATAATATGTCAAGCTATTTGCATATGCTGATATGCCCTCATTGCTACATTTAATAAAATTTTGTTATCATGTATTGTTGCATGTTTAATAATTGTTGGTTGTTAGTGAGGTTATACGATGACATCTATGTATTAAATATACTAAATTACAGTATATAACATCATTGCATGACATCTGTCATTCTCAAATTACAACATCTGTCCTACATAATTAATGTGCTCATCCATTACCCTAGCTTTCACCTGTCCTACATAATTACATCGGTTTTTGAATTTTATAATATTATACCTTTTATAATATTATATACCATTTACAATCTTATACCATACATTATATCATACATATATATAATCCTACACTAATATGCTTATTTTATAATCCCCAAAATCCACTACTTTTCTAAACTGTTACTAATTTAATTATGTTAAAACATAATTATTATATCCTAAAATCACTATTTTTTTAATATTATGCCATTCATAATTATACCATACATTATATCACTACTTTTTCAAACTAAACGATTTTTATATTATCGTTACTTAATTAATACCTCCTAAAGCACTACTTTTTAATCCCACATTAATATTTTGATTTTATAATCCCCTAAATCACTACAAATCTAAATTGTTCTGATCATTGCTATTTTAAATATTATCTCCTGAAATTACTACTTTTTAAATCCCAAATTAATATTTTGAATTTATGAGACCCTAAATCACTACAAATCTAAACTGTTTTGGTAATGTCAGTTGTTCTGATATTATCCTTTCTAATTTAATTATTATCTCCTAAAATCACTACTATATGATATTATCATTACTGAGCTATTATCATTACTCTCCGTTATTTAACTTAATTTTCTCCCTATAAATACATACCAACTATTATGCAACAATTCATGCTACAAACAATTATCTCTTTCTTATTATTTTCTACTAAACATTTATCTTATACTTTACCTATCCCATTATTAAGATGATGGCTAGATACGATTTTGTTGATGGCATCAGCCTTGTCAAAGAGACGTGGAAGATTAAAGTCAGGATAACTCGACTCTAGAATATGCCAAGCTTCAACAAAGCAGACTACATAAACAGCATCGAGATGGTATATTGTTGGATGAAAAGGTATATACCTATACACACACACACATATACATACATACATACATACATGCATACGCAACTCCAAATTACAACATCTTAAAATTACAGCATCTTAAATTACAACATCTTACCATATGCATATTATACTTTTATAGGATGGTAAAATACAAGCGAGTATCAAAAGGTCACTTTTTACTAAATTTCAAACAACAGTCAAGGAACAAATTTTTTTATAATCACCAATTTCATTGTCAGTCAGAACGGTGGTTCTTTCAGAGCTACTCAACATCCATACAAGATTAATTTTCTGTATTTCACCTCTCTGCGAGAGTTAGATGAGGCTCCCATTCATACATATGGATTTCAATTCACTCCATACGATCAAATACTATCAACACCGGTTGATGTTTCATACTTAATTGGTATGTTTAACAATAATTACCCCTTCAAGTTTCTACATACTTAGTTTTTTATTTACCTACATAATTCTGTTGCGTATAACCAGATGTTATTGGACAACTAACTGCGATTGGGAGTGTAGAAGTCATCACAAACAATGGTAAACAAAGCAAGAGAGTTAATATTGAATTAGCTAATAACAGGTAACTTTTTAATCTGTATTAAGTAACTAATACTACTTTTATTAATAACTATGATCATTTAAATTAATCTTACATTGTATTTTTCTTACAGTCATAATGTATTGAGTTGCACCTTGTGAGATGTCTTTATAAACCAGATTTGTTCCTTTATTGAAACAGAAAACCAAAATAACATTTTAATTGTTTTACAATTTACAAAAATCAAGTTCTAGAAAGGTATTATCACTTTTATTCAATGCAAAATATCTCTCCAGATATGTGATTATTAACTATACAACATATGTCATTAACTAGGTACACCAACGTTGTCAAACTCAATGTTCGGTTCGAGACTTCTTATAAATGCAGATATCCCTGAGGTTGTTACTTTTAAAAATAGGTATATTGCATACTTCTTCCATCCCTTATTAAATTCTATTACTACTACAAGTTAATATCCCCTTTAACTACCCTCACTGTTGTCTAACAGCATTTGTGATGCAATAAATAATAAAACTACAATAAATCATTTATCCAGCCAGAACACATTATCTATTACATATGAATTCCTCCAAATCTGTGATAGGAAAACTCTTGATGAGATATGGGATGCAACAGAGGTAAAACCGTTTTTAAAATACCTTACTTCTTTCACAACATTATCTTATATTCTGTTGCTCATTTTCTATTTAACACTTCAGGAGTCAACATATGTGGTACTTGTTACTATTCTGTGTATAGAAACTGAATACAATTGGTTCTACAATTCCTGCAAAAAATACCGCAAAAAAGTAAAACCTGACTGCAGAAAATATTAGTGTGATAAATGTTCTGACTTTGTTAATTCTGTTACACCAAGGTATTGTGATACAGTATTTTGTTATACGTTATATCTACCTTATGTTCATACTTTGTGCACTCTATTAATACTATCTAACTTCGTAAATGTAACTTTTAATTATAAATTTAAAGTTCAGGTTAAAGTAATGGATGATATGTCTAGTGCATCATTTGTTCTATTTGATCATGAAGCCCAACAAGTCATAGGAAAATCAACTTATGAATTGAAGGAACAATTGATTAAGTTCAAATTAAAATAGAAAAAATTATTACATATTTAAAGTATATAATTTTAACCTTATGTACATAACTGCTTTTAATGCGTGTTTTTTAAATGTGTTAAAGGATGGAGACTCTGATTGTTTTCCGGATGAACTCAATTTATTGTTGCAAAAGAGGTTTCTTTTCAAGATACAAATATCATCCTATAATTTGAAGGCAAATTATGCGACATTCACAGTTGCTAGAATGACTGAGGATGAAAAAATAATTGAATCCTGCACAAGCTTATGTGATGAACCTCAGGTAATATCAATTTTACACATATAATTTGGTAACAACAAATATTACCTACATTACCAACTATTTGTTATATCTTTGTTTTAATTCTGTTACTACAGTTTGTTTATACAGGGTGAGTCATTGCCCGATGTTGTCAACTATGTCACACCTATAAGCAAAAGGCCCATACATTCAATCAGCGATGATAAGGTACAAGAATCTCAGTCAACTGATGTTGAAATGTCAACCAACAAACTGCAAAAGAAGATCAAAATCGAGAAAGATGACAACTTTACTACTTCAAATTAATTTGAACCATTATCTCATTTTATTACGTGTCTTGGTTGTTTTAAAATTTAGTAATTTCTGAAGACTTTTAATATAATCATCTTTTAGTTTTTAAAATGGATAATTTGGATGAAACTTTCTTATTATTGGATATTATGTAGTTTTATTATATGATTCAGTATATTCAACATGATTATAACATTTTACATAATATAAACCAACACAAAAAATAATAGAAAACTGATTATTTGGTCTTTAAAAAAAAATACTATCTTATTTATATAATATAATAATACTCTCCTATTAAAAGTACCCAAGTATGCCTGTTATGACACAAACAATGTGACCATGTCTGTTATGACAAAACTAATGTAAGTATGACTGTTACAAAAACAATGTTATTTATGCTAGTTATGACAACAATATTTACCTAAGTATGCATGTTAACTGAGTATATTGTACGATGTCAAATACAATAACCAATCAAATTAAACTAGGATTTCCTAACTTATTACTAATGTATTTTCATAAATTTTATGCTTATGCAAACCAATTATTATTTTTTAATTTCTCTTAAAATTATTAACTGACTTTAGTTAATATGTAATAAAAAAATTCAAATAAAATTAATTAAGTCTACCATTCAAAATAAAAAATTTTATTTAAATAAAAAAATTGTACTTAATTTGTAAACCTCTCTGAACCCTAACCAAACGCTTCCCCCTCAAATCTCTCCCTACACCCACAAAAAGTAATCCCCTAAACCTCCCAAACAAAAGTCTCTCATGATTCCGAACCATAATCTCCGCATATACCTCTTCATCACTATCAATTTAGGATGTACAGCAATCTTGTGATGCCAAGTTCGAATATAATTAATTATTACGCTTTGAACGTTTTGTGTACGATTGGGTTAGGTGAATTGGGGGAATTATCGGGAATTGCGGCACAAGAGCTGTTCCGAGCTCTAGGTTAAATTAAGGAGTTGTTTGATACTCCAAGGGATTGTACTAACATGGAATCTAAGCTTTGGCAGTCTGCAACTAAAAGGGTATCATTTTGTTTCTTATCTTGTGAGGGTTTGAAAAGTAGCACAATTATATTACTCTAATCATTTATCGCTTTTACTCTATTTCATTACCTTTTGCAAAAAATCATTTGGAGTGATGAAGTCTTTAATTGTAAAAATTATCTTGATCCTTAAATATTTAAAACTATATATTAATCTTAATATGCAATTTCTTCCTATACTATACGATAGTTGAGAATTTTATCAATAGGAATTAAAATAAAGCTACTGTGAATGAATTGTGATGTGTGTGTGATCCGTTCATTTTTCGTGGAATTATCTATGATTTTGAGTGGGAATGAATTCAAAATCTTCAGCCCTGTGTCTTGCAAATTGAAAAAGAAATGGTGAAAAATACTGTAAAAAAGAGGTCATTGTCGTCGCCAATGACCCCCATGCCGTTGACAATGACCACATTGCCCACGGGCAATGCCGTCGCCACTCCCGTCGCCCCACAAGTCATCGCCCCTGGCTCCTGTCGACCGCCGTCACTGTTAGGATCATTGGCGATGGGGTCATTGGCGACGGCTGCCCGTCGACTATGAGTACTTTGGCGACGGCAGACGCGATAGACAGTGTAAGACCCCGAAAATTTTAATAAATAGAATTTAATTTTCTTCTTATTATTATTTTAAACAGAAAGGTGTTAAATCGATAATGATAAAGTTACTAGTGAAATGTGACCATTGAGATGTCTAGTAATAACGCTAAATCACTATTCACGGGGTACTATTCACGCTAAAATGCTTTTACATTTTCTTCGATCTTCGAATTACGTCATAACGTTTATATAAGCTGGATACGAAAATTATACGGTATAAATACGAAAGTACTATTCATACAAATATACTATTCATTTATACAAAAAGTCAAACTAGTATGTCGGGGAATATTCCTTCTGTCGGATATAGAAAGTGATAGAAATTGGCGGCAAAACTTTAACCGATAACTGTTGAAATACCCGGTGATAAAAAGAATAGTAAAATGCGTTATTCCATAGTAGCACACGTTATTCTACAGTAGTACACGTATTCCACAGTAGCACACAGTGTTCCACAGTGTTTTATATTATTGATTCAATAATTGATAAAGTAGTAATTGCACAGTATCTTGATTCAATAATTGTTACAGTAGTATCTGCATAATATTTTATATTATTTGTCACGACACTGTAACACATATTATTTGATATGATAGTTTAGCATTATTGACAATGTCTAGAAATTCTGTCAAGGAAAGGGGTTATTTAATTGTGCGCCATTTTTATGGAAGACCCCCTCTTTTCTGGGAATAATCTGGTTGTCAATATTGCGAGTATGTGTTATCTGTGATATTAATACATTTAACACAATAATACAGAAAATAGATTTATTAATAATAAAAATTTTGGTAATGGTTTTATCTTTTTGATAATGGTTTTATCTTTTTGATAATGGATTTATCTTTTTGATAATGGATTAATCTTTTTGAAAAAATGGATGGATGATATAAATTGAAGAAAAAATGGATGGATGATATTAGTTGAAGAAAAAAATGATATAAGTTGAAGAAAAAATGGATGGATGATATAGATTGAAGAAAAAATGAATGGATGATATAAAAAGAGTGTGATAATTAATGTGTGGTAGATATTGATTGCATTTTACTATAAATAGGGGGGTTGAGTATAAGAAAATTTCACACCTTCCTTGCTTATACTTCCTCTCTCTCTAAATTTCTTAAGTTCTCTTAGTGTGCTAGACTATTGTGAGTATTTGTGAGAATACTAGTATTATCCAAAGTTAGTAAACTTCATAGAAAGTAACATCCAGTTAACGAAGGTAGGGAATATCATTTCTTTCATACTCATATATAATATCATTTGCTTTCATGTTCGTAAGTGATATTATACTCAAAAAGGTTGTTATTCATTCTGTATTAATTTGTGGGGATAACCTGTCCGCGCGGATTGACGCATGCCTGGTGAACAACCCTTCGTATTCATTACTTATTAATCTTTTGTGGAAATAATCTGTCTACGCGGATTGCCGCATGACGGGTGAAAATCCATTTGCAGTTTCATATATTCTGTTATACTCGTATAACGTATCATTTCTTTTGTACTCTTTACAGGATATCTTTTTCTTTCACATTTCTCCATTTATGATAAGAAATCTTTGTTTGTTTCCAAAACCTTATTTTTAAATGGTGAAATTTCCTGAAAATTAGTAGCTTAATAGTTTGTGCTTCATCTAATATCTTTTCACCTGAATCTTTCTATTTCGTTTTATACGTTATAGTTGAATTCTGAACTTATTTCTTGAATATCATTCTTGAATTTGACTCCACAATTTGGTCATCGTGTTGGCAATTTGGTCAATCTTCGACACTGATTAAATTATAAATCTTTTCTTATCCTTGATCTCACTGTATTTATGTTTATATCATTGTCATCATCCTCATACTTAAATTGTGGTGATAGTTCTCTTTGGCCCGTAGTGCAAAGATGAACTGGTGTGACATGATTTTGACCAAACTGTGTATTGGTATAATCATGACCTTTGGCGTTTACAGATAAAGGCTTTCTAGTGAAAATATCTTTGGCCTGTAGTGCAAAGATGAACTGGCGTTTGGCGTGATCATGACTGGTGGTGTTACAAATAAATATCTTTGGCACGTAGTGCAAAGAGAGGCTGTTGATTGGTGTTACAAATAAATATCTTTGGCACGTAGTGCAAAGAGAGGCTGTTGAATAATAAATTGTTGATTGGTGTTACAAATAAATATCTTTGGCATGTAGTGCAAAGAGAGGCTGTTGAACATGAATTATTGATTGGTGTTACAGGGATATAATATTGGTGGTGATCCTTTAACTTATAGAAGATGGTAGATATTATAATCTACTTGTCTCTTCGAATGGATTGTTCGTTCCGCTGCAGTTGTTGTTATTGAATAATATCTTTAAATCTCTGATTTATTTCGGTTGAAGGCTAAAGATAATTTTATTCTTCATTATCTTAGTCATGATATTTTCTACTGGGCTATTTGTGCTCACCCTTTTCCTTTGTTCTCTTCAGGAAAATAGAGTGTAGCGGGGACTAGCCGGGGAATGGAGTGATGGTTCGAGACAATAGGAGTATCTTAATACATTACTATTAGTGTGGAAATAAATGTATTGAGAATTTAAGATGTATTTGTTTTGTGTTGTCGTATTTTGCACGACAAATATTAGCTGTAAATGGGAAAATTCGTATTTTTATTTGTATTTTTGTAGAATGTTATTGGCGACTCAAAATGGGTTGTGTGAACCTATTTTGGGGGCGTCACAGTTGGTATCAGAGCCATAAGTGTGAAGAGCCCCGAGCCTCTCGCTGGTGACTTCCTTTGTGGGATGCACCGAAGCCAGACTCTTCGTAGGGGACGCCGATAATTAATAACGGTGGCAAGCTGATAGGTACCACTGTGAGGTGCTATCCGTGGTGTTGGATGTGAGTCACAGTTGGTATCAGAGCTTAGGGATATGATCTCTGGCAGAGATCTGGGATTAGAACTAGGAGGGGAGAGACGAGTAAAATCCTTCGCTAGTGTGTCCTACCTAAGCTAAACTTCTCTATTTAATTAGTTGGTCTTGTCGTAGAGACACGATGTGAGATGTCAATTTCTTTAACTAACCTTTTGTTTTGTGGTCGCATTTAAGAATGGTATTTGAAAACCAGGAGATGAGCAATGGAGAAATTATGATAAAGAGGAAATGACATGGGAACTAGAATCTGAAATAAAAGCTAGGTATCCTTATATATCTCTTCGGAATGCCAGGTACGTACGTAAATTTCGGGGACGAAATTTCATAAGGAGGGGAGATTGTAAGACCCCGAAAATTTTAATAAATAGAATTTAATTTTCTTCTTATTATTATTTTAAACAGAAAGGTGTTAAATCGATAATGATAAAGTTACTAGTGAAATGTGACCATTGAGATGTCTAGTAATAACGCTAAATCACTATTCACGGGGTACTATTCACGCTAAAATGCTTTTACATTTTCTTCGATCTTCGAATTACGTCATAACGTTTATATAAGCTGGATACGAAAATTATACGGTATAAATACGAAAGTACTATTCATACAAATATACTATTCATTTATACAAAAAGTCAAACTAGTATGTCGGGGAATATTCCTTCTGTCGGATATAGAAAGTGATAGAAATTGGCGGCAAAACTTTAACCGATAACTGTTGAAATACCCGGTGATAAAAAGAATAGTAAAATGCGTTATTCCATAGTTAGCACACGTTATTCTACAGTAGTACACGTATTCCACAGTAGCACACAGTGTTCCACAGTGTTTTATATTATTGATTCAATAATTGATAAAGTAGTAATTGCACAGTATCTTGATTCAATAATTGTTACAGTAGTATCTGCATAATATTTTTATATTATTTGTCACGACACTGTAACACATATTATTTGATATGATAGTTTAGCATTATTGACAATGTCTAGAAATTCTGTCAAGGAAAGGGGTTATTTAATTGTGCGCCATTTTTATGGAAGACCCCCTCTTTTCTGGGAATAATCTGGTTGTCAATATTGCGAGTATGTGTTATCTGTGATATTAATACATTTAACACAATAATACAGAAAATAGATTTATTAATAATAAAAATTTTGGTAATGGTTTTATCTTTTTGATAATGGTTTTATCTTTTTGATAATGGATTTATCTTTTTGATAATGGATTAATCTTTTTGAAAAAATGGATGGATGATATAAATTGAAGAAAAAATGGATGGATGATATTAGTTGAAGAAAAAAATGATATAAGTTGAAGAAAAAATGGATGGATGATATAGATTGAAGAAAAAATGAATGGATGATATAAAAAGAGTGTGATAATTAATGTGTGGTAGATATTGATTGCATTTTACTATAAATAGGGGGGTTGAGTATAAGAAAATTTCACACCTTCCTTGCTTATACTTCCTCTCTCTCTAAATTTCTTAAGTTCTCTTAGTGTGCTAGACTATTGTGAGTATTTGTGAGAATACTAGTATTATCCAAAGTTAGTAAACTTCATAGAAAGTAACATCCAGTTAACGAAGGTAGGGAATATCATTTCTTTCATACTCATATATAATATCATTTGCTTTCATGTTCGTAAGTGATATTATACTCAAAAAGGTTGTTATTCATTCTGTATTAATTTGTGGGGATAACCTGTCCGCGCGGATTGACGCATGCCTGGTGAACAACCCTTCGTATTCATTACTTATTAATCTTTTGTGGAAATAATCTGTCTACGCGGATTGCCCGCATGACGGTGTGGTGTGAAAATCCATTTGCAGTTTCATATATTCTGTTATACTCGTATAACGTATCATTTCTTTTGTACTCTTTACAGGATATCTTTTTCTTTCACATTTCTCCATTTATGATAAGAAATCTTTGTTTGTTTCCAAAACCTTATTTTTAAATGGTGAAATTTCCTGAAAATTAGTAGCTTAATAGTTTGTGCTTCATCTAATATCTTTTCACCTGAATCTTTCTATTTCGTTTTATACGTTATAGTTGAATTCTGAACTTATTTCTTGAATATCATTCTTGAATTTGACTCCACAATTTGGTCATCGTGTTGGCAATTTGGTCAATCTTCGACACTGATTAAATTATAAATCTTTTCTTATCCTTGATCTCACTGTATTTATGTTTATATCATTGTCATCATCCTCATACTTAAATTGTGGTGATAGTTCTCTTTGGCCCGTAGTGCAAAGATGAACTGGTGTGACATGATTTTGACCAAACTGTGTATTGGTATAATCATGACCTTTGGCGTTACAGATAAAGGCTTCTAGTGAAAATATCTTTGGCCTGTAGTGCAAAGATGAACTGGCGTTTGGCGTGATCATGACTGGTGGTGTTACAAATAAATATCTTTGGCACGTAGTGCAAAGAGAGGCTGTTGATTGGTGTTACAAATAAATATCTTTGGCACGTAGTGCAAAGAGAGGCTGTTGAATAATAAATTGTTGATTGGTGTTACAAATAAATATCTTTGGCATGTAGTGCAAAGAGAGGCTGTTGAACATGAATTATTGATTGGTGTTACAGGGATATAATATTGGTGGTGATCCTTTAACTTATAGAAGATGGTAGATATTATAATCTACTTGTCTCTTCGAATGGATTGTTCGTTCCGCTGCAGTTGTTGTTATTGAATAATATCTTTAAATCTCTGATTTATTTCGGTTGAAGGCTAAAGATAATTTTATTCTTCATTATCTTAGTCATGATATTTTCTACTGGGCTATTTGTGCTCACCCTTTTCCTTTGTTCTCTTCAGGAAAATAGAGTGTAGCGGGGACTAGCCGGGGAATGGAGTGATGGTTCGAGACAATAGGAGTATCTTAATACATTACTATTAGTGTGGAAATAAATGTATTGAGAATTTAAGATGTATTTGTTTTGTGTTGTCGTATTTTGCACGACAAATATTAGCTGTAAATGGGAAAATTCGTATTTTTATTTGTATTTTTGTAGAATGTTATTGGCGACTCAAAATGGGTTGTGTGAACCTATTTTGGGGGCGTCACAGACAGTCTGTCGCCAATATATATTAGTAATTATTTATTTAAATGTCATTGGCGATGGCTGATAACTGATGATCCGTTGGCAATGAGTTTTAATAATATTATTAAGAGGATCAATTGTCCGTCACTAAAACCCTCGCTGTAGGTCATTCGCGACGGGACGATCGTCGCTAATGACCCCGTCGCCAATGAATTTTTTTTAAAAAAATTTAAATTAAAAATTTTCCTGTTCATTTACATATACATAATTATACATGTTATAAAATAATAAAAAAACAAATGATTCTTCACGAACGAATATCAATAACAATCAAATATCTTTTGCCATCAATCATCAAATATGTTAGATACATAAACCATCAACCTAACTAGATATAAAACTCTAGTCTGTACAACTCAAAAACTGTATAAGTACATATATGAAAGTCAAAATATAAATATAAACTAACTACAGCCCCAGATCAGGATTGTCGATACCATCATCGCCGCCATCTATCGTACGACCGTCGATCCCACCTCCGATCCCATCGCCAGTCCCACCGCCGGTCCCATCCTCCATCGTCTCATCAATATCAGCTCGGCGGTCATCACCATCTCCTCCGCGGTCATCGCCTATGCCGCTGCCTCCACCCTCACGAGTCTCATCAACAAGACCCTACAAAATTAAAATATATTAATAACGACGTCGAAAAGAGAGCATATTTAAATTATTTTAGTTTGTGTTCTTTAAGTTTTAACAAAGTAGGCAAACGGGCTGATAACTCAGCCTCTGGATATCGAAATCGAGTCCCGTAAGTTGTAACGTGTGCCTAATATCTATGAGGTGTTATATCTATGTTTGGGTGTCATTTCGACGGCCGATGCAGGTTTTGGTCTCTTTTTCGACTATTTTTCTAAGTTTTCTTAAGTTAGGCAAACAGGCTAATAACTCAGACTACGGATATCGGAATCGAGTCTCGTAAGTTGTAACACGTGCCTAATATCTATGAGATGTTATGTCTATGTTTGTGTGTCGTTTTGATGTCCGAGGCGGGTTTTGGTATCTTTTTGACTATTTTTCTAAGTTTTCTTAAGTTAGGCAAACAGGCTGATAACTCGGCCTCCGGATATCGGAATCGAGTTCCCTTAAGTTGTAACGCATGCCTAATATCTATGAGGTGCTATGTCTAGGTTTACGTATTGTTTCGATGCTCGAGGCGGGTTTTAATATCTTTTTCGACTATTTTTCTAAGTTTTCTTAAGTTAGGCAAACGGACTGATAAATTGGCCTCAGAATATCGGAATCGAGTCCCGTAAGTTGTAACACGTGCCTAATATCTATGAGGTATTATGTCTAGGTTTGCGCGTTTTCAACTTTCGAGGCGGGTTTTGGTCTCTTTTTCGACTATTTTTCTAAATTTTCTTAAGTTAGGCAAACAGGCTGATAATTCGGCCTTTAGATATCGGAATTGAGTCCCGTAAGTTATAACGGGTGTCTAATATCTATTAGGTACTATGTCTAGGTTTGCGCATTGTTTTGACGCCCGAGACGGGTTTTGGTCTCTTTTTCGACTATTTTTCTAAGTTTTCTTAAGTTTAGCAAACTGGCTGATAACTCGTCCTACGGGTATCGAAATTGAGTCCCATAAATTGTAACGCGTGCCTAATATCTATGTGGTGTTATGTCTATGTTTGTTTGTCATTTCGATGCCCGAGACGGGTTTTGGTCTCTTTTTCGATAATTTTTCTAAGTTTTCTTAAGTTAGACAAACAGGCTGATAACTCGGCCTCCAGATATCAAAATCGAGTCCCGTAAGTTGTAATGCGTGCCTAATATCTATGAAGTATTATGTATAAGTTTGTGCGTTGTTTCGACGGCCGAGACGAGTATTATGTATAAGTTTATGTATAAGTTTTCTTTAATTTTAACAAGTTAGGAAATAAGTCGACAATAAGTCAGATAATTATTTGTTGACAATTTATGTAAGCAATATAATTACAAATTACATGAATTAAATAAGGACATACATCAATAATTTTTTTTACCTATCGAATATGTGGAGGAAAAATATTTGCCAAGATAACCGCACATACACGGATAGCCTCCTCCCGGAATATACCCATGAGTTCGTCAGCAGATGTTGTAAGATCTATGGAGCCGTGGACAACCTCCTGAGTAAGCTGGTAGATCCGCTTGTGTGATGGTGCGCCTGACTGCACAACACTGCTCGTCATGCACCCCTCTATAATCCACCAGAAGAAATCGTCAGATAATGAAGGGCTAACACCCAATCCACTCGCACCACTAGCTCCGGTGGGTGGGCGACGTCGAGATCTCGCAGCAAGGACTAAAATGTAGGCTGGAATCCGAGGAATGCCCACAACTCTACCCTTATTCGGTCCCCCTGTAGCCTGCAGTCAGTCCTCCATCTCCTCATCAGCGCGCGTCGAATCATCTATATCACTATCACCTCTCTAACTGCTTCGGGCCACAACAAGGTCCTCGAGCTGTCGCTGAAAAAAACACATAAATATATGAAAAACACAGTATGTTAAAAAAATACAAATGAATTTCAAGATTTTAAATATATACTAAATAAAAGAATTAAATTACTTACAGCAATGCGCTCTGTCTCAGGTGAGATATAACCACTTTCACCTTTCTTTTGGTGGGCGTGCCACCAAAACTCTAAGCGAGAAAGTGGGTGCTTAAGACTAACCTCGAGTCTCTCCCTATAGAGGTCGTACGACTGAGACCCCGTGCAGTGTGGAAGCCGACTCTACTGTCGGGCAGCTGTACGTTGTGTCGACATCTTTGGAAAAACAGAGCCCTCCCAAATGCTGCACATCTGGTCTGGGCCTTTTTCTTCCAATTGTAGACCCACTTATGCCAATTCATCTTTAGATATTTCTGTAGAACAGTCATGTCGTGGGCTTCTTGCCCGTCCTTAAAGCGGTAATATCTCTGCACATTATACATTAAGAAGCTTAGTAACAACATAAATCAAAGCGGTAAAAAAAATTCAAATGGAATATAAAACTAACACATGAATGAATGACATCTTACCTTAAACTCAGTAATAATCAGCTGACGTGTGCGATCATCCACATCCGCCCACTTCATCCACAGGTTTGAGAATCGATTGCGTACGATCCCAAGCAACATGTTCCTTGGCGTCGCGTCAAGGATACTACAATTGAAATTAATACATTTGCAAATTACAAAGAATATATAAGAACTAAATAATTATGTAAAACAACTGTTAAATGCTACACACATATTATGAAATTACCTGTTAGTCCCAACACGATATATAAGCGGTGCCTGGGGCACGTGCTAGTCCCCGCGGAGGCCTACGCCGATCACCTATGTAGTGAAATATATCAATATTTATATAAATAAATATAATGTCAATACTATATAAAATAAAATAAAAATATAAGATGTATAACAACTTAACATGTAATTATACCTGATGATTCGGCCTGATCATCACCTCCACTACCTCCATGGCCTCCACAACCTGTACTACCAGCACACCCACCACGATCACCGTGTGGTGTACGCGCCATATGTATATATATACTGTCAAGAAATTAATAGAATATTATTAGACATTCGTAATCAACACAATAATTTTGCATAGTAACAAAGAGGATAACATATGGATACAACTTAGAAAACATAAATAGTAACCTAAAACCACTAGTACCTTAATTAGTAGAATAATATAAGGTTCAGATAATGATTGCACTACTACAAACTATTACATTTGAATACAACTAAAAGGACATAAAGAGTACATACTCCAAATTATTTATATCATCAAAGTCATCAATATCAGAATCGTCATCTTCGAGTGTGTGATCTTCAATATCGTTGTCATCACCATCTTCGTCATCCTCCTCAACATCGTCTTCACTTTCGACAACAACGACATCATCCTCGTCTTCACTAGACTCACTAATAATTGTCACATCAGCAGGTGTGACACTAGTAGACTCGACTTGTAAAGGTTCATCGTCTGATCGAAAAGTTGTGCCTTGAAAACCACGCGCTTTGGTGGTTATAACAGCATACCATGAGCTTGCAAGAGTCTTAACACTTTGAGCGTAGTACACCTGTGTTGCTTGACTTGCTAAAATGAAAGGCTAGTTTGAGTCTAGTTTTGACTTAACATTAACCGTCACTAGTCTTAAATTTTTATCTACTCTAACTCTATTTTCAACATCAAACCAATGACACTTGAAGCAAACTAACTCTTTATGACCCCAATATTTGATAATGACAACTTCTAGCAATCGTCCATACCAGTCATCCCAAAGATGATCGTAGCAACTACCTTTAACCACAACACTAGAATCAGATGAAGCGACTTCCCCAATATCGCAGCACTTAAATCTGTAACCGTTAACAATGCAGTATGTATAAGTATCTACAGATCTTTCAGGGCCGTCAGCTATAACTTTTAGCCGAATTTCAGCTTTATCATCTGTGAGGACCTAATGTACAGTAACACAACATATTCTAAAGTTAATTAAGCCATAAGATTCATTCATGATGGTAAATGCATTTAGTTGTTAATTAGTTAGACTTGCATGATCTCTAAGCCATTGCACAAATTCTCTATTTCTTAAATTTTGCAAATCCTCGTCTGATATAATCGGATTCGCTTCACGTACTTCAGCATCATATTGACTGCAGTACAGTTATATACTTAATGTGTATGCAAGGAACTTATAACAGATACACAAGACATATATAGTTATGGCTACTTACTTAATGTATGTCGCTACTTCATTCATGTTGACAAGTGCATACAATGTGGCAGCTGCATACTCACTATCGGTCAAGAATCACTTTTTTTTCCCGCCGAATATCCTAAATTAAATTCCAATGAATATCAGAGACATCGATTTTTTAATTGTCAGTTACATGAATAAGTATTAGTGGTAACTATTTTTAAAGAGAAGTAGTTTCATAATTATAATTCGGCATAAATTTAATAAATATTAGTGATAATTTTTTTAAAAAAAAATAGTTTTGCAAGTGTAATTCAGCATAAATTTATCGCAACGCAATGCATAGCAGGTATACGAGTATTAACTTAGCTCCAAATAGCTTAAGCAAAATACAGGCTTTAGAGTGAAGCAGCATCTCAGTTGATATTTGCAGAAAAATAGCTGGCATATATAGAGAGTTGCCAACCCCAAACTACTACAACAGTCTCAAGGCAGGCAACTTTGCGGGTTTGTGGCCTAATATCCTAAATTCCAATGAGATATTATATTCATAATCATCATAATTAAATGTATTATGACTCAGGATAAACATATTCCAAAAAGCCAACTAAATCCACTACTTTTTCTGGGTCCACTTTAACTAACACTTTTTAACATTTTCATGTTATGGGTCCGAACCATTTCATGAAAAAGTGTGTAACGGATGTAAGATCCGAACAGTGACCCGCAAGTAAAACTTAATATATACATAACATTATTGAATTCTTTCATTTTTATCCTTTATTCTTCTTCTTCTAGTATATACATCATCTGCTCTGGCCCGACTTTTTAATGGGATCACCTGAATCATTAAAAACAATAAAGTGGGTTTGTGTTTTTTTAATTGCCCAACTTTTTGAATTTTGATTTGAGTGGTTTTTAGTGGTGTCATAAACTCGTTCGATAATTTTTGTCGGCACAAGGTCTCTTTCTGTCGCCATTGCCCCTATCCAATTCAACAATGGTGATGATGATTTTGGAGAGAAGTCATCTCAAATTCAATCTTAGTTAAATTAATTCCAGTAAGTACAAAATAAAACCCAGATATAGATAGAGATGATACTCTATATTTCTGGCTCAAGAGAGCTTGAATTGATTAAGTTGATTGATACTTAAAGCTGCACTTCATCATCATAAAAGGCATTTGACTTGATAGGTTCTTTCATTGCCTAAAATTTGCTAATTTTCCAATTTTACTGATTGGATGTGGGTTACTGATTCTATGATTTCAAGAATTAGTGCAGATAAATGTGGCTTAGTTTACTTTTAAAATATAATCAAATCATGGTAATATTTTTTTAGTTCCATAATTAATGCCTATAAGACTGAGGTCCTTAATCCACATATGCAGCCAGTGATCATAAAAAAATCCACTGACCCATGTATGCCTATGCTGAAATAATATCAACAGATAACACTAAACATAAAAATTAAGAAAGAATAACTAAACTAAGAACACTAAACTAAAATACAACCCAATAGTTAATTATTTGGGAAAACCTAAGAACACTATAATTTCATTTAATTAACTTCATAACCCAATACATTTCATAACATGATTCAGGTATACTATATAATTAAATTGAAATTGTAGAAAAAGATAGAATTAGGTTTTGGAGGGGGGGAAATTCGGGGAAAATTGGAATACATGAAAAATTACCTTGCTCGAGAGAGAGAGAGGGGGACGACGACGGGGAAGACGACGACACCGACGATGGTGAGATTAAGCTTCAAGGGCGACGACAAGAGGAATAGGAGAAAGAAGTTTCACGCGGGGAAGAAACGAAATGGTGAAAGAGTCGAACTGAAAAATTATACTGGTACTAATTAAATACAACCTCATTCTCGACGGCACTGCCGTTGATAATACTCCCATCGAGAATGACCCATTCTCGACGGCAGTTGCCGTCGCCAATAATATAAGCCCGTCGACCAATATTTTTGGCGCGCGTGGGGAGAGAAAATATGGGCGCGGAAATGAATAAAGGTCACATTGGCGATGACATACATTCATGACGGCATCGCCGTCGAAATTGATGTCATTCCCGACGGCATCCTGGCCATCGATATTAATCCCATTAGTAATGAGCAATTTTTTTGTAGTGAAAGTCCCGACTACTTATTATAGACACGCATGTTCTTGAAATTTCAGATAATATCCATTAGTATTTAATTTTTAAAATTAGATTTGATTTTCTTAATTATGTGGTGCAATATTTACATATTTGAATCCTATATTCCTGCATGTAGTTTACAAGATTCAAAAGCCTATTCTGTCAAAAAAATCAAAAAATTGGGGAAATCAACCATAAGCCATACATGCCAGAAAACAATGAAAAACATGAATTTACTGTCAACCAATGGGATAAAAATCAGTCAAGGATGCGTAGAAGGATGATTATCCTGGAAAAACGAGAAAAATCTGCAACGTATACGTTTTAATTAGTTATTCATTAATTAAGTGTATAAAAATATTTCTCTACTGTCAAATTATCCCGTGCATATTGATTGTGCTTCATATTTCATGTTAGAATCCACCAATAAAATGAGCACAAGTACTACATCTGTTAGAGCAAGCAAAACATCCAGAATGCATCTGAGTGACATTTCAAATGGTAATTATTTCATTGTATCTTTGTATTTATTTTTTCACCAATATAATTGCTTATGCTAATATAATATGACTTTTTTATGTAGTTTGTACAAATCTCAATTCAGCTTTCAATGAAGTTGTTGTTAGTCATATTGATTCAATACCAAATATACATTTACAAACAGCAAAACATTGCCAACCTATAAATCAGTAAAATCGTGTACATCCAGTAGCTAATGATGGTATTTCTATATTCAATTTCTTTATATATGAGCTTTGAAATTCAAATTAATTTCATGAAATCTCATTTTTTTATCATGACACAAAAGTTATTCAAGGAAAGAAAAACACTCCGGCTAGCAGAGAAAACTGTGTTCATCTTTCGGCTAATGTTATTCGGTGTTTCCATTTTAATTTTCTTTGCGTTATTGAATTGAAAAAGTTATAATAATTCAAAAAATGTAGGATGTCCGATTTATATATGTTTGTGTATTTGTTATTATATTCTAGGTACCTATCCAATTAACCTTTTTACTGTTTTTACTTTATTGATCAAATCAACCAATACTGCCACTAGAAGAGATATGCTTAATAGGAAACATAACAAGTCAAGAATGCCAATGTCCGACATTTCAAACAGTAATAAATGTCTACTATTTTGCTTACTAGATGTGCTAAACTATGATTATTTATCATAACTATAAATTTAGTTATTTTATGCAGTTTGTATAGATCTCAGTACAACCTTTAATGAAGTAGATGTCAATCATTCTGAATCATGTGCTATTGAATTGATGCGAACATCAAGGTTTAATCAACAATATACTCTGCATTCCAACAGATATAATGTTACTCAGAATAGGAAGAGTAAAACATCTCAACCAAGATCGGTAAATATTGCAGATCATGTTAATGGAATATGAATGAACAAATACTTGATGCCGACACATTTCAACCTTCAGAATTTTCTATTAATCCCCCTGACAATGGTATGATGTTACCTTATTCTATTAATAAACACCATGCACATTTAAATTTAAGTTATTTTAACATTATTCTTGTTTATCTAACAAATATATTAAGCATTAGTAGGTCTAAATATTATTTAGAATTTATGTATAAATTGTAAATAGTATCATAGCAATATAACAACTCGATGATATTGTGCATTACACTTTTTAGATATTTGTTAGTGCTTTATAATGAAAGAGGTACCCATTTTTAACCATATTGGTTACATTATAAACATTTTTGTCAAGAAATATATATATATACACACAAAACTGTTATATAATGTCTTGGGGTTTATTGATCAGATTAATTATATACTTGGATATGTAGTCGCGCACAAAACTTTTACCTACCTCTATGTAACATATGCTACCAAAATTTGATTATCACACAACAATCTACCATCTTCTTATTATATTTTAATTTATTAATTGCACATTTGCACGTATAAATTTATTGTTAACAAAATGAATAATCCCGCCACAATGCGCGAGTTTGTATCTAGTAATGATATAAATTTTAATCTCTTTAACTCACCTTAAAAAGTTACTTGTAACCAAGGGAGAGACTAAGGTCTATATCAATTTACACCAAGTTGCATTTATAACCGATACAGAACTATTTCTTGTAATTTAGTATGGAGTACATCATATAATTGTCACGTACATCCATTATATTATAATAGATCTCTTTCCACCGCCTCACACATGTGGAATAAAAATCAAGGGAATGAAATTAATGAATATTCATTCCATCGGAAGTTATCTGCCGAAATTATCACCAAATACACTATTTTTCATTTGATTCGTTCCTCTATCATATTCTATTCCTTAGATCCAAACATAACATTAAGCTTATGGTCTATGGATAATAAATGGCGATTTCGTATGACAAAGAAGCTTATGGATCGATAATAAATGGCAATTTCGTATGACAATTAAGCTAAGAGAATATGTATATATAGTAACATGCATGAATTGAAAGTAATATACTCTCAAGTCAATCACATTGGATGTGATAAACATTTATTTGTAATCTTGTTCATTTATTAATAAAAGAACTTATTTAATTAAAGGTATACTTTATCCATGTTTAATTAGTTGAATTAAATAAATGTGATAAACCCATATTTTAGAGCAATACTTTTAGAATCATGATGATAATCATACTAATAAGATCTAAATTCAAGATAACTCAAAACTAAAATGTTCCCAATCGTTGGATCACTAATGTGGGGTTACTGATTTTTGATAGATTGGTACATATTATGCTTGCTCTGTTAAAGAGGATGATTGATCTCATAATCATTTGTGTGGAGATACTAAAGCAAGTATGTAGGTGCTTATTGGAGAATAAGTTCACTAAACATGACTCGCTTAAAGGAACACATAATGGAGTTTTACTTGCCTGGCAATAAGAGTTTCTACAATGATAGTCGTACAAGTGATTCTTAGACTTGAGATCATCATAGTACCTTGTGTATTTTGAATTATACTTTATCATATTCCTTAATACTTCAGAGTATGTTATAGGGTATGTTTAGGTATAATAAAGTGTACATAGAGATAAGTGAATAATCAACAAAGGATCTACCACTTCCAGTAAAGGAAGAAAATGTCCTATGCGATTTGATGAATGACAACTCTGAAATCCTTGACCAATGTGAATGGAAATTAGAAAGGAGTTTTTAATTTACATTAATCAGAGTTGTGCATTTTAGGATCGAAATGCATATGATTAAATAAATAAGACTTGTTAGTAATTTCATGTCTTATGTTTAATCAGGATATTGTATGGTAGAAGAATTGAATTGTACGGTAACTATTACTGAATAACTTCTATGTGATTAAACGTTGATTTCATATTATACGGATAGTTATGATACATTATCGTAAGGTGTCACTCATGATGTAGAATAAATATTATTTATTTATATATGAATTAAAGGAGTTTAATTCATTATAAATAATATTAGAATAGTTCCAATTTATTTATTCTACTTACCGGCATAATATTGAACCTAAAGGGTCACACCGTAAAAAGAAAAATATTATTTTAGAAGTAATTAGCTTAATAATAATAATTTAGTATTTTGAGAAATACTAATATTTATAATTAAGTGTTTGAAGAAATACTAAATTATAAATTAATAAGAGGAGTTTTATTATTATTATTATTATTATTATTATTATTATTATTATTATTATTATTATTATAAATAGATTGGCTTAATAATAATAAATTAAGTATATTTAATTTATTAATGAAATAAATTAAATAACTTAATATTTATAATTAAGTATTTAGAGAAATACTAAATTATAAATTAATAAGAGAAGTGTTATTATTTATTATTATTATAAATAATTTAGTTCCTAATTAGATTGAAATTAAATTAAACCATAAGTCCTAAAAGGTTTAGGAATGAGGGTTAGTCTATAAATAAAAGGGGTCTTATTGTGAAAAAGACTAATGCAACTCTTGCAAGTATTCTCAAAACCTAAAGTGTTAGGAGAGGGAGAATTAGGGCTAACCACCCAAGGTTCATAGAAACCTAAATTTACTTCTTCAACAATCATACTCTTGGTGGATCACCTTTAGAGAGTTGCACGCTTTGAGTAGCTTGCGTTTAATCAGTGGAATTGGAGAAGAACGTGAAGAATCAAGGGAGATGAACTTGTAGCTGTTCAAAAGTTGAATCTACAAAGGTATAGTTCCTTCTTCTTTATCTTGAATTAATAATATCGCATAAGGTGATTCCTGAGATTGTAGAAAATTTTAAATTCAATTTATGTTATGCTTCCCCTGTTTTACAATATGATTGTATGTATGTTTTTGTTTCTGCAAACTTACATGAATAGCACGTGAAACAATACCACACCAATTCGTTATGTATGGATGATGAGATTCCATTGATATAGAGCCAATTCTAATAGACTTATTGGAGGGCCCCTTTGGCGTGCATCCAGTAAAAATTGAACCTACGAATTCGCCATTTATGAGTTGGGCGCTTTAACCATTCAGCCATGGATACTTAGGGGGGATCCTCGTACATGGTGAATAACCAAATTCCAATTGAAACGAAATCTTTAGAATGAATGAAAGGACTGAATATGGAAGAAACCCATCATGAACCCGAAACAATATACTCAACTAGTTTGAAGTATGTTAAACTTGCTTGCCATTACCTATACACTCATTTCATATATCTACTCCTCCAGTTGTCCATTTTCACAATCATCTTCATTCATCTTTCTACACTTAGACTATGTTTATTTGCAAGGATTATACTTGAGATTGGACTATTAATCCCAAGTCTCTTGTTTGTTTTTTAAAATAGACTTGGGACTATTAGTCCCGGGATAATAAAATGACTTAGAAGATGGGATTATTTAATACCATGTCTAACTAGGTATTATAATCCCTACTATTTGGGACTAAAAATTTAAAAATTTGTGGACTAAATTAACCTTTAATTTTGTTTACATCACATAAAGCTTGTAATACATGATAAAACATTAATCATACGCTACGTACCGTAACTTTTTTTAATACTTTTTCTTAGTGCTAATTAAATAAATCAAATAAACTTATTAAATGATACATACATGTATTACGTAACTCTTTTTTTTTTTTGAGTTACGTAACTTTTTTTAGTACGTATTATATTAGTAACTTTATTTTTTTTTACTTTTTTTATTGTATGTATTGCACATATGTATTGCATGTACGTTTTGCATGTATTGTATTAGTAACTTTTTTTTTATTAACTATTTTTATTTTTTAGTTACCTAACCTTTTTTTTTTAGTTCGTATTGTGTTAGTAACTTTTTTTTTTAACTTTTTTTTATTGTATGTAATACTATTGAACAAATATGTTATTATTGGTAAGGGTATAATAGTCTAAACGATATTTTTTTATCCAATCCTTTAATTAATTTTGGAAAAAACAAACATAACATAGGATTATTTTAAGTTATCCCATGAATAATCCCATAAAAAACAAACATGTGACTAGGGCTATTTAATCATAGGATTAATAGTCTTGGATTATAATCTATGGGATTATAATCCCCGGATTATAATCCTTGCAAACAAACATGGCCCTAATGAACAAGATTTATTCCAGCTTCTTCAATCGATTTTACGCCCCGCTTTACTGGTTATATTTTTAGCAACATGTTATTTTATGAATAATGCTTTGCCGCCGAATATTTACAATCTGGATTTTGCATGTTACAAGCCCGACGAAGCTTTAATGTGCAGCAAAGAGCATTTCATGAAAATTTCAACGCTGGCTGGGAATTTCACAGAAGAAAATTTGGCCTTTCAAAAGAAAATATTGGACAGGTCGGGGTTAGGTCAAAAGACATATGTGTCCCATGCACTTTTGAGAATTCCCTCGGATCCATGCATGAGCGAGGCTAGGAAAGAGGCCGAGATGCGAGATGGTAATGTTTGGTGCCATTGATCAGCTCCTAGAAAAAGTGAAAAATCATGTGAAGGTGAAGGATATTGGGATTCTTGTGTTGAACTACAGTATTTTCAATCCGACGCCGTCTTTATCGGCTGCAATTGTGAACCGGTACAAGCTTAGGGGAAATATTTTGAGTTATAACCTTGGTGGCATGGGTTGTAACGCAGGAATGATCTCAATTATATTGACCTTGCTAAACGTCTTCTATAGGTAGAATAATATTAATTCACCCTTTTGGTAACTGTTTTTGCTTTTGGCTTTTATTTTTTTTAAAAAAAATATTATTTGCTTAATTTCACTAGAAATATTTGTTCGACAGTTCGATAGGCAGACCTCATTTTGGAACCAGCAGAGGATATTGCGAAAATTGAAAAAACATGATTTTTGTTCTTTCCTTTTTTTATCTCGAATATATAAGTTTTTTAAGGTTTTTTTTTGTTTTACAACTAAAATACAAAATATTCCTTATATTTGTGTCTCTCCGATATTTTAGTCTCGTAGTTTAACTAATTAGCAAATCTCTCCAAATAAGTATGCCAAAACGGACTTAAATGGGACAATTGTTTGGTTAGTTTTGCACTACCTTTTGTAACTTAAGGCAGTAGTTTTATAATTTAGTCTTTTCTAATAATTAAAATTATTTTTTTAGTTAGATAATTAATTACTAGTGGCTATTTAGTACATCGATAATAAAACTTGAGTCATAAGCCTTACTAAAATAATTAATCCGCGACCTAATGTACATGTAATGTTTTCTTTGTTGCGTGCTGTTTCAAAGACATAATTAATTAGCTGTAACATAATATAGTTATAATATTATGATTTTCCTAGTATTTTGGCCCCACCCAATATAAAATCTTACTTCCTGATCTGAGACATGTATTTCTCCTTTCACGACTCTTATTTCTTTATTTTACGTGACATTAGTAATTATTTTAGTTTGAAATATTATTGTTGATGTTAATTAATAAAATATATGCATATGTAATTTTTCACTATAGCATGAGCTTAAGAAAACAGACACAAAAAAAAAAATTAATATTACATATATGCGCAAATAATTGCATGCATTATTATACGTAAATAACGTTGTCGTTTTATATAATTGAATACACCTTCTTTTTTGGGTTATGTGATAGACACATAATTCATACATTTTATTATCCCTAATTTTGTCCTTTTACTTATATTAGTTTATTAAATTAATATATTTTATTTTATTTTGTAGGATTTTATATTTTGTTGTGATAAAGTCAAAATCTTGGTGATCAAACAATATTTAATGCTCTTATTCATATAAGGAAATATCCAAGAAGAATTTTACAAGGAAAAGGAAGGAGGTGGAACAATCTTGGTGTGCAAGTCAAATCCAGCGAGAGAAAGGAAAGACAATCTAGAAGATATCTTTGAGAAGTTGATTGTCACTAAGAAGTTGTAACCTACATGGAAAAGGGACTCTTGGGAGATTACTATGTACAGATTGAAATCAAGAAGGAAAGAAGGGAAAAAAAGGGAACAAAAGAGGCCAAGTTCAATGAATGTAAATTAGGGCACAAATTTATTTTCCCTATAAATAGGTCTTTTGTTTTAGAGAGAAAGTATGTATGAGTTTAGGTTAGGAGTAGGAGTACATTAAATTATTTTTATTTTTCATTGTACGCTTGTTGGAGGATCGTTAATTAAAGGGAGTTTTCTTATTTTTATTTTTATTCTTTTTCTACTTCTTCTTTATTTTAGTTAGCTTATTTATTTTCATGTCTAGTTAATTTCTTTAATCTAGGATGAAGATGAAATTAAATAATTATTCATGATAATATTTTTTATCTCTTCTATTATTTATGCTTTTATGTTTAATTGATTTCGCCTTCATGTTTCATCATTGAAATACCTTCGTTTTATAGTTCTTGTGTGATTTTAAATTAATTAAGAGGTTTTGATAGATTATTGTTAAGATATGAGTTTTTCATAATCCATGCTTGCTCAAAGAAGTTTTGATGGGTTATAGTTAATCCTTAAATTTTCATAGTCTATGTTTGCCCACGTTAATTATAAAATTACTAAATTAAAGGGAAGAGAGATCAAAATCATAATTAAGTTATAAAAATAGAAGAGATTGAATTACTTGTTATGTTTATTATTTAATAGATTCGGATTCCTAGATTGCTTCCTTATTATTAATTAGTTTAATTATAGTTAATTGATTCTCAATCTTTATTTCTAATTCGCCTAAAATAGATATTAAGGATACATTAAAATTAATCTAGTCTCTGTGGGTTCGACATGTACTTGTCAGTTCTTCAATTTGACACTGTGCACTTGCAGTTACATATTTTTATCACATCAAGTTTTTGGCGTCGTTGTCGGGGACTAGAATTAATTTTTTTTATCCCTTAATATTTATTTATTCGAATTAGTTTTTCAACTATAATTTTTTTTTTCTTTCCAGGATTATCGAAGCGGGTCGAAGGAGCGAAAAGATAAAGATTTTATTGTTGCGCTATTCCTGGTATTTTGTATCTTAACTAAAAAAAAAGTAGTAGCTTAGTTTTATTTTTTATTTTTTATTTTTTTTAGTTTTTATTGTTAGTTAGAAAACTAATTGCCGCATACATGCATTCACTCACGTAGAGCACATCCTGTTTAGGTTTTTATTTTTATTTTTATTTTTGTCAATTATAAACTGTGGTGATTGTTGGAGGATTGAGGTACGTCAAATTTCTCTTTACTTCGTAATTCACATAGTTTTAGGACATTTTATTTGTTTACAATTTTTTATTTTATTTGTGCATTTTCATCTTTAATCTAACATTAAGGGCACAACCTATAACAAGATAAGGTGGGGATTTCATCACCCTTCCTTGGCCCACAAACCACCCAACTTGCATTTTGCATAACCTTGACCTAATAAAATAAAGTAGACGTTGGCCCCTAGGACTCTCGAGCTCAATTAGGACAAGCGACTCCAAGAGGAGGCTGAATTTTTAATTAATCAAACTACTGGTCTCTAGGCAAGTGGTTCAAAAGGCAAACGCTTAAAGAACGCGTGGTTATTCAATTAGTCACCGTACCCACGGAGAGACTCCCACCGTTCTTACACTTACTTGGCTAGTGGTGTGATTAATTTCAAATTTTGTGGACCTTAAGGTGTAACTTGGAACAGTTAGGAGCTGTCTAGATTTTATTTAGGTTAACCGTAGAATTAGGATTTTTATTTTGTGTGTGACTTTCGTGGTTAGTTGTTTATTTGTTTTGTGATTTGTGTAAAGATGGACTCCTATTATAGTTGGAATAATAATTTTGCTTGGAATCAAGAACCTTATGAAAATTTTAATGCACACCAAGTAAATCAATTTTTTCCAACTTATGAAAATCCTTATCAAAGTTCATATCCATATCCATATCCATATTCGAATCTAGAGCCTCAATATCCACAAGAATTTTTAAAAGAAGAAGAGGAAAGATTAAGTACCTTAGAAAAAATTATGGAAGCTTTAATGGAAAATCAATTAAACACGAATCAAGCTATATCTCGTCTAGAAATTCAAATGAGTCAGTTAGCCACCATAATAAATGAACAAGAGGTGGATGAATTTTCTAGTGACTATGAGGTTAATTTTGAAAATCATGATTATTGTGGAAATGATGAGGAAAATGAAAATTTTGGATTTAATTCTACACAGTTTGAATCAAGTCAATTTGAGGAGTCTAAAAATTATGAGTCTATGCTTAAAATTGATCATGTCACATTTAATGAGTCGGTTGGAAAAGTTTATAAGCCTAAAGTTCCATATCCTGAAAGACTTACTCCTAGAAAACAACCGAGTGATTTTGTAGATCAACCCATAAAAGTAAACATGATCCAGGAGTTGTCCATGACCCAGGAAATGAATGAAAATAGACTCATGATTGAAGATAATCCAATTGATTTTTTCTTAAATCACCTTGACCAAAAGTGGAATGAATCTGAATATTTAGATAAGGTCAATGAGCTGTTGAGATCCACTTCACATAAGTCACCCAAATTGGAACATACATTTGAAGCAATTCGTCCACACTTTGAGCATATTCGTAAATATTTTTCCGAGGTAGGCTTTAAGCACAATCCTGATGAAAATTCTGACTATTTTCATTTTCCTAGACCTCCTGAAAATCATGAAAAGTTCACATTCGCTTGCCCATTTGTATCATTTATTTATAATCACATACTTTTTAGGATATATGAAATTCGTAGGTATGTACATCTGTTTTCCTTCTCACCACATTTTCTTGCAGAACAACTGCCCCGCATATAAGGTACAATTCTTTCACATCTTTGGTCTCTATTTTTCATTTGCATACATTGAGGACAATGCATGATTTAGGTATGGGGGGGGGGGGAGTTTGTTTGTATTATAGTATTAGATTTTTTTTTTTTAGGAATTTAGGAAAAATTTAAAAAATTATAGTATTAGATATTTTTTTTATTTTTTTTCCTTTTGTTTTATTTATTTAATTTTTTTTAGGAAAATTTTTTTAGTTTTTTTTTGTTTTAAAAAAATTTAAAAATTTTGTTTGACTTTTTATGAGTTGGATTAATTCTAATTAGTATCTGTGGAGCAAAAACTTTAAGTAAGATTGAAAGCTTTAGAACTCTTGAACCTTTGATAAGATACAAAAACCTAGTTCAAAACACCATCTTGAGTAAAATAAAGTTCCTATGCATTTTTGTACTTCACATTCACACTAACTCTTAGTTGTGGGGTATAAACTATGATTTGAGTAATTTCAAGAAAAAAAAAGAATGAAAAAATTTGAAGAAAAAAGAAACAGAAAAGTTGGAAAAAAGTTGAAAAAAATGAATAATTGCTTCAATATCCATTGAACGAAATAACTGGGTATCCAAGCCTCAGGAAGCATCGATATTCACGCTGAAAAGTGTGATGGATATAAGCAGCTTGACTAGTCTAGTTTTGTGGCCTTTGTTACTCGAGTTAGTAAGCCCTTAGGGGTGTCTCTACACCTAGTGCCCTAAAGCCAATTGGTTTGGGAGTCATTGGTCCAACGCTCGCTACATGGGTAGCTCTGAATAGCCTAAGAAAACGAGACATTGCACAAGTCAAGAAAAAAAAAAGAAAAAAATGAGAAATGAAAAAAAAGGAGGAAAAAAGAAAAAGAAAAATGAATTTGCTTGATTTTAATGGTAATAATCCCTACTAAGAGTTACATCACATACACAATGCATGCATCACATGGAATAAATTTTATGAAGGATGGTGTCTAGAATGAAGATTGAGTATTTTTGATAAGGTGAAAGTGTGATTTTGAATTTGATTTTGCTTATGTATATTGCCCATGTATACTTAGAAGTTTTTCTTTCAATTTCATAATTTGTTAAACTCAAAAAGATTTTGAATTTTTGAATTTTGTGGGTATATTCACTGCAAACCCTCACGAGACATAACTCGTCCACTTGGGGTAACCTTGAGGTTTAAATGCTTGTTGCACATGCTAAGTGCAATCGTGTTTCCTACGAAAATTGGGTATTGTTATTTTTTTTATTTTACTCGAGGACGAGCAAAAGCTAGGTATGGGGTTATTTGATAGACACATAATTCATACATTTTATTATCTCTAATTTTGTCCTTTTACTTATATTAGTTTATTAAAGTAATATGTTTTATTTTATTTTGTAGGATTTTATATTTTGTTGTGATAAAGTCAAAATCTTGGTGATCAAACAATATTTAATGCTCTTATTCATGTAAGAAAATATCCAAGAAGAATTCTACAAGGAAAAGGAAGGAGGTGGAACAATCTTGGTGTGCAAGTCAAATCCAGCGAGAGAAATGAAAGACAATCTAGAAGATATCTTTGAGAAGTTGATTGTCACTAAGAAGTTGTAACCTACATGGAAAAGGGACTCTTGGGAGATTACTATGTAGAGATTGAAATCAAGAAGGAAAGAAGGGAAAAAAAGGGAACAAAAGAGGTTAAGTTCAATGAATGTAAATTAGGGCACAAATTTATTTTTCCTATAAATAGGTCTTTTGTTTTAGAGAGAAAGTATGTATGAGTTTAGGTTAGGAGTAGGAGTAGGAGTAAATTAAATTATTTTTCATTATACGCTTGTTGGAGAATCGTTAATTAAAGGGAGTTTTCTTATTTTTATTTTTATTTTTTTTTCTACTTCTTCTTTATTTTAGTTAGCTTATTTATTTTCATGTCTAGTTAATTTCTTTAATCTAGGATGAAGATGAAATTAAATAATTATTCATGATAATATTTTTTATCTCTTCTATTATTTATGCTTTTATGTTTAATTGATTTCGCCTTCATGTTTCATCATTGAAATACCTTCGTTTTATAGTTCTTGTGTGATTTTAAATTAATTAAGAGGTTTTGATAGATTATTGTTAAGATATGAGTTTTTTCATAATCATGCTTGCTCAAAGAAGTTTTGATGGGTTATAGTTAATCCTTAAATTTTCATAGTCTATGCTTGCCCACGTTAATTATAAAATTACTAAATTAAAGGGAAGGGAGATCAAAATCATAATTAAGTTATAAAAATAGAAGAGATTGAATTACTTGTTATGTTTATTATTTAATGGATTCGGATTCCTAGATTGCTTCCTTATTATTAGTTAGTTTAATTATAGTTAATTGATTCTCAATCTTTATTTCTAATTCGCCTAAAATAGATATTAAGGATATATTAAAATTAATCTAGTCTCTGTGGGTTCGACATGTACTTGTCAGTTCTTCAATTGGACACTGCACTTGCAGTTACATATTTTTATCACATCATTATGTATAAAAGAATATTTTATAATTTTTCAAAACATTGTTTTTATAAAAGACATCTCACGCAAGAACATGAAATCTCCCTCACATCTGGTGCTCCATATATGTATGAAAAAAGTATGATTATGGCTCCAAACTGATTGTGGTGACCACCCTAAAATGACATGATTTTGACAAGTAATTAAAATGATAATATAACATAAATATCATAAATGAAATTAATGAATTTATAATGTTATCCTTAAAATAATAAAATGTCACATGTAGAGAGAGATAGGGTGTAGTTGTATATTCTTATATAATCATGACGTATCAATATTATGCCTCCTGTAGGTAACACCGAATTGCTACGCCCTTGTAATGTGCCTAGAATGTTGCACCCCAAATTGGTACCAAGGCAATGATCGGTCAATGCTCCTCTCAAATTGCATATTCCGCATGGACGGAGCTGCCATCCTACTATCCAACAAATCCCTTGATCGCTTCCATTCTAAATATCAACTCAGTCAAACCGTACGAACTCACATGGGCTCCCACGATAAAGCTTACAACTTCGTGCTCCAACAAGAAGACAACAACAATAATATCGGCATCAAGCTCACAAAAGACATAACAGCTGTTGCAGGAAAAGCATTAAAACAAACATCACCACACTCGGGCCATTAGTTCTTCCGAGATCTGAGCAATTCATGTTTTAGCCACATTTGTTGTGTATTCCCATTAGCTATGTCACGAGGGGCTTAAGGTTTACCAATATATATATAGTATATATAAATAAAGATGGGAACCCTATAAATAAAGTGTGTTGTAATAAACTGATATTTTATTGTCGACAATATTGTATTTTGTGTATTATCTCTTATATTTTAAAATTCAAAGTTCTAATTGAAGGTAGAAAAAGTATATATTCACTTCAAAGTGTTCTGCAGTATGTTATACTTCCCATTAGCTATGTAATAAGAGTGCCAAAAATCGGGTAAATGACACTTTACCACGGTGTCTTTTGCCATCAAGGTAAACATCCGGGGGCTAAAGTACCATTAGCCCCATGCTTATTTTATGGAAGAATATAAGTTCCATATATTCTCTTTTCTTTATTATAAGTTACTCTCTCCGTTTTAAAATTAGAGATACAATTTGACTTTTGAAATCAAACAACGATATATCCAACTTCAAAATTGATATCGGTATTACTCATAAAAATTTACAATGAAATAAATTTTGTGATTAATAGTTTTTATTATTACTATACAGTTATAATAATTGTATCAATAAAAATTAAATAAATTCACATCAATTTGAAGTTTAATATGTCATCGTTTGATCTCAAAAATTAAATTATATATTTAATTTTAAAACGAAAAGAGTCCTCAAGTTACACGAAATTGTGCTAGCTATATGTTTCTATAGTTGGAAAGATTATATAACACCAATTTCGGTCGGTTACTTTTAGCATTTGGGACTTATTTTGCTTGCTTGATGGTTTGGTAGTATATTACCCGGGCCCCAATACAAGAAATTCCATTTGACATTACATGACGTACACATATCATGGTTTGTGATGACATACTTGAACATAATTTGTTTTGATAATCTTTACTTAATCATAAATATTACTCTTAAAATTTAATATTAAATCATTAAAAATATATTTATGTTATGAAATATGTTTATAAAACAAAATATGCATAAAATAGTTTTATGCATGAAATGAGATGGAAGGAGTATTAAATGAGATGGACAATGGGATTATGCAAGGAAATTAATATTCACAAATTTCTCTCACATAAATAATAAATATGTTTTATATTCATGTAATTAAAAAATATCTTATAAAATTAACAAAATAATTTGTGTTAGTAATCCTTCCCATCCAAAAGATTTTTAAAAAATGAAAACAAAAAGCGTCTATCGATGGCTTTTTAAGTCGGCCATCAGTATAAAAACTAAGGCAAATTATACTTCACAAATCCATTGTTTGGGACTTGGGAGGCCTGCAGGCTGAGATTTAGATGGCTGCACATGGAAAATTTCTGTTATTTACAACCCAATCTCTGTTATTTGTGTTCAGTACTTTCTAATGGGTTGGGCCGCCCGCACAATTTTTTTTTTCCATGTTTTCCCAAAAACAAGCTCAAAAGATTTTTCTTTCATTGTTGTACTGAATTTCTTATAACTCCAAAATTATCCTTAAAAACACTTTTAGAGGGTCACCAATCTTAAAATATTTCCAAATTTAATTTAAAAGTGTTTTTACTAAACCGCCTCACTTAGTGCTTAATTATTTGTTTACTAAAGTTTGAAGTGTTTGGGAGTTCCGTACGCACTAAACGCACTTAAAAATCTTGTTTGTCTAGTAACAACTTATTTCAAACGTACTCCTTTTATAAATAAACAAGGCCCCTCGCGTCCTTTCTTAATAGATGGAGCAATCCTCACTCCACGGCTCGAAAGTGGATCAGTACAAACTCACGTGATTCGTATTCGCTTATGTACCAGACGTGCTTCGTCGTACCTGACTACTCCTCTTTTAACTTATTTAATTCACAAACGTATCAAACACAAAATATATTTATAGACCTCCTAACGCTACAAACACTATTGCTCTAAAACGCATTAAATGCAACTACCTGAATAAACCCAAAATTGGTACTCCGGCCATCACTACTACTACGCTTCTAATTAATGTTAGAGATATATTTTGTTTTTTTTTTCTATAAAAATAAAGTAGTTGTTTGAGAAATATATTTCCAATTATGAAAGAACGTGATGAGTACATTGCATGATCAATCATGTTTCTGCATAATAATTTCTGCTGTTGGGTGTTTCCCTTTACCTAATAAATAAATAATTTATAGGATCCCACTCTCTTTTTTTGCTCTTTCATTTTCGTCTTAATCTGGTATTTTAGTTATTTGCAATTTTAGTTAGAAGAAAAACTCAAAAAAGAAGATAATGAAAGAAACTCCCTCTAATTATTGATAAGCATAGTGTTTTATAATTGGGTCAATATTGATTGATTTTATAAGAATGGTTTATTTTATTTTATTTTATTTTTGTTAAATTAAGAATGGTTTATTGTTTTTGCTAGTACTAGTCAAAATCATGTCGGTCACAAAGCTACCGGCGCTAGCTCGGCACCTAATAATTAATAAATGGTTGAATAGATTTTCTCAAAGCCTTTTTTTTTTCTTATCTAAAATAAGTGATATTAACTCAAACCTATCCATTAAATACTATTCCCTATTCATTAAATACTATTCATTCTGTTCCACAAACTTATCTATATAAAACATGATTATTCAAAAGCATACATGTGGTTGAATTGAAGCATCCAATAACCAAGTAAATCTACGAGTGAGAGAGACATAAAGTTGGGGGAAAGAAAGTATCACAATAACAACAACAAAAACATAAACTCTTATAATACGAATAGAAATATAAATATTAGATTTTAAAATCTCAGTTTTAATCATTAGATTAAATATTATTGATAATTTAAATGTGATTAGATTATTTATAAGCAATAGTAAAAAGTAAAAATAGCATTAGCTTTTATTTTTTATTTAAGAAGTTAAAAGCACCAACTTAAATTGAGAACATTTATAAATTTTGGGTTTATTTTATACAATTGTATAAAACTGAAGATGATAATTAGAAGATAATATTGTCACTGTTAATTTAAATGTATACTAACACATAAACACATAGAGTTACATATTGTCAGTTAGTATTTACAAAGCGGAAGAATTTTAATCAAAATATTTAATTTACAAGCAATTCTACGAACGCAACTACTACGATCGCACGCACAAAGATTTCTTGTCAATACGGAGTTCTTACTAGTAGCAACGATGCGAACAAACTCTATAGTGTTCACATTAAGTACACCCACACCTATTGATGAAAGTTTGAAATATTAAAGAGAGAAAATTGTATGAAAAGATAATATGTTATTTTTCTTTAACCCTGTAATGTAATCTGCACAAATCTAATATTTAATGATAAATCTTAATTAATATGGGATAAATCTATCACTGACTAAATTAGGAGACATATCTCATATAGAATCCTGGTCATATAAGTATTATCTAAAATACTTCCAAATAATATGAAATTCTCTCAATTTTAATTAAAGTATCCAATATCCATACCTAAGTGGATGTTCATGATTCACAAGATCAATTACTAACCGTCACAATGCAACAAATAAAAGAATCAATTTGGCATTTCAATCTTATGCGCCTTTTGTTTTGATTTTTCTTCCCCATTTCCCCTATTGATAACAAAAACGTCTATGGAGAATTATCTTTTAGGATTTGACTTCTCTCCATTACCTTTCTTTCTAATTTCTTTTAATTTTTTTTTTCTTTTTTTCTTATTTTTAAGGAACCCGAAGGTAGTAAGTAGCTTTAAGAAGGTTGTGTGTAGCTGGTGGTCCATTAATTAATAGAATACCTAAAAGTCGTGTAAAATTAATATAATGCAATTAGACCCATTAAAATCCTAATTATAAATGTTGGGACCAAAACAGACCTACTAAATGTTGATTAGCATTCATAACGTGGCCTTCCCATTGTCACAAATTTGTATAAGCATCATAAACACTCTTTTGGCCCGACGGTCACGCATGTATACGTATGTGTTTAATCTCTTGTTTACGGTTTTGGTTGTATAAAATATATAGATGAATATAGAAAATTTGAAACCTTCACAAAGTAAGTGCAGTTTTATTGTGGTTTTGGTTTTTCTTTTATTGGCCACAAAAGAAGTGCATTTTTTATTTCTACTGAATTTTGAAAGTATGTTTGGAACTTGGAAAAATTTTGGGAAAAAATTAATAAGAAAAAAGTATAAAAATTTGTTAAATTTTCTTACCCAACCATTACATACTTTATTTTAATAGCGTTCTTGATATAAGATTTCTTTTATATGAATAAATAATTAGATTTATGTTATTAAAATAGAGTAAATATATTAAAATTTGATTTTTAAAAATAATTAGATTTATGTTGTGAAGATAGTTAATATATATATAGTTACCACATCTTGCACCGTTCATTATAAGATTTGACGAACATGATTTAAAAACAACTCTATTATGTTGCGGTAGTATTTATTTTTAAATCGTGGTTGTAAGATCTATAAATCAATGGTGTAAATATGAATGGTCAAAAATAAATCTATAGCCACCATTTGCTATGAATTAGCTTCTACATACACACACACACACACACATATGGACTGATCCATAGTCAATGTTGTAAGAATAAAGTTATCATTACAACAGATCTTAACCGTGTTCATACAAATCGAACGATGTAATGGAACTTCAATCCGCACTTTAATATGGAAGAGCTCGCAGTTTAGTTCTGCGGACGAAAGCCCACTATCTCAATATACAAAAATACCATCTATTTAAAACTAATCATTGTCCATACAATTACACTACGATTTGGAGAGATTTTTTTTTACGTCAAATTGACCGAAATCCTTCATTCTCTATTTCCAACAAAGTAATCCTTATCTTTTTAAAAGTAATCATTGTCTGCACAATTAAACTATAGATTGAAGAGATTTTATTTTTGTTTACATCAAATTGCCTAAAATCCTTCTTTCTCTATTTCCAACAAAGTGGTCGGCAAATCTCAATTATTAGTCTACGCATTGAACTATCCATTTTGCTTAATTTACTAAATTTTTGTATGAATTCAATAATACTTACAAAGTATTAGATGAACGAGAAAGAAAATGAGAGTGAGAGAGAGAGAGAGAAAGGGTGACGGAGATAAATAGAGTTAGTTTTATATAGTTTAACAATGAAATACCAAATTTATCTCAGTCATGGGCATACATGTGATGTTATGCGAAGATTAATTAGTATCCCAAGAGCATGAGATCTTATAAGTATACCCTTTTTTCGACCACTTTGTTAGAAACAGAGAAAAAATAATTCCGACCAATTTAACGTAAAAAAAAATCTCTCAAATCCGCAGTTTAATTATGCGGACAAGGATTACTTTTAAAAAGAGGATATTTTTGTACATTGACATAGTGAGCCTCTGTCCGTAAAACTAAACTGCAGACTCCCCCATATTAAAGTGCAGATTGGAATTCCATTATACCGTTCGATCCGCTAATGAACAACTGAGATCTGTTGTAAAGATAATGTTAAGTTTACAACGTTGGCTATAGATTGATCTCATATATATATATATATATATATATATATATATCATTTTTCTATCTTTCCATAAAAAAGAAAAAAAAACAAAAAACAAAAAAAAAGGAGAGAATTATGAAAAGTTTCATTTAAACAATTGTCTTTTCTCACCAAATCTTTATAGTTGTTCTTACTTTCGTACATGTCTCCTCTCCATCCCTATGGTAGAGTCTTTCAAAACAAAACACAGCCTAAAAATGCAGGGAGAAAAGTTAGAAAATAAAATGATCTTAGGTTTTTCTTTTGTCCAAACAAAGATTTACAAACATGAAAATCGGACGGAAAACATTAATTTCCATCTATCCAGTGTTTTAGAACTCAGAAACACAATGCCAATACACACTTAAAATAGGTAAAATACAAGATGGAAAAAATAGAAAAGTAGAAGGGCATACCAACTATGGTGACGTTGAAGTAGATTGATCGATACTGCCATCAATATATCATAACTCTGACCCTTTAAACGCCCTCTGATTTCTTTTTCTTGCTTCGACCATGGGGTTTCACCCAACTACCATAACTTAAAGTTTAAATGCTATGGGATTTCTTTTTCTTGCTTCGATGGGATTTCTTTTTCTTGCTTCGACCATGGGGTTTCACCCAACTACCATAGCTAGTTTAAATGCTATTCAATACAAGCAATGAAGTACCTCTACGGCCTACGCAATGCGGGTCTTAAGTGGTAATAACTTTTCTTTTTCTTTTTTGCCCCTCTTATTTCACGGCTTCGACAATTGGGCAATCTTGAACCAAAAATAGTCTATTCGTTTTAAATTAGAAATATATCTTTTTAATTCATTTTAATAAAAGAAACATATTTATTATATTTTAAGTTTATAAAGGCACATGATATTTTTAATTTTTTCACTGTTTTTTAATTAATTATAATTTCTAACATCCGTATTAGGAAGAGTTTAAGATATAAGGTGACAAATGACATAATAAGTAGGGAATTGTTAAATCCACAACAAAAAATATTATTTCCACAACAAAAGTGTCGCTATAGATGTATAGCGAACCGTCGCTATACATTTATAGCGACACTTTTATTGTGAAAATAATAAAAAGTGTTGTGGATTTAACAATTTCCAATAACTATTCTCTCTTCACAATGCATGATCGTTGATTTGAGTCTATCCATCAGCCTAGTCAACACATGAGATTCATAACAAAGGAAGTTTCCCAAGTTATAGTAGAGGTTCTTAAAAAAAATATATAACAAAGAGAGAGAAAACTCAACTTGGGGTGTGTTTTTTAGTAGGAGAAACCGTATAAATACTAATCACAACAATCACAATATGCAAAATTCTCAAATTTGACAACCATATCTATATATTTACTTGTGGTTACGCTTACTTGTGACAACCATAACTATATATTTACTTGTGATTATGCTTACTTGTGATTGCGCGCATAACTCCTAGTTGTATAATATAACTGCAACACTTGATGGATGTACCAAGAAAAATTGGGTAGTTATCTAACATCAAGTAAATGCAATGTGATAACTAATAATATTACTACCAATATATTCAATATATACCTATTAAATGAGTATATTTCCTTTCTCGATAAGAATATAATATTACATAGGGAGTATTATAATAAGAACCACTTGGTGCTTTGAAAGTTGACATTGCTTGATTGTGATAGACAAAGACCAAATAATAAAATTATTTTGGTCCCCGGCTCAATCTCATGTCCTAAGAAAAGAACACAAGTAAAGATGACTGCGTAACACGGGAGTCTTGTATAAGCTTCTTCTTTACTTTACTTTACCTCGTCAACTGATAGTGAAAGAATACAAATAAAAGCCGGGTATATTATTATTAAAAGACATAAGATCACGTTCGGCGGTTATAATATAAGATAACATCAAAACCATTGTCTAAGTCGACAAAAGAACAATGCACCACTCCATCCTATTTTCTAGTAAAATTTTAAAATCTAAGATCAATATAAATTTATTTAATATTTTAATGTAATTATGAGTATTGTAAATAATCTTAAAAAATTGCAGAGTTATAAAGTTTTTATATTTGAAACTTGAATATTCTACAATTTAGTAAAATTTTAAAATTTAAAGTTGATATAAGAATTTTATTTAATATAATCCTAATTATTGTAAATAACTTTAAGAAATTAGTAATTATAATATTCTTGTAGACAAAACTTACCTGAATCACATCAACTTTTATTGTAAGATTTCGCAAAATAAATCTTTTTTTTGAAACACCATTTTTGAAAGTACAATATAATTTTATAATCAATACATCATTCACTGTTATAATATTATAATCAATCAAACTTCGTAAAATAGAAAGAAATAAATTCACAAACAAGTTTCACAGAAATACACAAAATAATTTTAAAATATAAAATATCAGCGAGAGTCTGCTTCTGTTTTAATTGAATTGGAGGGTATTTAAGTAATACTTATTTATAAGATGGTCAATAACTTGGAGTACTATGGCATGCTCCATTTTTAATATGTGAAAAATGATCTTGGAAAGTTGCAGTAACCAGTTGTTACTTGTTGGTCAGTTGGTCACTGCGTGTGTGTGTGTGAGAGAGAGAGAGAGAGTATAATGCCCCTTAATGTATGTCAAAAGCAAAAAGTATGCCAATTATGAATAATATGGCACTCCCACATTTTTTTAAGTGTATAAGTTGTAACATCTCAATTACGAACGAGCACACAATTCGTCGCAGCCTAGTTGACTACATAATAGCCAATTGGGTTGCACCAAAAAAAAAAAAGTAAAAAAAAAAGTTGACTGCATAATAGCCAATTGGGTATTTGGGTTGCACCCAAAAAAAAAAAAAAAAGGTAATTGCCAATTGACTGCAGGTTCGATGTATTGAACTCCAAATAATGCTTGAAATGAGCAGACCATTATCTGGCAAAAAGAACAATATATTTGGAGCCATGCGCATTCTGTTCTGGAGCCTCTACCACAACTTTAGGAAATTCTCGTAAAAAAAGACAACGGGCGAAATCAGAAGTTTTGGAGCTGGTTTCATACTACTAGTTGATATTCTAAACACGCCGGGGCCCACCACCCAAAAGAAAAATTATGTAGGCCCAACCCAAAATGGAAAATTATATTAATTCTGTTCCAAAATAAAATTATATATATATATATATATATATATACACACACACACACACATCTTGCATTTGTATTTTATGAATACAAGTGATCTTTTATTCTGAAATAAAAAGTTATAAGGTTATAAAGTAAAAATTCATTCCGAAGAACATAGTTAGCCCTTTATCTATTGAATTTGACTCCTCTACAACACATTTCCTTCCAATATTTTTAAATTCTATCTGACATTTGTCATAAATCACTGTTAGTAAAATTCACAATAATGTGATCGATTCTGAAAAAAAATAAAAATTGTAATTATTAAAAAGATTATTACCATTACAATTAACAACAATTCTCAATGTAAACGTACTCAATTACTCATGATAATTTTTATGTAATGACGCAACTCAACAGTATAAATCATGGGAAATATGTGTTGATTTTATATAATATCTAAACTTATAACTGGGAGAAATTAGGGAGAAATAATGGAGAGGAGTTCCATTACTCATAAACCCAATAGTATAAATTAAGTGATAGATATAGATGATAAAAAGGTAAGGAAGAGGGGCCAAATATACCCCGTTAGTCATAAATGATTAGGTACCTTCAAATGCATATCACATGGTAGAGTCGATGCAACTTGCATGTCTTTAATTTAATAAGACTAACCACCAATTAATCTGGTGATTGAAGAACTTTGTCCACAATACATGATTTATTTTGAAAAAGATTCAATTGAAAGTTGAAACCCATAAAATTTAATATGCATGTAATTATAAGTTTATACAAAAATGGGAAGGGAGCGCAACAAACTTATCCAAATCCCTAGAAATTGTTAACAGACTTAACAAACAGAAATATTGTACTCCCTCTATTTTAAAATTAAAAATATATTAATATTTTTTTAAATTTATATCTCTAATTTTAAAATTGAATAAATACAAATCTTTCACCAATACATGTAAACTGAATCTATTTATTTACTAGTCTTAACACCACATAATTAAAGGTGGTTTCTTGTGAAAATTAATCATATAGAATCTGTACGTTGTATAGCAACATCATCGGGACATGCAAGAATATGATTGAATATGATGGAAACCCATCTCACTAATTTTCATTATGCTAGTCTTTCTCCTTGTGGATTACAACATACTAGATGAAGCTAGACTAAGGGATGCCCATAAAGTATATTAACTCGGTGGGGCATATAAGATGCAACAAACGAAAGTGGCAGTTCCAAATTCGGCACGTAGTACATATTACTCGTTTATCCCAAATCTAACATCAATTGTTAATTTGATATATTTTTAAAATTAAAATTGAAGTGATTTAATTAATTTTGAAAAATAATAAATTTTATATTTAATAATTTTTTGTAAAGAGAGTTTACGATTTTTGTAATTGTATAACTCAAAAAAACCTTTTTAATTCATATTAATTTTAAATTAAAAATATCTCGAACTTGGTCATATACCTATTGTAGAAGGGAGGGAGTATACCAGTCGAACAAATTTAGAAGGCTTTAAATAGGGTGAGAAGAGTCGGGTGACTCGGTCATTTCACTTTTTACATCTTTTTCATCCTTTTTTAATAGCTGTCATCCATAATTTCCAAGTCCCCCCTCTTCGGTTTTCAACCCTATAAATAGTAAACCTCTTCAGTTGCAAAACTATACTCTCATAAAACAATATATATACATACAGGGAGGGAGATATAGAGAGAGAATGGGAAAAGAGTGCCATCCTTTACTACGAGGTGGAAGGAGAGAAACTAAGTACACTCATGGGTTACCTTCATCTGATATGGAGACACTGACTAGCATCTGTGAGGTTCTTCTACCTCCTCTGCCACTAAATTCTGATCTAGATGGTACGAGAAAAGGTGGCCAAGCCGACGAATACATTCAGTCATTCCTTAAAGCTTCTGGCTCTCAAAATCTTGTTCCAGACGAGGTGACAAACTCATTATGTCTCCCCCTCTCTCTCTCTCTCTCTATATATATATATATATATACACACGAGAATACTCAATAGTCACAATTAGTTGGCAGCCAATGTTCGACATATTATATGCCGACGGAATTTTATTTATTATAATATTTTATGTCCAACAAGCGAATAAAAAGCGTTCTAACATGAATATATATGTCAGACGTCTGCTATTAACTAACCTAATCTATGGATTAGGCCCGTGTTATAACACCTTAAAAAACTCTCAACAGGTTGCTGAAATTGTGATGACTGGAGGATTTTTCGAAGCTGTGCTAGTAGTCAGACTGGTTATAAAGCTTCTGTCCAGCAGGCTGGGGACATTTTTACTCTCTGGATTTCTCTGTATTGGTGATAAATGGCTACATATTAACAAGTTCTCAGATATTTCTTTGGAGAAGAGAGAGAAGATTGTCCAGAAATGGTTCAAGAATAGGTTTCTAACACCTATTCGACTTGGATTCGTATTTCTCAAATTCTTGTGCCTCTTGGTTTTCTTCACTCAGGTAAATCTTCTCATGATCATAGTCATAATGGTGTGGAAAGTAATATTTATGTTTATATATGCAGATATTCATGTGTGTATGCATCCTACTAAAATTATAAATATGGGACTAATGATTAGGTTTATAGCTGTTAAGGAAAATCTGCTTATGTTCTAATTGGCAACCACTCAAATATATCGAGCATTTTTAGCAACTATAGGTATATATCATTACTGCAGACAATTAGGTAGAAAACAAGATGTAGAACTCCATAATAACAAAAGAAACTTAACAAACATTACATGACAAATCAAATCTAAAATAATAAAATCAACATTTATAACCAAATTGTACCTGCCAATATATTTTGCAAATACATAATTCAGCAAACTACTTGTTGGATTCGATGAATCTTCCCGTGTGTCATGTATGTTAGTAATTAAATAATCCACCTGTTGCGAAATGTTGAGTTATAAGGTCATTAGTAAAAGGTAATTAGACTGATAAAAGAAGTAAACAATCATATCATATCAAGAGAAAAGGAAATCACAAATACTCAAAGTTGGTATGTAAGACGAAACTACCACTACAGAGTAAATGATTCACCCATTGTACTGATGGCATCACAAAAACGCAGCAAAATAGGAATTCACTAGCACTAGATATATTTTTTCGAAACGTAAGTTTGATAATATTATGTATATGTTTTCTCTTTCACTAAAACTGACAAATAATTGATTTATAGAAGTAAAAATCAGACTTGTTTAAAAGCTAGAAAATTGTTTGCACTTACAAAACTATCTTAAAAACAGCTGGAATTGTGTAGTTAAAAGTATTTAAGCTTGTAGCCAATAATAGCAGTCCAGCATATCGATCACACCAAGAATCAGCTACTTTCTTTCTTTTATGTGTTGGACTGCATAATGGGTCAGCATCTCGGATTTTTAAAGTAATAAATTAATGACTATTTTCTTAATCAACTAAATTAATAATTTGATTAAGATAGGATTATAAAAGAGTTTGCTAAAGAAAGTTGTTGTACAATACAAGGCAAAAGATTTTGTTCGACTTCCAAGTAAACTACCTTGTTATTCTATACCTAATATATTAGATAGAAGGAACCTTGTGTTTTATTTATTAGTTCCATATTATATGATAAGGAAAAGAAAGATTGTTGTGACTGCTCTATTTATGGAGATCATGATAGGAGTAATATGAGGTTTCAATAAATAGGTTAGCTGTTATTGATGGTCATTTTACTTAATTGGAAATAATTTGATGCCTATTTAATGTCCCTTTCTCGACATAAGTTGCATAGAAGAGTGGAGCTATACATCAATATGAGGCTGAGCTGGTGAGATTAACACGAACAGTATACAGTACACTGTACACATTAAAAAAATATAAATTTCACCTCAACTTTTACAAAAGGGAATAGATGTTAAAAGTTTAGGTAAGAAGAGGAGAGAGTAATTTTTTTTTCTCCAATTTGCTTGGGAATTATAAGAGGGAAGGTGGTCTTGATTTGTTTCTTGTTAATTGTAACTTGAGAAGAAAAGAATAGAAAGGGGAGAGTATTACTCTTTAACCACTATAAAACAAAACTGGAAAGAATTAAAGGGAAGAAAGTGGGAGGGTAACTTATCAGGAGAAAAAGAAGGTAAAAAAAAAAGGAACTGGAAAGAATTTATAAGAGTGAACATTTATAAATACAAAACCTTTTGTTTTAAATTTCATACTAGCATAATCCAGATGAATAATATCCAGAAGGTAACTACTTTGCTTCTTCATCATTTTAAGTCCATTTCAATCATATAAACGGTTTCAGTCGCTACTATAAGGCTTTATATACATAAATGCAAGAATTTTAACTTTCAACTCTGAAATTATTTTTACAGACAAATGTAAATTCAGATAATCCTGTGTGGAAGGCCATCGGGTACGATGTGGACATCAATGAGAACTTGTCAGAGGACAAGAAGGAGCGACCTCTTGATAAAGGAATGGTAGAAACAATGTACGAGACTGAGTCAACTCTTGTACATTCCCTCACCCAGAAAGGCCTCACCATCACAGAAGATCCTGACAAAGATAGCTACAAGATAAAATGTGATGTTGTAATAGTTGGCTCTGGTTGTGGTGGAGGTGTGGCAGCTTCTGTGCTAGCAAGTTCTGGGTATAAAGTTGTTGTTCTTGAGAAAGGGAACTATTTTACAAAAGTTGACTATTCTACATTGGAAGGACCATCCATGAATCAACTATACGAAAATGGAGGGATTCTTGCAACTGTAGATGGGAAAATGATGATCCTCGCAGGATCAACAGTGGGCGGTGGTTCTGCAATTAACTGGTCAGCATGCATCAAAACACCAAAGTCTGTGCTCCAGGAATGGGGTGAGGACCACAAACTCGCACTTTTTACGAGCCCTGAATACAATTCAGCTATGAGTACAGTGTGTGAAAGAATTGGTGTTACAGAGAAATGTGTAGAAGAGGGTTTCCAGAATCAAATCCTCCGGAAAGGGTGTGAGCGCCTGGGACTAAACGTTGAAGCAGTGGCAAGGAACTCCTCGGAAAATCATTATTGTGGTTCTTGCTGCTATGGTTGTAGATCAGGAGATAAAAAAGGTACTGATTCAACTTGGCTGGTTGATGCTGTGGATGGTGGTGCGGTGATCATAACAGGATGTAAAGCTGAGAAATTCATTATAGAAAAGAACCAGTATGTAAAAAAAAGAGAAAATAAATGCCTTGGAGTGATCGCGAAAGTTTTGAATGAAAACATTTCTAAGAGACTGCATATTGAGGCGAAAGTAACTATCTCAGCATGTGGAGCTCTCTTGACACCCCCTCTTATGATCTCTAGTGGGTTAAGAAATCAAAACATTGGCCGCAACCTTCATCTCCACCCAGTTTTGATGGCATGGGGGTATTTCCCAGAGCACAATTCAGAGTTCAATGGAAAAAACTACCAGGGTGGGATAATTACATCTGTCCATAAGGTTGGTTCCGAGTCCAATGTAAGAGCCATAATAGAAACTCCTGCACTATTACCTGGATCATTTGCTGCATTGTGTCCTTGGGAGTCTGGACATGACTTAAAGAACAGGATGTTGAAGTATTCTAGAACTGCTCATTTAATTTCGTTGATTAGGGACAGAGGATCCGGGGAAGTCAAGGCAGAAAGAAGGATACGCTATACATTGAGCACAGAGGACAAAGAAAATATGAAGGCAGGGCTTAGGGAAGCATTGAGGATTTTGATAGCAGCAGGAGCTGTCGAGGTGGGGACCCATCAGAGTGATGGGAAGAGAATCATATGTAAGGGGACTACTGCAGAGGAATTAGAAGAATTTCTGGACACAGTTTCTGCAGCTGAAGGGCCAAAGTCATTGGTCGAGAATTGGACAACCTATTGCTCAGCCCATCAAATGGGGAGCTGTAGAATGGGAATCAGTGAAAAGGAAGGTGCGGTCGATGAGAATGGGGAGAGCTGGGAAGCAGCAGGTCTTTTTGTTTGCGATGCTAGTGTGCTACCTAGTGCTGTTGGTGTCAATCCTATGATCACCATCCAGTCGACTGCTTATTGCCTCTCAAAGAAGATAGTAGAGACTTTGAAGTAAGAAGCCTTTTTTAAAGTAAGTTGATTCTTCAAATTAGTTTCTGGTCATGCACACAATGCATTACATACATGTATTCACATTGTGGTAAAAGTGTTAGTGGAGCAGCCTATCAGTTTTAACAGCTTTAGTTTGTAAAGCAAGGGATAATAAGTAATAACAATATGTAGAATAATGCTTGCATTTTAGAGATAACTATTTTCATTCAGATATCATATTTTTCTTTCTTCTTTATGGCATGGGTTCCTTTAGGGGTATTTTGTAGTCTAGTCTTTGTATAGATAGGAGAATTTATATCTTTTGAGTTTTTTTTTTTTTTGTATTTCCACTTGTCATAATGTGGGTGGACTCCTTGTTCATCCTATGCTTGTATTCTCTCTTTTCGACTAAAAAATTTTCTTCTTTTATTAAATATATATATATATATATGTAGAATAAGCTTTAAAGATGTAATTGGGCTACTTTTTCTGATAAGCATTTCTTTATTGGCTTAATTGTTGCGATTAAGTGCATTTTCTGATATAAAGAGAGTTTAAAACACAGGTACCGTGTGCTCTATCTACCGTTACCTACTTCCAAATAACCTAGAGAGAATCATTAGTATTATATGAACAAATTGATAAGACAAACAATTGTTAGATTACCATAATGATTCTAACTTAATATTTTCAAGACAAAAAGGCTAATCAATTAGGACATGTGTACAGAAAGCAGTTCCTGAAGCATACCAATCTTAAAGATTTATCTTATATTCTTGCAGTAGCAAAGAGAAATAAGACATGTAGCCTCAAATAAAGAAATATGAAACAAGAAAAGAAAAATGAAACAAGAAACTCACCAAGAAAGCAACATGCATGTAAACTGAATGCTAAGAGAGCCTAGAATAACTTCACCTGCCAAATAATCTGACAGGAGAAATTTGGTCTATAATTAGTTAATAAAAAAATATCACCACAACTAAATGTTAAGTATTAAAGACGAAAGAAACATTTCAATGAAGAAGTCTGGTAGCTGGGTAAAATGTGAAATTTTAGACACTAAACCACCAATCACATGAAAAAGCATTTGAAACAGGTTAAATCAGAACTACAAGTCTTGCTCAAGCTTTGTAAACGAATTATTTTTAAAACATTATGATCTCCAATTAGATGCCAAATTTACCCAAAAGTGAAATTTGAGTATATGATCCATCCATTGCAAAAATTCTACATTTGTCACAAATTGAGAATCCTAACTGACTATCGACATTTATTATCCACTGAGATTAAGCCTTTGTCAACAGCACAATTAAACACAACTTTTTCTATAAATAATTTTCCAGTTACAAATTTTGATGTCCAAGCCTCAAGAGTGGCAAATGCACTCTCAATTTACAGATCGGAAGAAGCAGATTTGCCTTTAATCCATTAATTAACAACGATTGAAGTGTGGAAGCAGCTAATTCATTACAGTACATTTGAATATCCATCAACAAATTTCTATAGCATATAGGAGTAATAGGCAATAACCTCAACACTCAAAATTAGTAGCATCTCCTAAGTAAAGACAAATATCAAATTTAGCAGCAAAATTAACTGGATAATGGAGCACGTATATGTAAACATAATATATATGTATACTGGTTGGCACCCGTGCCTCCGACACTACGCCGCAACTGGCCTAATGATTTAGAGAAGCGTCGTCAGAGAGAGGTCGTCGGAGAGGAGAGATGACAGAGGGGTGTCGCCTCCGGAGAGAGGAGGCGAAGGAAGAGACGAGAATGCTGCTATTGGCAATGCAATATAGAGAGGATATAATGAATGGTCAGATTTATCCCAAACTTTGGACGGTCCGAATGATTGATTAGGGTGAGCGAAAAATTCAAAAGCATTTGTATTTTGTTAGATAGATATATGAACTGTGCCCGCTTGTGCGTGACAGAGATAGAGGACCTCACCGGTTGAATTAAAGGATGCTTAAAGCGGCGGAGCTGCTGCTGAGTTTTCCGGCGACCGGAAGGGGTCGAGATATGAGATTTTGTGGATATATGATTTCTCGCCATTTAATTGGAGCGAAATTAGAATTTAGAAGCACTGGGGTCTGGGCAAGGGGATATGAGAAGAGGAATTATTCCATGCGGATGGTACTTGTTCGTGCAATGTGCCCTACGGCGTCCGTGTTGCGGGCAAATTTATTGATTTGAGTCGGATTACTTTAGTACCGTACGAAAATTTATTGTGAAAATAATAAATGCATTTTATTTTTTAAATTATTAATATATAAGAAAATATGATACTTAGACCACTGAGTGATTCCGAATTTATACGTTAAAGAAAATTTTATTTGTAAGAAAGTGTAATTCGTAAAATTGTATAATGTATTTTTCATGTGGTAATAAATATATTAATAAATTATATTAAGTTTAATCTAAAGTCATCCACATAAAATAGCTTGGCTCAAACTCAACCATACCCAATAGTTTTTCTTTGTGATTGCTGTTGTTCAGCGTACTCTTGAAAATTGAAATTGTCGTTGTTAACACAATAGTATTAGACGATGTCATCCTCGGATGTGGTCCGTACATAATAACGTCTGTACATTGTAACAAATCATTGACATGACGCCAATAATCATCGGAAGAATTTTGTAACACTCTTAAATTCAGGTCCCTTGAATTTCGAGTTTGGTGCATTACGATACTACACATACATGAAGATAGATGTCATGTATGTGACTGTGACGCACCAGACCCGAGGTCCAAAGGACCTGAATTTGAGGGCGTGATAAATTTTCTAATGTAAGAATCAGTAAAGAAAAGAAATTCAAGAAAAAAAATCCTAATGCGAGAACTTTCTTTTGTGGCAAACAAATTTTTTTCTTAATACGAAAACTTTTTTTCTTTTCATACTCCCTCATCCCACTAAAGTAGAATAAGAGAGTGGAGGACAATATAAAAATATATAATATAAATATCACTAATTAGGCCTAAACCATAAGCTCAAATATCTTGTATGGTCATGGAGCCCAAATGACCCAGATAGTGACCAAACCCAAGTGATTAGATAGAGACTACATCGTGAAATATTATAACATTAACAATAGTGAAAGATGCATATTACAATTACCGTATATCTACATATTTAACCTTATGTACACATTTCTAATTTTTAAGTTTATTGAATTCGAGGAGAAGACTATGGAACATGATGAAAACCCTTCTTATTAATCTGCATCTTTTTCTCTCCCATAGTTATCAACATACTCTACTACTTATACTATCTGTTAACAAGATACCGAACTAACTAAAGTTACAACTGACTTTTAACCATGATTAAAAGGTTGTTACATCTGAAATGATCTCATGTGCTGACACTCCATCATGTAATACTTGGTCCAGCTGTCATAGCCAAGGCATTACTAATTTTGGCTCGCATAACTAAAACTATTTCTCTATGGTTTGCTGATCTATCATGGTGTGCTGCAAATAAACCATCTTGATAAGCTACTGATGCAACATGTGCAGCTGATGATGTTGTATATGTGCTATTATTCCCCCCACAATTTGGAGGTGCACAAGGATTGTGTAACCCTAACTTGGAAGAGAGATACCAATGGAGAACTTTGCCTAATGGCTTGGTAAGCAGATCTGCTAACTACTCTTTAGAAGCAATTTTAGTAGGAGTAATTAACCCAAATTGCACTTCTTCTCGAACAAAGTGACAATCGATTTCAATATGCTTTGTTCGAGCATGATACACTAGATTTGCAGCAATGTCGATAGCTGCTTTATTGTCACAATAAAGAATAGTAGGAGTAGATAAAACAACTTGCAAGTCTTTGAGAAGATTATGTAGCCAAATGACTTCATAAGTTGTCATAGTCAAGGCTCTATACTCTGCCTTAACTGTGTTGTGAGAAGTTACACTTTGCTTCTTGAATTGTCAGGAAATGAAAGAAGAAGCAAGAAGCAAACAATAACCAGTGACAGACCTTGGAGAGGTAGGACAGCTACCCCAATCACTATCACAATAACCCCTTAACACAAAATCATTTGTAGATGAAAATAGTAGTCCTTGACCAGCAGTACATTTGAGGTACCTTAGAACCCTTTGAGCTGTAGCTAGATGCTTTTGTCTTGGATTTTGCATGAATTGGCTTAGCAGTTGAACTGAGTAATTGACATCTGGGCGGAAAAGGGTCAGATAAAGAAGTTTACCAACCCAGTTCGATAAACTGAAAGATCTAGCAGCAATGCTCCTGATGTTGCATTGTCATGGAGCTTGGTGTGTTGATCTAGGGGAATAGTAAGTGGTTTAGCATCCAACAAACCAGCTGAAGCTAATAAGTCTAGAATGAATTTTCTCTGACTGATGAAAATACCTTTATCATTTCGAGTGACCTCTAATCCAAGATAGTATTTAATTTCTCCTAAATTCTTGATACTAAACTGTGTATCAAATATTGTTTTAAGAAAAGTCAACGGGTGAGAATCATTGCATGTGACCAATATATCATCCACATATATATCAACATCTGTGAAAAGAGAGCCTTTAGCATAAGTGAAAAGACTATAATTAGCTAAAGAGTGAATGTAATTAACCAACTATTAATAAACTATAAGTGAGCTTTGCAAACCATTGTCTGGAAGCTTGCTTCAAGCCATACAAAAATTTTTAGAGCTTACAAACCAACTAAGGTGAAGAAGGAGATGTTATATACCCCTAAAGTAAATCTATATAAACCTCCTCAAGGAGATCACCATGCAAAAAAACATTATTAACATCCATTTGAGACACCTTCCATTTTCTGGCAACATCAATAACTAGTAAGCATTTAACTGTGACCATCTTAGCTACATGAGCAAAGGTATCATGGTAATCCACTCCTTCAGATTGGGTATACCCTTTAGCAACTAGTTTTGATTTAAACCTCTCTATTTCTCCAGAGGCTTTATACTTAACTTTATACACCCATTTGCAACCCACAGTTAACTTGCCTGGAGGTAAAGAAACCAATTTCCATGTATGATTGCTTTCTAAAGCATCAAGTTCTCTATTCATGGCTGCAACCCACTATGGATCCTTAACAACTTGATAAAAATGAGTAGGTTCTTTGACAGTAGAAAGGGTAGTAATGAATTTTAAATGAGAAGGATCAAATGTATGATAGGAAACAAAATTAACAATACTGTGTTTGTGCAAAGAAAAGGGAGTAGAAGCGTCATGATATCCATTGGTAGTAGAAAGTAGGCTAGTAGGCTTACTATCAACATTATAGTCATTCCACCATCTGGGTCTGGTTTTTATCCTAGTAGACACTCTAGGCCGTATGGGCAAAGTGTCAATAGAAGAATTTTGAATGGATAAAGTAGTTGCGGAGGAAGAAATAGAGACTTCAGGATGTATGTGAGATATAGACTCAAGTGAAGAAGAACCAAGTTCAGAGACTATCAAAGGTGAATCAGTGGGATTATGATTGCAGATATCTGGTGATGGGAAAAGAGAATTAGTGTGATTATGAGAAGATGAAGACTGATCATCAATATTTAACCAAAGAATAACACAGTTAGGATCTTGGGAGGTATTAGGTTGTGCAGTAAGAAATGGAAAAATATTTTCATAGAAAATAACATTTCTAGAAACAAAAAATTGATAATTGATCAAATTTAAGACTTTATAACCTTTCTGTCCTGCGGGATAACCTAAGAAGACTCCTCTTATTGTCCGAGGTATAAATTTATCAGTAGGGTGGATGGAAGCATACATAAGGCAACCAAACACTCTAAGAGAAGTATAAGAAGGAACCTTATGAAACAAAACTTCATGAGGGGATTTGTTCTATAAAACAGGTGTAGGCAATTTATTGATGATATATGTAGTTGTAAGTAAACATTCCCCCTGTAATGTATAGGTACTCTTGACTGAAATCTCAATGTCATAGCTACTTTTAACAAATGCCTGTGTTTTCTTTCTACCCTAGCATTCTGCTGAGGATTGTTAACACAAGTGCTTTGGTGTAAGATGCCAGAAGCAGCTAAGAAAGGAGAAACATCTCTATTAAAGAATTCAGTCCTATTATCATTCCTCGTGATTTTAACATGTTTTCTAAACTATGTATAAGCATAAACAAGAAAATCAGTAAGAAGTTTATCAACATGTTGTTTAGACGGAATAAGAAAGGTCCAGGTAGCCCTAGAATAATCATCAACTATAGTTAAAAAATATCTGCATCCATGTTGTGTCTGAATAGAATATGAACCCCATACATCCACATGAAGTAATTCAAACAAAGAAGTAGTAAAACTAGTACTTGCATTAGGAAATGGCAATTTATATTGTTTGGCAAGTGGATAAATTAAACAAGATTTATTCCTTGAAGCAGAAATATCATGACTAACATCATCTATATGACTAAGAACTAAATGTGAAGCATGACCTAACCTCATATGCCAAATAGCACTTAATTTGTCTTTAGACTCAGTAAGTAATGCAGTAGAATTAGAAACTGAATATGGAAAAGGAGTAGTGGAATGAGGTAGTTATAAGTAATATAGCCCTCCTTGCTCTCTACCAATTGCCAGTGGCATCATCTGATTCTGGACCTGAAAAATGCATTGGTGTGGATAAAAGGTAACTAACCAAGAAGAATCAGATGTCAATTTACTGATGGATAACAAATTATAATTGAAACTTGGAACAAACAAGACATGTTTAAGTACTAATTGAGGTGTTAAAGTCACACAACCAAGAGTTGACACTTGAATGGTGTTTTCAGTAGGTAATAGAATGTGCAGAGGTGTAGTAAGATGAACAACAGAATGCATTAAAGATAAACTGCTACACATATGGTTTGTAGCACTAGTATCTATGATCCAAGTGGCAGGTTTAGTATTATTACTTAATGAAGATAGCATAACTGAAACCATACCTGCAGCATGCATATGATTGTTTGGAAATTTGACTCATTTTTCTGCCATCATGAGATTCATCACATGATTCATGTAATTGAGTTGAGATTGAAATTGTTCAAATTGATATGGAGAATGGGAATGCACTCCAGAATCATTCTCATTTGAAGAATCTTCAGTAACTTGCATAGCTTTGGAAATAGGCCTGAAGTTGGATCCATTGGGAGTAGGAGGTTTGACCCTTTTCTTCCTTTTAGGTGGATATCCATTCAACTTAAAACAAGTCTCCTTATAGTGTCCTTCACCATGACAATAAGAACACTTGATAGGAGCTTTAAAATTTTGTTGTGCATTTGCAGAGTTATGATAAAATTGCTGGTTGGAAGAAGATATCACGGAAGTATTGACATTAGAACCGGTTGACTAAACATTTGAGCCATTGAATTTTCCTCCACTTTGAACATTCATTACTGAAGAATTACTAAAGATATGAGGACTGACACCATCATGTGTGACAGGAATATATCCTTACCTTTGTTTCTCATCTTGCTTGATGAGAGAAAAGGCCTGAGTAATGGATTGCAAAAGATCAAAATTTGACCCCTAGCTGTAGCATAACTGTCATGTAACCCCATTAAAAATTGGAGTAGCTTCCTTCTCTGCTCTCTTTCTTCCTACACCTCATGAGCCCCACAAACACATGAAACAACAGGTTCTAGAACACTATACTCATCCCACAAATTCTTCAGTTTATGGTAATAAATTTCCACCGACTTGTCCTATTGTTCAAGCATATGAATATCTTTCAGTATTTGATAGATTCTATGATCATTGATACTCAAAAACCTCTCATGTAATTCATTCCACACACTTGCAGCTGAACTCACAAAATTCATCCCATCACTGATTTCATCTGATACGCAATTGAGAATCCAAGTAATCACCATATCATTTACTCTTTCATATTGTGCTAGAATAGGAGAATTTTCTGCTGGTTTTGGAAAATTACCATTGACTATGACCAATTTATTCTTCCTAGATAAAGCAATCTACATAGATCTCTTCCAAGGACCAGAGTTATCAGTCCCAGTGAGCTTCTTAGAGATTAAAATCAACCCAGGATGATCATTGTTATGCAAAAACAGAGGATGTCTATTTGATTCAATGGAAGCATTTTCAAAGCCAAAGTTAATTGGTTCAACAATATTGTTATTGTTTGGAACTTGATTAGTAACAGATGTAAAAGCTTGATTATTAAGCACACCATTAGCATAATTAGGTTGTGTGTTACCAGACGCCATAAGAGCAAGCAAAAACAACAAATTCAATCACGATTCAGAGAATTCAGTGAATTGTAATTAAACACAGTTATAATTAGAAATTACAGAAGATCCAAATGATTGAAATCAGAATGATTATTTGATCAGATAAAGATCAAAGATTAAATAAACAAAAAATGCAACGAATAAAAAAAAACTTATCTGCAGAAGCGAAACCAGAAACTTACGCTCTGATACCATAATAAGTTTACTGAATTCGATGAGAAGATTATTAAACAAGATGAAAACCCTTCTTATTAATTTGCATCTTTTTCTCTCCCTTAGTTATCAACATACTCTACTACTTATACTATCTGTTAACAAGATACCTAACAAACTAGAGTTACAACTGACTTTTAACCATGATTAAAAGGTTGTTACATCTGAAATGATCTCATGTGCTGACACTCCATCATGTAATACTTGGTTCAACTGTCATAGCTAAGGCATTACTAATTTTGGCTCGCATAACTGGAACTATTTCTCTATGATTTGCTGATCCATCATGGTGTGCTGCAGATAAACCATCTTGATAAGCTACTGATGCAACATGTGCAGCTGATGATGCTGTATATGTGCTATTACCAATGTGCATCTCTATTTCCTTTATCAATTACAATGTGCTTCTTCTTCTTCTTCTTCTTCTTCTTATTATTATTATTATGGATATTAAACTACTTCTTTATCTTTGAGTGGCGCTTTCTTCATCACTTCCATATTGTATCAATGTTCGATGAATGGTCAGTGCGAGAGATCTCATTTTCTCATTAAAATTTGGTTGATTTTCATTCAATATGTCGCGGAATGGCCCTGTCCATGTCAATCAGCTTCACTGGGCATTTGTACGTGTAACTGATAAATGATTATCAGCCATCAGAATCTGTATCACGGAATGGTAAAGGAACTGTTTTAACCGCTCTATACCTCCCAACATTGTTCAAATGTTCGTTCTCCAACCTGCATGTGGAATCATCATTTTTTCACAAACTTAGAAGATTTAAAACACTATCAAATCATTGAACTAATTAAAAACAAATGAGTTGATTAATTTTATAAAAACCAGCAGTCTTAAATCTTTATGATCCTACTTAAAAGTACCTGTAGAAATTCCAATGCCCGCGTCGAATGACCTCTAATGAGGCCAGAAAAAAGTCTAGCAATCTTGACTCCAGTAATCCAATGTCGAATCGCATCACAGTCTCCACCCAAGCAACTCTCAAAACAAAATTCAAAACCTAGTAGCGAAATTGTATCTCATTAGAGATTGTTCCAAAATGCTAATTGGGAAGAAAAAGACACTCAAGTTTTACAAAAATATATGCACTAAAACAGAGAGATCAAAAATAGCTTACAATGGAAATGTAGTAGGTGCTTTTATTCTTTAGTATTAAATCATCTCTAAGCCAAGGGTTTTTGGATTTTGGGTTGAGAAGTCCCCAATCTTTAACGAAGTCCCAATATAACTGATATATTGTGGCCACCAATGAAGTCACCAAGACTATGATCATCCAGTGTGTTGTTGGCTGCCTGGCATAGGTTAACCTGGCCCCGGCTGCAACCATGGCGGACGCGTATTTCCCCAAGTTGGCCAAGTGGTTCACGTCACATTCATCAAACCATCGTCTTGCACACTAGTAGTTACATTTAAAAATTGAAAAAAAAATGTTAATTTTACTAAATACTATATAGGAATTGGGATGATTCCACAACATTTGAATGAAAAAATAAATTAGGTCCTAGATGAGAAAAAAAAATATTGATACACATGGTGATTCGAGTTAGCAAATGAACTCATTTTATTTGCAATTTGACTAGGAATTCAAAAAAAAAAAAAAAAAAAAAATCACCTGCACGGCACGCCAATAAAATGGTGCAAATGATACAACATAAGCTAGTTCTCTGTACATTTTTCCCGATTTGCAGGTTGTATATCGGTGTGTTTTGAAACTTCCAGCAACAAAATAGCAGGCTGTCGATTCCATGTGCCTCATCAATGGAATCTGTACACAGAAAAATAAAATAAAAAAAATCAGTATAATTTTAGCCAAAACATAACATTTTCCTCGAGAATATAATCTTTAATTCAAGGAGATATATTGTCCATTTTCAAGCAGCTTTGGTTTATAGGTTTAGTAAAGGTCCTTACTTGACTAGTAAGTTGGTCAGCCATAAAAAAGTCTACCATCAAAACCTGCGCAATTGTTTATTCAATACAATATTATCTTTGATTGCTTCATCTAAACATCCACATTAATTAAATTAAATGACGAGTGAAAAAAAGATTGTGAAGTACCTTGTAAAATGGAGAGCACACAATGTTGCGTATCACTCTAAGGAAGCAATATCGTGTTGGGCGATAGAAAATGTTCAGCGGACATATGAGAAGGGTGACAAAACACTAAAACAAAATGCCAAAAAAGATTTATCAATGTTCTGCTAGCTTATAATAGTGGTCACAAATAAATAAAAAAAAAGATTATTGACATTATCCGAACAAAAAATGAAGTTGGCACTTGGCAGAGTAAATATATATTTAGTAACACTTTTGTAATTGTACTTATTACATTAAGCGAGAGTTATTGCTCTGACAAATATTAGTAACCCAAATAAATCGTTATTGATAAATTTGTGGTAATATGATTTAATACGAACATTGTAGGTAATATATAGTTAGCTTACCAGAAGGAGAATGCCTGGAATGGCATCAACTTGGCGCGGAGAAAAGCCTTTGGAGAGTAAGATAAGGTGGATAACCATGGCTCCAACTACCGCAGTCATCATGCAGGTACAGATTAAGAAGGCGTCTCTGTATTTGAGTGCGGTGCTAGGTCGAAATTCAAATATGAAATTGTAATTGATCCTTGTGCTCTTCCACATGAACATATTGCAACCATACATGAACAGGTGCAAGCTTAGCAATGCAAACATGCTGCAAAATTACACAATCTTAATCAGTTTATATAGCACAATAATAGTACTATTATGCATGCTTCAATTTTGAGGTTTAAGTGTCAATAAAAATTAACAGAATTAGATTATGGAGCAAAATTTGAATTTTCCATAGTTGGTAACTTATTTTGTAGCTTGTCTAATTCATGGAGGTCATTGGCATCAAATTTTTAACTCCATGGATGCACAATTAATTTTTTTTTTTTGGGGGGTTTGAATGTAGTTTACCTTTCACAACATTATGTTAAGTTCTCTATTTAGGTACTCTAAATTATGTAGGCATAAAGCTAGCATGCAGTGGCATTTTGGTCATACAAAATGAATATATATGAGAAAAAAGGTACCTGAAAATAGGGTAGACAGCTTCCATATAAGTTGCTTTTGTTGTAGGGGAGAACATGCCACTCAAATGCGCCAAGATTGCGTATAAACTAAATAGAGTTGCAAAAGAACCTGTAAACAAGCCTGAAAAAAAGGGCAATGGAAGCAAAAACAAAAAGATACTTTCAATTAAACATAGGAAATGAATATTTTCAATAATGTGGACTAAAAATCCCCATCTTGTATGCATATTTGAAGCATGTAAACTCCTTTTATGTCTTTTTTATTTTTTTGGCAATGATCAAATCCATCCATACATCTATGTAACACATAAATACACTGTAAAACATCTCGAATACTTGCAATTACTCACAAGTCACAGATATCATGTGATACCATAATTTGCTATGCTTCATGTTAGAATCAAACTCTTTTTATGTTTTGCCACAATATGACTAAGCAAGCATGATCAATGCCAAAAATGTCAATGTACATTATTTTGTAGAAATGTATCTTTGATCTTATACTTTCGAAAATAGAAAATATTACAGTGTTATAATGACTGTGTGTGTGAGAGAGAGAGAGAGAGAGAGCATACCAACAAAAAAGGTGAGCATGTGAGAATCTTTGTGCTGCTGTGGTCTCAAGAACTTCATAGCCTTTTTTCTGTCATTGTTGGTAAAGTGGTTTGTGAACAAGGACTCCACTTCGTCCATTAGTCTAACCACCTAAATCAATTAAGAAACATAATTTTTTTCATCATCACGGCCCGTCTATATATTAAATATTTATAAACCCCACTATCTAATTTGGTGTAATTAGTGCTTCACAATGTAAAGTTTGCTTAGTATTTTGTGATTTTTGTTGCTTGTGATCATCAAAATTATACCATTATTCTCGTATCCCTCGTAAGGGAAGGAGTATTTTGGAATGAAAGAAGTATGATTTAAACTTTTTTTAGTTAATTTACAAAATTAAAAAAATTTAACATTGATATAAATTTATGAGTCCTTCTAGGGAGCCCGGGACTTGGTGACCGGTCCAAATTTTTTTATTTTTTTTTTGCCTTTCGCTTCCAAATAATTTAGATGATTTATTGGAACTGTGTAACCCTGTTTTTGATATGTATTCAAATCACACCTAAATCACTGTTTTTAAAAAAAAAAATCAGTTCCAATAAATCATATAAATTATTTGGGAGTGAAAGCAAAAAAAAAAAAAAAAAAAAAATTGGACCGGTCACCAAGTCCCGGGCTCCCTAGAAATTTTGTAAATTTATTTAATGTTAATTATACAATCTTAATTATTGTAAACTATCTAAAAATGTTACTGATTCTAAACTTGATATTACTCGCACGAATCACGAATCACGTTAATTAATTTTAAAATTATATTTTGACGTAATGACTCCCTTTTTCATATATATTTTTTAATGAGTGTGTCAACATCTTCTTTTCCCTTCCAAGTTTCTAAGGGCCATATAATTTGACTGATTGTAATTAAGCGACAAAAAATTTCAACATGTTGACTATATATATAGAGAAATTCAAACTATGAAACAAACTATTTACCTACCTTATCGGAACTAATGAACTGGGATCTCTTCACTACTTTCAGGTAACTTTCTGATGCCTGCTGGTTTGATACCTGGTAAAACAACAACAAAAAATGGTAATTATTCACTAAAACATATAAATGATCCTCTATATAATATTTGTTTCATAAATATAAAATAAATTTAATTAATTTTTGAAAATAATAAATAATGCAATTATACTTTGTAATATTTTTTATTTTATTAACTAAAATTAAATAAATTCATATTAGTTTTAAATTAACTTTTAAAAATTAAAATTAATATGTAGCATGCATAAATGTGTCTTTGATAGGAAACTGAGTTAGTACGCTGTAACCATTTTACCTTGTCGAATTTCTTAAGTATCTTTGTAAAAGCCAACATATTCAGCAAGCTGCCAAAAATAGTACGAATTGATTAGAACCCAAGAAAAAAGGAAAGAAAAAAAGAAAAAGGTAACGTTTAAGCAACTTGTATGGAGAATATGATCAAAAGAGCTGGAAGCCATATATATATATATATATATATATATATATATATATATATCGTGGAAAATTCTTGAGAATAACTTATGCACGCATGTAGTACGTCATGGTCAGACAGTTCATTATACAGAGACAATGGATTACCAACTGGGGACACAATTACTCTGATCAGTAGTCAAAGTCAAGCTGAAGTACTTCAAATTTTTGTCCACTATGTTGTTAGTTTCTATGGAATTAAATTTCAGCGCTTGGACTTTAATCAAACTAAGTAGCAATCTAGCATAGCATATCTGACCCATGAAATTCCGTGCTACACTAGCACTGCAACGACGATAGCATCCGTAATTATAATCAATGGCTTATTTGAAGGTGAATTCTTGATAAGGGTATCAAAATTTAGTCCTCATCCCGTCTTAAATTAATTGTTCAATTTTGATTTTTTTAAAATTAAATTGATCATTTTTAAAATTAATATTTTTATTATTTTTGTTAAAATATAGGTGAAGAGATTATAACCAAAAGAAAGTATATACAATTTATTACTAACCCCAATTTTTATAATTTTAGAAATATATTTATATATGCTTAATTATTAATTCTAAAAATAGTCAATTTGACTTAAAAAAGTTAAAACTGAGCAATTAATTTATGACGGAAGGAGTACGTAGCAACATTTTATTTTTTCAAAATTAAGGGGCCCAAAGTTGTTAGTAGTTAATTTTCAAGGTAAAGTCATTAATCCTTTGAAAATTTTTGTTTCTATCAAAATCAAGGTGTTCACTAATTGCCCGCCAAGAGGCATGATGGTTACGTCGTGTCTTTATCGTAGTGACGTACGTGACATTTCTTCTCTTATTAGGTGACGTACGTGACATTTCTTCTCGTATTAGGTGATAAAGATGATAGACACATGGTAATATTGAATTTTTTATTAATACTTGTTTTTTTCCTTAATATTTTCTAAAAAATATGCTAAAAATGCATGTCCACTAGCATAGTAATATTTTATCTATTTAGAGAATATAAGTGATGGTATGTTAAAAATTTTAGATCAGTTTATAATATAAAATTATAATATCAGAAGAAAAAATTAACATATGACTTTATTATATACTATACCTGAATGTTTTAAGTAAACCAAGTCCCCTATATAGTTCCACAAATGCCCCTCTAATCATCTTCTCAGCACGTTGTATGTTCTTCCTGTTAACAAAATCTCCATGCCCTAATTCTTTCTTAGGGTTATTTACCAACTCCTCCCACAGCATCGACGTAACGGCCGTTATGGTCCTAGCAGGTATGGTAGCTGGAATATCAAGTCTCATTGCCACCTTAGGCTTTGAGTATCCCTTTTTTGTCTTTTTCCTCGATGCCGACGTAATGAAATTAACTCCATTTTTTTCCAGTTCCACGATCACATCATCCGTCTGTGGTGATGTTTCCGTTGGGCTTTCGGTGTAATGAGTCCCACTATCTGCTTTACAAGCTTATAATTAGACGTTATGTACATGCATGCATGTAAATATCCGGCATACTGCAGGCAACAATGACTACTTGTTTGTTTTTATTTTGATTTTTTTCGCATGTGAATAGAAAAATTGACAACTTTTAATTTCTTCGATAAAAAATCTGAGCTCAACAGTCGCGGTTGAATAATATTACAAATAATGTATCTAATACAGTATCACACGTTCAAAAATAAGTTCATACCTGTTATACAAGCCTAGATACACAACATAATAGCTTGAGAAGTCAAGTTAGTACTTGTACGTGTATCTAGGCCTGTATAACAGGTATGAACCTGTTTTTGAACTTGTAATAGTGTATTAGATACATTATCTGTAATAAATAGAAATACTAAAGGGTGCATTTCAAAATATAGAAGCATAATGTACGACGTACGTACTTGTAGAGTATGAATATTGACGAAATTGTTGAGCTCCCATGGACGAATAAAAAGAAATAGTCAAGCACACACTTAAAAATATACTTGCAAAGTAAAAAAGTTGTCCATTTTTATGGTTAGCTAGGGAGTACTGCTGAACTCCAATTAGTGGGCTATTTCTTAAAATATACTTGCACCGTTCTAAATTAGTAGTTCAAATATTAATTTTTAAAAAGTCAATTTCGAATATTTAGTATAAGTTTGAATCATCTGAAAACTCTTATGTATAATTAAGCAATCATATAACATCATTTTCGAGTTACAAAATTTAGTAATTATTTTTTTTTTGTCTCCACGATTATTACACTAGCACATATTTGCAAATAATGAATAACATGCTTGGAATATAAAAAAACTTTTTTGAATATTTTCTCCACAACTTTAGAATCAATGAAAATGAATTTCCAACAAAATATGTATAACTAGTGGAGCAAAGGGCCTTAAAAATAGTAAAATATATATTGCATCATTGTCAGATTGCTACATGCATAATATTCCACATTGCCACACTTCAAAGGGGGGGACACACCACTGTAACATACAATGTACACCACTTCATAACTATTTTCTTAGGGGCAAGATGGACATAAACTTACCGGAGTAATCCGAGTTCCTGGCCGAGGAAGAGTTAGACAGAGAAAAAGATCCAGCGCCTGAATTATTTTTCGGTCGCCGGTCACTTAAGACTTGCTTGAGGTCCAGCAGAGACTGTAGCTGCTTATTCAAAATTTCTCCTCTCTCAACAAACTCACTCTCCTTAGTCCTATGAAACTGGTTCACTTTATTAAGCTCATCATCCAATGTGGCAAAATACAGCTTAACCTGCATAAATAAACACCAATATATAAATTAATTTGGTACACTTCAAATATTTATAATTTATTATTTATCTAAAATATAAATTCATACAACAGAAATAGTATAAATTTTACCTCATCTTCCTCGGAGAATAACTGAGAGAGCTCAGTTTCATATATTTCGTGATTTTCTTCTCCTCCTCCTTTCGTCTTGCTCCTTACCTTCAATAAAAATATTAAAATGTATAAAATGATAAATATACAGAAATTTCCTTTTTCCAATTTTTTTAGTACTCGTATCCATTAATTCCGCTAAAGATTTCGTGATGGAGAGAAAGTGAAGACTTTATATGCAAATAGACAGAAAGCACTTTGAAAAAGGAAACCAAACTCCATTACGGTGGAAAATCTATTAATATTTCCTCCATTTCGCCACCGGCCTTTTAAATCTTGCTTTCTTTGTAAGGTCCGCCAAATTTTTTTCTCACGGTACCTCAGTTTTAATCACTAAACTAAGACTTCGCTCATTGGTTGTCCTCCCACCTTTTAATCTTATATATACTCCTATATATATTCTTAACTTTATGTACCTCAATAATTTCTGGTGATTCTCTGGCACTATGGAGACGGTGTGAGATTTTATTGGCAAGAAATCGGATGGGATCGAAAATGGATATCCCAATATCGCATTCTTGAGTATGGTTTGATGATCTAGAGTGCTTAATTTTCTTGACATGTTTCTTAAGCTGCCAATAATTCACAAAAGCATCTTTCCATTCTGGGATGAGTTGAGCTTCCAGCTGTTTGGAGAACTTCACCATGGCATATATAGCAAGAAAATTAAAGAAGACAGAATTTAAGAGAGGACGATGGTCTATAAGAAGAAGAAGAAGAAGAAAAAAAAAAGAATTTAAGAGGAATGATCAGGGGGACTGCAGAGGGTTTATATATATAGGGAGTGGAAAGGGAGATATGGGGAAAGATCGCACGTGTATCAACAAATGAATATTAAAAAAAATAAAAATTAGTTGACTGCATATTCAACATTTTTTTTCCCGAATAAAGCTACAGCAATTGGGGAAATGCATGGGGAAAATTTAATTTTTACAACTGGTATAGAGTTAAAAAGTTGCATATGTAGAATAAGAATGATTTTATTTCAATGCGATAAATGCAAGTATTTGCTACATACAATTAAAATATTATCGATAAACACTATCACAAACTTATCCAAATAATTAATTAACTCACGAATCAAATCTAAGCATGCATAATTTCATGAATCCTAACATACAAATCTATGAACGAAAAATAAAATTTGCAAGGAGAATTTTATTTACCTCATAGAATATATCTTTTACTATAGTTTTCTCTCTTAAGTTTCTTGTGAATTGAACAAGATTAATGAAGGATAAGGGTTATATTTATAGGCAAGTCAAACTTAATCACCAAATATGACAAAATATCCTACCAAACTTAGCCTCCAAGTATTTGCTTAACAAGCTATCCCATACATAAATGGCCAACAAAGCCATGGGCCCTCATGGCCCCATGGCCTACCATGCTAAGCTCTAGCCCTCAAGGATTGGTCATCTCTCTTGCAACAATTGATTTGCTTAACAAGAGGCCACATCTCACTATGCTTTGCTTGACAACACACCATAGACAACAAAAATCAATTTGACAACTAATTATGTACGACAAGCAACAATATTTACATGATATGTATGTAAGTTTGCAAAATCACAATCTAATTGTAATACGCAACGGAAAATGGAAATTAAAATTTTTGCAACTTATCCATGAATCACCTTATGCATAACTATTAATTGATGAAGATTAACAAGAGATAATACCTTTGATGATTCAACTCTTGAACCGCTACAAGATCTACTCCTCTCTTGATTTCTTCAAGATCTTCCAATCTACAACCCTTTGTTGATTTCTTCAAGCTCCTCCAATTTTTATTCCTTGGATTAAACACTAGCTACAAAGTGTATGTAGCACTCTAGAGGTAATCCACCAAGAACAATTATACAAGAAACAATATTTTGATTTCCTAGAAATCTTGGATGGCTAATCCCATTAATTTTATTCCTAACTCTTAAGAATAACAAGAACATTATTTCTCTCTTAACTCTTAAGATGGAGGCTAATGAATATGCTAGGTTAATTAGGAAACCCTAATCTTATTAGGATACTTACAAAAATAATACTTACACAAAATGTAAGTATACATTTTCTCCTAACCCACATGTTATTCATTTAAGCAATTAACATTTGTTACTTGCTTAATCAACATTAAGCAAGTATACTACCATTTTATTTAATTTGCATTTTCATTTAATTTAATTCTCAATCTAATTAAGAATTAAATAATAATAATAATAATAATAAGATTTCTCTCATTAATTTATAATTCAATATTTCTCCAAATATATCATTATAAATATTAAGCATTTCAATTTATTCAAATAATAAATTAAATACTTAATTTATTATTATTTAGCCAATTGTTTCCAATACAAAATTATTCTTTTGCGGTGTGACCCTTTAGGTTCAATATTATGCCGGTCGTAGAATAAATAAATTAGAACTATTCTAATATTATTTATAATGAATTAAACTCCTTTAATTCATATATAAATAAATAATATTTATTCTACATCATGAGGGACACCTTACGATAATGTATCATGACTATCCGTATAATATGAAATCAACGTTTAATCACATAGAACCTATTCAGCAGTAGTTACCGTACAATTCAATCCTTCTACCATACAATGTCCCGATTAAATATAAGACATGAAATTACTGACAAGTCTTATTTTATTTAATCATATGCATTTCGATTTAAGAATGCACAACTCCGATTAATGTAAATTAGAAACTCCTTTCTAATTTTCATTCAACCCTGGCCAGGGATTTTTGAGTTGTCATTTATCAAATCGCATAGGACATTCTCTCCCTTTATCAGAAGTGGTAGATCCTTTGTCGATCATTCACCTACCTCCGTGTATACTTTATTATACCCGTACATACCCTATGATATACCCTAAGGTATTAAGGAATATGACAAAGTATAACTTAACATACACAAGGTACTATGATGATCTCAAGTCCAAGGATCACTTGTACAACTATCACTTAAGAACTTCCATATTGACAGGTGAATAAAACTCCATTAGGGTTCTTTAAGCGAGTCACGTTCAGTGAACTTATTCTCTAATAAGCACCTACATACTTGCTTTAGTGTCTTCACACAAATGATTATGAGATCAATCATTATCTTCTAAAGATCAAGTATAGTATGTACTAATCTATCCGGATCAATAATCCCAATATTAGTGATACAACGATTAGGAACATTTTAGTTTTGAGCTTTCTTGAATTTAGATCTCACTAACATGATCTCATCATGATTCTAAAATCATTGCTCGAAAACTATGGGTTCATCACATTTATTAATTCAACCAATTAACATGGATAAAATATGCCTTTTATTCTATTATTAATATTTGAATAAGATTACAAAGTAAATGCTTATTACATCAAATATAATTGGCTTGAGGGCATATTACTTTCAATGTAAATACCATAATCTTACTAAATGGCCCCCCACTCTTCAAAATCCCCCCCCCCTTTTGGTTAGTCCAAACTTAGTTTGCTTTCTAATTAATTTAGTTTGCCGCAATCGTTGTCTTTTATTCTCCAACTTTGACTTTTCTGCTACAAAAGTAATCCAGACAGGTAGGACTTGTCTGCTTTGGAGTCTAAATTAAATTGCTACTAAGAACCAGACAGGTAGGACCTGTCTGCTTTGATGTCTGTATTAGACTGATAAGCAGAACCTTCTTTATATTACTTCGAATTTAACAGTGTAGTGTATGCAGACGTATGGATAGTGTTTTAATGCAGAAATAAGTAAGATAAACAAGATAATCAGCAAACTACATATACATGTTGTAAGACCCTGAATTTTAATAAAGAGAATTTAATTTTCTTATAATTATTATTCTAAACAGTAAGGTATTAAATCGATAAAATGATAAAGTTACGGGTGAGATGTGCAAATTGTATTATAACGTATGTCGGAAAATATTCGTTCTGTCGGGAAATATTCGTTCGGTCGGAAAATATTATATTCGGTAAAATACGGCGGCGCCGAAATAACCAATCATTGGTGGGCCCCACACGACTAATTGTCGGATACCGAAAATGATAGAAATAAATGTTTTAATAAAAATTGTCAACGGTACTATCGCTTTTAATAAAATTATCAACGGTACTATTACCTTTAATTGTTAAAATATTCGGTGATAAAAATACAGTAACACACGGTGTTACACAGTAGCACGTGGTATTTCACATTAACACACAGTATTGCATCGTATTTCATATTATTGACTCAATAATTGTTAAAGTAGCAATTGCATAGTATTCAAACTCAATAATTATTACAGTAACATTTGCACAATATTTTATATTATTGATTCAATAATTAACACGACATAGTAACTCATATTATTTGATATGATATTAAAAAGATAGTTAGCATTATTGGCAATATCTAGAAGTTCTGTCGAGAAAAGAGATTATTTAATTGCGCGCCGTTTTATACGGAAAGCTCCCTCTATCCTGGGAACAATCGGGTTGTCGGAATTACTAGTCTATAATATTTGTGATATAAATAATGATAATAATTTATCTTTTGAATAAAGAATGATTTATCTTTTTAATAAATAATTTATCTTTTGAATAAATAATGATAATAATTGATCTTTGAATAAAGAATGATTTATCTTTTGATAAATAATTTATCTTTTGAATAAATAATGATAATAATTTATCTTTTGAATAAAAAATGATTTATCTTTTGAATAAATAATGATAATGAATTAATCTTTTTGATTAAGTATTGATAATAGAGGAATAATATGTTTATTAAATGTGATGGATTTTGACTATAAATAGGAAGGCTTAGCATAAAGAAATTCATAACTTCCTTACTTGCATTTTCTTCCACTGTCTAAAAAATTTTTAGTGTAAGTTTCTCTCTAAGTATGCTAGGCTACTTTAAGTGTTAGTAAATATCAGTAGAGTGCTACATTTATATTTCAAGCCATTTCTAATTTTAAAATCTTTTGTTGTATTTTTCTTTGAATTCCCGAGTGAAATTTTCTTATATATAGTAGCTCCTTAAAAAAATCGTAGTAAATTCATCCTTTATTGAAATTGAGTAATTCAAAAGCCTGTTTTCATTAGATTTTCGTCCTCTACAACTTTGAAGAGGAAGCAAAGTCATCTGATGTCATCTTTATGTCTTAAAATGCTAAAAATCGTAACTTGTCTTAATTTTCGACACTAGTCTCAGCCTAAATTTATAAAGTTCATAGCTCAATCATATTAACTCTGAATGGAGTGATTCTAGAGTTTATTTCGCGTATCTTTTTGAGAGTTACGTTTTCGTGAAAACATAAAAGGATTTTAAAAACTCTAGAACACCTGAAAGTCAAATTCTTTACTGCTACAAAGACGATCAAGGAAGGATTTGTTCGGCTATTAATTTTGTGTTTCACAATATCAAGGTAAAGGGGTTATCATTCTTTTTTACTCATAAAGGGATATTATTTTATTTCATATTCGTAAGGAGTGTCATTTTATTTTCATGTATTAACTTGTGGAAATAACCTGACTACGCGGACTACCGCATGCTTGGTGAATAACCCTTCGTATTCATTTATTATTAGTCTTTTGTGGAAATGATCTACCTACGCGGATTACCGCATGATGGGTGAAGATCCATTTACAGTTTTATACATGTATATTTTTATATGTATAGTAATACTGGTATATACATTAATGATTGCATACTTTCTAATAAAAGGGATATCATTTTATATTATATTCGAAAAGGGTTATCATTCTTTGTTACTCAAAAGTAATATCATTGTCCTTCACATTTGAAAAAGGTTATCATTTCTTTTTCATCCTCGTAAAATGTATCATTTTTTTCATACTTATAAGGAATATTATTTTCGTGCATATTTGTAAGAGATATCATTTTTTTTCATACTTCATATTATGGTAAGAGATTATTATTCGTTTCTCCAGCATTATCATTAAATAGTAAAAATTTCTGAAATGATTAGAATATATTTAGTAGTTTGCACTTCATCTAATATCATTTCACTTGAACTTTTTATTTACTTGAACCTTCTTATTAAATATTAATCGTTATCTTTAAAATATAAATTTTGAATATCATTCTTGAATTTAACTCCACAATTGGTCATCGTGTTGACAATTTGGACATTATTAGACTATGAACAAATTAAATGTCAAACCTCAAATGTTTATACTTTATCTTATTATTCTGATTATTTTGTCGATTCTTCATATCATTGTTATTGTAATAATCATCAAGACTAAGTTGTGGAGAATGTATTAACATGTGTGGCAAGTGGTGAAAGTTATGTTTAGCCTGTGTGGCAAGTGGTGAAAGTTCTGTTCAGCCTTTGTGATAAGAAACTGTTGGTTGGTATGATCATGACTAAAGGTTGTAGAATGGTATGATCATGACCATTGAATGTCTTTGGTGTAGGGTGTAAAGACGATATGATTGTTAAGTGTCTTTGGGTGAAAGTTTTATTAATTTAGCCTTGTGGCAAGGATGAACTATTGATTTGCATGATTATGAACAGAAACTATGAATTATTATACTCATGATCTCTAGTGTTATGATCTCTAGTGTTACAAGCAAAGATAGGTGGTAAAAATTCTCTTTAAAGATGAATTGTTTATTGGTATTACAAGTATAAAATATGGATGATAAATGTTTCAATTGGAGAAAACAGTAGATATTATGACCTATTTGACTCTTTGAATGTATTGCTCATTTCGCTATAGATATTTGTTGAAAACTTATATCATCTACCATATGTTCTAAATATATGATTTATTACTGTTGAAGGCTATTGATAATTTATTTATCTTAGTCATGATATTTTTTACTTACTGGTTATTTGTGCTCACTCATTTGCTTCACAATTCCTTTTGGGTAATAAAAGTGTAGTTGGGTTTAACGGGAAAAAACAGGGGAATGAAGTGATGGTCTGAGTTAATGGTCCGAGCTAGTGGATGTCCTCATCAAGTTATCAAAATAGTATGACAATAATTGTATTAAGAACTTAAAAGCGTATGTGTCAGCATTTTACTAATTGATTTTGGTGAACAACATAGGGTGGTGTGAACCGAATTTTGCGAACATCACACGTACCTATTATACAAGATGCCCAACCTAATACAAAATCTTGTTGCCATAAGATATGATTGTGCACATCCACTTGCTGATTATATCTATGAGCACTATCTATATAATCTTGGTGTGTGGTTGGAATACAATCCTCAGTCTGATGCAATGAAGATAATCATATGGCAAGAAAATACATATCATTGGAATGAAGAGGATAATAATCTTCTTGTATTCCTTTGGGGTCTATTGGGTCAACCAAGGACAATTCTCAAGGACTATGATATCTATTATAACCTAGAAGCATGGTCTCCCATGTATGAAGGCTTCCTCGATTATTTTTCAAGTATTTTGATTCCTAAAACAGTTATTGACTCTACTTATATGTAAAGTATTATTGGTTTCGAATGTAAATATTGTCGTTGTAATAATAATTGTAAATAAGAAAGTTCGTATCTGTAGAGTTGTTTTGGCGACCCAAGTTTTGGGGTGGTGTTTTGGACTCCGAAATTTGGGGGCGTCACACATGTATTTTCTATACTTATACATATAATTAAATCACACGCATTCAGTCACATAACACAGAGTTTATGTCACTAAACTAATCTTTATTAATCACATAAGACTACCTTTACAAGCCTTATAAAAATTCGGAATATTACAATCGTGAGCTGAATAAAGTAACAATTATATAAGAATAAATATTCGTTGCCTAGGATTGATGATCTTTTCGATCAATTAAAGGGTGCTAAATATTTTTCTAAGATTGATTTAAGCTCGTGATATCATTAATTAAAGATAAGATAATAGGACGTGTCGAAGATAACATTTCGAACACGTTACGAGCATTATGAATTTTTTGTGATACCCTTTGGACTTACGAATGTTCCAGCCGTATTTATGAATTTAATGAATAGAGTTTTCAAAAATTACTTAGATAAATTTGTGATATTATATTATTTATTGATGATATTTTAATTCACTCTCGAATAAAGGAGGAACATGTGATATTTTATAATTGCTTTACACAGTGGTGGATGCTCGACTCCAAGAGTGAATGATCGTTTTGATAAATGTTAATACGAAGTTGATCCGGGTGATTTATTTTCAGCAAATGACAGGAAATGATTGATAGAATTTGCCGAGTTTTACCCTTGTTACTTTGATTATCATGATCATAGAGTTCTTGTTCATCAACTCGAGAACTACATTATTGACGTAAGAAATCATCCCGACTTTGTTAATGTTTGTCTAAAAAAAGAAACATATTGACTACCTTTTGGTTTATTTGCAGATGAAGTTGGCATTAGTTTTGTGTATTTCAACTGCAAATGTTGAAAGAGTATTTTCAGTAATAAATATTGTCAAGAATTACTTGCATAATCGGATGGATGATAATTGGATGAATGATTGTTTGGTGATTTATATTGAAAAAGAAGTATTCGATACAATCAACACAGGAGATATTATGCAATATTTTCAAGAGATGAAAAGCCGAAGAATGTTATTGTAATCTACTTTGAATATTATGTAATCTAAATTCTTATGAGACATATTTTAATTTTAATTTTAATGTGTTTACATAAAAAATATATTATTAATAAATTTTGTCATAGCTGAGTTCAATTCTTGAATCCACCCCTGTCCGTCTTTATTGTTTTTTCAATGCAATATATGTAACTCTTTATTATATATATAACTATATAATAAAGAGTTGCATTCGTAATTTTTCTTTTTTCTTTTTCTTTCCAACCCCACTTCCTGCCGAGGCGCCCGTAATTTTGCTGCCGTCTTTATTGTTTTTTTAGCTTTCTTCTCTCTATTCTTTTTTGCTTTTATTTTTATTTCAGTTTAATATTGATTATAAAATACCCCGTAGAGATTTCGGACATATTCTGTATTTTCTTTCTTAGATATTGATAACATGAAAACATAATCTTAAGCTGATCTACGTAGACCAAAAGAAGTCAATTAATGTCTCCTCATGTTTGAGAAAATAAGGGTCCCATTTAAAATTAAATTATTAACTAATATTAAGTGTATTAGGTGTTTGAAATTATACTTAGATTAAAATGTATCTCAACTCATTTTGGAACTGTAGTAAAAACTAATAATTTCATTGTGAGATGCACCACAACACACACACACACACACATATATATAATAAAGTATGTTATCTACATCAGAAAATTTTAAGAATATTGATAGATTAATGAATCATACAATTCCGCAACATATATTACACATGAACCCAACATATATATTACGCATGTACCCCCTTTTTTAGTAATGATTTTCAGATAAATCCAATGGGTAGCTGTATTTGTTTGGTTGGTTATACAGTATGTGATATCATGCATTTGATAGGACGCGTAATTTGGTGGGTGATGAATCAAAACTTATGAATTTCTCACTAGGATCGAATTAAGACGGGATAAATTCACCTACTTATAGTTGATGGCTAGCTGAGTTAATGAAAGTGTGTAACACTAGAATGGTCAATTAGTTGATATATATATATATATGTGTGTGTGTGTGTGTTTTGTTGTTTTGAGTTGTTTTTGTTTTTATTTGAGTACTAGATTATAAAGTTCCCAACTATCCAATTACAAAAAATCTTATAAGAAACTCAATAATACTAATAAAGCAATATTATACGTGTGTTGTTTTGGGTCACGTCAACATAATGTAACTTTATTACAATAATTTATTATGTTGATGTGAAATTTTTCTCTTATACATTTAATTAAATTATATTGTAATTAGAATTACGTTTTTGATAATACTATGCCAATTTAGCGTTTTTTACCATTACATCCATGTGTTGAATACACGGAAATAAAATCATTATTTTTGATGTGATATTTAGGCTTTCATTTAAAATAACTCAATTATTTTTGATTTAAAATAACTCAATTATTTTTGTCTTATTATCAGCAATTAATTAAACAAATTTCGTAAAGAAATTAATAACAGGTTACCATCATATACCACACAACTTCCGAATATGAACTGAATGCATAAATTATATAATAGCACATTACCATTATCATTACATTACGATTGTATTGCATTATAAAAAAATTTCATTACATTACGTCTCAAAATCAGTAGGGTCCAACATGTTTTATTTTGTTTCACTTCTTTGCTGAATAAAAATATTAGATATAAACAATAGTTATACAACTACGACACAAACATATTCCTTTTTGTTATTTAATAAGTAATTGAAATAATTTTTATTTTATAAGCCGAGTTGAAAAGATAAAACAATTGTTAGAAAAGGCCGACAAGTGAGCTTTTCTCAAAGTAATTTAAAGAAGAATAATAGTCCTGATAACAGTTAAAGGCCACCGCCCCGTTCTAGCTGCCATCAAATTGGACGGTGCAAATCAAGAGACGGCTATTTTGTCTATTCACACGTAAATAAATGTTCTCTTTTAGATTGCATGTACATAATCTCCTTCTTGACTTCTTTTTTTTTTTTTTTTTGACCTTTTATCTTTTTATTGTGTTTTAAAATCAATTTAGCACATGTCTTTTTCAATGCTTCTTTTAAAAACTTTTAATAGCACGACGTATGTTGTAACAGTCGATATTTCGCTTTTTATAACTAATGTAGTGAAATTTTCGACCACGACTTGCAAAGCAAGACGGGTCTTAAAGTAGTTTTAGTGTACCTTTTATTCTATTTTAGTATGTCTTTCTATAACTTAAATTAGTATCCTAATCTAGTAAGTTGCCAGAATTATCTTCCTTGTCTAAATTAAAATCTTGATCTTCTTCTATCTTTCGACAAGAGTGAGTCACTTATTGTGATTTTTTCCTCGGTCTTGTGTCACCGACGAAAATTGGCCAATCAGTATCAGCAAAGTAATCCATTTGGTCTCTGTTTATATAGTTTGGTTTCAATTTAGTCATTGTACAATTTTTTTTTCAATTATTTCCCTCCGCTATTTTTAAGAGTATTACTTTAGTCCTCAACACTAACAATGTCCCTCATTACAAAAGTTGACATGCATGGCACTAAAAAAGGAAAAAAAAATGTTGATTTGTAATTTCTTAACTCCAAATATATGAAATTAAGGACAATAATATTTTTTATGAGATCATTTTTCTCAAATGGCTATTACTCTCCTTAAAAATCAGGTTTCTCAGTTTAATCAATAAGAATGATCATAGTTAACTTGCAAAAATTAAATTTTAAATTCTTGAATAAGTTTATTTTAATTTTTAAAATAATATACTTAAAATTGGTAATAATTCTTAAGTAATTTTCATTGTAGACTATTACACTAATTAAAATAAAACAAAATTAATATTAGTTTTGAGAATTTTAAAATTTTGCAAATTAACTAGAAAGAAAAAATAAACTAAATTTTTTGTTATCTGAAACAAAAATATGGATAACAAACATTATTGTCTTTAATCTCATATGCATGGGATTAAAAAGAATTACATCTCATCATTTTTTAATATCATATCAAAAAAAATTTGATGAGGTGACAATGTTGAGGACAAAAGTTACAAAAAAAAAAAAAAATAACTTTCAGTGGCAAACCAAATCACGAGTACAAAGACCAAATGGATCATTTTGCCAATCAGTATGTAGTTAACTTTTGTCACTCTCCTTTCCTAACTAGGCTGGGTCAAGTGAGCTTTAATTTGCTTCTTTCACTAGGATCTCATAGTATGGCCTTTTCGGTTTAGAACATAGAAAGAAATGTCACATGTAAGATAGAATATGAAATCTTAGTAGTAAGTACTTTTTATTGTGTCCCCTTCTTCCTTCTACAAAGTAACAAATTGGATTTGAACCAATGCTTCGTGTCTAGTGACTTTTTCCGCGAACTTCAGTTATTCGATCATTACAAAAAAGCCTATTGAAACCGATTACTTTGCTCTACTCTATATGGAGGAGCCTTGTAGAGACAAAAAAAGAAGTTCATCTACAAAATAAAATCCATAATTTATTCTAAAAAGTAAAAATTGCCTAAAAAATCAAACAATAATAAGTCTACATGTTGAAGACATATTTCGCTGCTTTCTTCATTACATACATATTTTTATTAAAATCCATATTTTTTTTAACCAACTCGTAATTTAATTACTTTAGATCTTAACATAAAATTACAATTGAGCTCAACAAAATATTTAATCTCAAATTTTAACCTTTTTTTTCTTTTTTGTTTTATTAGGGTGTCTTTTTTTAGACACGACATAATAAAAATTAAACTACTATTTTGAGACGGAAGGAGTATTGTTTTGAGTTAGCGAATTAATACGTTCACAAACTCTTGATATTTTCTCAAGTCTTTCGCTTGAAGAAAAATTGGACTCCTTACTAATGTGACAGATCTATATATTTGTTTCTTACAAAACAAATATATATATATATATATGTATATATATTAGAGATAATGCAAAACAAATAATAAAAATAAGTAAATAAATTAATAAAAAGGAGAGAGAGATCTAGAGAGGGATTAATTACCAATCCTAAGAGAAGCTGGAGAGGAGTTTTCAGTGGTAACTGAAGCTGATGCAACTGAGGCTACTATTTGAAGTTGCTACTAGCCTACTAGTTAAAAAAATTAATATACCTAGATACTTATTAATTATGGCAATTAATTATGCTAGATAATTAAGGAAACCTCCACTAATATATTTTCCTTAATGGTAGATAAGGAATGCATTTAAAGTTTATACAGGTTCCTTACAACAAATTAAAGAAATTATTGGTGGAGGTTTACATAATAAAATAACAAATAATAGTAAAAATATCTAGACCTATTTGGAATTTTTATGAATTTGTTTGATGGTAACGTGGAAAGTTCAAAAATTCATTGCATTACATTACAAAATAATTTATCTTTTAATAAATTTACACCAGAAGAGCAACTTGTGAATTTACGTATTTAAATATTTAATCTAAGTAAGACCTCGTAACTTGTAATTATTCTAATTAAATTGAGATAATTAAGTTTTGGAGATAATGGGAGTTTAATATTTTTTTTGATGGTATTTCAAATTAAATTTTTCATTAAATGACTCTGCAAACTATGCTTTGATTATTATAATTAGACTGTGATAATTTCATTAATATAAACAAACAATTAAACTGAGATTAAGGAGAGTATTTGTAAAGTATGATATAAGTATAACTTATCATTTCTAATTGAGTGCGTACGACTTCAGAGGCTCGGAGCAATGGAACCCTTTTTGTGTTTTCGACCAAGACAATCCCATCATGTTTTTATTAGGGAAATTGGTATATATGTCGATAAATATTTGACGAAATTAGATTCCGACCAACGTGAAAATGTATGCGATAAGATAGAATAAATTAAAGTAAGACCCTTCCTAATTTCTACCTATTTCATATATGCACATACGTCGTAATCATAATTCGATTGAAAATTCTCGCAATGTATAACATGACTCTTTTATTAACTTAATGGGACAATGTAGGAGAACCTTTTTTAAAGGGCGTTTTTTATTTTTTATTATTTTTTTTAAACGGTAATTTTTTTTTTTAATTAGCATCCAAGAATCAATATAATAGTAGCAAATACATAAGATTTGGATAAGTCTATTTATATTTCACACTAGGTAGCAGTTTAAGGTGAAAAGTGTCCCTGGCTAGAAGTTGGAGTTAGTATTGCATGCACTAAAATTAAGTTGGACATTGATATTAGGGGATACGCTTAAATCTGAAAATTTAACAATCGTGATGAGACATGATAACCGAATTGTGTTCATAAAAATGACGATATTTTGTAATTTTACATATACGTTTACATTACCATTAATAATAATCTGAGATTTTTATTTTTTTTTTGCAAAAAAATAAAATTAGTAATGAAAAGGAATTAAGTACTCATATTTATGGTGCACCCATTAGTCAAATAAATGAAAGAGTCTTATAATATAGGAAATTGATATTTTCACAAGGAAAAATAATAGCTTCACAAGTTTCTTAAATGTATCATCCACTCATGTGAGAAAGAACTTATAAAAATATCAAATTTTACTTTTAAAAATAATAATTCCCACAATATATCAGTAAGATAAGTAAATGATATTATTAATTATAGATCTATGGAGCAAAATGGCCAAGAGTCTAGACTACATATGATGAAATGATTTTTATTTATTTTTTATTTTTTAAATTATCCTAGCTAGCCATCAGACACATTTGTATCAACAACAACGACCATTCTCACATTTTCCACTCTTATGCTTTTTATTTATTTTGCAACTGAAATCGCACAACTCTGTTGAAATTTTTGTGGATCACAATACAGAATGCAGTTAGGTGGGACCTCAGATTTTAAATTTTTGTTGGAAATTCTTCTTCTTCTTCTTTTTTTCTCCTTGTGATTTGTAAATGGTACTCCCTCCGTCCCAAATTAATTGCTCAATTTTGACCATTTTAAGTTAAATTGACTTTTTTTAGAACTAATCTTTTTATTATTTTTATTAAAATATAGGTGAAGAGATTATAACCAAAAGAAAGTATATACAATTTATTACTAATTTCAATTTTTATAATTTTAGAAATATATTTATATATGCTTAATTATTAATTTTAAAAATAGTCAATTTGACTTAAAAAAGTTTTAAAAAAACAATTAATTTGAAACGGAGGGGAGTAGTAATATTACTGTTGGGCAGAGGTTATAAATAAGCTGGTACCTTATTTGAAGTTGGTGTAGTTGTTAAAAAAAGTAGGTAATATCTTATGGCAATTAATACCTGGATAAGGAAGGCATTTAAAGTTTAAACAGCTACCTACCATACAACAAATTAAGGAAATTACTAGCGGAGATTTTGATAATAAAATTACAATTAATAACAAAATTATCTAAAGGTATCAGGAATTTTATGAATTTGTTTGAGGGTATTATCGAAGGTTCCAAAATTCATTAAATCTAAAAAAAATTATATTTTAATAAATTTCACCTTACGAACAACTCGTGAATTTTATGTATTTTAATATTTAATCCAAGTAAGACCTCGTACCTATAATTATTGTAATCAAATTGAGATAATCAAGTCTTTTGAGGATAACGGGAGTTTGATATATTTGTTTGATGATATTTTAAGTTGGGATAATGTTAAAGTTCTCAAATTTTTTGTCTCAAATGTGTCTCAACAATCACAAGAGATTTACTAAACTAATGTAATGATATCTTTAAGACTCTTAACATTATCTTTTAAATTATAATTTTCATTAAATTAATAACTTGCTTTAATTAAGTAGTATTATAATTAGATTGTGATAATTTCACTACAACTTATATTTTGATAGTCACTAAATTAATGTGCAACTTGTGGGTTGTACTTATAGATTCCTTTTACCAATTGGGGCCTTGGGGGGCTCTGGAGAATTTATAAACTGTTGGTAGCCAGGTTGTTTTATACAGTACTGCGAATGACAAAAAGAAGAAAACTGGTTGTAGTGGCATTTATACATTAGTCACTGAGTGTGTGTGTGTGTGTGACATGGGAGCATGGACCTCTTTTTGTGTTTTTCCACTAAGACAATTCCACCATGTTTTTATTAGCTTAATGGGACAATGTAGGTGAACGTCCCTTCTGTTTAAAGGACACTTTTAAGGGTTTTATTTATTTATTTTACTTATTTTTTCATTGATGACAACTTTATGTGTCAAATTGGGTCAAATTTTGAGTCTAAGTCAAATCATAGCATATCAAGGTTCACTATGTTGTTCTCAATAATATTTTTTTTGAATCATCTTAGCTCATTATAGGTTCATTCAAAAAAATTATAATTAAATATATTAATGATAGCAATTTAAATTCTTGTATACATATCAAATTATTTCACATTTACGACGTGAGCATGAGGTATTAACTTTTCCGAATGCTTAATTAGGGATGGGAATACAACCGAAGGGAATGATTTCGTAGCCTTTTGGTTCAAAGGAAAAAGTTTGCTTAAGGGCTGTCCATATACGTTTCATACTTGAAGCTTTAGGTGAAAAACGCCCCTAGAAATTGGAGTCGAAAGCGTACTTCTAAAAGGATTATAATTTAGATTAGGGGCTGCTCTTAAATTTAGAAATTGATATTTTCACTACAGTAATTAATTTATTTCAACGCAATGTATACAATTAATGTAAGTTTGTACAATGTGTATTAAAAATTGTATATTTCGTCAAAAATATTACTCATCATAACGAAAATATAAACTCGGCTAATTTTAATAAAATAGTCCTTGCAACAAAAGGTAAAGGAATGAAGGGCCATTTGTGATTTAAAAAAAAAAAATCAGTAATCAGAAGTTGAAATTTCTAAATTATAGCAAAGGGTCGTAATCACAATGTGAATACTCACTCTGAATCACCTTCCACCTATGATTGAACTATTTAGTAATTTGTACTAACAGATTAAGAGGGTCTTTTTAGTCACCTTTCCATTAAAGTGAACCTTTTGTTAACCACAATTGTTATGCATCTCCCACTAATGCAACCTCCATTTTACTTTTTCGCATATACTATCAGCTAGTGTAGTAGTGCCCTATAATTTGTTCATTTACCTAATATTAACATTTTTAGGATTTATTCTAATGCTTAAGTGGGGATTATCTTAGCTAAAAATAAGGTATTAATTTGATAGTGTGTACTCCATTATATTAGATCGGATCCAAGGCTGCCGCATGGACATTCATTAATCAGTGGGTTTCAAACTTCCCTCCTCCGCCTGGTTTCACGGCAATAAATTCCAACTAGGGAAACACCAACTTAAATCCATTACACGTAACATTGTTCATGCCTGGTTTTTGGGCAAGATTTGACTTCAATACGGTTGCTTTTGGTTTTCATTTCTTGTGTACAAACTACGAGCATATATATTTTACTAAACAGTCTAATCAATTAAAATATATTAAAATTATAAAGCGATGAAAAAAAATTACAATACAAATAATTTAAATAATAATCGTTTCAAACATAATCCAGCCTCAATTAGGTCATCCCTCACCACCGATTGCCGATTATTGAGCTCCGGTTGAAACACAACCGCCCTCTCAATCCAGTCATAGGAATTATTCACCACCCTAAGATCTCAATTCAAACCAAAACTTTTATAAAAATTAAAATCTGCTCCACTGTAGAAACCAACATTAATGGCGCTGCTGCCGTTAAGAACTCGTCCTCCGGTCTTGGGGATCCTATCCTCGGCTGTGAAGGCTTGGGCAGGAGAATCAAATGTATGGCCTCAGTGAATATGGTCAAGAATCCTTCTTGAGTTATCAAATTGGGATTGTCATGGAGAACACCACCTTCTTTGTTCAAGCACAATTGATAATCAGGAAAATGGTCAATCATACCAATAGCTAGTAGACACCAGATATATTATTGAAAAACAGTTATATTCCAAAAGTATAATAGAATATGCAGATTTGAGCAGTTCTTCAGTATGAGCAAAGGAAGAACTGGTCATCATGATAAAACCACACCAATCTGAACAATATATATATCTTTAACCATTCACGCATCAGAAAAATTCTCACGAATGAAAAAAAAAATTCTCTTTCAAAATATGATAATGAAATCTTTTCACAAAAGAAAAAAAAAATCAGCCATATTATAGAAAAAACAAGTTCAACAAAAAAGAAAAATAAACTCCACAAGAAAAAAAATATTATTAGAACCGAAGAAGAGAGATATATGAGAAGGTCTCTCAAAAATAAAGAAAATTCTCCCCAAATTTAAGACAGAGACCATAGTTTTTGTCAAAAGAGAATAGAACTCCGAACATATACGACAACTGATGAAGTTTTTCAAATTGGGGAAACCTTACATCAAATCCACCTATTCGGACATAATCTATCAGTTTATACCATTCTCTTTCCACATGCCGGAAAAGAAAAAATATTGACTTAGATGACTCCACCCTGTTTACTGAGATGACTTTTGACATTGCAATATTTTATAAATATTATAATTAACATATGACACATTTATACATCATTTTTTAAGCGGTATGTTTTTTCTCGATATAAGAGCTCCAAGAATTCAAATAAATCAAGAAAGTTATAATAATCTCTTAAATCCTTATTAACATGATTTTATTGCACAAATTGTGTTATTTGGATAAACACTCAATTAGAGGGCAAATCAATCTTTTCACCCTCATAGCCTCATTAATGAGTCGGATAATTTTTACTTGCTTGATCAATTTTAACTTTGATTTTTAAGATTGTTCTCATGGCGCAGAATTATCTAAATCAATGGATAACATCATCCATGTATACCTAGTACTTACACATTTATGGATTATATGGAACGGAATTGAATGATTCATTCCACGTTAATTCATCTCCAATGTAGCGTTAGCGTACACTTGTGTAGGTTGACCCAACAATCATGTTGAATCACCTCCTTAATTAAAAAGTTAACTTATTAGGCTGAAATTTCACCATATTTATTAACCCTCTTGAATTTATTCAATTTGAAATTCATGTAAAATATTCCAACAATCTCCACATTTTACTTAAATACCCATCACAAGTATCATATTAGAATAGACATCACTGAACACACTTTCTTTTAAGTCTTTTAAGAGCCCTGCTCCATCCACACTCTTAATCTATCTATACTATTAAATTTATTCAATGTAAAATTTATATGAAATATCCCAACATTGTATATATGACATGGGCCACTGTCACACCACCCATGAAATATTTGTTGCATTGGGAGGGGGGAAAAGAAAAATACGCAAACCTGTGTAACTGTGTTGGGTTAGGTAAGAAAACTCTCTCCAAAAGACTTGGACGGCTTAAAGTGGTTAACCTAAAAACTTGGACGGCTTAAAGAAATATCCTCGTAACTTCATTTTTTGGTAGAACGTGGTCTAAATAATTATACAGAGGCAATTTGGTCATTTGGAGTTACCGCACCAATATGTTACAGTATGTGAGTTCTATCACTGCAAATTGTTGCCGCAGAGGTTAATTTTTTTAAGTCTGGGTCGAACCAAAATGAATGGTGCATATATGGTGATCAAAAATAAATTTATAATCACCATTTTTTATAGATTGAGTATTTATGTATACATTAAACTTACGACATATGCGAGTACACGGGTTAATTTCTAAAATAATTTTAAAAAGATTTTATTTATACTATGTTCTATTAAACTTCTATTAAATGTCAAAATTTTAGAAGTATTTTTATTAATTCTATAAGCTATATATTAACTACATTTCTCAAAAGTTAAAGAAATTAAACTCGTAAGTATTAAAAAAATAAAAATAAAAAGTGAAGAATTTATATTGATTATTTTTGAAGAATTCCATCTTACACATACAAAATGGTGGTACTAAACTATATCGCAATGACAAATTAATTTTATAAAAAGAAAGAAATTAAGAAAATTGAAGACGTACTTATATCTTTTATCTACTATATATATATATATATAAAAGATGTTTATGTGAGTATGTTGATAAGTAATATTATTATTTCTGTGTAGTGAATATGTATAAGTAGTATAGAAAAAATATACATTTACATGAATTTAAAAATGTGAATAATTAAATATTTTTTTATTAATTTATACTATTAAAGTTGTGAAGTTACATATTAATGAATTTGAAAGTTGTTGAAATTAATTTTAGGTTTTGCTACTTAATAAGAAAGGGAGAAGAAAGAGAAATAATTAATATGATAGTGAGAGAAAGTGAATAAAATGAAAAATATAAGTTCAATTAATAATTTTATTAATACAAGTTCAATGAATAATGATTTATTAACTTAGTTTGAGTTAACTCGACCAACCAAATTAAATAGTACTCCGGTGTGAATAGTACCCCAGCGTGAATAGTACTCCGGCGTGAATAGATTAAAATTCAATAAGAAAGTTCATAGAAATAGAATATTCAAGTGATTTAATATTAGATGAAGCGCAAACTATTAAGGATATTCTACTAATTTCAGAGATTTTCACCATTTAATAACAATGTTATGAAAACAAACAATAATTTCTTATCATAAATGAAGAAATATGAAAGAAAACGATATCCCTTGGCGAGTACAAAAGAAATGATACTACTTACGAATTATGAAGAAAATGACATCCCTTACCTGAGTAGATGACTAGATATTGTCTGATATATAGGAGATTATCGAGAGAAAATCTTGCACTAAAAGTAACTCTTAAAGTATACTTATACTCAGAAAAATACTCACAGTATTATACTCGCAATAAAAAGTTTTTGTATTGTGATGGTGTGTTTTCATCGTCTGAAGATGTATCCTTTTATAAGCAAAGTTTAAGGAGATAAGCGTCTAAAATTTAGTCATGGGTTTTAACCAAATAGTACTCATTAGAAAACTTTGGCCAATGAGGAGAGACTATCAGTATATCAATTTGGAAACCTTGGCTAATGAGGGGGCACCCTAGTTCACAAGTTACCAAATAGGAACGACACCATTGGAAAGTTCGGCCAATAAGAGTCACTCTTTGAAAAAATTTCACAATCTGCCAAAATCAAAAAGAAAAGAAAACAACTTCCTGAAAAATTTTAGCAAATGAAGGACCATTCCTTGTAAAAATTTCCTCCTCCGTCAAATCGAAAGGAAAGCAGATAACCTCATTTGAAGGTAACTGAGGGCCACTCATTTGAAAAAAAAATAATATATATTTTGCATCCTCCGAAAATCAAATAAGTAATTACCAATTAGAAGGTAATTGAGGGGCCACCCCTTTGCAAAACAATTCCGCATTTTTTCAAAATCAAATAGAACAATACCAATTTATTCATCAATTATTCATATCTTTTCAATTCGCAATATTTATTCACAATTAATATAGATTTATATATATAAACTATAAATTTATGATGCGTAAGTTGAATCCATCATATATATATATAGGAGAGTGATCCATAGTCATCGCTGGTTATGGATTATTTCTTGACCAACTAATTTGTTGCCGCTCATCCTAGTAACGAATGACCAAATTAGAAATGAGATGACTACTATTCGCAGGAAGTTTTTGCACAGTATCTACAAAAACTTCTTGCGGAATGTTAAAAATTCAAAACACTCATTCTCTATCTTAAAACAAAACTTTCTATTTCTTCAACCAAATTTCAAATTTTCATATCTAAAATTATAAATTTAAAGTTGTCAATCTATATGTCATTGGAAAGGTCTCGAAAAGATCTTCAAAATAAGAGGTATTGTTGATATGTTTTAATGTAGTTAAAATGTTAAAAGTTACAACCAAAGTTTATAATAATGTATTACAAAATATAATATTTTAATCCCAATTTTGGTCATTTTAACTAAATAAAAAGATGACAACAATGGATCTTGTTTTAAACATGTTAACGAGAGTTTTTTAACAATGTATAGATTAATAATTTTGGATTTGTAATAAAAAAAATTATTAAATTTTAAAATTTAATTGAAGAAAGAAACAAAATTAAGTTAAGAGAGACAATGAGTATTTTAATTCTTTTTGAGTTTTTTAACGTAAATAACTATTCGCAGGAAGTTCTTGGTATCGCATGAACTTCTTATAAATAGTAATCACCCCTTACTAATCCTGACCATCTGTTGTTGGGATGAGCGGCTATAGATTAGTTGGTCAGAAAATAATTCATAGTTAATGATGACTATAGATTATTCATCATATATATATGGAGCATTTCAAGAGCAGAACTCTTAAAGAGCATAACTAGCAAAACACCCTTCAGCGACGGTTTGGTCCGTCGCCATAGGTCCGGTCCGTCGCCATAGGTCCGGTCCGTCGCTACAGCCTTTAGCGATGGGTCCGTCGCTATATGTTGTCCGTCGCTAAAGGCTGTAGCGACAGACCAAACCATCGCAAGGTCCGTCTCTAAAGGGTGTTTTGCTAGTTATGTTCTTTAAGAGTTCTACTCTTGATCCTTGCTCTCTCTCACTCTCTCTCTCTATATATATATATACAGGACCGTTCAGAAGCATACCGCCTATCTAGCATGACTCCTTAAGGACACCACACCGCTCCCTTTTTTTTTCTCCAAACACCAAACATTCGTTCCAGACCAAAACAAAGGAAGCAGGCCTAGAGGGGAAAAACACGAATCCCCCATTTCAGACCAAAACAAAAACCTAGATACTGAACCAAATCTCAACTTCCTTGATCTCGAAAAATCAGCATCTACCTCTTTGATCCACGCTTCGATTCAGTAAGAAACTCTAGATTTCAGTATAGTGATTTTTAGGTTTTATGTGAAACTTAATACTTTGCTATTTGGGTTTTTTCATAGGGTTTTTTCACCACGATGTCTCTCATCTATTCCTCTGTTCACCACGATTTGTATTGGATTTTTATGGATTTGTATTGGGTTTTTGCTATTTAAGTCTCCGTTCTTTGTATTTGGGTTTGTTCTGAAGATATACTACTACAACTATGTAAATTAGTTATAAGAATTACGAATTCTGCTACTGAAGTACTACAGTGTCCACCTACCATGTAATTGTTAACCCTATGACCAACAAATAAAATAAATAAAGATTACTGAAAAAGATTAATGGAATTAATATGAAATCAGCATATGGTAAACCACATATAAATTCAGCAGCCTTGGTGGCATCATAAGGAAAAGCAGCCTTGGTGCCTTGACTCATCTGTTCCTCTGTTCACCTTAACGAAAATATTCACCGTGATTTTAACTATTTTTACTAACTTCAAATAGGCTCAAAAGGGAAAAGAAAGTTCATACATAGAGAGACATTTAAACATTTTTCAATATTATAGAATTTTTTTAGTTGAGTCTTTTTGGAAGCAAAACCCTCAAAGGCTAAATATGTTTTCCTATGCACGTATCATGCCAATATGCTTTCAGAATATTGCACATATGTACTTCTGTTAACTGCAGTCTTTATTTGATCAAATTCTAAAATTAGTTGTGCACGTACATTATTTTCAGGTTTATTAAAAATGGATGACATGGACCATGAAATAGGGAGTTGTGGGGAAAATGCAGAAATAGATTTAGAGGGGGATGACTTGAGTGCAGAGGGGTTGGATGTGAACAATGCTAAAACTTTTCTCTATTATCCTCAAGTAGCCGATGATTTTACGCCTAAGCTAGGTCAAGAATTTCAAATGTTAGTTGATGTTCACACTTTTTACAATACATATGCAATGCATGCTGGTTTTAGTGTGCGAAAGTTTAATGAGAAAAAATGGGTGGGAAGCGATGAGATTTGTTGGAAGCAGTATGTGTGTTATAAGCAAGGAAAGGGCAAACTATTAGCCAATGTGAATGTAAAAAGAAAACGTAGATCTACAAAAGAAGGTTGTAGTGCAAGAATTGTAGTGGTAAAAAGAAATGACTTATACATACTTCATAAATTTGAGGAGGGACATTGTCACCCATTGTCAACCCCACATAAGAGGCATCTTTTACGATCGCACCGTAATGTGTCAACTACCCAAAAATCTTTGAGTCAACAACTTGGCATCGTAAATATACCACAATGCCAACAATACAATTTTCTGGCAGTGCAGGCGGGAGGGTTTGAAAATATTAGTTGCACTCAACGATATTTGTATAATTTTGAAAGAGACAAACGCAATGAGTTGAAGGGACATGATGACGATATGTTGAATGAATACTTAAAGTTAGAACAACAAAAGAATCCTTCATTCACTTACACAATTGACACAGACGATGAAAAAAAGATTACTCGTTGTTTTTGGGCCGATGCAACTTCTAGACGGGCTTATAGATTTTACGGTGATGTTGTCATTTTTGATACCACATATAATACTAATCGTTACGGAATGATATCTGGTTGTGCTTAGTTCGCGTGTCATGTCTTAGGATTGTTAACCTAGGTAAAAGTGCTTAAGATCAGAAGATTTGGAATTTTGATCAACTATCTAACATTTTTATCGACTTGCTACTTTGTTTTTGTGCAGGTGATTCAGATATCATCAAAACATGGCAGGGGGATCACTGAAAAGTTGTCTTTGCTGTGTGCACACACAATTTGTCTCAAATGAAATATGTTAATTTGTCAAAGCTGAATTTTGGTCTTTTCCTTGACATTTATTGTTCTCCTTTTCAATTACTAATGTTGTTTGCATGATGCACTAAATTTTGTATTTGAAGAAGTTAATTGATAGAATTTGCAGTTGAGTTGAGTTGTTATGGTTTTAACCACTGGAATTGGAACATGGGGGCAATGTCCTCTCAAGTATGTTTTGATAATGCATTTTTAACCTTTTTATTTTTTTTATTTTTTTAATGTTCTTAGATTATTTCTTGTAGCAAAGGTTTGGCTACAATTACAATGGTACTAAAGCATTTGTAGAACCTATGTAATTGATAGCGAGGTGCTCGGTTCGCATGGTTTCTTGTTTTAATTTTTATGTAAAATTATAAACCTGACAAGGAAACAATTTTATTATGATACTATAAAAAGTTTGCTACTGCTTTGTAACATTTACATGAGAAGATCTTAAGGAGAGGCCTTTTCTAATAGTCAACCACACATAGCTTGTAAACATTCATATATAGGAGAACATTATTTTCTCACAAACTGTATCCTTCAGCCGGAGTGCCTCTTTAGTTTGCTATCTATTAAGCTTATAGCTGAGACTAGAGCAGCTGATTTTTTTTTTTGCTCAACACTGATAGTCTGATAACACTGAAGTAACATGGATAACTTTGCAGGAAAATGAGTTAAATTGTTCAACAGAGCATTTACAAGCAAAGTTTCAAAAACAGACTTCGGTCCTCACTAAGTTTAAAAAACAGAGTACAATAGAGTTTCATTACAATCAATTCATTACATTTAAATTAAGGACTTCACACATCCTAACTGCTCCATCTCCCAAACTCTAATTACAATGTTTTTCCTATTTAGGCATCTTCTTGCACAGAGATGGTTCCAAAGAAATTCCAAAGTAGCAAAAGCAAGGAAACGACTGTGATTATCTTGTAAATTCTCTCCTTGCGTCGAACTTTTTGAGTTTCTTTTTTAAGAGCACTTAACCTCCTCAACAGACCAGGTATCACTTGAATGGCTCTCGGTTGCATCGGAGGATCATACCACATGAAATACCCACAACCATAGGGCTGTCAAAAAAGACATTTTTTTCAGAACATACTTCGTATCATAAGAAATTGAAGAAAAATTACTTACTCTTGAAGTTTGGCATCCATAGAATCGACGATCAGGATTCAAATCAGTCCGTTGTAACATGTATATCAGGCGTTATTGTGACGCCCCCAAAATAGGTCCACACAACCCATTTTGAGTCGCCAAACATCTTACAAAATACAAATACAAATACGAATTTTCTCATTTACAACTAATAAGTGTAAAAATACCGAATAACACTTTACATAAAAGTACAGTCAATAACTATTTTATGAATCAAAACCTTTGGGAAATGATCGAGAAAACCTTCGTACATTGGAGGCCATGCTTCTAAGTTATAATAAATATCATAGGACTTGAGAATTAGCCTTGGTTGATCTATTAGACCCCAAAGAAACACAAGACGATTACTGTCATGTTCATCCCAATGGTGTGTATTTTCTTGCCATATAATTATCTCCATCTTGTCCGACTGAGAATCATACTCTAACTATACTCCAAGATTATAAAGGTAGTGCTAAAAAATATAGTCAGAGAGCGGATACGCACAACCATATCTTATGATAAAATGATTTTGTACGTGGTTGGACATACGACAATGTTGTGCAATATACGACAACACAATACAAATACATCTTAAATTCTCAATACATTTATTGACACACACTAATAATAGTGTATTGAGATACTTCTATTGTCTCGGACCATCACTCCATTCCCCAGCTAGTCCCAGCTACATTTTCCTTTCCTGAGAAGAATAATGGGACAAAACTGAAAAGGGTGAGCTCAAATAGCCCAGTAAGAAATATCATGACTAAGATAATGAAGAATAAAAATTTTCTTTAGTCTTCAACAATAATAAATCAGAGATTTAAAGATATTATATTTGTTCAATAACAACAACTGCAGCGGAATGAACAATCCATTAGAAGAGTCAAGTAGGTTATAATATCTACCATCTTCTATAAGTTAAAAGATCACCACCAATATTATGTCCCTGTAACACCAATCAATAATTCATGTTCAACAACCTCTCTTTGCACTATGTGCCAAAGATATTTATTTGTAACACCAATCAACAATTTCAACAGCCTCTCTTTGCACTACGTGTCAAAGATATTTATTTGTAACATCACCGGTCATGATCATACCAAACGCCAGTTCATCTTTGCACTACGGCCCAAAGAGAACTTTCACCATACGCCTTTGTTTGTAACACCAAAAGTCATGATTATACCAATACACAGTTTGGTCAAAATCATGTCACGCCAGTTCATCTTTGCACTACGGCCCAAAGAGAACTAATACCACAATTTAAGTATGAGGATGAGGATGATGACAATGATACAATGAGATTAAGGATAAGAAAAACTCTATAATTTAATCAGTATCAAAGATTGACCAAATTGCCAACACGATGACCAAATTGTGGAGTCAAATTCAAGAATGATATTCAAGAAATTATTTCATGCTTCAACTGTAACGTATAAAATGAAATAGAAAGATTCAAGTGAAAAGATATTAGATGAAGCACAAACTATTAAGGATATTCTACTAATTTTTAGGGATTTTCTCCATTTAAAAATAAGGTTTTGGAAACAAACAAAGATTTCTTATCATAAATAGAGAAATGTGAAAGAAAAAGATATCCCTTAAAGAGTCCAAAAGAAATGATACGTTGTACGAGTATAACAGAATATATGAAACTGCAAATGGATTTTCACCTGTCATGCGATAATTCGCGTAGACAGATTATTTCCACAACAGATTAATAAGTAATGAATACAAAGGGTTATTCACCAGGCATGCGTCAATCCGCACGGACAGGTTATACCCACAGATTAATAAGGAAAGAATACAAAGGGTATTCACCAGGTACGACACTCGTACATACAGGTTATTCCCACAGAATAATAAGGAATGAATACAAAGGGTATTCACCAGGTACGACACTCGTACATACAGGTTATTCCCACAGAATAATAAGGAATGAATACAAAAGGATATTCACCAGGCATGTGTCATACCGCACGGACATGTTATCCCCACAAATTAATACAGAATGAATAACAACCTTTATGAGTATAATATCACTTACGAACATGAAAGCAAATGATATTATATATGAGTATGAAAGAAATGATATTCTCTACCTTCGTTAAGTGGATGTTACTTTCTATGACGTTTACTAACTTCGGATAATACTAGTATTCTCACAAATACTCACAATAGCCTAGCACACTAAGAGAACTTAATAAATTTAGAGAGAGAGAAATTATAAGCAATGAAGGTGTGCAAATTCTTAAGCAAACCCTCCTTATTTATAGAAAAATCAAGGTGAGGTCATTTTAGTCTTTTCCCTAAATTTTCTTGTTTTATTACTCTTATACCCTTGACATATTCTTTTAATATCATCCATCCATTTTTTCTTCCATTTATATCATCCATCCATTTTTTCTTTCATTTATATCATCCATCTATTTTTTCTTCCATTTATATCATCCATCCATTTTTTCTTCCATTTATATCATTCATCCATTTTTTTCTTCCATTATCAAAAGATAATTCCATTATCAAAAAGATAAAACCATTATAAAAATAACTCCATTATCACAATAAATCCATTTTTCTGTATTATTGTGTTAAATGTATTAATATCACAGATAGCATATACTCGCAATACTGACAACCAGATTATTCCCAGGAAAGAGGGGGCCTTCCATAAAAATGGCGGGCAATTAAATAACCCATTTCCTTGACAGAATTTCTAGACATTGTCAATAATGCTAAAATATCCTATCAAATGATATGAATTACAGTGTCGTGACAAATAGTAAAATATATTATGCAGATGCTATCTAACAATTATTGAATCAAGATACTGTACAATTGTTACTTTATCAATTATTGAATCAATAATATAAAACACTGTGCAACATCGTGAGCCACTGTGGAATAACGCGTTTTACTGTTCTTTTTATCACCGGGTATTTCAACAGTTATCGGTTAAAGTTTTACCGCCAATTTCTATCACTTTCTATATCCGACAGTTAACCCGTTGTGGGGCCCACTATCATTGACAATATTGCCATTTCGGCACCGTCGTACGGTACCGAATATAATATTCTCCGACAGAAAGAATATTCCCCGACAAAAGGAATATTTTCCGACATACTATTTATCAGATAATTTGCATATAACACCCTTAACTATTATTTATAACAATTAAGCACTTCACTATTTAGAAAAATAATCATAAAGAAAATAATAAACTTTTATTTCATAAAGTCGGGATCTTACAGTTATGATGTGTTGGAGATGTGGTGCATGCAGCAGAATCAGACACTACGAAAACTGAAAACTACAAACATATATGATAAACATTATTGTGTGTTCTAAATATAGGAAGAACTTATGATGAAAATGATCTCCCCAACTCGTGATGTTTCCTTGTTTTGTTTCCCTTTTGGTTTGCACTAGCCAAACTATTTGATACTGAATTGATGTCAAAAGCAACTAAAAGAATACTAAAATATTACTAAAAGTAAATATTACCTTTACTTGGGCCTGTTGGATCATTTCTAGAGGATGATGTTGTGTATCTTCTTGCTAGATGTTAGATTGTTAGTAGTAGCATTAAGGCTTATGTATATTTTTTGTTTTTTTAAACACCTCCACTTCAAATTTTATCATGTACTCTGATTATTATTTCTTACATATGATACCTTAATTAGAGAAAATTATTGGAACGAAATATGCATACATAATATTAACACCCAGTTGATATAGGCACAATGAATCATGAGTTATGAGCAAATACCAGCTATCAAGTAAGATGAACAGAAAAAGGATAGATAGGGCCTTCGACATAGTGTTCCACATATTCTCTCTCATCTAATTTATAAAGAAAGTTAAATATTAATTGAGTTCAGATCATAAATTTATCAAACTAGCAATATCAGATATATATAAATATATTTATAAATTATAGACACACTTATTTGGAAAATGAAGATAAAGAACTGACCTTTTATTGGGGTTAAGGCAACTAAATCATAACAAACAGAAGAAGATACTATATATGATCTCCCCAAAAAGAAATGAGAGAACATAAGAGAACTGACCCACAAGGCACCCAAAAAACAAATTAATATCTCTTGCACTCTAGCAACATACATTTACTAAAGATAGAAGCAAAAATGAGGCCAGAACAATGAGTTATTCACTTTATAATAGAACAGAGCACATAAGCTATTCACTTTATAATATTTGAATGCTACAATACATGTGACTATTAGCAACTTCTCCCTTTTTAACAGAAGAAGCAAAACAATGACAAGGGTTCGTGACTTTTTCCTTAACTAACGGTCCCGAATACCATGTCTCACAGGTATTCAGAAAATGTTTAACCCCTTTGTTAACAAATTTTTTTGTTATATTATGGTAGGTGGACACTGTAGTACTTCAGTAGCAGAATTTGTAATTCTTATAACTAATTTACATAGTTATAGTAATATATCTTCAAAACAAACCCAAATACAAAGAACGAAGACTTAAATAGCAAAAACCCAATACAAATCCATAAAAATCCAATACAAATCGTGGTGAACAGAGGAATAGATGAGAGACATTGTGGTGAAAAAATCCTATAAAAAAACCCAAATAGCAAAGTATTAAGTTTCACATAAAACCTAAAAATCACTATACTGAAATCTAGAGTTTCTTACCGAATCGAAGCGTGGATCAAAGAGGTAGATGCTGATTTTTCGAGATCAAGGAAGTCGCGATTTGGTTCAGTAGCTTGGTTTTTGTTTTGGCTGAAATGGGGGATTCGTGTTTTTCCCCTCTAGGTCCGCTTCCTTTGTTTTGGTCTGGAACGAATGTTTGGTGTTTGGAGAAAAAAAACGTGGTGCGGTCCCTTTATATAGGTATGCTACTTAAGGAGTCATGCTAGATAAGCGGTATGCTTATATATATATATATATATATATATATACAGAATATTTCAAGAGCAGAACTCTTAAAGAGTATAAATAGCAGAACTTTTTTTAGCGACGGACAGGCGACGATTTTGTCCGTCGCCATAGGTCCGGTCCGTCGCCATAGCTTTTAGCGACGGAATATGTTGTCCGTCGCTAAAAGCTATGGCGACAGACAAAACTGTCGCATGTCCGTCCCTAAAGAGAGTTCTGCTAGTTATGCTCTTTAAAAGTTCTGCTCTTGAAGCTTACTATATATATATATATATACACACACAGTGAGCTTCGTATGCGAACTATAGCTTACGGACCAAGTGCGTACCTTCGCAAAAGTGCCTGAAGTGCACGCGGGTTGAATTGTAAAGTCGCGGGTCGGGTCGGGTCCATTTTAAACAAATAATGCAAGAGCAGCAGTCATGAAAACCAAAGAAGCAAGCTAACCCAGCTTGGAAGAGACTCTGAAACGACGAACCCAGCCACCAAAGTCAGAGCAAATCTGGCCAAATCCTCATCATTAGAAGCGAACCAACACACACTCTCTCTCACGGCGAAGGTAAGGTTGCTGATGATTATGATAATCTATTTTTCATTCTAAACATTCTTTTTTACATTTGGATTCTGCCCCAATGGTTACATATTGTTAAATAGCTTATCATATGGAAAAGGAAGCTATTTATATAATTCAAATTCATTTTTATATGAAATTTTAACAATGGGTACATATTGTTCAATAGCTTATTATATTGTTTAATAGATTATTATATGGAAAAATAAGCTATTTGGGGGGATTTATTTTTTATTTACAGTGACCATGTTTGTCGTTTGGGATTTTTTCTTTTTTTTTGTTTTTCAAATCGTCTTTTAATATGAAGAAAATACTGCCAATAGAGACCATTTGAGAGATATAGTGAGGTTAATACTAGGTTTTTGCATAATCTCTTCAAAAAGGAATGAGTTAACATTATATAGCATAAACAAATGGCCCTGTATAAGTAGTTATTTCTGTCCAATAAGGAAATGCTCCTAATTATCAGTTTGCTAAATGATTTGTTTGACGCACATATACTTGATGTTTTAGATCAATAATTGCATTGATTTTAATTTAATCGTACAGGTTATTGATGATCATTTAGAGGATGAAGTACGAGGTAATGATGAATATGGTGATAATGTAGACAATACTGACATGGATATAGAGAATATGAGAATTGAAGAGGAGAGAGATGAGTTAATAGAAGAAGTTGGAAGTGATGAAGATAGGGAAAATTTTATTTATAATCCGCAAGTAGCCAACCATCTCAAACCTAGTGTTGGAAAAGAATTCCAAACATTAGATGAAGTTAAGGATTTCTACAATGCATATGCTAAAGAGGCAGGATTTAGTATTCGAAGTTGGGCTACTAAGAAAATCGAAGGAAGTGGTGAAATGAAAAGGAAAGAGTATATTTGTTTTAAACAAGGTAAGGGAATAACAATAGCGGATGTTGAAACTAAAAGGCGTCGGGGATCGATAAGAGAGAGTTGTAAAGCAAAGGTTGTTGTGCTAAAAATAAATTCAGGTGCATTTATAGTGACCCAATTTATTGAGGGTCATAGTCACCATTTGGCAACTCCGTCAAAGAAACATTTATTAAGATCTCACCGAAATGTTTCGAGTGCGCAAAAGTGTTTGAGTCAACAACTTGCCATGATAAATATACCCCCACATCAACAATTCAATTTCCTTGGAGTACAGGCTGGAGGGTTTGAAAATATTGTGTGTACACAACAAGATTTATATAATTATAAAAGGGATAGACGTAATGAGTTGAAGGGGAATGACGGAGAAATGTTGGGTGAGTTTTACAAATTAGAAAAGGGCAAGAATCCATCATTCACTTATGAAATTAAGGTCGATAATGAACAAAGGATAACACATTGTTTTTGGGCTGATGCAACCTCTAGAAGGGCATATAGTTTTTTTGGTGATGTCGGCGTCTTCGATACGACATACAACACCAACTGCTATAGGATGATTTTTGCACCACTAATGGGAGTTAAAAAATATGGTCAAACTATAATTTTTGCTTGTGCATTCTTAAGTGATGATACAGCGGATTCATTTGTTTGGCTATTTAACAAATTTTTAGAGGCTATGCGAGGTGATGCCCCTAAAATGATCATTATTGACCAAGATCCCGCGATGTCTAAAGCAATTTTAGAAACTCTTTCGGATACATTTCATAGATACTGTAATTGGCACATATTGACAAAATTTTCTGAAAAGCTAGACTCGGTGAAGTATAACGCTCACTTGCCACAAGTTTGAGAGTATGGGGATACCATGTAGACATGTGCTTGGTTACTTGCAGAAAATGCATGATTTAGACGAATTACCACAACAATACATCTTGAAAAGGTGGACTAAGAAGGCAAACTCCAACATAGTGGTCGATAATGAAAGTGGCATAATGATAAATAGTGACAAAGAATATCTAATCAAGCGGAGTGAATTAATTCAATGTTCTTTGGATGTTATTGATAAAGCCCTCACAAGCCAAGTAGGAATTAATATTTATAAAGATGTTTTGGCTCATGCACTGGAATCAATCAATCTTGTTGTAGATAGTGGTAAAAGTTCATAATGTGGAATTGGTGGAAGTGTCGTCTCCGGGAAGATGAGTTACAATAAAGAATATGTTTACAATGAACCAAATCAAGTTAGGGCAAAAGGATGTGGCAAAAGACTTAAAGGAGGGAAAGAAAGGGCTTTAGGGAAGGCAAATAACTCAAAGGCTAGACGTTGCCATGGTTGTGGCAAAGTTGGACAATCACATGACAAATAGAATTGTCCAATGGTTGCACATCGATAAGTAATATTTACGTAAAAGTTCACTTTTTTTCTTTCTCAATCTTTAAATGATGTGTGTTACTCTGGCTTTTGTGTAGGGATTCTCCCGACAATGAAGGTGCAACTACATTTTCAAGTTCAGGGGATGAATATGAATATGAAAAACATGGTAGTATATAGACAGATTAAACATGATAGTATTTTTGGGATGTCAATATACATTGTACTACTGAATGGTTGAAGTTTCTGTTCTTGCATTATATATCATTTTGATCTTAATTGCTCTTTGTTTACATGGTAAAAATCTCAATTGCTCCTGATGCCTGTTCCATTTCTATGTTTTACTTTTCTTACAGTTACTAAATTAATTGTAGGACAACTATCTGTAACATTGTAGACTAATTAAAAGCTTGGGACAGTGGCTATGTCTTTGTTTTGCCTGGTCTCACTCTTCGGTCAATGCCGAATGCTGCTGCTTACAAAGCTTTTAGCTATGAATAAAATAAATTCAGTATATAACTCATTCTGCCAACTCCATTTAGCTTCAGCTGTACTTAGACAATGAATCATTTCCAAACAAAAAGGCAGGGCCATGAGTGGGAAAGGTGACCCATGTACAGAGATATGTGAACGGTGTTCAATGGGGTGACCAAAATGACGAGAAACTTGAAGTGGAATACAAAGGCAGGGCCATGAGTGGGGAAGAACTTTACAGTTAAGCCTTTGGTCACGACTCTAAACACTATATAAAAAAATAGATAGAATGACAAGGAGATATTAATTGGTTAACAAATCAGTGTACAACAAAAATCAATATATATTTGGCAAGGACAAAATCATTGAATTACAGCCTACAAAAATACAAAGAGATATTTTTGAATATTTTCAAAAGAACAGTGGTTTCACATACCATATTTGCCATAATAATTTGTTTTTGGGTTCAAGAGCACAAAAAAAGACTTCTTTATAGGAAAGTCTGCCAAATTGCCATATGGGAAGTATTATCAAAATCAAATAGTTTCATTTTCAATAATTTCCAAGCTCCAATTACATAAAATCACACCCTTAAATTGCATCAAAATATTTATAGTACATAACCAACTTTCAAACCAAGACTTACAATCGAATAAATTGTATATCCTTGACACTTCAATAAAAATAAATGAATGACAGGATCTCCATAAATCAAAACACAAAATAAACTATCCTCCAATAACCCAATACTAATAAATATTTAAACTTAATTTTGTCATACAATAACAGGAACTAGCTAGATTCATCGGTACCAACACAGAAAAACACATAAGAAACAAGCATATTACATAGACCACTCATAAATCAAAGAAATACTATGAAAAAGTACTATTACAACTGAAAATGGATCTATCTCATAGCCTCTTCCAAGCTGGGTTGGCTTGCTTCATTGGTTTTCATGACTGCTGCTCTTGCATTATTTGTTTAAAATGGACCTGACCCGACCCGCGACTTTACAATTAAACCTGCGTGCACTTTAGGCACTTTTGTGAAAGTACGCACTTGGTCCGTAAACTGTAGTTCGAAGCTCACTATATATATATATATACACACACACGAGAGAGAGAGGAATGATTATATATGATGAAGTACCTAGTGATTATATATGATGAAGTACCTAACTTATCTTATACTGTACATTCCTAAATCTGACGAATGTGATTGTAAAATGAAAATTACCGTACGCATCATTATTGATGGTGTGATGCGTAAATTGAATCCATATTTTCTAAAATTAAAAAGCCCACTTTTAAAATAATGATAAATATCATGTTATTTCGTAATTCTCAAATATTTTATTTATGCCTATCAGCTGAAAAAGATCAATAAACTATAAGACTTGATCAAGTTACAATCATGGACCCATCTAAACTCATATATCTGGCCAGGCCCATTTAACGATATTACAAAGTTTTTTGTATAACATAAACTCATCTTTGAAGAGGATGGAGTAAGAGAATCAAGGCCCATCTTTACACAACAAAAGCCCACAGATTAACAAATCAAAACTCCTTTTCCTAACAAATGTTTGATCAACTCTGGTTTCTGTTTTATCCAAAATTTCTTTAGTTCCAACAATATATATTATTAAAAATATAAATTAAAAATAAACATGATATTTTTGAGTTTTTTAATGAACAAAAAAGAAAAAAAAATCGTGAAGAAAACATGTGTTTTATGTTCAATTATTTTGATAGTGATTTTTTCAGTAAATAAAAAAAAGAAGAAGAAAATTTGACCAATTTTTGATTAAAGTTTTGAAATGAACAAACTTAAATATAAAATTAAATAAACAAACTTAAATCTAAAATTAAATAACACAAGTAAATTTTATATATTTCTATTATACTTTATATTTTAAACACAATAAAATTAATATAATAATAAAATAATAATATAAATATAATTTTTTTTTCTTTTCTCTTATGAACTCACCAGAAAACATATAAATTTTCTATTACTTTTTTTATGTTATCATAATTTAAGTTATTTATTTATTTTGGTCCAAAACTTAACTTTATTGCTTCTTCCTTCTTCCTCCTCCTTTCCATTGCCGACCCTAAAACCTCCCCTCTCCTAAAACAAACTGAATCAGATAGGTGACAAGGCTGTGGTCGGCCATAGCTGTGGTATATTGCTGAGCGGAAACTTTTGTTATTACAAAAATTCAATTTTGTTCGGAGGCCTGAGGGTTCTACATTTTCACCCAGTCCTGGTATTTTTTTTTACTCTCTCCCCCTCTCAATCTGCTATATATGTATAAATATATATAGTTGTATACACAGAGCAAAAAAATATGCACACATACACAGACTGTGGTTGTAATCCCTGAATCTCTGAGGTATATATAATTAATTAGTTGTGGGGTTTCATTAAATCTAGACAACAAGTTAATTTTGCATTTTCAGTTTTGGAAGTTGATAGGTGTACTTTCCTTTCTTATGTACAATTACAGTTTTCAGATAGCTCAGTTAGGCATTAAAAGGGTTTATCTTGTTCCCTTCAAGGATATACAAAATGTGGAAGAAATAAGGATATGAAGTCCTTAATAAAGGATACTTGGTATGTATCACTGTGAAGTGTTAGCATCAGAATTACAACCTCTTAGCATGCTCTTATTGTTGAAGCTATAAATTTCATCCTATCTTAGATTCTTGTATTAAGTCCAGTTGGTGATAGCTGTTGCTGAAGATTCCGACATTTATGATCCTAACACCCCTAAAAATGGAAACTTACGCATATAGCTGCTGAATCCATTCATCTATTTTTTTCCTCCTTCTACCAGACACCTGAAATTTAACCAGCAGCAAACACTCGAAATCTTGAGGATAAACCCATTCTTGGTCAAATTCCCCAAACAAGGAGTTCCATATATTTCTCACTATTTTGCAAAAAAGAAACAACTGAGTATGAGACTATATATGATATGTTAATCTCTTAGCAAGGGAAATAGTTTGAGATTATGAATAAATAAGGAAGGAATGACAACGATAGCCTGGATTCAGTATCTTATGCATTAATATGAAAATATAGATAATCTCATATATAAGGATTAACAAGTTTTAGTTAGCAATTTGCTTGTGTCATAATGATTTGAATTTTCTAAATAATATGAAGCCGAATGTTACCCTCAAAAGCTGGTGACAAAATCGAATCCTCATGATCCAATTTACTTTAATATTGTTAAATATCTGATCCGTGAATATGTTATCTTTGGGAGGTCCTAAATAATGTGGGTATGTTCTTGGCTGTTCCATTGTGTTAGGAGTTTATAATCAATCTTGTCGGTGCAAGATTTTTTTGTTTTCTTGCCTTCTTGGGAAAAAAGAAGTGCCCTTGAGAGCTATCTCCTTTTGGTTATAATATGTTTGTCAATGTGCAATAGCCTACTTATTCTTTCTGATTCTGCAAAAAGTTACACCGTGTTTCGCCACTGGTTATGATAGAATTCGTCACACTTTCCAACACTCTCTTGTTTCACTTGGAATCTGGTATAAAATTTCTCTGTATGTAATTTTAATACAGAATTTCCTCTTGATACATTTTCATTGTTTCCTGATTCTATTATGGTTTCAGTTAGTATTGTCTTCGAAATGATTTCACTGTCACTCTTTGTCTCATTTCAGATGGAAATGATGGATGCGGCAATGCCAGATGGCAGAACAATGGGGCCGGTAAATCCTGATGTCAATGCTACAAAAGTGGAGGATATTGGGCATCGTGTTGATGAAATGTTCACAAAGGTTGATAAGGTGAGTTTCGGTTGATTGAAACCAACACTGCATATCTCTCTGTTGGCTTCTTTGTCTTAACCTAAATTTTGGTCATAAAAGTCATCTTCACGTCTTAAAAGATATGACTGCTTCTTTGTATATTTACATCCATTCATATCATCTTCATGTCTTAGGGTTATAACTGCTTATTTGTATTTTTAGATTTTTATCGGTAGGTTAAATTTAGGTATCTACTTGATCATTTTATAGACATTCCGATTGAAGTTGTGACTTCCAGCTAGTGCTTTACATAGAAAACTGATCAGTTCGTGATGATGGTAATTTGGCTGAATCATTATTATCTGGAGTAGTCAATAGCATTAGATAATTAGTGTTACTGAAATTAATGGCAAATGAAGGAGCATAGATAATGAGGAAGTTCCTGGAATGTCAAAACATTACAATCATGAAAGAACCAAAAAATATGTTCCGATTATTTATTTATGAATTTTGATGAGTACTATAATCTGATTAAGTTTCGCTCCAAATTTTCAATGTATGCCACATTTTAAAAACTGAAATTTTAAAAACCATTGCTGTTTTTAAAATATAAACATGGAAGTAGATTATGCAAGATCACATGCGTAATATATTCTATTTTTGGAGAAAATCTTCTGCACAGTGAATGTGTAACAATCTCATTTCCTCTTTCTTTAATCACAATTACTGTGGAAGCAAATATTTCAAATGTTCCAACTTTAGACAAAATCTTCTACACGTTGAATGTGCAAGAATGGTTATTTCCTCTTTCTTTAACCTCTGTAACTTTTACTTTGAATCTGAATGAGTGTGTTTGTGTTATTGAAAAAGCCTGTATCTTTTGGTTTTTGGTGTAGAATGTCCGAGTCAAAACTGTGGACAAACTGGATAACATGTTGCCTTGTTACTGTTTCTGTAACATAAATGTGCATTTTTATGCCATTAATATCATAATTATAAATTAATAATTCTTTCACGGCCATCAGTGACGCTGCATCTGGCAAACCATTGAATGGCAAAACTCCCTGTTACCACATTACACATCCATCACATTGTAATGCCACAATCATAGTTATCAAGGCGACAAGTCGAGGCGAGGCGACAGCCGGGAGCTTAAGCGCTTAGGCGACAAGGCGCCCGACTAGTCGTCCACAAGTCGACAAGTCGTTAACAATGTAAATTTTATACGAATAAAATTATATATATATTTAATATTGATATATTTATTTTTCTAATGATTTACCATATTCATAATACATGTAGCATATCAAATCACAACAAGAAGTGAACAAGATCAAGTCAAAATGAATAATTTTATTATAGTTGTAAACTTGTAATTTTTTGAACTTGTACAACTTCAAATTATATAAATGGTGATACCTTTGTAATATTTAGTTTAATTCAATATACTTTATTAAAGCAAGTTCTTTCTCTTAAACATAGGTAATTGTTGGGGAATATATATATATATATATATATATATATATATATATATATGTATATGTATATGTATAATAGATTAATTCATATGTCCCAAACAGGTTACATGTTTTACAGTTCATAAAGATTTTGATGTCTTGGTATTCTTAGCGTATTAAGTTTATCAGTTCCTGGTTGTTTGGAGCTTTGAACTTTGTTGTCTGATGTTTACTTTGTCATTACATAACATAAAAGAAATTGAACATATAAAGTAATGCAAAGAGTGAAAGCAAAATAATATATTTTACTTGGTTTATGCTCTCCCAAGTAAAGATAAACCTTAGTGGAGCAGCAAAATCAGAAGCTAGTGGAGGGGCAACAGCTAATGGAGCACAAGGATGTGTGTATATTTATATAAAATATATATACACATATATATATATATATGGAGCATGGGGATGTGTGTGTGTATATATATATATATAATATACACATATATGTGTGTATATATATATAAATTTTGCTGCCCATTAACACTAAGGTTTGTCTTCACCAAGTATCATCAGTACTCAACCCATGTCAAACATGAGGTTGGGGGTTCAATCCTTGGTGGCAGCAAGGAGTGTGTGTGTGTCAAAGTAGAAAAAAAAAAAAAAATTGCTCAACCACCAAATCGTCCAAGGCGCCCAAGTCGTCCACCAAGTCGCTCGACTTTCTCCCCTCCCACCAAGTCGCCCCGACGCCTTCCCAATATGCACCGACTGGACGCCTAGGCGACGATTTGATAACCATGGCCACAATTGCACCACCACCCTACTCTCACCAACTTAATCAAAATCAAAAACAAAAAATTTGAAGCTTTAATAATTCACTCAAACAGTTTACTTTACTTTTGGTTTAATATAGTTTCAAATTTGAGGTTTGCTATCATTTCAATCTGAAAGCCAATTTCAAGTCCTTCTATAGGGCCAAGCCCTGCTCTTTGGCTCCTCAAATCCAAAAAACCCCTTAGACAAAGTTATAATTTTTCCTTTTTCCTTTTTAGTTATTATTATTATTATTTTTTTTTTTTTGGTGCAAAAAATGGGAGGTAGGTAAGGTATCTCAAACTCCCGGCAGGGCACATTGCGCCTACAACCACCACACATATCTACTTTTATGCTAAGTCCTTAAAGGATTCTGAACCAGTGTTATATTGATTATGATTCTGCATACTAATAGTTATGTATAGCCTACGGCAATCTAAATGCAGTGAGATTTAGAGGATGCAAACTGATCCTGGATTGGTGCCACAATACTAAATTACCATGTAGAGTTCCCGAATGATTATCTTCGAGATTCTTCCTGTGAATTAAGTTAGTTCATGTATTAGAAATTTAGAATGGTGCGATCTGTTAAAAGATAGATTGAGATTCTAATCTTTAGATTTGCTTTCCTATGTCAAAAGTGTATCATCTTATTCTATTGCAGCTTGAGCAAATACTCAACGAGGTTGAGCAATTCTACTCAACATCAAGTAGAAAGCAGCTGAATACTTCAAAAGGTAGCTCAACTGTAAAGGACAAGGATAAGGAGAAACATCTGGCTAGCTACAAAAAACGGCAACAGGATGCATCACGAAGAGAAGCAGCTGCTGTAAAGAGAATGCAAGAGCTTATGCGACAGTTTGGCACGATATTACAGCAGGCAATATGAATCCTTTCATCCTTTGCAAGTCTTTTTTGGAAATAGTTAAATATATAAATGTCTACTGAATGTATGAGCCCTTTGGAAATACCGAGAGGTTTTTTTTTTTCTCTGTCATTTGGTCTTACTTGAAACTTGTGCTGATTCAAGCGAAGTTCTTATTCTTTCTACACTCTACATTATAAAAATACAACGACGTCTCATTTTTCCTTGGAGGTATTATTATTATGGAAGGTTGTGCTTTGCCTACGGTCAAGTGCTCACTTATTAAATACTTAGTCACGGGTTCAACTCTTGGAAACAGCCTCTTTATTTAGGCTTCAAACATATGACCTTCCCCAGACCCTGCTATTTACGAGAAGTACCTTGTGCATGGGGAGCATGTTATTTGGTAAAGGTAATTTAAAAGGAGATATTGGAAATGGTCTAAATGCACAGAAGAAGAAATACAATGGGAAAATGAACATATAGTAGTATTAGTAGTGCATGTTGCTTCCTTAATAGTGTATAAAATTCATTTCAGTAAGCTGATGCTCAATTTAAGTTGAACAGACATACTATTGCTGAAATATGCTTTAAAACAGTGCCAAGGGCAAATAATAGATCTTGGTGTGGATTCTATGTACTGTACTATTTTAGATGTTTGAGAATCATTTTCCTGTACACAGGCAGCAATACTAATAGCATTTTTCTAATATAAATTACTCCCTCGTCCAACCTTTTTTCTACCCCTTTTCCTGAGTGTGGCACAGAGTTTAAGACATTATGAAAACATATTTATGATTGAACTATTATTTATACATTATTAATGTAGTTAACTGTATGGTATATACATCTGATAAACATATTTCAAAAGTATGATCAGGTTGATCTGTTTTTGGAACGTCTTAAATGTGTGATCTGTTGCAGTGTCCTTGTTGCTTCTATATATATATATATATAATTAACACTCCAATTAGTTAGCAAATTCTATCTGTCAACATTTTAAACAAAATACTGGTCATTAGTCAGTAGTAAAATACTGATGAATTTTCCTAACATAGTCCTGGTTTGCTTGACAGATCACTAAGCACAAGTGGGCAGGGCCTTTTATGCAACCTGTGGACGTTGTAGGTCTTGGTTTGCATGACTACTATGAGGTAGATCTTTTCACTGCCACTTAAGTTTTCTTCTTTTTGAACCAGATGTCGTTGTCACTAGTTAAACTCTGTTTTCAATATTTACTGTCACTTTTTTCAAAGCATTTTTCCTTTGAGTAATTTGTTTTGAATTGTGTATACTAGGTTATTGAGAAGCCAATGGACTTTAGTACAATAAAAAACAAAATGGAGGCTAAGGATGGTAGTGGATATAAAAGCGTTCGGGAAATATGTGCAGATGTGAGATTGATATTTAAGAATGCAATGAAGTATAATGATGAAAGGGATGATGTTCATGTGATGGCAAAAACATTGTTGGCAAAATTTGAGGAGAAGTGGCTGCAGCTTTTGCCAAAAGTTGATGAAGAGGTAAAATTTTCTATCAGAGGACTCGATGGTTTTAGTATACGAAAGGGGTGTGTTAAGTTTAATTTTTGATAGTTAGGAGGTGAGGTTAAAATATCTGGGTTCTTTTTTCTAAATTTTATCTCGAGATTGTTGGTGAATTTTTAAAACTATTACTTGCAGGAGAAAAGTCGAAAGGAGGAAGAAGCAGAGGCGCAGTTAGGTATGCAGCTAGCCCAGGAAGCTACTCATGCCAAAATGGCAAGGGATCTAAGTATTGAGGTATTTACTATTTGAACCAAAACAAACATCAAAATAAAATTTTAAAATTATATGATTTCATAAACTTCCACCTGCATAGTATGTCAGTTTTTCTGTTTGAATATGTAAGAATCTTCATTTTAATATTTTTTCAGCTTGATGAGGTTGACATGCAGCTGGAAGAACTCAGAGAAATGGTGCTTCAGAAGTCCAGGTTTGTTATAAATAGCATAACGTAAAATTTTCACCCGTGCTGGTTCAGTTTCATACACAACTCTAATTTGACTAGTGTCTAGGATTGATTTGTTTTGTGTAATACCATAATGATTTTCTTTTCCAAACTTAATAATGCAATATTAGGAAGCCTGAATGCCTGAATATGACAGCCAATATGATTAGTCCTTTAGTCCCACTCCTTTTAGATGATCTATACTAAACACTTATCCCAGTACACCGCACTGGCTTAGGCTTGTTACATTAACCTAGTATGGAGTCATTTTTCGCTTATCTTTTTCCTTCAAGGGATTTTATAATATCTCTGTTACAGTTAATATATCCAGTTAAAGTTGTGTATTTCAGTACATTGTTTTACCATATCAGCCTCATTAACCCATGCTGTACTCAAAATAACCTTTTTAGGAGGATGTCAACTGAAGAGAAAAAGATGCTGGGGACAGCTCTCACTCGTTTGTCACCTGAAGATCTCAACAAGGCACTACTAATGGTTGCCCAGAATAACCCGAGCTTTCAAGCAACAACTGAAGAGGTCGACCTTGACATGGATTCCCAGGTCATATCATCTGTCTATTTTTATGATGTTAGCATACTTTATTTATCCTATAAATTACAAGGAACATTTTACTGAATGATGTTAATCTTATGCAGAGGGAATCTACACTATGGAAGTTGAAGTTTTTCGTGAAGGATGCTCTGCAGATTCAAGGTAAGAGCTCAGCAAGCATGGGTGGCAACAACCACCAAAACAACAATAACAAAAGAAAAAAGGAGATTTGTGATGCTCTTGCTAAAACTTCTCAGAAAAGGAGCAAAAAACTCCCCAACTGATATTTGACAATAGAATATAGTGCATGTAGCCCATATTTTGCAAATCATTCCTTGGACTAGTTATCCTTATCTGGGAGTTCCTTCCTTTTAGACGGGATTTCACAAAATCGTTAATGTTGGGATCTTTTCCTACAAGCTTGAACATGAATATTTTGTATATATTTGCAGATTTTCTTTTTATATTTCTGTCTGCTACTTTTGGTATTATCAACTGCTGTTATTTACCAACTAAATTGAGATTTGGAACATTTTAAGTGATTACCTAACTAAACCTACCACAAGGACACCTAGAGTATGATAATCCTAGAAACATAGGTAAGGAATCTGGTAATTTTCATGCATTATGGAGACTTTTCAAGTCCTTGTATGATTATAGTGATCTTTCATGATTTTCCAATACTGCGCTGTGAATCATTTAGATAATGATTTTACTGTTTTATCCAAGAATATTATTGGTCTCCCTCAGTTAATGGCTAGTTTTGCTCGGCAGATGTGAGGACATATGTTGCGATTATACTATTGTGGCATCTTGAGCTTGCTCCCTTGAATTGACACTATGAATAGAAGTTAACTACTCATGAACTTGGGATAGATGAATCATGCAAAGCGCTCTTCACAACAAGATTCAACTACTGTGTTCACAGTTAGTTGAAAGGAATTGATATTTTCACAAGCAAAAATAATAGTTTCACGAGATTATTTTCATATGAATAGTAAATAAATGGGTTACACACTCATGTGAGCGAGAGCTTGGGGAAATATTAGATTTTACTTGTGAAAATATCAATTTTTCCAAAATGGCCAGGAAGTAACGATGATTGTGGTTGTCACAAAGAGTTTGGTTGTGATGAACGGTCAAAATCAATGTATTATTAGTTAATGAAATAGCCAAATTATAGTATAGCTGATGAAATTCATGAAATGCATTCGTCTCAGTTAAAAGGTTATAGTTTAGCTAATCATATCGTCTCACATATAAAAAGTAAATAGATTATGGTTGTTACAGTTAGTTGACTGTGATAATAGAGTTCCAATATAATTTTGATTAGCAAAACAGTTAAATGATGAAACTGCCATATTTATGGAAATAATTCATAGTTATATACTTTTTAGCCTTGCGAAATAGAAGAAATATGGAAATAATTCATAGTTTTATACAAAAGTTTTAGCCTTACAAATTCATGGCAAAGCATGTTTTGAGTGTACTTGATTCATATAGTCCTTGCCAGTTAAAAATAAAAGAGAATGAAGAAATATGGAAATAATTCATAGTTATATGCAAAAGTTTTAGCCTTACAAATTCATGGCAAATCATATTTGAGTGTACTTGATTCATATAGTCCTTGCCAGTAAAAAATAAAAGAAAATGAAGAAAGAATTGGGTATGTCGTAAATTGCTGTATATAATTAATGTGACTGACACTCCCAAAACAGCCAAAAGTCCCAATATGATGGTTTGGGTTAATTGTTTTATGGCGCTTTTTACCAGTACCATTTCTTTGTTAATATTTTTTTCCCGTCTCAATCAAGTCAAAAAGAGTAACCTACATGAGGAATCCCACGGGCTCATTTTTCTAAAGTCCAAGGCAATATATACTCCCTCCATCCTCAAAAAATAATTAAATATATAATTATTTTTCTTTCAAAAAAAATAAAATAAATTATATAAAGTGAAGGATAATTATGTTATTTAGTATAAGGTCCATTAATATAAAAAAATAAAATTATTTATCACTTTATGAATTTTATGGGACCATTAGGAAGAAAATATAATTAGAACTTTATTTACTCTCTTTTCTTTACTCTTACTTTTCTTAATATGTGTAAAATTTGTACTTTACTCCTCTTTTTTAGGACAGAAATAGTATATATATAGATGAATGATCCATAACACGTACTTGCTGTGAATCATAAATGAGCATACATCATCACTACTGTACAAAACAGGATCCAACGGACAGGATTAGAAATAGAAAATCACCCGTCCGTTATTATTAATTGCGGACAACAAGTTATGTCCGCTATTAATAGTAACAAATGTAATATTATTTTTAATTTTCGTCCGCTATTATTAATAGCGGACGTAACAATTATTAAAAGTGGACGACGAGTTACGTTCGCTATTAATAATAGCGAACGAGTGATTTCTCATTTTTAATCTCGGCCGTTAATTCTTGAAGTGGACGATAGAGACCACCCCTGGGCTTGAATCCAGCACTCCTCCTTAATGCCTCTTTTTTGGTTTTATTTATATTGGGAGTAGAGGTCTTGCTATTGCATTGGGTCTCTTTCATCTGGTGAATTTTTAACTTTCGGGGCATTGACTCAGACCAGGAAAGCATCCAATTCTAGCAGCTAGAATCAATACTTAAAATATCGTCTAATAAGAAGAGCGCTAATTTCTGTCTTACATCACGCTAGTCTCGTTCTTGAGATCTCGTGTAATAAGAAGAGCGTTACTTCTGTCTTACATCACGCTAGTCTCGTTCTTGAGTGGGGGGGGGGGGGGGTTTTTTCTAGTCATTCATAGTTAACGTTGTAAAGATAACAGATTTCAGCCGTCCATTTGTGAATCGTTCGCGAACAGTATAATGAACCCCAATCTGCATTTTAATATTGGAGAGCCCGCAATTTAGTTTTACAGACGGAGACCCACTATGTCAATATATAAAAATGCCCTCGTTTTAAAAGTAATTATCGTGCGCATAATTAAACTGCGGATTGGAGAATCTTACTTTCTCTATAGTCTTTATTTTGAATGAATACGAAATTGAGGAAGAGATTAAAGAGGATCGTAACAACTTTGTAATTACCGGTCAAAACCCAATAAGAAAAGCAGCCCTCATCGGTATTGTCTTCGGCGAAGAAAGGACGGAAGTAATCTGGGGTGAGAAATCCATCAGCGTAACACAGATGCTTTGAGGTTAAAAAATCGGGGCATTAAAAATGAAGCCTGCTAAAAATTACATACATACATACATACATACATACATACATACATACATAATTAGTCATGTAAGTTATTAATACTGGTTGCATTTTCAAAAAAAGAAGGAAAAACAAACAAACAATCAAGTATCTGTATTGCTGAACCAGACACAATAGAAACGAATAAAATCCCATTAACTTATAGTATAACATAACCAAATCAACCCATTATAAATAATGTATATCAAATTACAGAATATAACAACAAAATTGAATTTGTAGGGGCTGGGGTGATAAATAGGGGAAAAGGGTCGAACGGAAGTAATCTGGCGTACAAAAGAGATACGATGACTGATGAGGACTGTTATCGTATTGGGTTTTGACCGGTGATTACAAGGTTGTTAGGATCCTCTTTAATCTCTTCCTCAATTTCGTATTGGTTCAAAATAAAAACTATAAAAAAAAGAATTCTGGCCAATTTAACGTAATAAAAAAAACAAAAAAAACTCTCTAATCCACAGTTTAATTGTGCGAATGAGAATTATTTTTTTAAAATTTTTTTTTTTTGTACATTGACATAGTAGACCTTCGTCTGCAGAATTAAACTGCGCGTTCATTCATATTAAAGTACGAATTGGGTTTCCATTAAATCATTTGATCCGCGAATAGACGGCTAAAATATGTTGTAAGGATAATTTTATTCTTATAACGTTAATTATGAATCAATCCTCATATATATATATATATATAGATCTTATTAGAGTGAAGTTAACACTAATTTTGTTCTAATAACTTCATATAACTTTTCATTGTATTAAATATAAAAACATCAATGCAATTTTTTTTATACCCACCCTAACTGGATCCTATACACGAGGATAACATGTTTGGGGGGCAGTGAAAACTACCATCTTTTAACGGAGAGTGAACATTTTAATAACAGTTCCGTCTTTTTATAAATTTTACTCCTTTCGTTTCAAATTAATTGCTCAGTTTTGACTTTTTTAAGTCAAATCGACTATTTTTAGAATTAATAATTAAGCATATATAAATATATTTCTAAAATTATAAAAATTGGAGTTAGTAATAAATTGTATATACTTTCTTTTGGTTATAATCTCTTCACTTATATTTTAGCAAAAATAGTAAAAAGATTAGTTTTAAAAATGGTCAATTTAACTTTAAAAAGTTAAAACTAAGCAATTAATTTAAAACGAAGAGAGTATTAATAATAATTTTGTTATTTTATCATTTTACTGATTAAAACTACATTATTTTGATATGCAATAAATTCTGTGTCCAGCATTATATATGTTTTCCATATGGTGGATAACATCATGGTCGTGGCAATTAGCAAAGACATTTTATTGATGACACTGTTAATTATATTGCTTTAAACTATTCACCACATCTAACTAACTGGTTAACCCCCCACACACACACACACAGATATATATATATATATATATGATGACATGGACCCTATATTCATGAATCATGAGCATGATTTCAGGAACGTACGTTTTAATCATAGTACTATCTTGGTAGGGAAAAGGCTTTAAGTTAACAACCATATTCCTTTGTATTCTATCAACACAAATGGCAACAGTTTGTTCAAAAAATACCAGGGCGACGCACACATACATATGCGTAGACATACACAAATTATGACATAAATAGGCCAAGGCATGATGACCTTTTGTTTTAAATGACAGACGGAAACATCTCTTCTAGTCTATTTGTACTTGAACAAAAAAAACGAAAAAGGAAACTTCTCAATATACTTTGTGGTTTGTCTTTCCTAAACTAGTTTCTGATCTTTGGGATAGGGTTTCACAAATTCATCGTCTTTGATGATGTGTTATTGAATAAAACTAATGGTATCATGTGACATAACCAGTTACAAAAATATGAAATCAGTATAATAATGATATATCATTTGAAACATTATTTAAGACAACAATAAAATATTTAAAACTTATAACATTATCTTAGTTAAAAACACTCTTGTGATGCCACCAACACTTAAAACATAATTTTTGATATAAAGTGTTTTAGGCTTATCATCCGGCGTACAAAATATTATGAAAATACTCAACTCCAACAATTTATGTAAGGATGTAAACGAGTCTAGTTTAATTTTTTTTGAAAAAAATAATAATAATGATGAATATATCAAATTAAGTTGAGTTTTGAAGCGTATTCATCTGTGGTGTTTGAGTTTGACTCGTTTAATAAACGAATTGTTTAGATTTTTTGTCAACTCGTGTTGAATACGAGGGTTTTTTTTTTTTTTTTGGTTCATGTATATAAGTTGACAAAAGATCATGGCTATTAATTGCCGAAAATGCATCACAACACCTAAATGGGAGTCAGCATTCGAAATGCTCAACTAAATCATCCATCACACAAATCAAAACCTTCAACTACTCTCTTACCATCTTGCTAGCTAATTCTCACTTCTCAGTCAGTAGCATCATAATCATAATTTATAAAATGAACCGTCACCCACCATCTGAATTATACGACAAAAATCAACCCCCATCAGAATAACAAGAAAATTTTGTATATTCCCAAAACTTTATATAGTATCTGGTGATTTATCAAGTATAATCTTCAAATAAATTGAAAAGATAAGTTCTGTTGACTTTAGTTTAAAGTAAGATTGTAATGGGACATATATCACATTATCTTTTACTACTATGTACAGCACATAAATTCGCTGCATGAAAAAAAAAAGAATATCTATATCATCCTCGAATCTCCTTCCATATATATATATACCCGCAAATTAAAATGATTTCAATCCACACACATAAAGGTAAAGAAAGTTCATGAAGATAACAAGTTTAAAATTGTGCAGAGCTGGGTTATGTTTGTTTACAAAAAATATGTTTGGAATTAGACTATTTATCTTAATTTAATATTATTTCAGACTATTTAATCGTTTGACGACAAACTATTAGTCCCTTAATGTAATACTATTAGTCTCATAAAACCATTTGATAACTTAAAATAAGGGGAACTATTAATCCCACATTTATCATGAAATTATATAATCTCTCATAAATAATATTTGGAATGACCAAAAAATAGTCCATGGGACTATTTAAAGGACTATTAATCCCTAATCATGGGATAAAATAGTCCAAAGTAGTGTTAAATTAAAACAAATAACTCAATCTCAAGTACATTTTTTGCAAACAAATATGGCCTTAATTAGTTCCTTGTATTTAAACTATATCTTATATAAACAGTTGTTCGAACTTACTTTTTCCATATATATATATATATATATATGTGTGTGTGTGTGTGTGTGTGTGTGTGTGTGTGTGTGTGTGTGTGTAGGCAAAGAAATCATACCTTTCTCAAATTAGAGTTTCGTGTGAGTTGAGGAGGAGAGAAATTTACAAAAAGTACGAAAATAATTGAAGAATTGAAGAGGGAGAAGAATGGGTGAACACTTACTCTAGCAACACATGACAAAACTCTTAAAGAGAAAGAGGCTTCTCGGGAGTCTCGGGTCTAGAGATAATCCAAAAATCTCTTCTACTGAAATGGAAGGAATATTTATAGAGTTTTCTGGTAAGTGATCATGTGTCTGGCACATGTCTGGGTCATGTGTCTGGCATGTGACTTTAGGTGAAATTCTAAAAATACCCTTAGTTATCCAAGTAATGCTCAAATCGTTCTGTCCTTCTAGCTGCCAATTCAATCCCTCAACAATTTTCAAAACGAGTTGCCTCCATAAACTTTCTGCCTCGGGACTCATGGAGACCTCTCTCAAGTCTCGTATTTCAAGGTTGTCTTTATTGTTCAATCCATGCCTTTCCATTTTTCTTTCTTTATCTGAACATCATGTCATTTGATTTCATCGTCGGAAACTTCTGAGGAGCTCGACACGAATCTGGGGAGGTCATGCCCTAGGGGCTGAACCCTAAGGAGTCAAACCCTAGGTTCATGCCTCCTTCGATCCCCTTCATTCGCCTTGGCCTTTCTTGCTAAATTTTCATCCTTTTCTCCTGATTCAGAAGTTTCTCTTGTCATGGAAGATTCAAGGAAAACCATTCCTAGACCCTCACAAGCTTTTTTGCCTCTTTCCTTGGTTCGAGTTTGTTATTCCGTCATTGCACTGCTCAAAACTTGTCCGGCACGACATTTGAGAGTTTGAAGAGGTGTCCCCTAGAAGGCCAAACTCTAGGGTGGCCGAACCCTAGGGTGCCTAGGGGGTCACCTTAGTTTTCTTGTTTTTTCTTTGTTCGTTTTTCTTATTTTGTTCTTATTTCGTTCTGGTAGTTCAAATCAAGTTCAATCGAAAAAGTCGTTGTCGAAGTTTATCACAAGGTGGGACCACCTAAGGGTGGACGAACCCTAAAGGGTCGGAACCCTAAGTGTTCTCCCTTTTGTTCATTTATTGTTTGTTTCGTTCATTTATTTTCGTCTTGTTCATTTATTTTCGACTTTTCCGTCTTTCATTTAATGTTTTAATTAAATCACATGTAAATCTTAATTTATACTTGAACCCACAAACAAACTTAACTTTAATTCATATATATGTGTGGAGTGGAGGGGAGGGGTGGGCTGGGGGAGGGAGCACTTACAACTTCAATGACATGAACGATCGACCATGAACTTAAAATATACATGTTGTATGTCCATGCACGAACAACTTTCTATCAAAATGTAACAATACTATGTATATAAATAAATGTGAGATCTCATATATGTTCAACACACATGAGGGAAAAAAGTGATTATTTTGTCTTAGATCTTCATTTCGACATTTTAAAATGAACAGTTTATATAGAGAATTGTTATTTTTACCAGTAAAAATTGATATTTTTACAAAATCTCTCTTATATAAGTGTGAGACCTATTTATTATTCATGTGAGAGAGATCTTGTGGAGCTATCACTTTTGTTCATAAAAATATCAATTCCCTTTATATGTTAGCACAGTCTATAAAAACAAATTATATTTTATACTACAGCTAGATGCATTTTAGATGACCTTAGTTATACAAACGCAATTATATAAATATAACTTTTTTGTATGCATTTTAGATGATCTTACTTATACAATGTTGTCAACTAATTTATAGTCTCAGATAGACTTCGAAGAAAATTGCAGGAGGTAGAGAGAGAGAAAGATAGATATTCATAACATACAAACGCAATTATATAAATATAGCTTTGTTGTATAGACCGATCAAATGGACTCTCCATTATGAACTGTTTAGAATCAAACCCTTCTTAGACACAGAAATTAACTTACTTCAATGCGTCCTATGCACCCTACACACGCATATATATAGATATTGAGTGTAAGTACATATATGTGTGTGTGTGTGTGAAATGATCTTCATGCATATATGAACCCAAGAAAACTACCAAAATTTATAAACTAAATAAACCAAATGAGTTGGAAGGAAACAGATAAAACAACAACAACGATATATAAAAGTAATTAACAAAGGTTTTCCTAAGGCCAAAGATACTATAACAACATACAGCAAGAAACATAAAAGAGAAAGAGAAAGGGTATATAGCATTTGAGAAACTCTCATGAATGGACTCCCCACCTCTTGAGACTGAAGGTATTAATCCAGTAAGGAGGTCACCGTTTCTTTAAATGGACCAAATTAAACTCCCCGCCAATAAGGTAGCGACACTGCATGTCACATTTGAATCCATCTGCTCAGCTGGGTAGGATTAATTATACCAGGAATGTGGGCCCCATCAGTCTTCAGCAAATTTGCCAACTCAGCATAACTCTGGCTATTATTATTTGGCTTTACCTTCCTATTCGGCTCGGCTATCTTCTCCTTTCCCAGCAGACTCGGCTTCCCTCGTCTTTGGTCGGTTGAAGATCTAGATGATAAAGGTACGGCTTCGGCTCGAGCTGGGTCAAACTTCTGACCCATCAAAGTGCCTTTTGTCAGGAATTCGTGAGCTAGGTAGCCGGCTAAGAGCCGGTTTGAGGACCGCGGCGGCTCAGATGCCTTAGACGGCGGAGCCATGATTTTAGCGGCGACTGGAAGCGGTGGTGGGGTTGGCGGTGGGCCTGGTAGCGGGTAAGATGATTCTGTTTCTTTTCGCTTTCGGGAGGCGCTGTGCGTCAAGATTCGGCGCGGTGGTGGGTGGTAGTGGCTCATTCTAGCCGCTTGTTCAGTTTATTACGCCACGTCAGCAACTAAAACTAGATGTAGATTGTGGTACTTAGCGGGGGTAAAATGGTCATATGAAAGCGAGGGGAAAAGAAACGAACAAAACGAATAATTTGTTGTACTCAGTGGGGGTAAAATGGACATATGAAAATGAGACGAGAGCAAAAGAAACTGCCAAAACGGATAAAAAAAATTGCTTGACGATTAAAACAGATGTAAATGTGACTGGGAGAAAAGGGCACAAAAGTAAATACGAAAATTTATTCTAAAAAATACAACAAATATCAGAAAAATTTAGAAAATTGTTATAGAGAAGGAACTGGGGATTCTCAGGCTCTGGGCTGAAAATGGATCGAGATGGGTTCTGGCCGGAATCTGAAAATTACTGACGGATCTGGGATTAGAAATGGTGTCGGAGGATATCGCCGGCGGTGGTCTCCGGTGGTCGCCGGCAGAAAAAGAGGAGAGGAAGGGAGAGCTATTCCAAGAGAGAGAAAGGAGGAAAAGATGGGGAAGAAGGAAGATAATGGGGTTTTATAGAGGAGAAGTTAGACGAGCGGAAGGTTTCATGCATTTATAGTGTGAATATTTTATAATAAACCCCTACATTTGTCTATAATTACCTAATATTGCCATTGGATAACGTCTCTTGTGGTTTTCTAACACGCTGGATTAAGACTTGGAAATTACACTGGCCCCTCCGATTGTTGGCTCAGATTCGGAAGGGATAAGGACGTTTGGGTCATTTACTTTAACAATATATATGGCTTCTTTTGTCTTTACACTTGCGTACACGGGGGACCGAAAGAACGGCCATTTTGTAATTACGAGTAACTATGGTGGCTATCTTGGGATTTACAGGTGTGGCACGAACATTTAGCATTTACCCTTACGAATGTAATGTTTGATAATCCTCCCCTCGGTTGGGTGTGAATTGGATGTTTCCTAAATGGTGCAAGTGAATTATCTCAATAATGGGACCTAATTCTCATTTTATTCTTTTCCAAATATTGACTATTTAAATAAAATTCTATAGACTAATTAAAAGAAGAATATTACGAAAATATGAAATCGATTAGAATTTTATAATTTAACTATATATGTCAATTTCATAATTTTAATGTGTACAAACATTTATTTTTCCTTCATATCACCACTCTTAACTTGTGCATATAAATGTAATCTCGAAATAAAATTTTAGTTGACTTATTTATTTTGTAATTTTAATTGGTTTAATTTTTCATAAATACGGTTTTTAACTTATGCGTATAAATATAAGCTCCGTACACAATTTTAGTTGAGCTTTATTTTTTTTCATAAATACCGTTCTTTAAGTACTTGTGTATATAAAATCTAAGTTTGGGGTAAAATTTTAGTTATCTTGTAGTTCGCAATTTTAATGAGTTCAAATATTTACTTATATTTTTTTTTCTAAATTTAATACCATTTTTTAATTGTGCGTATAAATGTAAGCTTGGGATAAAATTTTAGTTGAATTTTTTTCTATTTTACGACTGAAATAAGTATAAATTAGGTAAAGTTATTGACAAAAGAACAAGAACAAATGTCTTGACAACTATTAAGTTTCTATTCCTATTTACTTTTTGCCAATGTAGTCGCTTAAATAGTGGTTGTTAGTATTTATTTATTAATTATGATACATTTCTTCCAAATTCGCCAAACATAATTAATTTTTTTGCCAATGTAATCGCTTTAATAGTGATTGTTAGATATTTATTTATTAATTATAATACATTTCTTCCAAATTCACCAAACATATTTAATTATTTTGTCGTCAAAATTATTTTTTAAACTTTATTTTGTGCAAGTGTATAAATTAAACCTAAAAGGTAGTATTCCTGTCATACTAGAATGTCTATTCTCTAGTGCTAGAAGTTTCGCTAGAGGCAAGAAAGATGAGGTCGCTTCGCTTCATAGACAAAACTCGTTCCGTACTTGACTTATGAGCTCGTATACGTACTACTTGCTCTTATTTCTAAAAGGACTTATGCACTCCACTCGTTGTCTGCTAGACGAGCGTTTGAGCGAGCGGGAGAAGCCTTCCATCTTCCCCCCTTTTCCCTCACCTTACTTTTTCTTTTTCGCTTAAACTTTCCTGTTTTGGGGATTTGAATGGAAACAAATTATAAATGCTTAGTTAAATGAACACTTGTTATAACATTTGACTTGAATGGATTAAAAACATGCACGCTCATTGCACACTTCTACATTTCATATTTGAATGAATATAAATTATAAATACTTAGTAAACGAACACTTATTATAGCATTTGGCATGAATAGAGGAAAAAAGCAAAAGAAAAAAATAATTAACAAGCTAAATATAAATAATAAATGCACGTTGATTGCGTACTTGTGCATTTGACCTTTGAATGGAAACAAATTATTCATATTTAGTAAACGAACACTCATTATATCATTTGGCATGAATAAAGGAAAAACAAGAAAGAAACAGAAAAAAAATCGATCGACAAGTCAAATTATGAATAATCAACGCACGCTTATTGCACACTTGTACTTTTGATCGTTAAATAAAAATTAATAAATGAACACTTGTTATAGCGTTCGCCAAAACCGAAAAAAGAAAGGAAAAAAGAAAAAGAAAAAACGGAAGAATTTTTGTGATCGCTCAAATCCATCACATAAATTCAAAAAATCATCAAGAAAATTTTTGTGATAACTTTAGTATTCACGGAGACCGTATTTTATATCCCATCATGAAAGCCTTTTGTTATGATTGACAATCACACAAACGCGAAATACTTTTGTGATGGTTAATACAAAATCACATTTGCACGCGCCTCTTTTCTGTGGTTAACGCAATCACATTAGTATATAACCTCTTGTAATTGTCAAAGTCACATAATCTTTTGTGATTATCAATGTCATCGTATTAAATGATACTTGTAGGAATCAAACCCCTCTCCCCATTTGCAAACTACTTAATTAGTAATACCACTACACCAAAAATCAAATCATAATTACAATTATAAACAAAAATATAAAAAAAAACACATGTTAGTTGATTTATTAAGCAAAATTAGTCTCGTATAAGATTCGGTAATTGTAATAGCGGTCACAAATACTTTATAATAATGGTAAAATTAATTATCACTCAGAGTCATCATATATACTATAATTTTGTGATGACTTGAAAATTTCATCACAAAATACCTTTGTTGTGATTGTAAATAAAAGTTATCACAAAAATTTGTCTTTTTTAATTATTGTCACCGTCATAAAATATTTTCTTGATTCACAAAAATAAAATTTATTTTGCGTGAAAAATTTGGCAGTTGACATGGCCACTATAATTATATTATATTGATGGCAAACTTAGTCCTCAATAAAAGCCATTATATATACTATTATTTTGTGATTGTTCAAAAAGTACATCACAAATTATTATCTTTTGTGATTGTTTATAAAAGCCGTCACAAAATTATGTTATGTGTTGTTATTTTTCTAACAGTTATATTGCGCACAAACAAAGAAAAAATAATAAAGAAAAAGAAAAAGATGGACAAGCCAAATCATGAATTGCCATAGATTTTTTTCAAAAATAGATGAGATACCTAAGATTCTTGATGCTAAGCTTTAATTTGATAAGACAATCTATCATTTTATCTTCAAAAATGAATAAGAAAAAGGATATCATTAATTTTGTTGGATTCTTGAGCTAAATGACATCTAAGATTTAAAATGCTAAGTTTTTATTAATTTGATTTATGGTAATTTCTTATTCATTTTCTTCTATATTGGTGATTTAAAAATCAACCATTCTATCACCTTCTATATCCGTTATTTTTAAAAAAAGGATCTATTAGGATTAAAATTATTAATAACTAATACCTTATTAGCTCAAGTAGGTACATAGAAAAAGGTTTTGCTAACCACCCAAGACAGGGGTCCATCTTTTTTCAACAAATATTTGATGACTCATTAATGTCAAAATATATTAGTATGTTTTCAAAATCAATGAGTAACGAGTTAAACTCGACCCACCTCCAGGTCAAATTGCACCATGAATTTGGATTAGACAAAAGCTAATGATAATACACTTGAAATCAACTAAGATTATGCATATATTCTTTGGCTGAATAGTCTTTAACTTGTTCATATAACTGTACGATTATGGTAAATATTTGTTTGAATTATATTTCTTAATTTATATTGATTGAAATTAGTATAAACAACATAAAATTGTTTGTGAAATAATAATAACGCAATGACGCCGAGCTATAAATTTTGTTCTTATTTACATATGATTACTTATAAAAATTGTTTAAAATACACCATTCAAAAGGTTAAATACATTTATGTTATATCAAGTTTAAATTTTTAGTCCCTAAAATATTTTGACTTACAAATCGCTACATAAAATATCGAACTGCATGTAACGTTCACCCCAAAATTATTTTCAATGACGCATAGCTATAAATTTCGTTTCTATTTACGTATAATTACAACGACGATCAAACTTATAATCATGTTTATTTTAATAATAATTTATTCGTTTCAAAAAAGACAAATAAAATATCTTATAAAAGATGTTTAAAATACACAATTCAAATGTGCAATGTTATGTAAAATCTGTTTTACTCTTAAAACAATTAAAAGTATGGTCCACCTGCGTACTTTTAGAGAAAAAAAACGAGAATTTTTTTCTATACTTAAGCGAAGTCTATTGCAAGTAAATTGGAAATTTTTTATACTACTTTTTCTACCTTTGCTTTTCTTAAATTATGTATAAAGTGTAATTAAGGTATTCATGTGGGGTCCATTGTGTATTAAATTAGATATTTGATAGCATGTTAAAGCATTTCAACAAATCACCAATGTACCTTAATTGAGAGAGATGCAGGCCCGATGATGCAAATACTGCCTCAACACTCAAAATTAAAATTCCAAGATCCTTAATTAAGAACTCAACACCCAATTTCTTAATGATGCTAGTCAAAGCTAGCAAGTGAGTTATTCCCAGTAAAAAGAATGTCATCGACATAGACAAGGGTGAATAATTGAATGCCATTATGTATTGTTTTTTTAGATGATTATTATTATAGCAAGTTTATATGGTATATATTTCATTAAAACTTAAATCAGATGTAGGTTTTCATTTCAGAAAAACCCACTCATCCTAGTTTAAATTCTAAGCAAATTAGTGTATAATCCTTGTTTAACATGATATATCTTGCGATTTAATATGTCGACTTTTTAGTTGCAAGTTACGTAAATAATTATAATTGCTAATATTATAACGATGTATTTGATATAGTGAATCAATTTTATAATCTTACTCAATCAATCTTATGTATTGATATATATTATAATCATAATTTTATAATAAAAAATTCACAATACATAACAGATTTTTTTTAAAAAAAACTTGGAGCTTAATTCTAGCCTCCCCTATATCCCGAGTGGTTAGGACTAGGAGAACCCTTTAAAAATAGCAAATTAGACTACAAACACATCCGTGACAAAAGAGAGTAGTGTTGGGCCTAATCTATTTATGCGTAAATTTGGTACTATATTACTATATATATATATATATATATATATATATAAATGTTTTTGAAAATACAATTTTTTTTTATCTTCAGTGGAAGTCCAGGCTGTAAATTAAGTCGAACCTAGTTAGATTGCTTGATTGCATGGTTTAATTTTTTGTTAATTATGTTAGGTTTGAATTGAAGAAATAGAATGAAAAATTAATAACATGTAGAAGAAATTACTGAAAAATTATTTAATGGAGAATGTTGAGAGAGAAATTGTTGAAAAAATCACTGTAATTTGTATGAAAGAATGAAGATCATAATTATTTTAAGTTGAAAGGAAGGATTAAAAATGTCAATTTTAATATATCATCATTATTTTTGTTAAATAAATTTTATGTTGTTAATTATTAAGATTTTTATATTTATATTTTTTATTACTAAAATTATTTTACATTTGAGCATGTTACATTATGCCCCCCTCCTGAAAATAAATCTTTGCTTTGTCCCTGTTTTGATCGGAATGATTTATTCATCGGAATGAGTAATCAAATACACTTTGTTTATTTCATTTCGGCCTTCAATTTTTTCAAGAGCTCTTCTATGCGGACATGATAATTGGACATGAACTCTTTACAATTTCATCTATTTGTATTTTGACCCCCATTGGTCAAAATACAAATAGGTGAAATTATAAATAGCTCATGTCCAATTATCATGTTCGCATAAAGTTTTTATTTTTTTCAATCTGAATGCAACATGAATAATTTGATTTGGCTTAAAAATTAGAGAAGGTAACTAATTTTGATATTTTTGAAATAATAATATTTTCACATAAGTTTCTATCACATGTACGTGAAATTTATTCACTATTTATGTGAGAAAGATAATATAAAAATATTATTTTTTTTCCCTGTAAAAATATAAATTCCTTGATTTAACATAACGGTAGCAAGTCGAGATGAACCAAGCTTAGCCGACAGTCTAAGCAAAGCAAATTTAGTTGTTTAGGTATTTATAACTACTTACTTAATTTGCATAAGGAAGCGGTCATAATTATGCAGTTTTGGTCTTTCTCATAACAATGCAATAAAATAAATATAAAAATCATACAATAATAGCATAATAATGATTCATTTTTTTTTATTTGATAAGAGACTGTGAAGCATCATTATTATAACAATATAAAATAAAATATATTTTTCAACAGCTCAAATTTTGTTAATTTATTATTATTATAAAGTCAATGACACGCATTACCGAATCATAAGAAATAATTTGATTATTAATTATTTATAATGATCAAATCTTAAGTTTTAATTGAAAGCTTTTCATTTATTTGTGAGATTGTCATATTAAGAAAAAAAAATTGCATTACCATAAATGTCTCAGCAGAGAGTAAGTGGAGAAAAAAAGACACTTATTATTTAGAATAAATAATATTTTTTATTGATAAATGAATTAAATTATAAAAACATTAAAGTGATCGAAGTAATAATTCTTTCAATTTTAAATTAAAATTCGAGGACATATAAATTTTTAAAAATAAATAAAAATCTTGACTAGTTGGTTTAAACCTTATGAAACGGCTTGACTTAGGCTTAAGTTTTCCTAATCGATTAGAAGTGACTCAAGTAATAGCTAGGGCCGGAGTTTGCATTCAAATAATCCTAGCCATGTACAGTTCTTGTTTTTGCAGTCTACTTATGTGAGAGCTGTAGAACTGGCCTTTTTACTTACATTACAAGGACCATATGGTAATTGTACTTATGATGACGTTGAGTGGTTGAGAATATCATGTTATGATTATCTCTACCAAACCTATGAAATTGTTGGGTTTTTTTCTTTCTCTATTTCATTTCTTAAAAGATGTACAATCTATTCTTTTATATTTTAGAAGCTTTATTTTTTTGTCTTTTTTCTTTTAAATTTTTTAAGTAATAATCTAATAAGATTGTATCTCACATGAAAATAAAATGAGTCTTATCTTTATGTGTGACAAAAATATATTTATCAAAATTACATGAGAAAAGCGATGAAGAATTTTTTTTTCGAAGTCTTACTTTTTAGGGAGTACAATTCATAATTCAAATAAATCATCATTATTACAATATTAATGAATAAACTCACAAACCAAATCGTCTTCACATAAAGAAGGAGGCACACTTCACATAAAGAAAGTGAGAATCGAACTGATATCTAAATGTCACAATATCTCAATTTTGACCACTAAATTAAGACCTTACCTGCTCGATAAAGAAATTTAGAAGGATAATCTTTGAATGTTCTCCTTTATCCTCCAAGATCAAAAAATTAAAAAAAAAATGGGGAAAAGTGTTCAAGATTTGTAAAGGGATTGATGAACTATAAAACTCCAAAAAAAAATAATTAAAAATTGAGAAAAGATGTAGGGTTGATAAGTTATACTCCCTATTTAAAAATTAGATTTTCATTTTATTTTTTAACTCCAAAAAATATAAATTTAAATATTAAAAAAAAAGGTGCCAAACTTTGATCGAATAAAAGTTGACTTCATTTTCAATAAAAAGATAAACGAAACAACAAGCACCAATAACTAATAGTAAAGCTAGTCAACCAAGATAAGGAATAATTTTAAAGATTACCATGACAAAAGCAGAAAATCCAAATATAGGGTGGTACCCAAAAAGTTATTTGTTTCTCATGCTTCACGTACGAAAGTATTTATGTATAGTAACTCATTTTAATGTTCAAATAATAGCTTACGAATTTGATAACAGAAAGTTATTTTCTTAAAAACTAATTTGGGATGTGCATTGTTCGGTTGATCACTTGTCTTCTGTCACCAAACAATATTCCATGATGATAGACTCAAATATAAGACCTTAATGGGAAATAATGTAACTTGTTACTTTATATATTGACTCTTTTGTTATTAATTACGTGAATAACTATTAATTATAATTTTTTTAAATCAGATATGTCATGTGATGGATCAATTTATAATCATATCTAAAATTTCATGTATTAATATACATCATGATTATAATTTTATAAAAATAATTCACAACACATAGCATGACTCACGATGAATTATCTTACAATAGGATTCACATGATTCATCTTTAGCTACATAAATTTTGTTGTACAAAAATTAAATTTTCCTCCCGCCCCTCTTTCTCTTATTCAAACTGTCACACATAGGATATCTTATGATTTTTTGTTTACATGGATAAAGTTAAACATAATCTGTAAATTAATGCTAGGTTGAATTAAATCATTACGGCAACAAATTGTATAAACATTTTTAAAGAATACTTAAAGGTAGATTTAGTGTTTTAAATGGGAATTAAAATCTACTTTGAACGAAATGAAAAATGTATGCGAATATCGACATTTATCTAGCTATATTACTAAGTTGGAGAGGCTGGCTAACGCAATAAGTTGTTTTTATGTCACAGCTTTCATCTATCCTTTTTGCCCTCCAGATTTGATGTAATTAGGTTTTTTTGTGGTCAAAGTATCAATTTTCGTCTATTCTTATTTAATCCATCAAGTTTGATCGAATTTTTATTTTATCTTTCTACTTTTCAAAACTGATGACCATAAATTTGGGAAAACAGATTCTATCCTTAACTTTTCACAATGGTGCAATAATATATATATATATATATATATATATATATATATATATATTTTGAAGGTCCTATTTAAATATAGAGTCTTGCTATACATTGCGAATATTTTCAACCGAATTACAATTGCAAAACTTATCAATATATGAAATTGGTAAGAATTGATTATGGGAGAGTCTCATTTATTACACATATCTCCAGAAAGTTATTCAGTATTAATACTTATTCACGTAACTGACAATCAAATAGTCGACACAAATATTCACAACGTATATCATTTTCTTGAAATATATAATGAAAGTCATGTTTAATGTGATGGTCAAATGTTCACTTGTTAAATATTATGTCTTAAATTTAAATCTTGAAAATCTCTTATCTCTAAACACGGATGGCATACATTTGACCTTTCTTGGTCCACATATCCTAGTATTTTTTAGAGCTTTATAAACCCAAAATATCTCTTGATTATGACATATAAAAGGACTACAAATAAAAGCTTATATTTTTATTCTATTTCGCTATACTTCCAAAGTTCTATAATAAATGTCATTTCGAAATATACACATATTTTATGAATTCTATTATGTATTGTAAACACGTTTATAGTTTATATAATTAATATTCAGGTTGAATTTAGTATGATTGAAAATATAACATATACACATAGTAAAATTTTAAAATTCATTTAAACTATATTTAATAATTTTATCACGACTCGTCTTAAAAGTTGTAAGCAAACAGTTCAGGGAAAAACAAATAAAAATGACACTTGTTGTAGAATGAGGAACTATGAGTCTGATGAAGTAGGTAGAATGCGTATTAGTAATATTAGAAGTTTTGTTGGAGGCATATTTAATTTATTTAGTGGCCAGCCAGCTAATTAAGTTGGCTTTCTTAGTGTTAAAGTGTTAATTATTCATTAAAACCTCTCAAGTGTATGTGATTATTAGAATCTGATACATAGATTTAAATATGGAGTAAAGTCAACGTAGAACAAAATGATTTTTAGATCATTACGATTTTTGAAATGATATATCTAGTTATAAGTGGAAGCATCATCACATTCACAACCAACCTAGGATGCTTTTGAAAATGTTTCCACTTTTATATGGAATAAAACCATGATGGATGAATTATATATGTTTATGGAGCTGTATTACGATAAATTTGTGTCGAATTATAATTATAATATTAATATATGAAATTGGACAGAATTATAAGAGGACCTCACTTATTACACATCCTTTCAAAAAAATTACACTAATACTTATCTATCTAGCTGACAATCAAAAAATCAACTTAAACATTCGTAAATTATTTTTCATTTCCATGTCTCTCTTTTTCTTTTTGTCTTTTTGTTATTTTTGCTCGCTTAAATTATTAAATAGTAGTTGTACTATCTCTAAGCCAGAATGAAAGGATAAGTCTACATACACTACTCCAAACACTACATTGCACATCCAACCATTAAAAAGTGAGACCTGACGTGAATTTTCGTGTCAGGTCCCACTTTTTAATGATTGGATGTGCAATGTAATGTAAAATGTAGTGTTTGAAATAGTATACATAAACTTATCCAGAATAAAATACATTTAAAATTTTGAACTTTATTTTTTTTTTGAATTAATTGTCGATCACATTAAATATATGTAACAAAAAAGGGTCAACTTTCAAATTGAGATTCTCATTTTAATAGGAACCGACACTTCAAAGTTTAAAAATAACATTTAATAAAGACTACACTTTCCTTTTTCCCTTTTTTTAGGGACATTGAATGAAGAGTCAATAACATGTTACCACATCCAAAAATATAAAAATAAAAATATCATCTTACTGTTTTCGTTCAATTTTATTTGTCCTAATTTAAAAGTACACGTTTATTAAGAAAATTTTTTATCTCTAAATTACTCATCTTAACTACTCTATTATTATCTTTTTTGTTTTATTTAATCTCCTAACTTTTTTTTGGAACAATAAAACAGAGGGGGAAGAGAGAAGGGAAAAAAGAAGTATGGTTGTGCTTCCAATATCAAAGTTAATAGTGCTACTTTTTTCAATGTATGTCATGTTATTTTTAATAATTTTTTGTAAAGTTTAATAAGGGTAGTATTGAAAAAGTAAGGTCAAAAATAATATTAAAAAGGAAAGATTACAAATAAATTTGGACAAATCAAAAAAAAATTAGAACAAATAAATTTGGACGGAAGGAGTACAAATTACCAGCCACCAATGCATAAGCAAACACTTCCCACAATAGTTTATCTATTTTATAAAAATTTATCGACTTTTGACTCTTTTATAAATTTAGGCTAGTGACTGTAATGATCCGGAATTTTCAAGGTTTATTATTAATTAAATAATAAATTTAATTTCTAATGACTTATTTTGTATCTAAATTTTTTTTGGGAACCAACATGAGCTTGGTAGTATTATTGATAATTGTTGATATCAATAAATAGTTGAGGTGATGAGTTTAATTAAATATTCAATTTATTTTAGTTATAACAAGTCTAATTGGATTAAGAGAATTAATTAATATCCTAAGAAATTAATGAGGATAATTAAATATCATTATTTGTAATTAACAGTATTACTAATAATTTAAATTAGTGGACTAACCTTAGAGTTTAATATCAAGGATTTTGATAAAGCGCTTGTAATTAAATATTCAACTAAATTGAATATAGTAAGTGAGTAAATTTTGTAAATTAATTAATAAAAGTGTTAACTAATGAGAATAATGTGAAATGTGAGTAATAATATTTAAGAGTCCTTATTCTTTAAATGATTTTTCCTCACTAAGAGTTTTTTTTATGTATATATAAAAATTATTTTGAACAAAAGGCTTCAGCCTTTATTCCTTCTGTTATCCGAAAATGAGTTTGGAAAATAGAAATATAATTGATATTAAAGTGGGCCCATGAGCTTGGAAGATATAATGTTTCCATGTGCTTAAAATGAAAGTGTAAAAATTATTAGACTAAAAGTCTTTGACCGAATGTGCAAGGAGAGAGTTAAACCAACTTGGGTTAATTGGTGGGAGATGTATAAGATGTGTCTATACTTGTGTTGGCAGGTATGATATAACTATGGTAAAGAAATAACCATATGTGAGTCAATTGTAGGAATTGGTGTGTAATGGCTAAAATAGCCAAGAGTGGGTAATAACCAAGGTAATTATGAAGGGGCAATAACCATTGTATATCCAAGTGGTTAATAACCAATGTAATTATGGCGAGATAATAACCATTGTGTTAAACAATGTAATTATGACAAGATAATAACCAATGTCTAATAACCAATGAAGAATGGTTAATAACTAATGGATAATTAAGATTTTGCGAAAAGACTATTTTAACCTTAAAAGAAGTTGGGAAATGTTTAAAATACCCTTGAGGAAGTTGCTAGGAAGCTTCCTATTATTGATGAATTGACCAAATTGCCCTTGCCTAGTCATGGTTAATGACTATTTTGCCCATGGTCTCTACTTTCCTATAAATAGGACCCCTCACCAATGATGGTAGGGGTTGGTTCATTATTCACCAAGTATAGAGAGTGTTAGAGAGAGAGAGTTTGAAGAAAAAGCAAGAACAAATCTTGTGGGAGAAAGAAGAAGGTCTTGATTGTTTAGGCCATCCCCATTCACAACCTATTTTGGGAAGAAGAGGAGAATAGCCAATAAATCGAGGTATGAATCTTCATTTCTTTTAAAACCCTAGTTGTGTGTGGGATTAATTTTTGGTTGTTGTTTGATGCTTATGGAATGAAGCGTGTATAGGTCTAAGTTTTATTTTGCTAGATCTAAGTTTTATTTTGCTAGATCTAAGTTTTATTTTGCTAGATCTAAGCTTTATTTTGCTAGATCTAAGTTTTATCTTGCTAGATCTATATTATGGCAAAAATATGTTTATCAAATATGGTTTAAAGCTATATAAGAAGAGATCTTGGTCTTGTATGCTTTATTGATAGCATATATAGGTTTTAAAATTTTTGTAACATGTTTTGGTGGGTTTTGTATGCTAAAACATGGGGGTAATATTATTTATTGGAGTACAAAATTTATTGATGAAAAATATTAATTTAAGTCATAAATATTTTGTTGTAATATTAGAAATATTTTTGTAGTCATGGGTAATTTTTGGGAATTTATTTGGAGTATAAAACTTGTTTAATGGTGATTAGAATCCATTCGGTGTGGAAGGAAAAAGAAAAGGAAAGAAAACCAACTCTCTGGATGGCTGCCGCTTGGGCCGGGTGAGGCAGGCCGCGCATGGCGCGCGCCTGGTTAAGAAAAGGCTGGTCGCGCATGGCGCGCCAGTCTGCCAGGCCTTAAAGCGCCAAACGGCGTCGTTTCGTTTGGGCGGGGGGAAAGTCAGGCGCGCAATGCGCGGAAGGTACCGGGCGGGGAATTTACATCTCTGCCCCTCCGTCCGGATTTCAACTTATTTACGATACTGCCATCCAGACCTATTTTAATTAATTTAAAATACTTTAATAATATTATTAAATTTTGTTAAATTAGTAAATGCACAAAATTTAAGTTGCACACTAAATCTTATGTTTTCTGAATATACTATAATAATTAATTATTGTTTAATTGTTATTGAATAATGATTAAGGATAATTAAGAATTGTAATTAATTATTTATTATTTGATTAACATTAAATAATAAATAAACCTAATTAGTTATTATTAAATAATAACTAAAGGTAATTCATACTTATTAATTAATTATTTATTATTTGATTAACTTTAAATAATAAATAAACCTAATTAATTATTATTTAATCTTAAATAATAATTAAAGATAATTAAATTAATAATTCAATTATTGTTTAATTATTAATTAAATAATAAGTGAATATAATTAGTTATTAATTACTATTAATAATAATAACTAAAGATAATTAATTAATTACTATTTAATAGTAATTAAATAAGGATAGAGTTAATAAAATAGAGAGAGTTTAAATAACTCATTAATCAAATAATTATAATTAATTGTTTAAGGGTTTAATAAACGAATATTACTTAAGAAAGAGTAATGTTAACTAATTGAACAAGTATTATTAATTGTTTAAAGGTTTAATAAGTGTTTATCACTTAAGGGAAACATTGTTGATTAATTAAACCATCACCCTAAAGATCAATTAAGTGTCTTATAGGACTTACGATAGTTTATTTGCTTATGTGTGCTATGTGATTTGCTTAATTGTTAAATAAATAGCATAAGTAAGCGTGTCGATATACAACTACGCAGTACTAATTGATAGATCGACATTATTAATGTTAGGTTCTTCAAAGCCAAGTAATTAAAGCTAAAATTATTTGTAGCTGAGCAGACATGCAAGTTTTCTACCCTGAACTTTTAATTGTGCAAGTTCCCTTTTTCTGAAACTTTACTTTATTGCAAGTTTCCTTGAACCGAATCTTGTATTTACTCTTATAATGTAAATTCCTCAACCTTACTCATTTTTATTCAAGCAAGTATTATCGGTGTACATGTTTCTTATCTTACCCCTTTCATTATCGAGTAAGTTCTAACTCTTGTTTACTTTAATATTAGACAAGGTTTCTATAGTATTGCAAGTTCCTAATCCAAACCCGAGTTATTATATTACAAATATGTCAGTGGTTTAATTATTAACAATTATTCCATATCCTTGATAATTATTGATATTCGCACCCTGTGCAAGTTGTTATCGACAGACAAGTTTTCTTTAATCTTACTCCATTGAATATTTAGGAAATTTCTAATCCTTGTTGAATTTGGTATTACATAAGTACTCCGTACTATTCCAAATTCATGCACTTATTATTTATTACAAGTTCTCTAATCTAACTGAAATTATTATTCAGTGGGTTCTATCTTACTCGATTTGTTTATTGAGCAAGTATTCTATTACTATCGCAAGTTCCCTATTTGAACAATTTCTTGTGATTCTACACATTCTAAATTTATGCCTTGTCCCCACTCATGTGCATATAAGATAGTGTCAGATTCTTGAATCGCGTGAATCTAATAGTTTTATTTCGCATAAATTGCATCATAAGTATGGGTCTATACCATTGTTCGGTTAGACCAAGTATTGAAGCATGAGTTTTGAATTCATAAATTGTTTGCTAGCTTTCTTTAATCCTACTCATTGTATATTCGAGCAGGTTGTATTGCTATATTACGACCAGTTCTCCAAACCTAAATTGTCGGTCTCTTTATAGATCGTTCTTAACCTTGTACTTTAAATCGTACAATTATTTATAAACTCTAGATTATCCGAGTATACTAATGGTTTAATTATTGTTAATTAGCCACCTCATTGACGATTATCGGTATTCGTACATAGTGCATTTGCATTTCTGTTCATTATCGAACATCTATTACTTGAAGTTCTTTATTCCTGAACTGTTTGAATAAAAGGCTACGCCACTAGTTCGGCTAGTCTTATGCATGAGATCATAAGAATTATTTTAAAATGTAGTCTACGCCAATTGTTTCGGCTAGACATTTGTATATTTAAATTCATTTGGTTGAATATTGTTGCAGCTGTCCAAACCATTGATGGTACGGACTCTTATAATCAGACTGAGCAGAACAACCCTTATAAAAGGGGTTTGATGTCGATTTATTCGACTTAGCGCGCACACAAGATAGTTAATGTTATGCATATACATTGGGTACAAGAGGGTTGGCCACCTCGCGTATCCACCTGAGTGTTTACAGTAGCATTAGTTGTTACATTACTCCTGAGTGTTTACAGTAGCATTAGCTGTTACACTACTCCGAGATGCTCAGCTAAGACCTGGGTAAGTTTCTCACGAGGTGCTCTAGGTGAAACGCCTGGTTAAGCCCTCAACCATGTTCAGGGTCTATAGTGACCAACTCAGCAGTGAATACTCTTTACCATTGATTTCGAATATCAATTCTTAAAGTTATTCAATCGTGCAAGTGTTATTTGAAATTATCATTATTGATATCGCTCTTGAAATTAATATTGTTAAGACAACTATTCACAATTATTGTATATTGTGAAATCCAAAGAAATGTATTCTTTTCATTCATGATATATCTTTATTGTCTATTTTAACTTGCTGAGCAATTTGTGCTCACCCTTGCTATATCATGAACCATTTTCAGTTAAGCCGAGTTCGTACAAGACGCCAAGGACGATAAAGAGGAAAAAAAAAAGAGACAAAGTTCATGTTTGACTTATGCTTAGTTTATTTAGTTTACTTATGTTGTAAATTCTTTTGTGTTATTACTTCGATGTATTAAGGTTAGAAAATCTGGGATGATTGAAAGTTGTTACCAATAATTATATTCCGCATTGTTATTGGGAAGTTAGAATGTTGTTAAGTTGGATCGTGAGCACTGGATCCGAGGTTCAAGGAATCCGGATTTGGGGGCGTCACAGTGACGAAGTTAGAATTTATATTCATTGGGGTCAAAATTATTATAAGGTTATAATTAATTTAGTAGGAGTTCGAGGGCAGCGCCCCCAAACCTAATTTTTTGAATAATTTATATTTTTGTGTTGCATATATAAATTAAACATATATTTGATTACAATGATAATATAATAATTGATAACTCTATATATATTTATATTCATGTATATATACATCTTATTTACCCCTAATAGACTTTTCTAAGGATAAATTGTTTATAAATAATTAATTCCTTAATTATTTCAAAAAATAATATAAAATATATTATTAATTAGTTTAAGAAGATTATATGAATATACATATATAGAAGAGGTAAGAATGATATGACATTGAGATTTAAGTAAGAAAGTAATAAATTTTCAACCCGACCTCGTATATTAGAAATTTTACAAAATTTTAGTAGAGTCAGTTTGTATATAAGACCAAATATTTTCAAAATTTTCCATATGTTATAAAAAAAAAGATCAATGGGATCAATTGACCCCACAACCCCCTATACGACTTCATCATTGATTTAGGCAATTGATATTCAAGAACCCTAGCCTCCATCTTAGATCTGGGGAAGGGATCTAAAACTCTCTTTTTAGAGATACACTTTTCTGATCTCTCTTATTTTGATCTAATAAATTATTTTCTCTTCTTATAGAGTTTATTTTTCCATGTAGGATTTGTTTTTTTACATGAGATGACTGATTTCTTTTTTTTTGTGAGGAGATTTTATTATCATCTCTTGAGAGATTTTGCTTTCTCCGTTTGAGAGATTTTTTTGTTCGTAAAACTTTTTTCAGATGAATTGTTAAAGATGGATTATTTATATTTGAATGCGGCACTTTCATTGTAGCTTGTTCTTTAATTGTCATGTTAAAGAACGGTTCAGATCTGCGTATTCTATTATTATTTTGGGAATATGACTGTATTTTAGAAGTTTATTTGGTGTCCACTAGCGTTGTTGCTACGATTGGTCCTTTTTTTTCCTGATTATCTGTTATTTTATTTTAAAGAATTACTCTTTGAGTTTGCTTTTTTTTTTAATTTTTTCATCTTTTATAACAAATTACAGTTTTAATATATTTTAATTTTTTGGACTGTTTAATCAAAAAATATATATATATTTTGCAAGTTTTCAATGACATGAATAATAAATAAAACGTACATTTATGTGAATGGAATTTTATATGAAAATATTAAATATTACTTTTCAAAATAAATCATCTCAAAATTTAATCAATCAACATAAATATAGTCAATTAATATAATAATAATAAAAATGAGATGATGATGCTCAATATGGTAGTTGAGCAGTTTGGTAAATTTGTAAATTATGGTTTTGAACTAATAAGCTAACAAAGCGTTTTCTATTCTTCATCTCTTCTCTCTCTCTCCCTTTCTCTCTTTTTTTATCTAGTCAAGAACCTCCTTCAATCTGGAGAGAGTTCTCCTTTTAGAAAGCCCCTTTTCTAAATTTCATTATCTTAATCTAATACATTATTTTTTATTTTTGTAGAGTTTAGTCTCATTAATTTTAAAAAGCTAGCTATTCAAGGAGAATTCATTTCCTATATTTCATTATCGTAATCTAATACATTATTCTCACTTTTGTGGAGTTTGTTTTCTTTTGTGATGTAAATCTTAACCTTTTTGTCCTACTTGAAAAAGCTAACTACCTAAAGGGAGATGTTAAGGTCTATATTAACTCACACCAAGTTGCATTCGCAACTGAAGTAAGACTATTTTTTTACGGTCTAATATGGAGTTCGTATCAATTTATGGGACTTATTTTCTCCATGAGATGACTGATTTCTTTCTCTTTTGTTAGGAGATTTTATCATCATCTCTTGAGATATTTTTTTTTTCTCCATTTGGGAGATTTTATTTTCTCCGTTTAGGAGATTTTTTTCATTTGCTAAACTTTTTTCGGGTGCATGAATTGTTGAAGATAGATTGTTCATATTTGAATGTGACGTTATCATGACAGCTTGTTCTTCCATTGCCTGTGCTGAAGAACTGTCAAAATCTGCATATTCTATTATTATTTTGGAGATATGACTGTATTTCAGAATTTTATACTGTGTCCACTAGCGTTGTTGTTACGATTAACCTTTTTTTCTTAAATATCTGTTAATTATTTTGTTTGAAAAAATTATTATTTCAATTTTTTATTGTAATTCTTTCATCTTTTATAACAGATTGTAATTTTAATTTATTTCAGTCTTTTGAATTGTTCAATAAAAAAATAATAAATAAATAAAATTAACAAAGCATAAGTTTTGTTGATTATAATTTTTTGTTGGTTACCCATCATAGTCAAAGTTGATGAAAGAAACGGCTGCTTGCAAGGGACACACAAACTTTAAACATATTATATGTATAGGTTGATGTCAATTGTCACATTCATTCTTTTTCACAAGAAAAACATTATTATAAACTTGAAATTAAGTGGCTATCCCATCCATATCCATCTATCTATCTATTATCTATACCAAGATCGGAAATGTTTGGTCCTCAGTAATACCAGTATTATTTCTTAATAATGGCCCCGGAAATGACTCAATTACCAATGCATATATTATATTGCCAAAGGGTCGACCAATATTTAAAAAATGAGCCCTTCTACAGCGACATTGCCTAGCTGACATTTCTGGCGACATTTTTTTTTTTTTTTTTTTTTGGTTTTTTTTTTGTTATGTCTCCCAAATAATTTATATGATTTATTGGAACAAAAATTTTGAAAAAAAAACAGTGATTTAGGTGTGATTTGGATACATATACAAAACAGTGTTGTACAGACTATACAACACTATACAACACTGTTTTGTATATGTATCCAAATCACACCTAAATCACTGTTTTTTTTTCAAAATTTTTGTTCCAATAAATCATATAAATTATTTGGGAGACATAACAAAAAAAAAAACCAAAAAAAAAAAAAAAAAAAATGTCGCTAGAATGTCCACAAAAAAATGTCCCCCTAGAATTATTGTTAAAAAATTACATGAAAATAATCCATCACTCTCGCGCATGGAGTGGAACCAACATTTTATTTATAATATCTTTGATATTTTTATAATTGAGGTACGGAAAGAAAATAGTGATTGCAGATTCTTAAGAAATAAAAGGTAAGAAACACATTTAAATAATGTCTTCAAGTACTTTTATTATTGTTTAAGAGAAAATTTATTCACTATTGATGTTTTAATAGTATGTTAATTCTCTTACTAATTATGCAATGAGTTAATATGATTAGAATGATAAACACTACGTATCAGATCTAGGTCCAATTCTTATTATTTCTCTTTATTATGAGATTTTATTTACTTTTTATTTATAATGCTTGTATTCTCATCCATAAATTCTGAGATTTACTTAATGTTGTTATTAAAAGATTGTTGAGATAGGTTGTGATTCATTTTTACATATTAATATTCCTCCAAATAATAACAATAACAGTACTAATCAAACTCAAATCTTCTCAACTAAAATAAAAATAAAGGACCACAAAGTACCTTTAAATTTAATATCAAACATTATGCCGACTGGCTATTTTCTCAACTAAAATAAAAATAAAGGACCACAAAATAGCTTTAAATTTAATATCAAACATTATGCCGACTGGCTATTTCATTTAATTAGTTACGTTAGGTAGTTCTCCTGATCATAAAGGGGAATCGAAGACGTTTCTATCATCATATGAATTCTTTTGATTCTCAAACTCTCGATTTCTGGAAGCAGCCCCCCCCCCCCCCCCCTTTTTCCTTTTTCACCCAAAAAACTTAATTCAATAGTCTTTTTTTTTTTATCAATTAATTCAATAGTCTAAAAAAACTGCTTATGAATTAGAACTAATATATATATATATATACACACGGTAAGCTTCTAAAGCGAACCAAAGATGAACCGTCGTCTTTGGTGTCTTTGGCGACGGGTCGAATCGTCGCCATAGACTCCAAAAACGACGGTTTTAAGGTTCGCTTTAGAAGATTACCGTATATATATATATATATATATATATATATATATATATATCCATTTTGTTTATCCATCATCCTCATATATATATACATGTGTTAAACGTTCTAAGCGATTTTCATATTATTAGCGAACATGACACTAATTGCATGCAACAAATGTGACTTTTGGCATCATTTTTCTTCCCAGTTGCAGTTGAAGGCTAAAGTCAGACAAAATCTTGCACACATACAAACTCAGAGTGGCATGGTTTTAAGCTAGAATGTAATTACTTTGTATTAGCAGGATGTTTTTGTAAAGTTAATTAGTTAGTTAGGTAGTTAATTTTCTCCCACTTATCATGGGATTAGTTACAGCTGTAATAAGACTCTGGTTAATTAGTTTCACGTGATCAGTTATGTTTTGTATAAATAGTCAGCTAAGCTGATGAGAGGGTGTTTATGATTGTTTATAAGCATACACGCATGCTTATAATCAGTTTTAAGAAGTAAAAAATGTTTGATAACATGATTTTAAAAACGGTTTATAATAACCTTTTATAAAAATAATTAAAAATTTTAATTCGGAGTTTTTGATTATTTGCTAATCTAATAATCAGGTTTGACAAAGTATATTATTAATTAATCTATTCCTAGCTATTTATTTTAGTAATTCCATCCATTACTCATATTTATTTTTTACAAAATTATTTTTTAGCAATTTACATTTGAAATAAGTGATTAATAATTTTTTATACTAAACACTTTTTTCACTTTTTACTAATTTAAGTGTTTTTTATTTATCAAACAAAAATGACTTTTTTTAATAAAAAAAATTGGTTATAAACAAAATAATAGTCAAAATCAATAATTATATTTTTTAAGCAATCCCAAATATACTCTAAACTCGATATAATAAAAGTTACATTTTATCTCTCTAGATTCATCTTTCTTATGACATATACTATAACAAGAGTTGCATTATTTAAGATTATTTAAGATTTATACTCCTTCATTTTGAAAAATGAAGACTTCATTTTGAAAAATGAAGAAGTTTATTTGACATTGTTGATTTTTTATATGTACGCATTTTTAGGTTTGTCTAACACACACACACTCTTAAAATATAAAATTCTTTAATAATTCTCTTTAAAATAAATACTTTTTTCATGTCAAAATTAAAGATTAATATGTCTTTTTAAAAGTCAATTTAAGATAGTTTAAAATTTAAAATTAACATTCATATATGGTTCATTTACGTTTCAAAAATTATAAGTCTCACAATTATTAGTATTTTAGATAGTTTATGATATTTATAATTATGTTAGCATAATTAAGTGAATTCATAATATTTTTGAATTCCAAAATATATCAAATTGATTTTTAAAAATTATATTGATCTTATACTTAGAACGAAAAGGGTATAATCCTATAATTTAATATTAAAAAATATCACCACCAAAGTAAATCTAATTAAGTGTGCTAAGCAAATTACAGCATGCATAAAAATATTACAAATATATACAGCATGCATAAATAAAATCTGGTCAAACAAGATTATAGATTCAGGACAAAGGGATTATATATACTCTCTCCATTCCACAAAATAAATAAAAAATTTCTTTGTCAAAAAAAAAATTTAATTGTTATATAGAAAAACTCTCATTTATTTTTGTTGGTAGTATATGATAACATAATTTTTTAAAGTTTATTATTACAATTACAATATCATGGCATTGCTATCAAACTAAGCCGTTAATAAATTTAGGGATAAAATATAGAATAAAAATATATTTTTAAAATTTATATATTCGTATTTGTATCTGTGTCAATATATATATATATATATATATGTGTGTGTGTGTGTGTGTGTGTGTGTGTGAATCTCTCATTTAATATTGGTATACAATATTATAAATTAAGTATTAATATCAATTAATTATATATCTTTTATGATTATTTTATGATATATGATATAAAAAAAATGATATATGAATATTATATCTAGTTTTATTATTTTATTTGATTGATTGTATATCATTTCTAATTTCTATTTGATTAAGTAAACATTTTTTTGTTTTCAATTTAACATTGTGCAAGAAGTAAAAAAATAATTAAAACTTTAAAATTTTATTTTGAATGAATGCAGATACGAATACGGATATGCGTATATTTAATATATTTATTCATATTATATTATACAAAACGAATAATATTCGTATTCGAATATTATCAGTTGAATACGAATACAGATATTTTATATTGCATATTCGTCAAATACAAATATAAATATAAATATTAAAATTTATTTATAACTGTATTCGTATTAAAAATATGCTTTTATAAACCTAACAAGCACCTCCATTAGACTAATTAGAGTGTAATATACGGTAATTCTGGGGGGGAGGGGGGAGGGGGAAAGTGACCCTATTTAGCAACCGGGTGATGTGGCACAGCCACATCAACATCAACTAAGACAAGAAATGAAAAAAAAAATCGGTTCACTTAAAGATCTGCTGTATCACTTTACCAAAAATTCAAATCAAGCTCTCTCTCACACCAAACTATTGCTTCGCTGCCGATGCTCTGCTCTCCCACTCTCTCCTCAATATCATTCATTCTCATACTTGAATCAAGCTCATCAGGACATGTCATTTCTGCAAATATATAAATATATATTAATCACATGTAAATTCTAGAATATCTGGAGAGACAAGTGAAGAAGCTTACTCTACGGACTTGAACAATAAAGCTTATAAGGATACAAGTAAAAAGGTATTCAAATTAGCTTCTGAAAGATAGCTGCTATTCATAATGGTGAAAGAAAAAATTCTACTCCAACAAACCAGGTAAAATAATACTTTTATGTGTATATAGAAGCCTAATTATATGCCTAATTAATCACCGCTTACTGCATCCTAATTGAATTTTTGCTAAGCAACGAAAAGTCGAGAAAAAAGAATGACCATGCCAAGCATTTTCTTGTATAAAGATCAAAGAGTGATTCCAATTATTGTACTCAAGTAATCTGAAATTGGTGCTCACAGTATTTGTGTGCCCCAAAACAAAGAGAAAATTGAGGACAACACTGCACTTTCTACAAGTATATTTGTAACCGCAATATTGCTAGGATTTCACATGGTTTAGAAAGCAAAACAACAAATTACAAGTAAAATATGTCAACACTCAACATTGCCTCCTTACACACTACCTAGGTAAAAAAAAATTAGAACCCTAAAACTCAAATTGGAAAATGTGTAATTCGTTAGAACCCTAATTAGGAATAGCTAGTACGGACTACGGTGTATACACAAGGAACGAAAGATAAAGATTTGTGTGACTGGAATCATGCCTCGAAAGATTTTGAACTGGTTTTTGTTGCAGGAGGAAAAATGGACAGAGCGGGAGAGTAAAGCATCGGCAGCGAAGCAATAGTTTGGTATAAGAGAGTTTGATTTGAATTTTTGGTAAAGTGATACAACATATCTTTAAGTGAACCGTTTTTTTTTTTCATTTCTTGTCTTGGCTGATGTTGCTAAACAGGGTCACTTTTTCCGGTCCCTCCAAAATTACCCAATAATATAAGGATATGTATTGGTTGGTGAGGTTGAAGCATCTCTCTCCGTCTATCTTGGAAATATCAACCATGCTTAAAATGCGATTTCTCCAGCTTTTTTGTGGACCTTAATTTTCAACGGCACTAGGTGATGCTCTCCTTCATCTTAGTGGTGTTTTATATATATACTATCGCACACACGTTTTGCTTATGTAAATTATATAAAAATAAAATAAGAATTTTATAAAATTTAAAGGACTAAATTAAAAGATTTTAAAAAAATTAAATTAAAAAGACAAAATAATAATATATCTAAAATTATAGAAACAAAAGAAAAGAATTTAAAAAAATAAAAAGGTCAAACACCTTAAGCAGGTGTATGACCCGGTCACACCAAAAGCCTCGCGGATATTTTATAATAATAATAATAATAATGAAAAAGGTAATCTAACGCATGCCTTAGATAAGTTTGGCTATGACTACTTAACAAAATGACATGATTTTACCTTTTAAGGTTAAATTTTCCATTCTTAAATTTTATAAAAATAAATATTAATTTTAAATTTTATACAAAACTACAATTTATTAATCACCTCTGACTAAGAAAATTTATATATCAACCTATCTTATACTATTCATGTAAATTCCTAGTCACAATTAGCTATGGAAAATTAACTGGCTAATTCATCTCACATTGCCCATGTAAATTTAACGGTCAAGATTGAGATATTCATTTAAGCGTCCCCCCAGCAGTTAGACGGTTGGTACAAACTGTTAAGCTGATTGTTGTAATCACAATTATATGATCCCTACTTTCTAATCGTGAAAGATCAATTACATTGTTAATATTCTTTATTATTTCAATATATTATGATTACTGATTCTTGTAATTTTATTGTTTTTGGTCTAATAAAAATGGTTTTTTTTTATTTAAAATAAAAAAGACTGTCGATGAGGTTTTAATTTAGTGGTTAAGACTGAGGTATTGCGACATTTAGGTTTCAGGTTCCAGGTTTGATTCTCATTTAGGTAAGTTTGTTTCTTTCATTATGAAAAAATTATTTTCTCTTTATGTGAGACTTGTTCGCGCAATTTTTTTTTAATCAGTCGATTAGGCTACACCTAAAATAATGTTACACAACCACAATAATGTCAAAATTAACAATACATAAATTATCAAAAAAAAATAAAAAATTAACAATACATACAAGAAGAATGGTCACCATAACAAAGTCAAAATTAAGACCAAAGTTTGGTACAAGGCTATAAGCTAATATATATAAGTGCTGAAGATAAATAAGTTGTAGCCACACATCGATCACGTGCTGCTGCAGATAGGATCATATATATACTTTTGGATACAACCTAAAAATAGAACCAAAGGATAAATTACTAAATTTCACTACCTGACCAATTTTGCAGCTGTTTAATCCAACCCAACACGTGCAGCTGCTACTGCGCATGCTTATGTTACTTTTTTGGTCATGAAACATCAGCCTTGTACTAGCTAGCTGAATACTTTTATTTTATTTTAGCTCATAATTTTTACTGTCACGTTGAAAGTCGTAAATTAAAATTATACATTAATGGTAATTAGTGGAAATACATTTTGTGTGCAGCTTAGATATATTTCCAATTAAACGGAGAGATTACTTGGCAATGATTTTGACATATTTTTTAGGTCGATCGATGTAGCATCACTCTTACCAATTCTCATGTTTGAGGCTCTTTGTTTTAACAAGGTAATTATAGAATATTTGTGTTTAAAATCTTCACATAATGTAAGTGATATATAAAAGCAAAAAGTAAATATTCGTATGGTTCGATTCTTGTTGATAGCAGGTAATGAAGACATATATGTTTTATGTTATAAGTTCAGTTAGAGGGTAAGACACGTGTCAATAGGCAATTGATAGAAGTATGTAACAGAATGAGAATCAATTAATCAGTTGTAACAGACTTTTAAGTTGTACGTTTGGGCGAGAAAAGTACTTATGTTAAGTTGCTTAATTTCTCAGCTATCTCCAACTATAAAGAGGATAGAGAATAGGGAGGAAGGGGTATGTGATGTATAATGAATTGTTTTAGTTCTTTGTAATCTGTTTCTTTCAACTCTAATTCAATCATTTCTAGTTCTTCCATATTTTTCCTTTTCCTTTCAATTCTTTGCTCTATTTTATTTTCTTTTTAATCCAATAGCACAACACCTTAGGATAAAAAATAGCACTATATATCCTCGGTAATTTTTTCTAAAAATAAAATTAAATAAATAAGAGTCTTTCTATGTATTGTGAAAAATTTCAACCAAATTACGATTGCGACGTATATTAATACATGAAATTAGATATAATTATAAAATTAGTCCACTGTATCAAATACATCATAAAAATATTACCAATTAGATTTATTCATGTAATCGACAGTAAAAAAAATCGAGTTATAAAGTCGCAATATATCTCATTTTCCAATAAATAATATTGTTAAAGAGCAGTAGGAGCTTCAAGGGATATAATTCGAGATTCATTGGTGGGTTTAAGCCCTTTAATAAAAGAATTTGATTTTCTGTTAGGGGTATCTGGGCTGCCTAACTCATTGGGCCTCAAGGACCAAACATTTTTAAAATAAAAATTCATAAATAATTATATTGTTAACTAAAAAAATTATGTAGCAGCAATTTGTATTTGATATCGATTATCCAGTATGAATCGTCTATGGGCCTTGGATCTTCCTGTTGGACTCTTAGGTTCTTTTAAATCGGATCCTAATCCGACCTAGTCTGGCAAGTCAGCAATTTGATTTCTAATTATGCATTCCCTTTTTTCCTCATTCAATAATTATCTATACATATCTATATTATAAAGCATCCGACTTTGGTAATTTTGTATTACGTTTGCCATTATTTTTAATTTTATTTTTTTTACTATTTTGCTCTTACAATTTTAGATATATTATTATTTTATTTTTTTTAATTTTAATTTTTAATTTTTTTATTTAGTCCTCTAAATTTTATAAAATTCTAATTTTACCCATCATAATTTACACCCGCAACGCGTATGCTTGTTTGAGAAAAGTTATAATTTAATCTCAAAGCAACTATTTGAAGGCAGATTATATTAATTTTTTTTTATAAATGTTAATACCTTCATTAATATAATTAAATCGCCAAATATTAATATAAATAAACTCATAATTACTTTATAATGATTTTTTTATGTCCCGGAGTCGATTAATCCCTTAAGAGTACTCAAAAAAGAAAGAAAGAGAGGGCTAGGGAATCACAAAACATAAAAAATTGTCCCAGTTTAGCTGTAAAAATTAAATTGACTATTTCCAATTCAATCAATTTTTTTTAATTACCAAAAGTATATAAACAGAAATTGATAGATAGCTCCCACCGGCGCAATAATAATGAGAATTAGTCAACTATTTGCTGTCTAAATTAATTAGGACGTAAGCTGGAAAATTGACACCTTTCCATAGAGACCTCTCAAAAGCGGTCCGACCTCCACTACTCTCTGCTGCTGCCGTTGAATTTTGGAGAAGAAAACAATTTTTAAAACTAATTTTTTTACTATTTTTGCTAAAATATAGGTGAAAAGATTATAACCAAAAGAAAGTATCCGTCCCAAATTAATTGCTTTTCTAAGACTTTTTTAAGTCAAATTGACTATTTTTAAAATTAATAATTAAGCATATATAAATATATTTCTAAAATTATAAAAATTGAAATTAGTAATAAATTGTATATACTTTCTTTTGGTTATAATATCTTCACCTATATGTTAGCAAAAATAGTAAAAAGATTAGTTTTAAAAATAGTCAATTTGACTTTAAAAAGTCCTAGAAATGCAATTAATTTGGGACGGAGGGAATACAATTTATTACTAACCCCAATTTTTATAATTTTAGAAATATATTTATATATGTTTAATTATTAATTCTAAAAATAGTCAATTTGACTTAAAAAAGTCAAATCTGAGCAATTAATTTGGGACAGAGGGAGTTATAAATTTATAATGATAATTATGAAAATATTATATTATTTAACATAATTATCAATAGAAGGTAAACTTTTTTGTTATTAAATAAAAAATTAATAAATAAAACTCTTTATTGCGAAATGAAGAGTGTATATATGAACATCCCAATCAATGAATAAGAGACTTGATTAAAAATTTTCTTTCTTGAGCTACAAACCATTATATAGCTGTTTGATGAGAGAATTAATTGCTACTAAAAACAGTGAAAAGTATTTTTGTCAAAGAAATGCATTAATATCTTCATCTACCTTCCGCTGCCACATGGTATTGTACTAATTAGCCATGTGAAACCCTATATATTTGTTTATGAACATTTAGAGCTGATTTTTTTTTTCTATTAAAAAAAAAAAAGACAGTAACACATGCAGATAACTTATGTTTATTTAATTCTTTCCTTACACTGTTAAAGATAATAGTAGTAAAATATTAGGGATCGAAAATGGTCAAGGTCTACTGTCCAAAACTATAATTGATTAACATGACTGCAACCATATATATACATATGGACAATATGTATGTGCACAGTTGTGCATTACACAATAGGGTTATGGCGACAGTTTTTTGGGCTATGTCGACGGTAGTACCGTCGCCATAGTCCAAAAAACCGTCGTCATAGCCCTACTGTGTAGTACACAGCTGTGCACAAACATTTTTTCATATATATATACTATATATTTAATGTCTGTATTCTGAGAAAATAAAATTTTCATTAAATAGTGTTAGATAAAAATTAAGAAGTTGATTTTTTTTTTTCAAAATTTTCATTTTGAAAAATACGAGTACAAGTACAATGAATTATAATCAAACATGCAAACCTCAAGAAAAAAAAAGTTCCACAACAAAAGAACATATATAATCAACATGCAATCTAATTGTTACATGTCTCAGTTATAACTATAATAATGAACCTAAGACACTATTGACCTTTTTTTAGCAACTTTTAACTTTTATGGTATATTTGTATTGAAAGAATAGAGGTGAAAATGAAATGATTCGATTATGTAGAATGGAAAAAATTGTGTTTGGTTACTCCATTAGAATAGAATGAACCATTCTCATTCTTCTTAAATTTATGAATTTTATTCCTTGAGAGAAGGTATGGAATGACTCATTCCAGTCAGAAATGAAATGAATCATTCCACTCTCCATTCATTTCCCTCCTCTATTCCATTCTTTCACCTATTTAATTGCTTCAATCCAAACGTAACATTAATTTTTATCTAATTTCCGAAGTATCCCTTTAATGAGTTTGTACTCTCGGCTTCTAACTTTTGAGTCTAAAAATCTAAATAAGAAAAAAAATACTACACCCACAACTTCTGAGAAATTAGAAACTAGAAGCTGCAAAAGAAAAGTTGTTACAAACATAGTGTTGCACATTGGCCATTATTGGCTAATATTTTTAGTCTCACCAACCCACTATCAGCCCACCTTTGTTCATGTTTGTCAAAGTTAGTGTGCCTTGCATTGCCTATAAATTGATTGCTCAATTGAGTAACAAGACACACCATTAGTTGCTAAGCTTTAGAGAGAGAAAGCTCAAGAAGAGCATTAGAGAGAGATAGTGAGGTAGAGAGAAAATAAACAGTTAGTTTATTTCTCAGTTAATGAGTTTGTATTCTCCATTTTATTTTCATAGTGGATTTCTGAGATCTCTCCCCGTGGTTTTTTCCCAGTTGGGTTTCCACGTAAAATTCTTGTGTTATTATTTTATATTTCATACAGTAGTGTGCTTGTATTTATCTTAGTGTATTTGTGAAGGCCTGATTTCTCAACAATTGGTATCAAGAGCTTTTGGTTCACACCGTTGGTGTCTAGGAAAGTGGTTCCAAAGGCAGTGCCTTTAAGAAAGGTGGTTACTTAATTAGTCACCGTTGCAAAAGCACGGAGAGACTCCCGCCGGACTTACACTTACCTGGCTAACTGGTACGATCCGTTTTGAGAAATCTCGCAGGTCACAAATACGAAGATGACAAGCATGAGTATGAGGTACGAAGTTGAACCATTTGACGGAAAGTCAAATTTCAGTATTTGGCAGTGTACAGTCAGAGATGTATTGGCTCAACAGGGATTGACAATTGCACTAGAAGGGAAAGAGAAGAAACCATCGGATATGACAGATGAAAAATGGATGGAACTTGAAGCAAAGGCTGTGGCAACAATCAGATTGAGTTTGGCGCCACAGATCAAATATCAGGTTTTGACAGACACCTCTCCGAAGGACTTGTGGGAGAAACTTGAGAAAGTTTACAAGTCGAAGTCTCTGTCAAATCGATTATATTTGAAGAAGGAATTGTACCGGCTTCGGATGGATGAAGGGTCAGATTTGACCAATCATATTAATGAGTTTAATAGATTGGTGACCCAACTTACCAGTATCGATGTAAAGCTGGACGAAGAAGATAAAGCCTTATTGCTTCTTGTCTCTCTAACCAGACTCATACTCAACTCTCCAAACTACTCTCCTTGTAGGGAAGGAAAAGCTTGCAGTTGACGATGTAATGTCAGCAGTCTTGGGACCAAGATAAGTTCAGGGGCACTACTTCCAGAGGATCAGGAGATAGTCTTCTTGTATTTTCAAATGGGCGTGGCAGGGGTCCTAATCGGAAGAATTCCGGCAAGGAACGAGGAAGGTCTCAGTCGAGACCAGGCAAGAAGGATAAATCTCAAGTTGAGTGTTATCAATGCCACGAGAAAGGCCACTATAAAAATCAGTGTCCATTGTCGAAGAAAGAAAACAAGAAGAAAGGTAAGCAGATTGAAAATTCTGCTAATGTTGTTGAGCAAGCAGATGTGTGCAGCGATGGAGAGTTGTACACAGTGACAGAGAATGAAGCTTCACAAGGTGATCTTTTATCTGTTAGAGACAGTAGCAACCTTATAGATTGGTACATGGATTCCGGTTGTTCTTTTCATATGTCCCCTCACAGGGATTGGTTTGATACTTTTACATCCTGCAATGGTGGTACAGTTTTATTGGGTAACAATGCAGTCTGCAAAATTACTGGAATAGGCACCATCAAAGTTAAAATGTTTGACGGGGTTGTTAGAACATTGGGCGATGTAAGGTATATTCCAGAATTGAAGAAGAATTTACTATCGGTTGGAGTTCTTGACTCTATGGGTTGTAGTATCTCAGTCAGAGATGGTGTCATCAAAATTACCAAGGGTTCGATGGTAATTATGAAGGGTCAAAAGAAGGGCACTCTCTACAGGTTGATAGGGGACACAGTTACTGGTGGAGCGGCAATTTCTGTGCAGGAAAATTCCAACAGTGATAGCACAGAATTATGGCACATGCGACTTGGTCATTTGAGTGAAGGTGGAATGAAAGAACTTCACAAAAGGCAGTTGTTGAAAGGTGTCAAAACGTGCAGTTTGGAATTTTGCAAGTTTTGCGTGTACGGCAAACAACGGAGGGTAAGCTTTAAGGCAGGAGCGCACACCAGTAAGAATGTACTTGATTATGTACATTCAGATGTGTGGGGGCCGATCAAGCATACTTCAATGGGAGGAGCTCATTATTTTGTCAGCTTTATAGATGACTACTCCAGAAAGGTGTGGATTTATTTTATGAAGCAAAAATCTGAGGTTTTCAGAATATTTAAGCAGTGGAAAGCTAAAGTTGAAAACCAGACCGGAAAGAAGTTGAAGTATTTCAGATCAGATAATGGCACGGAATACAGGGACAGGTCATTCCTACAGTTCTGCCAGGATGAAGGTATCACCAGACACTTCTCAGTTAAAAGAACTCCAGAGCAAAATGGGGTTGCAGAGAGGATGAACAGAACTCTGTTGGAACGCGCCAGATGTATGAGGTTGAATGCGGGTTTGCCCAAGAGTTTCTGGGCTGAGGCACTCAACACAGCCTGTTATCTGATAAATCGATCTCCTTCAGCTGGAATTGATCACAAAATCCCCGAGGAGGTATGGAGAGGGAAACCAGTTGATTTTTCTGTGATGAAAATTTTTGGTTGTCCAGCTTATGTTCATCTACCGGTCGAAGAGCGACAGTCCAAACTTGATCCAAGGTCAAAGGAGTGTATTTTCCTTGGATATGAAGATGGAGTCAAAGGATACGGTTATGGGATCCAGTTTCCAAGAAGAAGGTTGTCAGCAGAGATGTGGTGTTCAATGAAAAAACACATGTTGAACAAATCAGAGAATGAAGAATCTGCAGCAAGTGAGTTACAGACACACCCAGTTGAGGTGGAGCTTCCCGAAAAGACAAAAGAATCTGAAGAGATTGAAGATAATCATCCCTTAGATCCCCAAGAGAGGTCCTATAATCTTGTTAGAGATCGGGAAAGGCGAGTCAGCAAACTAGTGCAGAGATATGGGTTTGAAGACATGGTTGCCTTTGCCTTAATTGCTGGTAGTGGAGATCCAACTAGCTATCAGGATGCTATTCAGTCCGAGGAAAATGATAAATGGGCGATAGCAATGGCAGAAGAGATGGAGTCTTTACAGAAGAACCATACTTGGGAGTTAGTTTCAACTTCCAAAAGGATCAAAGGCTATAGGATGCAAGTGGGTGTTCAGGAAAAAGGAAGCTCAGTCTGATAAAGAAGGTGAAAGATTCAAGGCCAGGTTGGTGGCAAAGGGATTCTCTCAAAGAGAGGGAATCGACTACAATGAGATCTTCTCACCAGTTGTGAAACACACATCGATTCGGTTGATCTTATCTATTGTAGCATCACAGGATATGGAGTTAGAGCAGCTTGATGTGAAAACAGCTTTCCTTCATGTGATTTAGAAGAAAAGATCTACATGAAGCAACCAGAGGGGTTTATTGAACCAGGAAAAGAGAGCTTAGTTTGTAGCTTGAAAAAGTCTCTCTATGGTTTGAAGCAGTCCCCGAGACAGTGGTACATGCGGTTTGACAGCTTCATGGTAGCTCATGGTTACTCTCTCGTTCGGAGTATGATCCATGTGTGTATATCAGATCGCTTGATGATGGCTCTCTATTATTGCTGACGCTATATGTTGATGACATGTTGATAGCAGCAAAAAGGATGTCAGATGTTCTTCAGTTGAAGAAATTGTTAAGTAGTGAATTTGACATGAAAGATCTTGGATCAGCAAAGAAGATCCTAGGTATGGAAATTCACAGGGATCGTCAGGCAGGAAAACTGTGGTTAACTCAAAAAAGGATATGTGCAGAAGGTCTTGGAGAGGTTTAACATGCATAATGCTAAAACCAGTTAGCACTCCGTTGGCAGCACATTTCAGGTTATCTTCACATTTAAAGCCCACAACAGAGGATGAGGTGGAGTATATGTCCAAAGTACCGTATGCAAATGCGGTGGGTTGTCTCATGTACGCCATGGTATGTACAAGGCCAGATATCTCACATGCAGTCAGTGTGGTTAGCAGGTATATGGCAAATCCAGGAAAAGAGCATTGGAATGCTGTCAAATGGATTTTCCGTTATCTTGCAGGTACAACCAATTACGGTCTTATGTTTGATCGTAATATCGCAAAGAGTGAGGTTACAGGGTTTGTTGATTCGGATTATGCTGGAGACCTAGATTCAAGAAGATCTACGACAGGGTTAGTATACACCTTTTGTGGAGGATGTATATGTTGGAGGTCAGTGTTGCAGTCTACGACAGCATTATCAACAACAGAGGCTGAGTATATGGCGTTGACAGAGGCAAGTAAAGAGGCTTTGTGGCTAAAAGGACTAGTTCAAGAACTAGGTTTCAAGCAGGGCAGTATCCAGATACAGTGTGATAGTCAAAGTGCTATTCATTTAGCGAAGAACCAGGTGTTCCATGCTAGGACCAAACATATAGATGTTCGGTATCACAAGATTCGTGAATGGCTGAACAGTGGTGACATTGCAGTTCGTAAAGTTCACACAAAGGAGAATGCCGCAGATATGCTTACAAAGTCGGTGACATCAGAAAAGTTCAAGCATTGCTTGGACTTAATTCACTTCGTCGAATGCTGAGTTCGTGGTGGAGTATCCAGGGAGAGGGATACATTCATAGACACGAAGAAGTTCATAGTATGGAGTATTTGAAGAATATAAGCCAAGGTGGAGATTGTTGCACATTGGCCATTATTGGCTAATATTTTTAGTCTCACCAACCCACTATCAGCCCACCTTTGTTCATGTTTGTCAAAGTTAGTGTGCCTTGCATTGCCTATAAATTGATTGCTCAATTGAGTAACAAGACACACCATTAGTTGCTAAGCTTTAGAGAGAGAAAGCTCAAGAAGAGCATTAGAGAGAGATAGTGAGGTAGAGAGAAAATAAACAGTTAGTTTATTTCTCAGTTAATGAGTTTGTATTCTCCATTTTATTTTCATAGTGGATTTCTGAGATCTCTCCCCGTGGTTTTTTCCCAGTTGGGTTTCCACGTAAAATTCTTGTGTTATTATTTTATATTTCATATAGTAGTGTGCTTGTATTTATCTTAGTGTATTTGTGAAGGCCTGATTTCTCAACACATAGCCATACTTTGATGACAATAAATATATATATATATATATATATATATATATATATATATATATATATATATATGATGTGTGGTCCATCTGGTTAATTGATGAAAGTAGGGCAGGAGTGCAATATTCTGCAAGTTTTCCATGGAAAGTGAAACATAGTATATATATTACACCATGTACAACAAATAGGTAGGTAAAAAACAACTATATATGTTTCATAATAGTACTAACACTTGTGTTCTTAGCACCTACTCGGGCTCCTATATTATCTACCACAAACACATCATGTCAGAGCAAATGCGTGTCAGATCGAGCTGAAACTTTACTTTAATTTCTCCAATCAACAAAAAATGAAGTTATATATTTTTTCCATTTCAAAATATAAGAATAATATATAGTATTCTGTTTTTTAAAAGTCAATTTGAATATTTTTAAATTTAAAAGTTGATGTGATTCTTTAGCTTTTGAGAAAAGAAAAAAAAACCTTGCAATTAATAAATAGCATTTTTTAGTTAATTACGATTTTAAGAGTTATATTGTCAAAAACTAAATAATTTCATATTTATTTTAAATTTAAAAATATTTCAAATTAACTTCAAAAATCAAACTTTTATTCTATATTTTCGTTACCGAAAGAGTATTATATATAAGAGGAGATTTGAATTTGATAAAGTTGACACTAGGTCATATTTATAACAAAGAGTTGCATTTGTGGAAAGCAATTATAATTACGTGTCAACTTCATCGAATCCGGATCGACATGCAGGGAAGGTTCATTAGCATCAACCAATTGAAAATGACTTTTTACTAGCTAGTATTTAAATCTAAATGTCGACAACAGGTAGTTGCATGTTGAGACAATTTAATGCCAAGGGGAGATTTCAGACTTGTATATAAACCCTCATGTTGTTAATGCAAAAATCATTCATTCCCAATAAGCTATTTCATAATTTAAATTCAAGGAATTATTTAATTTTCTTGAAGTTGAAGTGAGTAACTAAGATGAAAAGTGGTAAAATGAGAGTTGGTGTTTTGTCATTGCTAATTTGTTTTCATGTTCTTGTAGTGAGTGTGGCAGTCGCTAGAAATGTGAGGTCTATTGATGATGAGGAGAAGCTTCTCGGTGGTGGAGGGGTTGGTGTAGGCGGCGGAGGAGGCGCTGGAGGTGGATTTGGGGGCGGAGCTGGTGGTGGAGGTGGAGTTGGAGGTGGTGCTGGTGGCGGCTTTGGTGGTGGAGCTGGTGGGGGTGCTGGTGGCGGCTTTGGTGGTGGAGCTGGTGGAGGTGCCGGTGGTGGCGGTGGGTTAGGAGGCGGTGGTGGAGCTGGCGGAGGCGGTGGTCTTGGTGGTGGACATGGAATTGGAGGTGGTGCTGGAGGGGGAGCTGGTGGTGGAGGTGGATTAGGTGGTGGGCATGGTATTGGTGGTGGAGCTGGAGGTGGTGCTGGTGGAGGCGGTGGTCTTGGTGGTGGACATGGAATTGGTGGTGGTGGCGGTGGGGGAGCTGGTGGTGGAGGTGGATTAGGTGGGGGAGCTGGTGGTGGAGGTGGATTAGGTGGGGGTGGATTAGGTGGTGGTCATGGCATTGGTGGTGGTGCTGGTGGCGGAGCTGGTGGTGGAGTCGGTGGAGGAGCAGGTGGTGGATTTGGAAAAGGTGGAGGAGTTGGCGGTGGTGTTGGAGGAGGAGTTGGTGGCGGTGCCGGTGGTGGATTTGGAAAAGGTGGAGGAGTTGGCGGTGGTGTTGGAGGAGGAGCAGGTGGTGGTTTTGGTGGAGGAGCAGGTGGAGGCGGCGGAATTGGAGGCAAGAACTGATTAACTAGCTAGTGAGCGGCTCCAACGTTGCATGGGTACGAGTTAACTAAAGAAAAAGTGCATGAATGTACGTACGTGTAATATCATGTAACTCAAGAATTATACGTACCCAAGTCAATGGGTTTTGTCATATTTATATATAATAAGTTAATTCAATAAAATCTCTACTCTTCCTAATAAATTCACGTGTCACAGTTCTACTTGATATGTTACTGCCAAGCGAAGTATTGAGGAAAAGAAAATGAAATTAATGAAATGATAGGAAATCGATGCAATCAAATTTCTTTTCCCCTATTTTCTTAAATTTTTGGGTAATTTTAGTTATCTTCCTTTGGCATGAGCTAGCAAATCAGTATATATATATATATATATATATATATATATATATATATATATATATACACACACACACACATGTGTGTGTGTGTGAATGTATAGCTGGCTAAAAGACTGTTTACGGAGAGTAGTCTCTCTCCCCACTCTCTCCCCGAGGGATCAGTAAAACAGTCTTTTCAATATAAATTTATCAATTAAGCCAAAGTAAGTAATTGAAAAAGAGTAATAATGGGTAACTAAAAAAATTGTCAAATTTATCTAAATAAAGGATATTAATTGGTTGGTACAATCTATGACAAATACTTTGTCTAAATAAATTAAACAATTTTTAAACGTCCACTTACCTAGAATTAGAAAGTAAATTGCTTATTGACAGGAATTACTTATACATACATACATATATATATATATATATATATATATATAAATACTCATTGTCATGCGGACAAAAAGAAAAAATTGTATAACTACCACTCGAGAAGCTTAAATTTAGTTTATTGCATTCTTGGTTCCAAATTAAAGTGTTAACAAAAGAGTGGATACAATTTTTATTACAACAAAAATTTATGAATTTATATATCATCAGGTATGACATAGTATAATCCAAATTCCAAAACAACGTACTGTTACATAATAATGGTTATATTTTGTGTTGTCTTGTACTCTATATGTAGCTGGCCTGCACGAACACAAGCTACAAGTATATACATAATATTGTCACGAAAAATAGCAGCCATATATGTGACCGAAATGAGTGTTAACTCTCAAGAGAGAATAGTTTTAATTAGCATTAAACATATATGTGGAAAACAGTTAGTTAATTATTGGTTGTTGAGAAAATTTAATGCGGACGACATTAACTAAGAATATTATAGTTTCAATACTGCTAATTTGTTTTCATGTTCTTGCATATGTAGTGTGTGCATGGTAATTAGATTTGGTGGTGGAGGGCTTGGTGGCACCGCCGGAGCAGCTGCCGGTGGAGGAGGATTTGGAGGAGGGTTGGGGGCGGAGCTGCTGGTGGATTCGGAGGTGGGCGCTGGTGGCTGTTTTGATGGTGGGCACCACATTGGTGTTGTAGTCAAGTACATACATAAAACATTTCTCTTGATGTTATGGGCTTGTATTCTTGCTGACTAGCTAGCTAGGTCAAATTGATTATCACGTGTTTATTTTCGTGAATGAATGTTAATCTTGTCCCACAATGATTGCCCACTAATATTCCATCAGTCCTATATTAAAGAGTCACGTCTAACAGAGTGAGGATTACTCTTCATCCTTTTCTCTCATTTTCTTTCCATAAAAGAGAAAAGTAACGAATGAATATCACACTTAGAAGGAAATAATAACTGGACTGGTCAAATCAATCTTTAGTCCTAAGACTGAACTGGTTAAACTCAATCTTTTTTATGACTGCTCCAGAATTGAATTAAACTGTTGTGCACCCTACAATTTTCCCTAAGTTTTCTAAAAAAATATGATTAAAATATTTATTTTCTTTTAACATACACATATCTCACTATAAATAATCCACCCTCAAATTAAGTAATTAACTATATATAATACTTCAAATTTAATAAGGATAAAACTAATAAGTTAAAAAACTTTTAATTAATACTCAAAATGTTTTGCTACACATTAATTTTGTCATGTAAAATAGGAGGAAGGATACCTCACCGAAATATCTTCTCATTTTCAATAAAATAGAGGTACTTAAGATCTATTTATTGCGCCTTTAACAAAATTAAATACTCCATTGCCTTTGACCAATCCAAGTGAAGGAAATACCATAGCATCACTCCTGGTTGAGGTGCTTTGTTTTGAAATGCTAATTATAGAATATTTATGCTTAATACCCTTCGCATAATGTAAGTGATATATATATATATATATATATATACACACACACACACGCGCGCGCGAAGGATTATAATACATGCATGTTATTACTTGTTTACAAATAAATAAAATAAATATATATACCTATTGAAGCGTGTTAGTCTTTGGTGCGAAAAAATCTCGTACAATTCCACGTACTTTACTACCCAGTGAAGTCTTCGAACGGATCCCAATTCCACGGTACGAAGCAACTAGAAATTCACTCAATATATTGGGAGCTTTCTATATTGATAGTATGTCTCACTCTTTTTCTCTCTATAGGAGTACTGATATTAATCCCCGTACTTTTGGGAGTCATGGGTTTATATGGGTGAAGTGGTTTAAACTACTTCCTAAAAACTCTCCAACAGGTAAGTCAAAACAACGTTTTAAAAATAAACGGGAATTAACCAAATCTGCTGGGTAATCTGGCCAACAACCAAATGGGTCAAACCCCCCTCCATGGGTGCCCCATTTGGATACCCAAAATCCAATATTTCCTACTCGCCAATGGTGGGGACGACGTAATCATCACATCTGCTAAAAATAGCTCAAACCAAAACTCGTAAATCTTCAGTTGTCGGGTCGTGCGACCGCTGAGTGGACCAGCAATGCGGGAGCTCTATATCAAACCCGTTAGGGACAACACAGAGGCATTTACCCTTCTAAAGAAAATAATGTGAGAGCTCTCACGTCAAACTCAATTAGTTCACGTAGAGGCTACAACTCATAAACTCAGAGTACCTCATATACACTTGAATTTTCACCATGTTAAACATCTCTAATCCCTCAGAGAATCATACTTAACCACCTTTGGGCCCAAGTCCATTTCGTATCTCACTTATTACTACATCGCTGTCGAAGTGTTATAACTGTCAACAATAAGTGCAGAACGAGGTGAAATTAAATTGTCTTCCATTTGCCCTAATACTACTTAGATATGAATCAACTGCTTTCTTAGAATCGGTCCTTATAGTCTCATCAATCTTGACCTTAGAAATCCAAACCAAAGTAGCAACATTAATTCATGTCTTAGCAGTATAGTCAAAGATCACAAAGAGTACTTGATGTATGAATAAGAATCTTGTCCTACAGGACTCACACGATGAGGAAACATGGATTCATTTTCTCACCTCATTTACATAGTCGCTAAGCACATGTAACACTCTCACAACATACTATCAATAGCCTTGTTGTGTGGACCTCAGTCTAGTCATTCCCAGAGTGCTTAACTTGAACATTTCAAATTGCTCACTTATCAAATTAAAGCGCCATATTTAAAATTTCGCGTCCGATTATCATGTTACAATAGACAGTCTCATCCATATGAGCATATGTCCTATGGTTATGTCATACAGATCTTAGTTCAGTTGCTTCATAAACACCTAACTCGAATTTTCAGATTGCTCGCGCCTAACTCGAATTTTCAGATTGCTCGCTTTCCCAAATGCCAACTCTAAAACTTTGTATCCGACTATCAGTACAGGTTAATATAGATGGTGGGGTATACTATATTCGGTTAATCCAATTAACCACATCCTGAAACATGCCAATGCGACATAATATTTTATTTTGCTCGCTACTAAATGCCAATTAATTACTATCTAAAGCATCAATAACTCGCTACTCAAAGCGTCAATGAATGAACTGTCTCAACCTTGCTCGCTTTTCAAAACGTCTAGGGTGATTGCTCTTGTGAGTGAGCCAATCAACCCGTTGACATATATTTAGTATGTGCATATCCAATACGCATAATATTTATGTGAACTAGTATTATTTATCATATGCGCTAAAAGAACACAATCATAAATGGAAACAAATGAATCTCGTATAAACAATAATTGTCTTAAAACAATAACGAATATCTCTAATACAAGCCAAATAATGAGTGATATATAAGAAACCAAGAAAGTACATCAAACCCTACGAAACCTTAACAAACTAACATGTCTACAAAAAGCAAATCTCAGAATCGACTTCGTCAAGGGATCCGTTATGATAAGGCCAGTGGGCATGTACTCCAATATCATCTCATTATTTGCTATGTTCTCTCTAATAAAGTTCATCCTCAAGTCAATGTGCTTAGTCCTGTAGTGATACATGTAATCTAAGGTCGTCGTGCTATCACAGTAAATAGTTACAGGATCCGAAGCATGAGGGACGACTCCAAGATCATCGAAGAATCTCCTTAGCCACATGACTTCCTGAACAACTGACGTACATGCTACAAACTCTGACTCCATAGTCGAAAGAGCAATGCAAGTCTATTTCTTGTTACACCAAGTGATGGAACCACCATATAACAAAAATGCATATCCTGAGGTTGACTTGCGCATCCCACGGTTACCTCCCTAACTGGTATCAGAGTAACCGATCAATCATAGGTCTGGTCTGCCATAGCACAACATTTAGTCCAAAGTACCCATCAAATATCGTAAGATTCTCTTTATTGCCCTCCAATGAGCAATCCCAAGGTTTGACTACTAACGACCGAGATAACAGTCTGCATATGCTATATCTGGCCGAGTACACACAACTATATATATTAGCTTTCCTATAGCACTGGCATACGGCTAATGGGACATTTTCTTAATCTTTTCTAGAGAAGTAAGGTATTGTTCAGGTCCAATAGCATCACCTTTAGCGATACGAGTGTCTATGGGTTTGTAATTGCTCATTTGGAATTGCTCCAGGACATTCTTAAGGTAAGCCTCTTGAGACAAACCAAGAAGTTTCCTTGGGCGATTTTTATTGATCTTAATTCTAAAAACAAAAGTTGTTTCCCTCATGTCCTTCATCTCAAAGTTAGAGGACAACTACCCTTTGGTGGAGACATCTATTTATCGTTTCCAGCTAGTAGAATGTCATCGACATACATCGATAGGATAATAAATTCATCTTTGGACCATTTGATATACACACAATGGTCTTTCTCGATCATCGTAAACCTATCACTAATGACAGCTCAATAAAATCTCAGATACCATTGTCTGGATGCGTGTTTCAAACCATAGATAAAATGTTTGAGCTTGCATACTTTGCGCTCTTGTCCTTCTACGATGAAACCCTCTGACTAATTCATGTATATTCCCTCAGCTAAATCTCCTTTAAGAAAAATTATCTTAACGTCCATTTGATACAGCTCCAAATCCAAATGCGCAACAATGTTAGGATGAGGCGAATTGAGGCAAACCTCATAACAGGCGAAAAGGTTTTCTCGTAATTAATTCCCTCTTACTGGGTATAGCCCTTAGCTACTAGATGAGTTTTGTACCAATTAATGGAATCATTCTCCTTGCGCTTGACTTTAAGAATCTACTTGTTCCCAATAGTCTTTCACCGTGGTGGAAGGTCAACCAAGTCACAGACTTGATTAGTCCTCATGAACTCCATCTCATCTTCCATTGCAATCATCCACTTATCGCTTGTAACAGATGATAGAGCATCTCGATAAGATCGAGGTTCCTCATCATCCTGCACATCAACTATAAAGGTATTCCCCTCAATCTCAAAGAGACGACGTGAAATGTTACCCATTTAACTTCTACGCATTTGAGAAACATGAGATTCCTCATTCGATGGAAGGGAATTGCTCGAAGACATGTCACTCTCACTATTTACAAGAGCCTGAAGCATAGCCTCTTCAGTCTTTATTGTACGAATTGGGCCGCCTAAATCTTCCTCCATCTCATAAAGGTTCATCTCCTTGTTCACTTCACTTCTGTTAGGAAGCTCTCTATATTGGCAGTATGTCTCACTCTTTTTCTCTCTATAGGAGTACTGATATTAATCCCCGTACTTTTGAGAGTCGTGAGTTTATATGGGTGAAGTGGTTTAAACCACTTCCTAAAAACTCTCCAACAGGTAAGTCGAAACAACATTTTAAAAATAAACGAGAATTAACCAAGTCTGCTAGGTAATCTGACCAACAACTAAATGCGTCGGACCCTCCATGGACGCCCCATTTGGCTATCCAAAATCCAAATATATATATATATATATATATATATATATATATATATATTAAATATTGTTGAATTTTGAGCATTCAAATGGGGCGCCCATGAAAGATCTGACGCATTTAACTATTGGTCAGATTACTCAGCAAACTTGGTCAATTTCCGTTTATTTATATATATATATATATATATATATATATATATATATATATATATAAAATCGAAAACTAAATAATCGTATGGGTCAATATTATGTGTACCAATTGTTTATCCTAATCCGAGTTAGTTTAGCAACTTAAATGAATTCTCAACTAAATAATCGTATGGGTCGATATTATGTGTACCAATTGTTTATCCTAATCCGAGCTAGTTTGGCAACTTAAATGAATTCTCAGTAATTTGATTTCTAATTGTGCACTTTTTTCTCATTCTATAATTATTCTACTGGTGTGCCTTAGGTTATGTTTGTTTAATAGGGATTATGTTTCAATTTTTATGTCCACATTACTAAAGTAAACCTAATAAATTTAGAGACGTGGAACAAATATACATATATAGTTTTAGCCTATAATTTTGTAAATGAAACTTTTTACAGAATACAGTAAGTATTATTTTCACTAAATTTTTCTTAGTGGCTCGAAAATGACTCGATCTTCGAGACTAGAAATTTGACTCACAAGAATTACCAACTAAATCAAAATTTTATTAAGTTTCTCTAGAATTATAAAATTTTCTTTTCCTTCATAATTCAGAGAAGGATAAGAAAGAAAAATCTCTGCAGTCATATTTGAGTTACTAAAGATGAAGTACTTTTTCAGTTCTCAGTATAAGATCCTATATCCTGGACTTTTTGAAAGACAATTTGAACATTGCAAAATTTAAAATTGATATGATGCTTTTAACTTATAAAATAATAAAAAATTTAATTATAGTAGTGTTTTTTAGATAATTTACATATTCATCGTTATATTGTATTGACTAAATTGAACAAATTTATATCAATTTTGAGCTTAAAAAATTTCTCAAGTTAACTTTTTGAAAGTCAATAATAATTTTATATTTTGAAACAAAAAAAATGTATTATACTTTTTACAAGTTCTAGTAGAGCATTGAAAACTTTTGACATATTTTGTGGAAACTTTGATTTTGATTGTGCGGAAGTTATTCCTATACGTTCTGCCCTATGTTTCGCTAGTGTGTGATTTTAAAGTTTTGTTGTTGACAAAATGATGATATCAGTGTTATTGGAAGCTTAATATATACTAGAGCTCCGGATAACTCGTATCTTTAAGTCTATTCTTGAAGATTGCTATTTGATAGGAATTATTTTGAGTTTGGTGATTTTTTTGCCATGTTTGTAGGGAGGATAATAGAGTAGCTCATGATTTTGATGAGCTTGCTCAAAGTTTTAATTTTTATGTTCTTATGTTTTGGTTAGATGATGTTCATATTAACGTCCTTCTACTTGTTGTTTAGAATAATTTAGAACAATAAAATCTTTTAGTCGTTAGGCTGCTTCAAAAAAAAAGGAAAAGAAAAAAAGTAGAACATTGAATATTCATCTAAATAGCCAAATCATTGATATAAATGAACTCTTAATTACTTTATGTTCCAAAGTCAATTAATCCCTTAGAGTACTGAAAAAAGAAAGATGGAAAAGGCTAGGAAATCAAAAATAAAAAATTGTCCCAATTTAGATGTAAATTAATTTGACTATTTCCTATTCAATCTATTATCTTAAATTCTTAATTGCCAAAAGTATATAAACTGCAATTGATAGATATCTCCCACCGGCGCAATAATAATTGGAGTTAGTCAGCTATTTGCCGCCTAAATTAATTCAAAATTGACACCTTTGACCTTTCCATAGTGACCTCTCATGACTCATAAGCAACCGACTCTCTGCTGCTGTCGTTGAATTTTGGAGAATGACAATTTTATACTCCCTCCCTCTGTTTTAAAAATGAGAGTCTCATCCGTAAATTTTATAAATATTAAAAATACATTCCGATGTATATATAGTTAAAAGTAATAGAATATTAATTTAATAATATGATATGATATTAAATTTTATGATGATAATGATAATTTTATACTCCTCCTATTTAAGAAAAGAGGGTTTCAATAGTTAAATTGTATTTTTAATTTTAGAAAAGAGGGAGTAATTTAATAATATAATATGATATTAAATTTGTGATGATAATTGCGAGAATGTTGTGTCATTTTATATAATTATCAATAAAAAATATAAAAAAATTATTAAATAAAAAAATTAATAATTATTTATTTTTATTTTATTTATTTTTTTTGCTAAATGAAGGGAGTATATATGAACATCCCAATCAACGAATACGAGATATGATTAATGTATATTTCTTTTTCTTAGCTACAAACCATTATATAGCTGTTTGCTGAGAGAATTAATTGCTACAGAAAAAGTAAACAATTTTTTTTTTTTTGTCAAAGAAATGCATTAATATCTTCATCTACCTTCCACATGGTATTGTACTAACAAATCCACACACTTTGATTTTCATTTCTCCATCAGACTGACGATTATCTTGTTACATCTGAAATGGAGCCATGTGAAACCCTATATTTTGTTTATGAACATTTAGAGATTTTTTTTATTTTTTTTTTTGTAAACAGTAACGCATGCAGATAACTTGTTTTTATTTAATTTTTTCCCTTAACATTGTTAAAGATGGTAGTGATGTGGGTAAAAATAATTCACCAATGGCGAGTTGCCATGTATTATTTCTAGATCCTCATTAATGAAAGGCAATATAATAATTTTGCTCGCGGAATATTCTAAAAATATATTAAATCTAATAAATGATAGAATTCACATGAAGTTTAACCAACTAAAGATTGGCAACCTGAAAGGTCTCTAAAGCCAATTAGGATTCTAATTCCTAACTTCTGAAGGAAATGACTCTCATGCTATAAATAAGGAATGTTCCAACACATTCAAGGTACACAATTCTGACCTCCATAATAATTCTCTCTGTTCATATAAACGTTCTGACTTAAGCATCGAAGAGTCCTCTCATAGCCCCCAACTCTGATGGACCTTTTCCAGGTAATCCACGCGAGATCAAGGTGTTTACGTGGAGGTCAAAGTCAAAGTTCATGGGTTTACTGGAACCCTAATTTGAAGGTTGCTGATTGACGTATCAGATTGGTGCCATCTGTGGGAATTGAACAAAAAGTCATATTTTCTTTCTCACAATTCAAAAAATCATGGCACCATCTGTGCGAATCGAACAAAAAGTCATATTCTCTTTCTCACAATTCAAAAAATCATAATGAATACTTACGCTTCAATATCAAATCAATCAACCACTATGATCACTTTTTTTTTGTTGTGAAAACCCTTTCATCATATAACATAATCCTTGGTAGGATATGGCTGAATAAATTTAAAGTTATCCCCTCTACGTATCATATGAAATTGAAGTTTCCAATAGCAAGTGGTAGAAGAAGTCAAAGGTGATCAGAAATTGGCTGGGGGGTAAGTTTTACCTATTGATTCTTTAGATGTGAGAGAGAAAGAAATAAATAGCAAATAGGAGAACCTGTGGAGGAACTAGTCCCAATTTTATTGAAAAATATAAACCTGTAAAAGAGACCCATAATACAAAAAAAAAATTGCATTGAAAAGACATTAGGTCACCAATAAAGAAATGGAGAAGTTGTTCGAGACCATAATTAAGGCCATGAAACCCAGAATTAAGGCTTTTGAGCCCAGGATCAAGACCATGAATAGCCAAAATTAAGGCATTGGAGCCCAGAATCAAGGCCATGAAGGCCCGAAATTAAGGTCATGGAAGCTAGAATCAAGGTCATGGAGCCCAAAATTAAAGCCCTAGAGACCCAGAATTAAGGTCATTGAGCCTAGATTAATTAAGGCCATGAAGGCTCAGAACCAAGGCCATGGAGCTCAGAATCAAGGCCATGGAGGCCTAGAGTCAAGCCTATGGAGGCCAAGAATTAAGGTCATAGAGAACCATAATTAGTGTCATTGACACCAAGAATTAAGGCTATGAAACCCATAATTAAGGCTAAGAAGTAGTGCTATGGGCGCCAAAAATTAAGGCTATGTAAGCCTTAAGAATTAAGGCTATGTAGGCCAAAATTAATGCCATGGAGGCCCATAATTAAAATCAAGAAGGCTAGAATTAAAGCCATAGAACACAAAATCAAGGCCAAAAAGGTCCATAATCAAAGTTATGGAGCCCATAATCAAGGCCATGGAGGTCCAGAATTAAGGCCATAGAGGCCATAATTAATCCCATAGGAGCCAAGAATTAAGGCCATAGAGCCCATAATTAACGTCATGGGAGACAGAAATTAAGGCCTTGGAGGCCAAGAATTAAGGCCATCAAGCTCAGATTAAAGGCTATGAAGGCCAAAAATTTGTGTCATGAGCACAAAAAATTAGCACATGAAAAAAAACTTTATTATTATTCAATTATTCCTTTAAAAATGGGGCAAATGATGTGGGTAAAAATAACCCACCAATAGCGAGTTAGCACGTGCTATTTCTAGATCACTGTTAATGAAGGGTAATATAATAATTTTAATTAAGTAATATTCTAGAAGTATATTAAATCTAATAAAGGATAGAATTCTTATGAAGTTTAACCAACTAAGGATTGGCAACCTGGAAAGTCTCTTAAGCCAATTAGGATTATAATTCCTAACTCCTGAAGGAGATGACTCTTATGTTATAAATAAGGGATGTTTCAACACATTCAAGGTGCACAATTCTGACTCCTAGAATAATTCTCTCTCTTCATATCAACATTCTGACTTAAGCATCGGAGAATCTTCCTCCACCTCCACACATCTAAGAACCTGTGCACACTCATAGTGGAACATATATTGTATACTCCCAATGACCAATTCAAGTAGATCTTCAATCCCAAATCAATCAGAATCGTGGCGATCCAGATCTGCGTAATCGAATCCAAAATAATCGTCAACAGACTAGGAGAAATAACCCCAATAGGCTTGAACGCCCAAGGGCAGATGATGACTTGGCTAACCAACTAAGATAAAGTATAAACAACCTTAAAAAACAACCATATGATCTAGAGAAGTAGCCTAGGCAACCAAAAAAGTCAGAGTATCACTAAAGTAATAGGACTGTCAGTTCAAGACTTAATCCCAAGAGGAAGCAATGATCAAAAGGGAGGTACAAAGGCGTCTTTAAGATCACCAAGGAGTCCACCCGTCCCAAGGAGTTCAAGGGGTAAGGTATGGACGAATGTTATATAAGGCAAGACCTCCTTCATTCACTCAAGATGTCATGGATGAACCTCTCCTTGATGGTTTCAAGATGCCTTAGATGGATAAGTATGATGGAATAGGTGACTACAAACCATATACTTACTTTTGATACACTTTTATTATTACACAATGTTTTAGATACTAGAAAGTGTAAAGCTTTTACACAAACCTTGAAGGGTCCAACCCATGCTTGGTACAAACAACTTACTCCAACCTCAATTCATTCGTTTAATTAATTGAGTGAGTTGTTCGTAAATCAGTTCATTGGAGGAAAGACTTATGTTAAGAGTTCAACATCACTTATATCTGTGGTTCAACGGAATGGAGAATTCCCGATGGACAATTTGAATCGGTTCACCAAAGAGGCATTAAACGTTCCTAATCTAGATCAATCTGTAACAATAGTGGCTCTTACTAATGGAACTACGAATGAACATCTAAAGGTGTCCTTGGCTAAGAATCCTCTTCAAACAATGGCAGAACTACAAAGCAAAGCAGAAAAATACATGGTTGTCGAGGACATTGTCCAACCCAAGAGTACGTACTCCAAGGACTGATGAGGAAAAGAAAGAATGACGAATCCGTTAATAGGGACAACAACAACAATAACAATAACAGTAAAAGATTGAGAGGAAATAATGGCTCTCTAAGGATGACATCTTCCTCCAGATACACTAAGTATACACCCTTAACATCTTAGAAAATTAAATATTGATGGAAATAGCCTTTGAACCTTATGTACTATAGCCTAAACCTATGAGGGTCGATACATAAAAGATAAATCAAAATCAATATTGTAGATACCACAAAGATCACTACTAAAAAAATAAGAATATGTGACGGAACTTTGTGACAGTTTTTAAAAACAATCACAAAAGATAATAATTTGTGATGAACTTTTTGAGCAATCATAAAATAGTAGTATATATGATGGCTCTTAGTGATGGCTAATTTTGTCATCAATGTATTATAATTGTGATGACCATGTCAATCACTAAATTTTTCACGCAAAATAAATTTTCTTTTTGTGATGCATTAAGCCATCACTTATGGATATACCCTTTTCGTGATTGCATTTAAGCTATCACCAATATTTTAATGAAAAAATAATCAAAATAATATTTTATGACGGCCATAACAATCATTAAAAAAGATAAGTTTTTGTGACGACTTTTATGTGCAATTACAAAAAGAAGGTATTTTGTGATGGAATTTTCAAGTCATTACAAAACAATAAAATATATAATGGCTCTCACTGATGATTAATTTTACCATTATTATAGACAATTTGTAACTGCCATTGCAATCACCAAATCTTATGTAGGACTAATTTTGTTAAGTAAGTCAACTCACATATGTTTCCTTTTATATTTTGTTTTAAAATTATAATCATGATCTGGGCTTTGGTGTAGTGGTAATACTTGTTATTTAGTTTGCAAATGGGGAGAGGGTTCGAATCCTACAAGTATCATTTGATACTATTTTTTTTGATGGCTTTGACAATCACAATAGATTAATGTTAATGTGATTGTATTAATTAATCATCAGAAAGGCACTAAGCATTTGCGTGATTGTCAAAACCATCACAAAAAGACTTTCATGATGGGGGTATACAAGATGGCCTTCGTGACGGCTAAAGGCATCACAAAACTTTTTGTGATGATTTTTTGAATTTATAGGATGGATTTGAGCCATCATAAAGGCTATTTTTGTAGTGGATCATGGGCATGATACCAATGATTGTAGACATTTGAAGGATGAGATAGAATACCTCATAAGAAGAGGCCAATTGGAGAGATATATCAAACAAGGAGATGAAAGGAAATTTAGGGGTAATAGAGATAACAAATGTAAAAGAAAAGAGAGGAACGATTGTGAAAACCAGAATGAAGGTCGTGGTAGGCCAAATAGAAGAGAAGAACCTAGAAGTGATCGAGATCCACCAGCAAGAGGATGAGTTATCTATGTAATCTCAAGAGGACCAACAGCTGGAGGTACCTCCAATTCATCACGAAAAACATATGTAAAAGATGTTCTGAAGGTCGAAACACCTCCAAAGAAAGCTCGGCTAAAGTAGGTAATATCTTTCACTGATGATGACCTAGATGTTGTTAAATTCCCGCATGATGATGATCCTTTAGTCATAGATATGGTAGTGAGAAACGTCACTGTAAAAAGGGTGTTAGTGGATAATGGTAATTCAATAGATGTTTTATACCATAATGTCTTTAAGGAGATAAGATATAAGATGATCAACTTACCCCTTTACCAGTACCACTTTATGGATTTACTAGAGTAAAAGCCAAAATTAAAGGTAATATAGTCTTATTAGTAACTTTGGGTGAACCATCAAACCAATCTACCATCATGGTTACCTTTTTGGTTGTAAAAGCCCCATCATCATCATACAACATAATCCTTGGTAGGACTGGGCTGAATAAGTTTAAAGTTATTCCCTATATATATCATATGAAGTTAAAGTTCCCAACAGCTAATAGGGTATGAGAAGTTAAAGGTGATCAAAAAGTGACAAGAAGTTGTTACATGTTGGCCATGAAACATAATAGTGCGGGGGCATGTTTTGCCTATTGATTCCTTAGAAGTCAGAGATAAATTCCAAATAAGAATGGTTGAATATCAAGGGAAAGCAGCCAAGTTCTATAACCTGAGGGTTAAATGGAGATCATTCAAGCAAAGAGATTTGGTGCTTAGGAAGGCTAAAACCTCTAACCCAAAATTAAGTGTGGGAAAGCTAGCTGGGAATTAGGAAGGGCCTTACGAGGCCAAGAAGATATTAAGACCAGGGTCCTATCAATTTGAGACTCTAGTTGGAAATCTAATGTCACACTCTTGGCACGCGGTCAATCTAAAGGCATATTATTAGTAAGGTAAGATTTAACTTATGACTTTGCATTTAGCAGATTAGGGAGCCAATTAATCAATAATGAATAACGCATATTATAGTCATAGCCCAAGGGGCCAATTCAAGTTATGTAAGCTTTTTAGTTGTTAATAAAAGGAAAGCTAAGTAAAGCATCCATAATCAAGTATGATCAAAAGAGTGTTTATTTAATAAAAGCGCCAAGGATAGTATTTTCCCAAGACACTAAGGAGAGTATCTCCCAAAAGCGCCAAGGAAAGTATCTCCCAAAAAGAGCGAAGGAGAGTATCTTCCCAAGACGCCAAGGAGAGTGACTCCCAAAAATGCCAACGAGTACCTCCCCAGGGTACCGAAGAGAGTATCTCCTAAAAAGCGCGAAGGGTAGGGAGAAAAACATCAAGGGATGTAGAGGACCAATGGGTCCCTCATTGAAAAAGCGCCAATGATTCTTAAGGGAGGAAAACAATAAAAAGCGCCAAAGAACAAAAAAGCGCCAAGGAGCATGACTCCTAAAAAGTGTCAAGGAGCTAACTCCAAATAGCACCAAGGAACTAAGATCAACCAAAAAAAGTCAAAGAGCTGACTCCCATAAAGCGCCAAGAAAAGAATCTCCCCAAAAGGCCAAGGATAGTGTCTCCCCAAGACGTCAATGAGAGGTACTTCCATAAGCGCCAAGGAGAATATCTCCCCAAGACGCCAAGGAGAGTGACTCCTAAAAGCACTAAGGAGTACCTCCATAGGGCGCCTAGGAGAGTATCTCCCAAAAAGTGCCAAGGAGCCAAGAAGAAAAAGGCCACCGGGGAAAGCGCCAAGTAGATGAAGAAAAGCGCCAAGGGAGTTAAGGGCCCAAAAGGGCCAAAGAGCTCCAAACAAAAGGGTTCCACACTAAAAATAGTTGAATATTAACTCTTTTAAAATATTTTTAAAAGAAAAGGGCAAATGAAGTAGGTAAAAATAACCCACCATTAGTAAACTACCACGTGTAATTTTTATAACCCTATTAATGAGGTGCATTATAGTAATTTAGCTTCGTTGAGTATTGTGTAAGAATATTCAATCATGTAAGGATTAGAAGTCTTTGATGTTTAATCAGTCAAGAATTAACACCTAGTGGGTCTCTAAATCTAAAAAGAACTTTTATTCCTAACTCCTGAATGAGAGGACTCTTATGCTATAAATAAAGGATACTCCAGCAGATTCAAGGTACACAATTCTGACCCCCATAATAATTCTCTCTCCTTATATTTAAGTATCGAAGAATCCTCCCGAAGCCTCCTAACTCTGGTAAACTTTTTGCAAGTTTTTTAATGAATTTAAGTCAGTCAAATGACAATCAAAATCAAAGTTTGTGGGCTGATTAAAACCCTAATTTGAAAGTTGTTGATTAACGCATCGGGGAGTAAAATACTAGGGATCGACAATGGCCAAGGTCTACTGTCCAAAAGTAGAATTAATTAACCAGCATGACTTTTTAACACGCAAGACGTACGGATGCAACCATATATTTGACGTGGATATTTTATGAAAATAAATTTTTCATTAAATATGGTGAGATAAAATTAAGCTGAGAATGAAGCTGATTTCAAAAGAACCTTTTTTGCAACTTTTAACTTTTAGTTTTTCTTTAATTTTAAAAGTATTTGCTCTTTAATGTGCTTATACAGTTGTACTCAATTTATAGCTTTTGAGTAAAAACTTAAACAAATACACTACTACTACGCGCGCCCACAATTTTTGAGAAATTAGAAACTAGAAGCTGCAAAGAAAAGTTGTTACAAATTAATTAACAGGGTCGTTTTGATGACAATATATGATGATTGATCATGAAAGAAGGTTAGGAGTAAAAATATTCTGCAAGATTTCCATGGAAAGTGAAGCATAATGTAATACCATGTACAAATAGTAGGTAAAAAACCCTACATATGTTTCATAATTAATAATACTAACATGCATTTGTGTTCTTAGCATCTACTCGGACTCCTATCTACCACGAACACAGTATAGATTAAGAGGTATCAAACATTACAAGAAAAGTAGCTATTTTCGATGGAATTATTTTTAACAAAAATAATTTCTTCAGAAATAGATTAATTCCGATGAATAATTCAGCCGAGTATAATTCCGTTGAAACTAAATTAAACCCGATGGAATTCCGTCGAGAACAATGCTCACTCTTGACAAGCAAGTTTACTTTTCTGCAATCAATGAAAAATCCAAGTTAATTATGTATTTCCTTCATTTCAAAATATATAAAATTGATATGTAAAGATTTTTTGAAGTCAATTTGGATATTTTTAAATTTAAAAATTGATGTGATTCTTTAGCTTTAAAAGAACAAAAATCTTGCAATTAATAGCACCATTTAGATAATTTACACGTGTTTTCATAAGAATAATTTCATATTCACTTTAATTTTAACAAATATATCAAATTGTCTTCAAAAAATCAAACTTAATTCTATACTTTAAAAACAAAGATATCAAAGGTGATTTGAATTCAGTGAAGATGAAACTAGGTCAATTCCGTGTGAAATTTAAAGCAAAGAGTTGTATTTTAGTAATACAGTTGTAATTAGGTGTCAACTTCATCGAATCCGGATCGATCCGTAGCAAAGGTTCAAACATTTGAAAATGATTTATTACTAGTTAGCATTTAACTCTAAATGTCGACAACAGGTAGCTAGTTGTTGAGACAATTTAATGTCGAGGGGAAATGAAGAAGAATTAGACCATTAGAGAGGGATTTCACACTTGTATATAAACCCTCGTGCTGTTAATGCAAAAATCATTCAATACCAATTAATTGGTTCACACTTTAAATTCAAGGAATTATTTAAATTTTCTTGAAATTGAAGTGAGTAAGATGAAAAGTGGTAGAATGAGAGTTGGTGTTTTGTCATTGCTAATTTGTTTTCATGTTCTTGTAGTGAGTGTGGCAGTTGCTAGAAATGTGAGGTCTATTGATACTGAGGAGAAGCTTCTTGGTGGTGGAAAGGGAGGTGGATTTGGTGGAGGGGTTGGTGTAGGTGTCGGGGTAGGAGCTGGGGGTGGATTTGGGGGCGGAGCTGGTGGTGGAGGAGGAGTTGGTGGTGGTGCTGGTGGGGGTGTTGGTGGTGGTGGTGGCTTTGGTGGTGGAGCTGGTGGAGGTGCCGGTGGTGGCGGTGGGTTAGGAGGCGGTGGTGGAAAAGGCGGAGGCGGTGGACTTGGTGGAGGACATGGAATTGGTGGTGGTGCCGGAGGGGGAGCTGGTGGTGGAGGTGGATTAGGTGGTGGGCATGGCATTGGTGGAGGAGCTGGAGGTGGTGCTGGCGGAGGAGGTGGTCTTGGTGGTGGTGCTGGTGGGGGAGCTGGTGGTGGAGGTGGATTAGGTGGTGGGCATGGCATTGGTGGTGGAGCTGGAGGCGGTGCTGGCGGAGGCGGTGGTCTTGGTGGTGGACACGGAATTGGTGGGGGTGCCGGTGGGGGAGCTGGTGGTGGAGGTGGATTAGGTGGTGGACATGGCATTGGTGGTGGTGCTGGTGGAGGCAGTGGACTTGGTGGAGGACATGGAATTGGTGGTGGTGCTGGTGGCGGAGGCGGAGGAGGAGCAGGCGGTGGATTTGGAAAAGGTGGAGGAGTTGGTGGTGGTGTTGGAGGAGGGAAAGGTGGAGGGGTTGGTGGCGGTGCCGGTGGTGGATTTGGAAAAGGTGGAGGAGTTGGCGGTGGTGTTGGAGGAGGAGTTGGTGGCGGTGCCGGTGGTGGATTTGGCAAAGGTGGAGGAGTTGGCGGTGGTGTTGGAGGAGGAGCAGGAGGAGGAGGAGGAGTTGGTGGTGGTGCAGGTGGTGGCTTTGGAGGAGGGATAGGGGGAGGAGCAGGTGGTGGTTTTGGTGGAGGAGCAGGTGGAGGCGGTGGAATTGGAGGCAAGAACTGACTAACTAGCTAGTGAACGTAGCATGGGTTCGAGGTAGTTAAAAAAAAGTGCATGCATGTACGTGTAATATCATGTACGTTCGTAAAGTCGTGCAACTCTATCATTATTAGTACCTAAGTCGATGTGTTTTGTCATAATTATATGTAAGTTCATGCAATAAAATCTCTACTTTTTCCATTATATTGAAGTCATGTGTCACAGATCTACGTGATATGTTCCTGCCAAGCCAAGTATTGAGGAAAAGAAAATGAAATGATTTTAATGCTATCAAATTCTTTTCCCCTATTTTCTTAAATTTTTGGGTAAATCAAGTCTATCTCCCTTTGACATGAGCTAGTAAATCAATCACTATATATATATATATATATATATATATATATATATATATATATATATATATATATATATGTGTGTGTGTGTGTGTGTGTGTGTGTGTGTGTGTGTCTGCGCGCGCCAATGAGGTCAATAAAAGAAGAGATTATGCTCATCATGAGTTAGAATATATATGCAGTGTTGGATGGTTGCTCATCTATAGAGTTGAAAAGATTTTGTTAATATGTAACAGCAATGCAACATAGTGATGTACAAATCAATTTGAGTACTCTGTAATTAATTAATCTGTTCTCCAAATCTTTTAGATTGTGGTTCTTTCAGTTTATAATATATTTAGTTTTGCCTTTGCCGAAAATATATATGCCATCAATTAATTAAAAGTTTAGAATTTTATTAAATCCAATGGAAGATGATAGTATTCATTCCAAAATACTATATATATATATAGAGAGAGAGAGAGAGACGGCCAAAAAATTGTTTATGGAGAGAGAGGTTAATTGCAGCAATGAGGCCAAGTATATAAAGTTTAAGTATTGGAAAATGATCTATACATGTATTTGTTACGAATTATTACTGAACATACACCATCTCTATCGTTCAATATAAGAACTAACGGCTGAAATTAGAACTGAAAAATTCACGTTCGCTACTATTAGTAGCGGTCAACGGGGTACGTCCGCTACTAATAATAGCGGATGACACTAAAAAAATAGTACCGTCGTCCGTTACTATTAGTAACAAACGTATTCTAATCTTGGTCATTAATTTCTATATTGAACAATAGAAATAATGTATATCCAATAATAATTCATAACAAATATCTCATTACCCTCAAGTATTTCAATCACCTATATATATATATATATATATATATATATATCCGTTGATTTGATTCAGAAACAGTAGTCTTTTAAATTCACCCTACCCCCGGCCTCCCCTCCTCCTTTTTGGACTTGATCAGTAAAACAATCTTTTTCAGTATCAATTAAGCTTAATTGAAAACAGACTAATACTCTCTCTGTCCCAAATTATCTAATTAGTTTTGACTTTTTTTTAGTCAAAT